>CM056492.1:11627900-12827900 GCA_029783415.1 Anisodus acutangulus
GCAGGAATTCTCCCACATCAATATAAAAGACTTTCTTAACGTTTCAGCATACTGCAAAAGGTTGAAAGAATTGGTGGACCAACTACGCAACGTTGGTGCGCCCATTACGAACGATCGTCTTGTCCTTCAGATGGTTGCATGCCTCTCTAAGGCCTATAGTGGCGTCGGTATGCTTCTTCGTCAAAGCAGTCCTCTTCCGCAGTTTTATCAGTCCCGTTTCATGCTCACGCTCGAAGAAGTAGGATTGGCTAAGAAAGCGGCCACTGGGGCCTCGTCCATCATCATGGTGACAGCAGCCGATTTTTCTCCATCCGTCTCCAACAATTCCGGCCAAAACCGCAACAACGGTGGCGGTAAAAAGGGTCAGAATCGCAAGAATAATGGTAAAAACCATGGTGGAAACCGAGTTGGAAATAACGGGGGTGCCAATGGGCCTCGGGGCAGTGGGCCGCAAGCCAACTGGCCATAGCCTTGGGGCCCATGGCCATGGAACTGGGCCAGTGGGCCTGGGCCCAACAGCCCCTATTACCCGCCTACTGTTTTCCCGAGAAACTGGGCCCAAAATTCCAACAACCACAGGCCCAGTTTTTCGGGTCAGCAGTGGTACCCGAGAGCAAGTTTTGGGGTCGGGACAGCAAGCAAGTGTGCTTGGGCCTCTGCCTCCGCAGGTCCACCATGCAGCTGGGCCCACCCCTACAGACATTGAAGCCGCAATGCACACTCTTGGATTATATCCCCCGAACGCAAATTGGTACATGGACACCGGAGCCACTACTCACATGACTTTCGACCAAGGTACTCTCTCGTCTTATTCTAATTTGAACAGTAATTGTGGCATAATTATTGGTAATCACAATTCTATTCCAATTCGTGGTTACGGTCATAAAACTTTGTCTCCCCCTCCCCCCATCCACCTCTTGTCTTGAAAAATCCCCTTCATGCCTCTAACTTAATTAAAAATTTGGTGTATGTCCGTAAATTCACCACTGATAATTGGGTTTCTGTTGATTTTGATCCTTTTGGGTTTTCTATGAAGGATTTCAAGATGGGATGTGATAGTAAGGGAGATCTTGATCCTATCACGCCCACATCTAGTCTCTCGAGTCAAGCCTTGTCATTCACTTTTGCAACTCTTGCTCCTTCCTTATGGCATGCACGTTTGGGTCACCCTGGGTCGTCTACTGTTTCTGCCTTACATAAGAAATAATTTTATTTCTTGTAAGGGTACGCGTAGTACTCCAATTTGTCAATCTTGTCCTCTAAGAAAACTTGTTAGATTAAAGTTTGTAGACTCTACTTCTCGTACGTTAATGTCATTTGATATTATTCATAGCGATTTATGAATATCTCATGTTCTCAGTTCTTTGGGCCATCGTTATTATGTTCTATTTTTGGGTGATTATTCTAATTTTTTATGGACTGTTCCGTTAGCGAAAAAATCTCAAGTGTTCTCCACTTACCTAAAATTTAGAGCATTCATCTGTACCCAGTTCAAACGAGAAATCAAAAATATTCAATGTGATAATGGCAAAGAATATGATAATGGGTTGTTTCGGGGTTTTTGTAGTACTAATGGAATAAATTTTCGTTTCTCCTGTCCTCATACGTCCTCATAAATGGGAAATTCGAACGCAAAATTCGTATCATTAATAATATTATCCGAACATTATTGGTCCATGCTTCCGTACCGCCTTCCTTTTTGCATCATGCTCTACAAATGGCTACATATCTTCTTAACATACTTCCTACTAAAGGATTGGCAAATACGTCCTCTCTTCAAGTCCTCTATAATAAGACTCCTTCGTATTCACATCTTAGGGTCCTTGAGTGCTTATGTTATCCGCTATTTCCGTCAATCACAATTAACAAACTTCAAGTCCGGTCTACTCCTTGTGTCTTTTTGGGTTATCCATCTAATCATCGTGGTTACAAATGTTTTGATTTATCATCGAATAAAATTATAATTAGTCGTCATGTTATTTTTTATGAAACCCAATGTCCGTTTGCTAAAGACAGTGGTCCCGGGCCTAGTTCGTATATTTTTTAGATGACGATGTCTTCCCATATATTATCCACCATTTATCGGACCTGTCCCGCCCCCAAAATCCATCAGCGGGCCCACTGCCCGCTGGTCCTCCAAGATCTTGTCCACGACCTCCCGTCTGGGCCCAAAGAACTAGGCCACCAAAAAGCCCGCTTCTGCCCATCGCTTTCAACGTCGGTCCTAGTTCCAGTATTGGGCCAGTAGGCCCACTTCCTGCTGGCCAGTCCGTCACCTATCCCGATATTTCCCAAAATCCACCCAATTCTCCCCCGAGTCACAGACCGGTCACTCGTAGTCAACGGGATATTTTTAAACCAAAAAGACATTTTAATTTAAATTCTAATGTTCTTAAATCCCTTCTACCCCGTAACCTAGTGTCCGCCTTAAATGATCCGAATTGGAAATTGGCTATGACCTATGAATATGATGCTCTTATTGCCAATAAGACATCGGAGTTGGTACTCCGTCCTTCTGGTGTTAATATTATTCGGACTATGTGGATTTTTACTCATAAGGATAATTCCGACCAATCTTTTGCGAGGCATAAGGCTCGTCTTGTATGTGATGGTAAGACTCAGCAGGTTGGAGTGAATTGTGGTGAGTCGTTTAGTTCGGTGGTCAAACCGGCTATCAATTAGATGTGAAGAATGCTTTCCTACATGGTGATCTTAAGGAGACCGTTTACATGCATCAGCCCTTAGGCTTTCGTGACCCCAAATATCCTCATCATGTCTGTTTATTGAAGAAGTCCTTATATGGGCTTAAGCAAGCCCCACGAGTTTGGTATAAAATATTTATAGATTATATTTCATCGATTGGGTTTTCACATAGCAGGTCTGATAATTCATTGTTTATATATCATCGTGGTTCATCCCTGGCTTATATTCTATTATATGTGGATGATATTATCTTGACTGCCTCTACTGATGCTTTTCGCAAGTCTATCATAACCATGCTCAGTTCTGAGTTTGGTATGAAAGACTTGGGGGCCTTGAGTTACTTTTTAGGGATTGTTGTTTCTCGTCATGCAGGTGGGTTATTCTTATCACAACGAAAGTATGCCGCTGATATCATTGAGCGAGTTGGTATGTCCTCATGCAAGTCTACTTCCACTCCAGTTGATACTAAACCCAAGCTGGGTGTTGCGGCTGGCTCACCGTACGAGGATCCGACTCAATATCGCAGTCTTGCAGGGGCTCTTCAGTATCTTACTTTCACGAGACCAGATATTACGTATGTCGTACAATATGTGTGCTTGTTTATGGATGATCCCAAGGTTGAGCACATGAATGCGCTCAAACGCATTATTCGATACATCCAGGGGACACTTGTCTATGGCTTACATTTATATCCTTCATCAACATCTACATTGGTCTCGTATACTGATGTTGATTGGAGTGGTTGTCCAGATACCAGACTTTCCACGTCTGGCTATTGTATGTTTCTTGGTAATAACTTGATCTCATGGTCTGCGAAGCGTCAGTCTACATTATCTCGCTCTAGTGCAGAGGCCGAGTATCGAGGGTAGCCAATGTGGTCTTTGAATCCTGTTGGTTACGTAATCTTCTTTTAGAGCTTCATTGTCCTATTCAGAAAGCTACCTTGGTTTATTGTGATAATATTAGTGTCATCTACCTTTATGGTAATCCGGTTCAACACCAGCGCACTAAACACATCGAGATGGATATTCACTTTGTTAGCGAAAAGGTAGCTCGTGGACAGGTATGCGTCTGTCATGTCCCTTCCAGGTATCAAATTGCAGACATCTTTACCAAAGGTCTTCCGTCCATACTCTTTGAAAATTTTAGGGACAGTCTCAGCGTACGAAGATCGCCCTCTATAACTGTGGGGGTGTGATAAATACCCGTATACACCGTGTGTATCATGGACAGAATGGTATATTTGGGCGGTTAAGACCCGTGATATACACGGTATATTCCTGTTGTGTATATCACGGTTTAATGGCCTAATTTTGGTTAGTTTAGTTGTAATTAAAATAGAGTTGTACACTTACCATAATTGTATAATTATTGTACAAGTAGAATAAGGTTTTGTGATTAGAATAAGAATAGAATTTTCCTATTATGAAAATTGTAAATTGTATATAAAGAATTATAGATTTAGATTGGTTTAACTTTAAATATATATTCATGTAACAATTGAATGTTTAGTCCTATATCAAGTTAGAATATTAATTACTGACTTGATTTTTCCTTGTATGTCGATCACAATAAGCTAAAAGAGTTGTGAAAAGTCGGGGCTTCGTTTGTAGTTTATCATTTTTTTGAGCGAATTATCCTTCAAAGGCACTGGTCTTTAATTTTCTGTCCCTCAAATTGTTGGTCTTTAATTTTTGTCATTTGCTTAAAAAAGTGGCCAAAAATATCCCAAGTCCTGGGTTCTAACTCCCACTTTGTCAAAAAAGTTTTAAAAAATTCGCAAGGCAGAGTTTACCTGCAAATTCTCAGAATTTGTCTTCATGCATAAGACAAACTCTGTCTTAAGGTAAAGTTTGTCTTATGTCTGAAGGCAAACTCTGTCTTAAGGTAAAGTTTGTCTTATGTCTGAAGGCAAACTCTGTCTTGTTAATTTCTTTTTATTTTTTTGACTGAGCTGGGGTACGAACCCAGAAATTTTTAAACGAAGGGCAAAAATTAAAGACCACTTCTAAATATATAAGGGCATTCCTGCCGCAATTTATTCCAACTCTTGTCGCATAAATATCAATGAAGCAAATTTATGTATATATGCGATTACAAGTTATGGAGCTCTAGCCAAAATCTAATGTACTGTTAGAATAACCAAATCAAACCAAAGTACTATAGGATTACAAAACTCTAGTGCATTTCATCATATACGCCTTAGCTTTGAGTTAAGGCTTACACTTTTATCCACATTAATCATTGTTCAAACCTATAATATACAGATCACCCTGGTTCAAAAGTGGAATTTTGTGCTTATCATGTTTTAATCTGTTTCTAGAAAAACAAAACTAAAATTGTAGCCCACAAGAAATGATCAGATGAACCTAAAATTTTACTAACCAAAATGGTAAATTATTCCCATGAAGAGGCCACTAATATTACGCTAAAGTGAGCTTTAAATATATCGAATAATTTTGAAAAAAAATAATCTAATCGTGATTCTTGAACATCGTGAATATACGAAGATATGAAACCTATAGCACGACGAGGTCAAGTCTTTCACCATTTCAATCTCTCTCTAGTTAGTTATTTAAGACAGCCCTCTCCCTCATCAACTCTCTTTGCTAGAAATAAGTTACTTTGAGAATTATTTTTTTTGTCCTAATTTAGGTGGCACTTTTCGCTTTCCGATAAATTTTAATCAATATTTTAAAATGTATTTTTTTACTAAATTGATATGAGAAGAGTTGTAACTTATAATACTTTTCATGTAATTTTCAAATATATAAATTTTAATGTTAAAATATTGAGTTAATTTAATTCAATTTAGCTTTAAAATTTAGTCAAATTAACTCTCAAAAATCGAAAAGTGCTACATAAATTAGGACGGATGGAATAGTTCTTAAATATTGATGAAAAATTTATAGCAAGTTGCAAAACAAAGTCGACCCAGACCACGTTCCATTCACAATACTAAAGGACTTGCAAAAGATTTGACAAAAGCTTTGGTCGACACCAAAATTCTTTACTCGACTCGTTGCTATTTTCTTTTATTTCCAATTTTCTGATAACAAAGTCAAACCAGCCCATATTTTCCAATATTCGAATTACAAATTAGTCAATGAGAATAATTCAAGATCCTTATAAACTCCTTATATCTTTTACGTGGAAAGCCTATTGTATATTATACATTTAACAGCTAGCTTATACATGGAGAACCACGTTGCAATGCCAAACACTGTGCTCCATGGCCTAATGAATATATATTTAGTCATGCTGACATATAAAGCACAAGGAAACTATACTGTATGTCATCTCTTCAGAATCTCTAAAAGTCAGAAGTTGACTTCCAGTATATGTAGTAAACCTTGATGGTGGAAGTACTAAATTCACATTATTCATTTTCAAGAAATCTATATATGACCAAGACTATCGGTTCCACCCTCTTTTTTTACTCATATAAGACTCTGCCGCTGCCGCTGGCTACTTCCTCTTCTTCCATTGATTTGTTCATTTATTTTCTTTCCAATGTTGGATAAACACAGTCGAACCAGCATATATGATCTATTACGTACTATATGTTTTTCGGACTCTTTAAAAATGTTGCCGAATGCGTGTCGAATTCTCTAAAAGTAGTGCATATTTTAAGAATTCAACAAGAACGCGACAAAATGTTTAAGAGTGAGTCTCACTTACCTAAGGTGGTGGCAGGCATTAGGTTGAAATTCCCAAGATTAGAGCTCTCTTCAGATTCTCTAAAAGTCAAGAGGCTGACTTCCAGAATAAGAAAATCTAAGTAAACTTAATGGTGCATGTACTAAATTCACATAATTCATTTTCAAGAAATAAATATAAACCATGTCCCCAAAAGAAACCACACATTGAAAATATAGAGTCTAAGCAAATTGAGAGACATGAAATATCAAGATAACCAACATTTCGGCCACCGCCATATTTTGAAATCCCTTGCTCTTCTTGATGAAAGTGAGGAACTTCAATTCCAAGCCTGTGAGCAACCCATTTTTGAGCCCTTTCATGGCTGCATTTCTTGCAATTTCTACCTCCATGACAATTGCCTCAACGCGCCTCGTTCTCTTGTACACCCTTTAACCCTTCTTCCAACTCCCACATATTCGAGCCGATCTTTTACCTGTAATGCCTGTGGATCTGAAGGAAGATCATGTAGCTTAAGTAGTGCTCATTGCGAGTTTGATCTGCACGTGCAATGTGCCCTTTTGCCCCAAACTGTCTTACTTTCCCAACACCATCATCATGAACTTAAACTTATATTTGATTCCCCTTTTGATCATGAGGATGTAGTTAGGATTTGAGTCTCAAACCCTACCTAATTATAAAACAGTAAATAAGCGAAGAACAAATAACACACATATTTATAGTGGTTCACCCTAAATGCGAAAGCTACGTCCACTTTGCCGATGCATATTTTACTATAATCAAATAGGGAGTTTGAGTTTACAATTATCTCTCTCTCTTTTTTCTCTTGCACAACCACGAAGAAAGAAAACGGCGTTCTAGTCTATATATAGCGAAAACTAGGACGACCATAATACAAGCCTAAAATTTTCAAAATTCCTTCCACTAAATAACATTACATTATAAAAATTTAAAGGGGGCGGAGGCCCCTACTCCCCCGAGAGGGGGGTTTAACACCCCACGTCGATCTGAGCGCTCAGGTCGATCAGCGTTCCACACTCTGTGTAGGGTCTTCATAGTGTCGGCGATGAATTAGGCTCCACAACTCAACAATCTCCCACTTGGAGACTAATTTCAATCATTTGTCTCCATCTGCAGCGGCGACTCCGATCCTCATCTAAGAAGTCCAACTGAAGTTGCACAAAACTTCAGTTTATCATTCGGCACGGCCTTCGTCAGCATGTCTGCTGGATTCTGACTCCCTGGGATCTTCTCAAGCACTAATACTCCATCTTCCAAGAAAATAGTACCGGAATTGTATGTGCTTCGTACGAGCATGGTAGACCGGGTTCTTTGCCAAATGAATGGCTCTCTTCATTTCGGCGACGAATTAGGATCCACAACTCAACAGATGAAAGCAGTACCCTTTTTGTTTGTGATCTCTGTCATGGTAAGATAGATCAGAATTACTGGTTGTATTACTGTGCTGAATGTGATTTTGGAACACATAGAATGTAGCATTTCCAAATATGTCAAAAAACCAAAAAAAATGCATGGATTATAAAACCAAAGGAAGAACCCGTCATTAGTAGACCAACAAAAAGTCCAGTTAGGAAGACACAGAAAAAATCAGCCAAGAATCCCAAAATTAGGCCAGTAGCTGAAAATGATGTTGGGTAATTTTGCTCTATGGTACTTTATAAAGTAGTACGGAAAGTATATAACTATTACAAGTATTCGAAAGGATAAACAGAGATTTAATAATTCAACATGGAATCTGAAATTACAATAGTTACACACGAAAACTGGAAATTCCAGTTTTGTAGAAGATGGAAAAATTGAAATTGTTTTTGCTGAGTCGAGTGTGGCACTCTGTCCTTAAGATAATATTGCCCCGTATGTATCCTTTATACGTCCTGGACAATTTGTCTCCCAAGATAAAACAGCAATGGAACACTTGAGCAAAGGAAACTCAAGAGCTACCGTGAAGAATATTGAGTAACGAAATGATGCCTTGGAAGTTGTAGGAAGAAAACTATTTTGGTTGTGTATTTTCGTGCACTGTTTTTCTGCATCTGTTTATGTATTTTCGTGCATATGTCTTAGTGCTCAACAATGGTGTAATGGGGTGTTTATATAGGAGAGGGAGGGATGTTTATCGCCTGAAATCGCCTCCATAATAGCCAAATAATGGCCATTATGGAGGTAGTAAAGTCACCAACATAAATGGGAGAAAGACCAACTGTTTTGGCCATTATAGGAGGAGTAATTCAGCCAAAATAAATGGCTGAATTGAGTGCTTGGCATTTCTGTTTTTGACCGTCGAAATTCTGGAAACTTCAGGGACCAAACTGTACATCTTGAAACTTCAGGGACCAAACTGCACATCTGAAAGAATTCTGGTCCAAACTGTATATCTGAAACTTCTGGGATCAAACTGTACTTCTGGCAAAGTTTTCTGGCCCAAAAAGATAATATCAGAAGACCCACAGCCCACGACCCGTGACCCGTGAACCCGGAACTCGGAACCGGAACCGGACCGGACGGGACGGGCGGGCGGCGGCGGCGCGCGTGTGGACTTTCCTCGAACCGAAGCACATCTAGGTCCTCCCTCCTTTAAACACATGGGATACCCCTTGGGGTCCCAAACCCCAAACCAATTTCGAGTCTTATATACACAACAATTCTTTCTTCTTCTACCGATGAGGGAGAGTTGAACACAATACCACACTTTCCATGCTTCAAACACCTTACTTCGTGGACCAATATCTCTTTCATTTCTCAATGAAATTTGACGATTCTTGGCCCTACGGTTATCTACGTACTTAGTAGATCATGCATGTGTGAAGAACCGGATTCTCCAACATACGTAACACTAGTGTTTAAGCCGTTAAAGTTGGTCGGTCGCAACTCCCGCCAAAGGCAAATTTCCAACAATCCCCTCTTGAAAGAGATTTTGGCGCACTCACATGGTGTCTTTTTCATTTCCAGCAATATTTCAGCGGACCGATGTTGCATAAGGAGAGGTAGCCTCAGCTTTGAACCTTCCATAGTTGAATACCATCGGACTTACTTACTGCGCGGTGAACGTGATGTCTTGAACCGTCAGTGTTTAGTGTAAGCCAAGACAATGATACCAACACAACAAATTCCCTTACTCTCTTCTTCGTAATGTTTTGTCCGTTTTGGCCATGGACAACGTCTTGGATTCTTAAGTGCGTTCATTTTGAGGCGGCCCGTCCTCGCACTTAAATAGGTGGTCTCCTACAAGGTATCCTGCTATACCCCACTTCACAAGTGTTAGGAACCATTAAAAGTTTCCCAAAAACCTAACCTCAACTGTTGAGGAGCATTACAGGTTTTGAAAACTTAACCTTTACCCACACTGCAGATAGCACTCAAAGTCTATCGCGAACGGCTTTGGATTTGGTGTTTCTTTCGTAAATCACTATCCGAAGTGCTCATGCTTCCACCGTCGATCAACTGAACCTTTCCACCTTAGTTTTCCCATTGAACCAAATTACTGGGATCTCCAGTTCGTAAGGTTGGGTTTCCACTGTATTGGTCCGTATATTTTGGGTTTTAAGCCCATTCCCCTAGACAGGCAGAACACTTGATCTCCGGGTAGTCCCTTAGTTAGTAAACAAGGAAGTGACACCCGTGATGATCAACTGCCATACGGTCTTATGTCTCCTGACAAATCCTGACAGATATGTCCAGACGCCGTCATCCGTGTCCTTCCTAAAGCCGACCGGCTAGCCCACGATGTATAAGCTGCTGAAGGCACGAAGTTTCTCCCAATAAGAGACGTCCTCTAATGAGTCGTGAAGTTACTCAACTTCTTTCATGCTTTGTATAAAGCGATAAACTCCGATACCATCATGAATCGGACGATGCAAGTTTGCTTAGAGGATTTTCCAAGATCCACCATACACATTTACTTGTGGCTTTGGTGTTCTTCAGATCTGATGTCCAGTTTGCATCACTGTGTTCTCCCAGAACCGCTCGACATCCGTAATACTATAATCAAGATAAGCGAATAATTCGGATATCGTCATATCCGACTTAACGCCTTCTATGGATCATGTATTAAGATTATCGGTGAACCTTAGTTCAACTGATGCATTAAATAGGGCGATACCAGGCCGGTTGTAGTGTGTACCATGCATTGAACTACACATGACCTGTGCATATCGCTCCTTATCTATGGGTGCACCATGATTCCAATCAGTTCTATGATTCATATCCATTGATGGCTTCAACGAGACTGTCAACTATCGACCAGTCCGTTAGATGTCTTTAGAAATCCAATTCTTAAGATGTCATCTGTGATATCCTTATCTTTCATATCGAGACTTTGTTTCAATATGACTTTTACTTTCAGACTGTTGATTCTCCAACTGTTGGCTTTCTAACTTCAGAGTCAATGTTTCTGTGGTCAGATTCATTATCTCTGTTTTATCTGAAACTTTCAGGACCAAAATGTAAACATTTCAGGGACCAAGATGAAAGTTCAGGAAGAAGCCCAACAGTCCAGAAAACCAACTATGATTCTCTTCTTCCAACTCTCCGATTGGGAAGGCTGTTTTAACATTCATGCCACGCAGGACTGCAATGGCCCATGATGTTAAGCTACTCCCAGGGGAGCACATGTACAAGTAGCCGAGGCTTTGAACTCGTCGATGAGATCCATCTACTTTGTACTCACTTTTGAGTATCCTTTTTCACAACCCAAAGGTTCTTTTCCCGGAGGAAGATCAACCATTACGCAAGTATGGTTCTATCTGATGGAATATATTTCTCTCTTTAGCTTCTTTCCAAAGCAGCGCTTTTGGAGATAACAATTATTTGTTAATAGTCCATGGTTCGTTCTTAACCATACAAGCTAGAAGGACTGGAACAAGTCTTTGTCCCCTCTTTGCTCCGTCTTGGTTCAACATCTAGAATTCCTGAGTTCTGCAGATCTGGAATATTGAGTTCCGGATAGCCAGCAACTTTCGAGTCCTGTAGATCCGGAACGTCTAGTTCCGGACGGCCAGGCCCTCGCGGGTTCTTGTTAACCTTGAGCAATTACTCCTTTTTCCTTCTCAAGGAAAGTTATCTTATAAGAATTTAGCATTCTTTGACGCCAAGAGGCGATAAGTACTACTGTTATTTACAGATCCAGTGGATATGTAATCTACAGTCTTAGGTCGAACTTGACCTGTTTCGGTAGTCCAACTTCTACCAGGCCACCCCACATCACAACTTTTGTATGTGAGATCCTTTTCATGTCTCACACGGAGAGTTATCCTTATCCTTATGCGGAGTTCTGTTGAGAATCGCATTAGCGGTAAGGATCGCCTTGCCCCACATAATTTAGGCGTACGGGTTTGCGCTTGGCTAACACCGTTAGACTGAGGTGAGTAATGAACAGTCGTTTAATGAACGCTGCTTCACATTCTCCCCTCTATCGCTATGAATTTCGCAATCCATAGGCTTAGTTGATGTTCAACTTCTACTTTGTAGCGCTTATCCGCTTCAACAACTTCATCTTTGCTTTTTAATAAGCAAAGGATTCCATACGTTGTACCATCATCAATGAAGATCACAACGTACTTGTCTCCCCCCTCTATTTTGTATAAACTTCAAATCACCCAAGTAGGTGTGACTAAGTTCTAGAGGAGCGGTGCTTCTTTCGCTATTCCCTTGATGGAATTTGGAAAGGTGATTTTGCCTCTTCGCCTACCTCACATTCATTTTGAGGGTTTATGTCGAAAGGAGACAACAATCTCAACATCATTAGCTTTTGAATGACTTGATAATTAACGTGTCTTAATCTATGATGACATAGATGCACGTATTGCAAATATATCATTCATTTAGCTACAGACGCATCTGCACCATTCTTAGTTATTACGCACTGTTGGACTAGTCTCAAACCAACTTGACCAACAACGTCCCTTAAACCAAGTTAGGAACATGTATCACCTCTTTTAGAGTGATCTCATTCCCTGAAGTCCTATTGAGGACAACCTCTCCAAATTTCCTTTGATTTTAGAGGTGGCGTTGCTTCACATGAACAACCTCTTCAGCCCGTGGTTAGGGCGTCACCGGATCATATGTGATCTCGATACTCTAGCCCACTTCAGTTGCTTTGGCAGACTGAGTGTCCAATTTCTTTACTGCCTTTCTTTAGGCCTTCAGATCATTAAGACCTGGAAACTCTGGCCCACCACACTAGGTGTCCATTACTTCTCCTATGAAATAAATTCTGGCCCCACTCCAGTCACCCGGAGGCTTTGTATGACTGAGTGTCCAATATCATCATATCAAAGGAATTTTGGCCCACTCCAGTCGCCCGGAGGCTTTGTATGACTGAGTGTCCAATATCATCCTATGAAGGATCTTCTGCCAAATAATATGACAGGTTCTACGCCTTTAACTTTTAGACTCCTTCCGTTAAGATTGGTGCCCAGATAATTCTTGGCGCTTACTTAAGAGTGGTAACAGTTTTCGCACAGTTAGTGGATCTTTCTCCATCGTATGTGCGAACATACTTTACACGCTTTTAATAATTTACACTTAAAAGGGCCGTGTTATGATATGATTCCACCGAGTCCCGCACTAGTGGACCGAGTTACGTTACAGATATATATATATATGTATATGGATAGGCACTCATGTTTTCTTGACTTGACTCTCATTTTTATAAGACAACTGACTTCTATTGTTATGGCATAGTTGGATTTGAATCCTGAATTTTTTATACTGATCTCTTGTTATCCATTGGCTACTTATGATCTCATTTGCAATATTTCATGTTTACATACTCAGTACATTATTTCGTACTGACCCCATTTCCTCGGGGGGCTGCGTTCATGCCCACAGGTACAAGTGCTCAGTTTGGTGATCCTCCGGTTTAGGTTCATGCGCAGCTGTTTGGAAAGCTCCTTTGATCCAGAGCTTTACCATTTTTGTACGGAACCCTATCTTTTTGATTTATGTATATTTAGGGGTACGACGGGGCCCTGTCCCGTCATATTTCATTATCCTTCTTGTAGAGGTCTGTAGACAGTTGTGGGTTGCACTGGTGTAAGGGTCAGAAATATGTTTCGGTCAGCCATATTATTGTACTCTATGTTGGGGGTGTTCCCGTGTATATGTGATATTATCTGTTGGCAGCCTTGTCGGCTTGCCTGTTATATTATCTGTTGGCAGCCTTGTCGGCTTGCCTGTTATATTATCTGTTGGCTGCCTTGTCGGCTTGCCTGTTATATTGTGTTGGCTAGTTGTGACTCCTCAGGAGGCAGGTACATTCGGGGGTAAAGGCAGCCTTGTCGGCTTGCCTACCCTGACATATGTTGTTATTGCAGCGTTATGCTGCCGGATTTCAGACTCATTAAGTGTTAGTTGGATTATGTGTGACAGGTTAGTATAATGACGTCATTAGGGCGGTTAGTCGCGGCCCGTCGGGTCGGGTCGTGACAAGAAGGGTAGTAGGTAGTTGAGCATAATCCTACTTACGCTTACAAACTAGTAGTTGTAGTGTTATTATTGTAGGCCTGTTTAGTCTATCATACTAGTAGGCGCAGTATTTCTTTATAGTCCCCTGTCACTTGATTTCTGCTGCTATGGGTTCTTTTGTGTACTTTGTTTATCTTATTTACCTGCGTTAGTTACTGCTTCCTTTTTCAGAACGCGCTATCATGGCTTATTCGCTTTTGTTACCATTATTTTCATACTGCTTTAAATTTCGTGTTCGGGTCTGACCGTTTCTCTTGCTTTGCTTGTGCTTATGCTTTGTCTTCAGCCGATGGTCTTTCGGAAACAACCGCTCTACTATCAAGGTAGAGATAAGATTTGCGTACACTTTATCCTCTTCAGACCTCACGTTGTGGGATTTCATTAGGTATGTCGTTCATAGAATACAACAGGCTTATTTTTAAGTGTCATCATAGCTAGTGGAGGAATCTTCCCTTTTTAATTGTCCCTTTGCCTACTGTCTTGTTTATTTTCAATCTTGAAAGAATATTTGTACATTCTATGTGTGATCATCCACTTTTATGCTTAAAGTCTATTTTACGCTTTGTTAAGCCAACTCATAAAAAGTCTATTTTACGCTTTGTTAAGCCAACTTGATCAATAAAGCCAACTTGATCAATATACATTACTAAATTTTGTCAACTGAATATGAAATATAAAGAGAGAAACTTCATGATACATACTCCCTTCGTTCCATGGTGTTTTAGGCTTTTCATTTTGTTTCAAAATAAGTAGCGTTAGGATTTTAAAAAGAAATTGATCTTATTTGTTCAAAATTATCATTATTTACATAATCAAGAATTATTAAATAGTTTTTTCTTTTCTAGGCATTAACTAGGGATAAGTTAGTAAAAACAATCATAATTTTCTAGAAGTGAGCAATTTCTTAAGGGGTGTACATAAGCTAAAAATACCACTTATTATTGAATGTAGGGAGTAATAAAAACTGTATATTTCAATAGTTTTTCTTGGGGGAGGGGTAGAGGGGGAGAGTAGTCAAACCTTCCAACAACATTAATTATCCGATTTAGAAGAAATAGCTATATCATACATTTTTTTTGTTACCCACATTGAAGCTCGATTATATCTGAATTCGCGCCGCATATAACTCATTCGAAAAAAAAAACGCTCCCATCTTTCCATACTCATGAGTCATGACTAAGCCTGAAACATCTTGTTAAGGAAGTATCACTAACAGATCCTTTGGTGGTAACCATATTATAAGTTGTTAAAAAAGAATAGAGAAAATAAAAAGATGACATCTTTGGAGTTTGATCTCTTCCCTCTCATTTTGCTACGTCCAAATTAAATTATTAGTAACATCTATAAAGGGAAAAAGAGGATACTCTGTAGATAATGATATAACAGCTTGCAGCAATATTGAAAATATAATGAATTATTATTATAGTAGTGACAAACATAACACCATTCAAACAGAGGAAATGACACTTCAAAACAACATGTAATTCAAATATTCAAATTAAGCAAAGGGAAATCGTGAATGTGCATGAGTACTAAACGTACGTTGATCTTCATCAATAATAATAACAACCCCGTGAGGGCCCAACATAGCTTGCAGCATTATCCAGAGCTTGAAGCATGAGCATGAGCATGTGTTCCATATGTTCTTCTTTCAATCTGCGTTGTGCTTCATAATATGATAATTCTGACCCCTCCTCTTCATCTTGTTTTGGAAATTTGTCTGCTGAATTTTTGTCTGTCGTCGATTCAGATACTGGCTTCACTTTGGGATTCTTAGCTGATTTTTTTTTTGTTTTCTTAAGTGAACTCTATGGGGAGCTTTGGAGCAACTGGTAAAGTCCTGCCATGTGACCAGGAGTTTATGGGTTCAAGTCGTGAAAACAACTTCTGTCAGAAATGCAATGTAATGCTGCGTACAACAGACTCTTGTGGTCTGGCCCTTCCCCGGACATAGCGGGAGCTTAGTGCACGAAACTTCCTTTTTACTCTTTGTTGGTGCACTATACATTGGTTCATTGATTGCTTTCTTGATTGTTTTTTCCTTTGGTTTCAGGATCACTGCATTTTCTTCTCCTTCATTTCTTCTTGTTTGTCAGCTGGTTCCTCTTCCGGTGATACTGTCTTCATTTTGGGATTTTCTTTAGGAATTTTGGCTGATTTTTTCTCTATTTTCCTTACTGGACTTTTTCTTGGTGTACTAATGACTTGTTCAGTAATTTCTTTGTTGATTGGTTCTTCCAGCTTTGGTCTCATGATCACTGCATTTTCTTCTCCTTCTTCATTTTCTTATGGTAATTTATCTGTTGTGTTTTCGATTGGAGAGATAAGGTCTGCATACATACTACCCTTCCCAGACCCCACTTGTGTGATTTCACTGGTTTTTTGTTGTCATTTGTTGGAAATTTGCCTTTGGCGGGAGTTGCGACCGACCAACTTTAACGGCTTAAACACTAGTGTTACGTATGTTGGAGAATCCGGTTCTTCACACATGCATGATCTACTAAGTACGTAGATAACCGTAGGGCCAAGAATCGTCAAATTTCATTGAGAAATGAAAGAGATATTGGTCCACGAAGTAAGGTGTTTGAAGCATGGAAAGTGTGGTATTGTGTTCAACTCTCCCTCATCGGTAGAGGAAGAAAGAATTGTTGTGTATATAAGACTCGAAATTGGTTTGGGGTTTGGGACCCCAAGGGGTATCCCATGTGTTTAAAGGAGGGAGGACCTAGATGTGCTTCGGTTCGAGGAAAGAGAATGAGAATTTTTTTGGTTAAGTTTAGAAAGAAGATGAAGAGGTAAGTGTAGGTTTATAAAAAAAAATTTGATTTTTCTTTTTTTCACTTTGGCCCCCAAGTTCTTCAATTAATAAATCTCAAACCCACTTCTTTTAATTCCTGAGAATTTCATAAGCCTCGTATCCTCAATGTCATAATTTTATAATACAATACTATTCCATAACTCCATTGGAATAAATTCAACTACTAGGATTAATTCTCGTTGTCACGTGTATAGCACTAAAGAAAAATCATTCCGGGATAACATCCGTTTATACACTAATTTCCCGTATTAACATATGTAAGCGTTCTTTATATTCAATATCCGAATCTTACTTCTTTAATGACGTTCTTAATTATCGTCTAAATCTTACGAGGTGTAACATACTTCCCTCCTCAGAAACATTCGTCCACGAATGTTCATAATAAGTCTAATGCTAGAAAAATTTTGGCAGAGTCTCCTTTATAACTATGCATATCCGCCTATATTCAGCAAACCAACAGATGCCACACAGGGCCACAATATATCACACATATGCAATTCACCAATTACAATAATCAAATGGGGAGTTGAATTGAATTACCTGGAGGCACAGGGAACAAATGAGGATACTTCTTCTTCATCTCATCCTCTGCCTCCCAAGTCATTTCCTCCCTATTGTGGTTCCTCCACAATACCTTGACGGAAGACACATCCTTCGTCCGTAATCTCCTGACCTGGCGATCAAGTATGGCTACGAGGCTTTCCTCGTAGGACAGCTCCTCTGTCACCTGGATGTCATCTACTGGGAAGACTCTGGAAGGATCACGAATACACTTACGCAGCATAGATACATGGAAGACTGGATGTACTGCTTCTAAATCAGGCGGTAGATCCAACTCATAGGCAACCTTGCCTATCCTACGAATGATCTGGTAAGGCCCAATGTACCTTGGGCTAAGCTTATCTTTCTTGCCAAACCCCATCACACCCTTCATGGGTGACACCTTTAGGAACACCCAATCATCAACCTGAAACTCTAAGTGTCAATGTCGATTATCAGCATATGACTTCTGTCGACTCTGTGCTGCTAATAACCTCTCCTGAATGAGTTTCACCTTATCAACAGCTTGTTGAACCATGTCTAGGCCGATCAACTTAGTCTCACCTACATCAAACCAACCAATAGGTGACCTGCACTTCCTCTCATATAAAGCCTCATACGGTGTCATCAGGATGCTAGAATGGTAGCTGTTGTTATAAGCAAACTCAATGAGTCGTAAATGGTCATCCCAACTACCTCTGAAGTCAATAATACAGGCCCTCAGCATATCCTCTAATGTCTGGATAGTACGCTCTGCCCGCCTGGCCCATCCGAGGGTGAAATGTTATCTTTGAGACTCACTTGTGTCCCCAATCCCTTCTCGAATGATCTCCGTAAGTTAGTCAGAACTGAGCTCCTCGGTCTGATATAATAGATGTGGGAACCCCGTGCAGTCTCACTATCTCCCTGATGTACAGCCTAGCATAGTCCTCACTGGAAAAAAATGGGCTGATTTCGTCAGCCTATCCACGATAACCCATATGGAATCACACTTCCGCTGAGTGCGAGGTAAGCTTGTAATGAAGTCCATATTGATCACTTCCCACTTCCAAGTCGGGATCTCAATCTTCTGTAATAATCCACCAGGCTTCTGATGTTCAACCTTAACTTGCTGACAATTCGGGCACTGGGCAACAAATTCTGTTATGTCTTTTTTCATGCCATCCCACCAATACAAGCATCTAAGGTCATGGTACATCTTCGTCGATCCTGGATGAATGGAATAACGAGCATTGTGTGCCTCTCCCATAACCTGTTGTCGTAGCCCTACAACATCAAGTACACATAATCTGCCCTCATACCTCAGCACATCATCAGGTGTAACCTCAAATAGAGTCTTTCCCTTTCGGAGAGCTGCATCTCTATACCGGGCCAGAACAGGATCCTCATATTGACGTCTCTTTACCTCTTCCACGATAGAGGACTCCGCAACATCCCGAATAAGAACCCCGCTATCTCCCGAATCCGCCAACCGGACTCTAAGACTCGCTAGCCTATGTATCTCACGAACCATCTTCCTTTTGTCTGGCCGCACATCCGTCAAGCTACCCATAGATCTACGGCTAAGAGCATCTGCCACAACATTGGCTTTTCCCGGGTGGTACAATATATCAACATCATAGTCCTTTAGCAACTCTAACCACCGCCTCTGTCGTAGGTTCAACTCCTTCTGATTAAAGATATATTAGAGACTCTTGTGATCCGTATAAATATCAACATGAATCTCATACAAATAATGTCTCCAAATCTTCAAGGCATGAATCACCGCTGCTAGCTCCAAATCATGAGTGGGATAGTTCTTTTCATGCTTTCTGAGCTGTCGGGAGGCATAAGCTATAACGTTGCCATGCTGCATCAACACACAACCTAGCCCAATGCCTGAAGCATCACAATAAATGACATAACCATCCAGTCCCTCAGGAAGAGTCAGAACTGGAGTCGTTGTCAACTTGTCCTTCAACAACTGGAAACTGTGCTCACAAGCATCCGTCCACTGAAACTTAGTTGCCTTCTGAGTTAGCCTAGTCAAAGGCACTGAGATCGAGGCAAACTTCTCCACAAACCTTCTGTAATACCCTGCTAGCCCCAGAAAACTGCGTGCACTCGGTGGGTATCGTGAGTGCAGCCAAGTCTTCACCGCCTCAATCTTCTGTGTATCTACCCGAATACCATCAGCCCCGATAATATGCCCCAAGAATGCCACCGAAGTCAACCAGAACTCACATTTGGAAAACTTGGCATACAACTGCTGGTGCTGGAGGACCCTAAGTACCGTCCTCAAATGGTCTGCATGCTCCTGCTCTGAACGGGAATAAACCAGGATATCATCAATGAATACAATGACGAACATGTCTAAGAACGGCCTGAATACCCGGTTCATCAAATCCATAAACACTGCTGGAGCATTGGTCAGTCCAAAAGACATCACCCTAAACTCATAATGTCCATATCGGGTTCTGAATGTTGTCTTTGGAATATCTGCCTCCCTTACCTGCACCTGATGATAACCTGATTGCAAGTCTATCTTCGAGAAGCACTTAGCACCCTGCAAATGGTCAAATAAATCATCAATCCTGGGAAGGGGGTATCTATTCTTGATGGTTACCTTGTTCAGCTGCCTATAATCCATACACATCCGCAGTGATCCATCTTTCTTCCTCACAAATAACACTAGTGCTCCCCATGGAGATGTACTTGGCCTAATAAAGCCTTTCTCCAACAAGTCTCTCAACTACTCCTTCAACTCCTTCAGCTCTGCAGGTGCCATTCTATAAGGAGGAATGGATATAGGTTGGGTACCTGGCAATACATCTATACTGAAATCTATCTCCCGCTCTGGAGGGAGACCTGGAAGATCATCCGGGAATACATCCGGAACTCACTAACTACCGGAACTGGCTGAAGAGCCGGTACCTCCGCTTCTGTATCATGAACCCGAACTAAATGATAGATACAACCTTTTCTGACCATCTTCCTTGTCTTGAGGAATGAAATAAACTTACCCCTCGGCGATGCTGCATTCCCTTTCCATTCTATAACTAGCTCGCCTGGGAACTGAAATCGAACCAACTTCTATCTACAATCAACGTTGGCAAAACAAGAAGCCAACCAATGCATGCTCATAATGACATCAAAGTCGGCCATATCCAACTCTATCAAATCTGCTAAGGTATGACGGCTATATATCACCACCGAACAATTTTTATACACATGCTCATCTATAACCGAATCTCCTACTGGTGTAGCTACCTCGAATGGTTCTATCGGCTCAGATTCTATCCCTATTCTATTAGCAACAAGAGGGGATATGTAGGACAAGGTGGAACCTGGATCTATCAAAGCATATACATTACAGAAAAAGACCGATAGTATACCTGTAACAACATCTGGTGACGCCTCCTGATCACGTCTACTGGCCAAAGCATATATGCAGTTCGAAGGACCGCCGGAACTAGAAACTCTGCCACGACTTCTACCACGGCCTGCTGGCGTCTGAATACCCCACCCGGTGGGGCGCATAGCTATAGATGACGACGAACCAGCACCCGACATCGTAGGCCGAGCCATCCCACCTGAACCACCTATGTTGGGACACTCTCTCATTATATGGCCCTGACGGTCGCAAGAGAAGCAAGCACCCGTGGTCGAACGACATTCCCCAATATGAAACTTACCACACTAAGAGCACCGAGGATAAGGTGGTCTCAACTGACTAAAGCCCATGTTCCTCTGAGACCCCGAAGCCCTGGAGCTCTGTCCGGCTCCTGAATACCGGGGGCGGTCGAACCTCCTGCCCGTAGACAGTAGAGGAGCACTCTGTGCTGGCTGAGATGAATATCTGACCTGCTGTTGGAACTGTCTGCCTTGAGACTCACCGGAATAAGCTGCCGACCTAGCCCTCGTATGCTGGTCCCTGTCATGACCTCTGTCTGGCTGTCGCCCTCTATGTCGGTCCTCGACCCCCTGTGTGTATGCCTGGACACGAGCAATATCCATACCCGGCTGAAGAGCTACCGCCATACAACCATCGATCAGATAATGGTCCAGCCCCATCACAAAGCGATGCACCCTGTCTGCCATATCTGCTACAATAGTGGGTGCATATCTGGCCAATGAATCAAACTCCAGGCTATACTCACGAATGGTCCTGCCACTCTGCCTCAACTGTAAGAATCTGTCCACTCTAGCTCTCCTCATCTCTGGAGGCAAGAAGTGACCAAGAAAGGTCTCCGTAAACTCATCCCATGTAGCTGGAGGAACATCCTCTCCCCTGAACAACTCCCAAGACTCATACCAGTTTGTAGCTATATTCCGCATCCTATACGAAGCCAACTCCACAGACTCGGTCTCTGAAGCCCTGATTACCCTCAAGGTACGCTGCATCTGCCGGATAAACTCCTGTGGGTCCTCCTCGGGCTGAGACCCGAAAAACTCTGGAGGGTTATAACTCAAGAAATCACGAACCCTCAAACTGTCAGACCTAGGGTCGACTCCTGGTCCCTGTCTGCGATTCTGCCCTGCCACCAATCTAGTCAGCAGCTGAACTACATCTCTCATGGCTCTGTCCTCTGCCCCCGGCTGAAAAACTGGAGGCTCAGGTGCTGGGGCCTCGGAAACTGGTGATGTTGCCCCCTGAACTGGAGCCTCTAGTGGTGGCGATGAAGCAGAGCTCGTCGATTGGGGCACAGTCTCCGGCATAGACTGGGTACGGGACCTGGTAACTCTCTGAATCCGACTAGTATCTCCCGCTGTAGGCTTGCCCTTCTAGGCTGCTATCGCCTTCTTCGGAGGCATAGTTGTAAACATAGTAAGTCATCAGAAAGGGATTATCCTAAGAACATAGCTCTATTGCACGATCTAAGAGATGAAAGAATAGAAACCAACCCTAAATGCCCTGCAGCCTCCTGCGTATAAGTATGATGCACAACATACCCATACGCAAGACTCTACTAGACACGGTCTATAGGCATTCCGAGGACTAACTGCTCTGATAGCAATTTTGTCACGCCCCGACCCGACGGGCCGCGATGAACCGCCTTAATGACGTCATTATACTAACCTGTCACACATAATCCAACTAACACTTAATGAGTCTGAAATCTGGCAGCATAACGTTGTAATAACAACATATGCCAGGGTAGGCAAGCCGACAAGGCTGCCTTTACCCCCGAATGTACCTGCCTCCTGAGGAGTCACAACTAGCCAACACAATATAACAGGCAAGCCGACAAGGTTGCCAACAGATAATATAACAGGCAAGCCGACAAGGCTGCCAACAGATAATATCACATATACACGGGAACACCCCCAACATAGAGTACAATAATATGGCTGATCGAAACAGATTGCTGACCCTTACACCAGTGCAACCACAACTGTCTACAGACCTCTACAAGAAGGATAATGACATATGACGGGACAGGGCCCCGTCGTGCCCCTAAATATACATAAATCAAAAAGATAGGGTTCCATACAAAAATGGTAAAGCTCTGGATCAAAGGAGCTTTCCAAACAGCTGCGCAGGAACCTAAACCGGAGGATCACCAAACTGAGCACATGTACCTGCGGGCATGAACGCAGCCCCCCGAGGAAAGGGGGTCAGTACGAAATAATGTACTGAGTATGTAAACATAAAATACTGCAAATGAGATCATAAGTAGCCAATGGATAACAAGAGATCAGTATAAAAAATCAGGATTCAAATCCAACTGTGCCATAACAATAGAAGTCAGTTGTCTTATAAAAATAAGAGTCAAGTCAAGAAAACATGAGTGCCTGTCCATATACATATATATATATATATATATATATATATCTGTAACGTAACCCGGCCCATTAGTGCGGGACTCGGTGGAATCATATCATAACCCGGCCCATACTGGGACTCGGTAAAGTCATATCTCATCTATGGATCCATCCTACGTAATCCGGCCCTCTAGTGAGGGTCTCGATGAAAAATGCAAGGTTGTGCACGAACGTAACCCGGCCCGGGACTCGGTGAGGTGAAGTAGTAACACTTAGCTCGAGTAGATATCATGAGTAACCATATGCAAGTAAAAATTATCATTTGACTCTCAATAAAATCATTATAATAATGTCATAATAAACTCTTTGCTGAAAAATCATAGGCACTTCTCATAACAATCCTCTTTAGGAATTAAACTGTATAAGAATCAAGTATGTCCGTTGTACCTTCATTAAATAAAAATCATGCCAAAGAAAGAAGGAATAGTTCACATACCTCTTAGACGAACTAATCAAATATATATTAGAGTACGTCTCGATTTATTACTTCAACCTATAATAATGGTAATACGTTCGTCAATTCTATGATCACTAGCGTACTTTATATCGAATAACGACTTCTTATTCTATAAAAATTTGGGCTGCACATCCCCTGTTTATTCATGTTTCCACAACTTCCAAACGAGGCTAATAATATCAATAAACAAACATCAATTAAGGGCACAACTAAAACAAAAATAAAGGGAATTTACACACCCACTTCTCATGTAAATTTAGCCTCTTAATCCACCTTAAAAACAACCCACAAAACAGTCCATGTTCCAACAACAACGAGGGTAGAATGTGAAGCCTTTCTACGCCTTTCTACACCCTTATTCATTTAGGACTTGCATTAGCAATTACAACACTTAAACATGCATAATGGTGACTAAATTTTCAGAATTATAACACCACAAAACAGTCCCTAAAACAGTCCATATACATCACAACATGTCCAACAATTTCATGCAAGTTCTTGGCCACAACATGTCATAATTCCATAACTCTTACCTTAATTCCTATAATCCAATTTTGTATTTCAATACTTCCATATAACTAATTCCAAATAAATCTCAATGTTTCCTTTCAATTTCATCATGCAATTAGTGATAATAATAACAACAATAACCAACGAATCCAACAACACCAAAATCTGTCCCAAATTGGCAACTAACCCAAAATTGTCACATGCAATGCTTAAATTTCAATTTTTCCTTAACACAAATTCATTACCTTAATTCTAACAACATGAATTCCAATTATATCATAGAAAGAAGAATTTTTATACCTCAAATTTGTCCAAAACAGTCCGCAATTTTCTGCCCACTGTTTGTCCGAAAATCCCCACTGTTTTCGTATTTCTTTCCCTTTTTTGTTCACTTCTTCAACTCCAATTGACATGCAAGTGTTCTACAATGGTAAGCCATCATCCCTACACGTTTTTCTTCCAAAATTTCATCCCAAAAATTCGAAATTTCTGGGCTACAGTTTTAGCCAGCAATGGTTGTTTTTGTCACTGTTTTTGGTGTTGTTTTGTTTCTAATTTTTGGTGAAAAATGTAGTCTAGAAAGAGAAGATAAAAATCTTAAATTGGGTATGGGTGGAGGGTCTTTTTGGCTGAGCTTGGAGGAGAGAATGAGAATTTTTTTGGTTAAGTTTAGAAAGAAGATGAAGAGGTAAGTGTAGGTTTATAAAAAAACTGATTTTTCTTTTTTTCACTTTGGCCCCCAAGTTCTTCAATTAATAAATCTCAAATTCACTTCTTTTAATTCCCGAGAATTTCATAAGCCTCGTATCCTCAATGTCATAATTTTATAATACAATACTATTCCATAACTCCATTGGAATAAATTCAACTACTAAGATTAATTCTCGTCGTCACGTGTTAGCACTAAAGAAAAACTATTCCGGGATAACATCCGTTTATACACTAATTTTCCGTATTAACATATGTAAGCATTCCTTATATTCAATATCCGAATCTTACTTCCTTAATGACGTTCTTAATTATCGTCTAAATCTTACGATGTGTAACACTTCTACCCTAATTTGTGTCCTCCACAACCCCTTATCTAAGGTCATGTCCTCAATAAGTTGCACATGCGCCATATCCATTCTAATCACCTCCCCAATACTTCTTCGGCCTACCTCTACCCCTTTTGAACCCGTCCATAGTCAACCTCTCACACCTCCGTACTGGGGCATTTGTGTCTCTCCTCTGCACACGCCCTAATCATGTCAACCTCGCTTTCCACATCTTATCCTCCACCGAGGTCACTCCCACTCTGTCCCGGATATCATCATTTCTAATCATATCCCTCCTTGTATGCCCACACATCCATCTCAACATCCTCATCTCCACAACTTTCACCTTTTGGATGTGCGAAGTCTTGACTAGCCAACACTCCGCCCCATACAGCATAGTCGGTCTAATCACCACCCTATAGAACTTGTCTTTAAATTTTGATGACATTTTTTTATCGCACAAGACTCCAGATGCAAGCCTCCATTTCATCCACCCTATCCCAATACGATGTGTGACATCGTCATCAATCTCTCCATTCCCTTGGATAATAGACCTGAGGTACTTGAAGTTTCCTTTATTTGGAATGACCTGAGTATCAAGCCTCACATCCATGCATGTCTCATGTTCGCCCCGTTACTGAACTTGCACTCCAAGTATTCTGTCTTGGTCATACTCAGCCTGAACCCTTTAGACTCCAGCATCTGTCTCCAAACCTCCAGCTTAGTGTTCACTCCGCTGCGAGTCTCATGAATCAGGACTATATCGTATGTGAATAACATACACCATGGCACCTCCTCTTGGATTTGTCGCGTCAGTCCATCCATCACCAACGCAAATAAGAATGGGCTAAGAGTTGATCCCTGGTGCAGCCCCATCATCACTGGAAAGTGCTCAGAGTCTCCCACTGTCTGTACCCTAATCTTGACTCCATCATACATATTCTTGATCACTCTAGTGTACGTCACAGGTACACCTCTAACCTCCAAATACCTCCATAGAAACTCTCTATCCTAAATGGAAATAAATATCCAAACATCAATTTGAGATGATTATTGATTACCTAGCCATATTCCATTGTTATAGTAACTTACACTTCATTTGTTTACACTTAATAAAAGTTTTTACTTTTAGTTATTCAGATTCTAGTCATTGAACCTATTTATTTTTCCAGTTTTGTTCATATGATTATTCAAATATTAACCATTAAGTATGTCATTTTCTTTTACTAACTCTTTAATAGGTTAAATTGGATCTAAATGACAGTCATTAAGTGTTTTTTTTTCAAATCTAAATTTAAATTATTTAAATATCAATAATTAAGTGTATTATTGTTATTTCTATTTTATAACCCCTTAATTGTCTGAGTAGATTTGAATGTTTAAATCTACAAAGGAAATTTATTATTAAAAACATGTTATCCATTCAAGAAGATGACATTTCACCACTAACCGTCATTGCCACACACTATTATCACTATCATCCACCACAATCATAAGTTGACACCACCAATTGTCACCGTTAACCAATATTAACCACTTATTATCAGTTACCATTACCAATAGCTAGTAGCTACTAAAATTATGTATGTCCTAGAGACAATCATTATTAGGGAAAAATGTACTTGAACACATTCGTATTATTAATAAGATTAATATTTGTGGCATTTGCGATTATTGAATTATTATTTGATTGTTTGTAATTATTCATTAATGTGCATCCCTTGAACTTACGTTGTCATTAATAGAGTGGGATATTGATGATAGAGCGTAACTCTAAAATAGCCTCGACTAATGATCATTGAGAATGAGATATCGATGACATGTTATAAGTCGACATGTGGTATGCATCACATTCTCAGAGAATATAGTATGGCTCACCTGCTACTAGTAATGGTTACTAGTGATGGACACATGGATACTTTTGGAAAGTATTGGTATACCCTGCTGATAAACTATTTGTTAGACATGTCTAGAGTGTTATCAGCGTGTGGTATATAAAGGTCCTTTGACTTGAGGTCAATACGCACCTTGTTTACAGAGTAATGTACTTTGACCCTGTCTTAAGCTTAAACTCCTTATAGGATAAGACACGGCTTGTGTTGGGTACATTATGATGTAAATTAAGGTGGTAATTGAGCCAAGAATATGATTCATTCCTCGATTGGATATTCGAGAGAGCACTCAACTTCTCAGTGATATTAGGTCGACCAAATCATTGGCCAATGCAAGAGACATATTTAGAATATGGTCTAGTTGTCGACTAATATAGATGAGATAAAGTGATCAAGCCATTTGGATAGACATATGGAAATCCTAAGCTTGATCGAGTGTGTCGCGAATGAAAGGAATTTATCATCTCACATAAAGGTTATGTTTGTTGGATTCATGTAAACGTACTTCATATATTGAGTTAGGTAAATGCAGTATGAGTCTAGGAGTTCCGTATGGACCTTAATTGGATTAGTGTCTATATATGAAGGCCTATAGGGTCACACTATGTCGATTGTCTCTTCGATCTACGGGTGTATTGAGAAAGTATTAAATATTTAATTTGGGATCGAGATATTTAAATTGATAATAACTATGAGATAATTTCTATTAGATGGACATTATTTAATTAAATCAAAATTAGATTTTGGATTTAATGTGTTGAATATATATATTAAAAGAAAATTGAAAATGAAATTTTACGTAAGGCGCCGCGGCACCGAACCGACAGTGGGCCCAGTCAGACTGGCCCACTGCACCTTGGTTTTGGGGCCAGGCTTAGAGCCCAACCCTAATCTGATTTGTGACCTAATTTTAACTATACATACATTACTCTCATTGTTAATTAAAACACATCAATTCTATAAACTAATTCTAGGCTTAGAGTCTAAGACAAAACTCTTTCAAACCTCTGCCAAGATTTCCTGGCTTTCTTGACAGAGGAATACACCATAGCATAGTGCTTGCGATCGAATGGACAGTCGTGTGTAATCCCTAAGTAAAGACTCCAGATTTAATACAACCCGTAAGTGTTCATATCTTATGTTACAGGTTTTTTTACTGTCATATAACCATACCAGAAGAAATTGTTGGGGTAAGTAAGAATAAAATTTTAAACTTCCGTTGTGTCTTACTTATGTGTTTTGAACCTAACAAAATCCTACAGCTACTACGTTCCCATAACTACCATTATATCATCCAACACTACCACCAGCCACCATCACCTACAAATAATTGTTAGCCATCGCCATCACCTACTACCATATAATTTTTTTAAAATATATTATTAAATTTTATATCTTAAATTTTTAACTAAAGACAAATATTATACATTTAGATGTGGATAAGTTTTATACGTTTTGATGTTGAGAAAATAATTATTTGTAATTATGTAGTATACAAATCTTAATATACATCCTAATATTTAGATAGTATTCAAATTTAAATACCTTAATCTTAATATTTAAGTGTTTATTCTAAGGGTGGCCAACGGGGCGGGTTCGGGGCGGGATTGGGGGGAGGGCGGGACCGGTCCTCCGGCGGGACTGGCGAGATCTGTCGATGTCCCGTCCCATTTCCGGTCCCATCGGAAAAGGGGACCGGTATTATCGGAGCGGGGCGGGGTCGGGTCGGTATCTGATTTTCCTTTTTTGTTTTTTTTGCACTTAATTTTAAAAAATAACATATATAAACACCTGAATAATTGAACAAGATAGTGTAATAAAAACATCTCAAAGCTGTTTTTGTGCCTCTTATATTATTTAATAGAAATATGATTTTTTTGTAATATAATTTCAAAATTACAACTTGTGGTGTTGAAAGTTGCAAATAACATAGTAAAATTGCAATTAAAAAAATCACATATTTATAAAAACATTTTCTAGTTTCTTCACAATGTTTTGTGGTTCTTCAGTTGGAATTGAAATTTGTTGGTTAAATTGCTCGACGTCGCTTTCACCTCCATCAGATAAGATTTCATTGTAGTTTTCGTCGTCTTCTTCATTCATCTCCGGTTGACCTCACCTTTTACGCTTCGCTCGTATTCAATCTCTGAATAAAACTGCAATCTCCAAGATGTCTCCCGCTAATGAGTGTTTGTGATCTCCTATTTGAAATCTTCCGGCAGAAAAAGCGTTTCCAGACGTTGTTGATGACGTTTGAATGTTCAACACATCTCGGGTCATCTTTGATAGTGTCGGAAATGTCTTCTCATTCTCCCTCCAGTATTTCAACAAGTCTTCACATCCTTATTCATTGAGAACTGCTTGGTACGGTACAACACCCTGCAAAATAAAAATATCAAACTCGCTAACTTGATTAGCAGTGGTACCACTAAACATTCTATTTCTAAGGCTTTCAATACTAGCCGCAGAAACAACATGTCTTTTATAAGGTTGTACTGAAGAAGAAGAGGAAGAAGGAGGAGGAGGAGGAGAAGAAGAAGGAGAATGTGGTATAGAAGCCGGTTGGTTGCTAGCACTTTAGCACTTTCTTGTTGGTAATGCGTATATACTATTTTGCATTCATCGTGTATGCTAGACAAAACTTCCTCTTTAGTTGGTTCCTTAGGTGGTTGTCCATTTGGATTTTTTGGAGTTGGAGGTGGAAGTACTGCTATTCAATCATAAATAGTTTCAATAAGTGTTTAACAACCGTCTATTTTAATAGTCGAATTTAATACAACACCAATAATATAAATAGTGGGAATAGGCAAAAAAAAATAGATAAACATTTTTTTAATAGGTGTCTTATAAGATGGGTTTTTCATATATTCACTAAGTAACAAAAATATTAGAGCTATATAAAATAACATAGTTGAAATATGAGGATAATATATACAAGAAAATTATTTAGTTGCTTGAAATAATTTCTCTAAAAACACAATAAGTTCTAAAAAAATTTCCCAATCGTTATCTACAATCATATCAGTTGGATTTCGATTATAGGCGTTAAAAAATAAAGTTATAGGTCTTCTATAATCATAAGCAACAAATAGTTGTTCATATAAAGAATTTCACCTAATCGCTACTTCTTTAAAAAAAATTTATAAGGTAGACTACAATCGTGACAAGTTTTTTTATATTCTTTTTTTCTTTGTATTCTATTACTTTTAAAAATAAAATTTATCGCAAATTGTATTTTATTAAGAATGCCTTCAAAAAGAAATAGACTATCATTTACAACTAAGTTATAAATATGGCACGCACATTTTATATGAAAATGATTAAGAAAAACTGAAGTTAAAATATTTTTTAAAAGTCTAATAGCATAATTATTAGAAGAAGCATTATCTAACGTAACAGTCATTATTTTATCAGTTATACCATAATAATCGCAAATTTAATGAATATTTTCTGCAATAAATTTTCCAGTGTGCATATCATCATTATCTCTATATGCTAAAATACATTTTTGCATAAACCATTTATAATCTATCCAATGACATGTTACAGTTAAATAATCATGGTCGTTAGTACTACGGCCTATATCAGACGTGATAGATACTTTGCCCGAAAAATGATATAATGAATAACGTAAATATTGTTGATATTCATGTGCAAATTAAAAAATGTCTATCCTAACAGTTGATCAAGGAAACCCGTTAAAAGCAGGATTATACATATCTCTAATGTAATGAATAAAACCAATAGAGGAAGAAAATGAAAAAGGCAAACCCTCCACCGTAACTAATTTTGTTATTGCTTCCCTATCTCTATGTTTATCGTATTTAGGACCTACAATTCCGCTTTCGTCGGGTTACTTTGACCTTGTACTTGGTCCTGGACACTATGTGAACCTTGTCCCGACTGAGAGCACATTGGCGCACCAGACTTTGTAGCCGCGTATTCATCCCACCTAGTTTTGTGAAAACTTTGTACATGTCTCAATAAACCTCTCGTCTCACCCTGACCTTTTTCCATTTTAAATTTTATAAATATTTTTACAAATTTGGCATCTAACTACTTGATTCTCTTGGTCCCTATCAAAAAAATCTCATGCAACATATTTTAATTTTCATTGTGTGGGGCCTCATCTCATACTAGAGGGAATATGAGACGTTCTAGTTTGAGGTGCACTAGTGGGTGTGTCATCTAGATTATCTTCTAAATTAAAGTCTGGTTGAGTTGAAGAAAATATCTCATCGTCCAATGATATATCATTAAAAAATTAAGTTTCATCTATATGAGTGTAATCAATCAAATCATCCTGTCTAGGAATAGAATGACAAGAAAAAGTATCATTGCCCTTGTTACCCCTACTAGAAGAAGCACCCTTACCCTTAAACATACCTCTTAATCCTTCTATTTTAATTATGCTAATAAATAATTAAAGATAATAAAATTAAGTGCGATAATTAAAAAAAGTAACAATAATAATTTCAAGAAGGAACGAAGGTACCAAACGCCGACGTGTAATCGAGTTGAAAATTGAAACTTTGCTCGATGGATGATCCTCGAGCTAGTTGCCAACTTCAGTCCCAATTTTTAAACTTTGATACAATTATACAAATGAACAAATAAAATATAATATTTAATAGGCAATGTAGACTTGTAGAGAGGTAGATTGATAAATTAGAGAGATTGTAGGAAGATTTGTGAGAAAGATGAAGAGAAAATGAGGTATTTATAGTTGAGAAATTGGGTTAAAGTATAAATATATTAACTTAGGGGTTAAAAATAAATATTAAAGGGGTAGGGCGAGGCCAAATATGGTCGTTGCACAACGACCAAAATATAAAATTGTCGTTGTGCAACGACCCTTTTTTGCAAAGGGGAGGGGGTGGGCGGGCTTGGGGCAGGACGAGCCCAGGTCTCGTCCCGGGTTCGAGTCTCGTGCCCATTTTTTTAAGCGGGGATCGGGGTGAGGTCGGGTCGAATCGGGTAGGGGCGGGTCCCCGCGGGACGGGATCCGACGGGACGGGGGAGGATCGGGACTCGGGTTCCGGCGGACCGGGATAGGCGGGACGGTGGGAGGTCCCGCCCCGTCCCACATCCCGCCGGAACGGGGTTGGGGCGGGTCGGGGCGGGACGGGGTCGGATCGGGACTCGGTTTTTTTTCCCACTTAATTTTTAAAAATAATATATATAAACACTTCAATAATTGAATAATGTAGTGTAATAAAAACATCTCAATATTTTTTTTGTGCCTCTTATATTATTAATAGAAATATATATTTTTTTGTAATACAATTTCAAAATTGTAACTTTGTGGTGTTCAAAAGGTGCAAATGGCATAGTAAAATTGAACTTAAAAAAATTACATATTCAATCATACTCTTTCGAATATCCTCACAATGTCTTGAGGATATTCTGTTGGAATTGGAATTTGTTTGTCAAATTCTTCTACGTCGTTTCCTGCTCGCTCGGACAAGATTCTGTTGTAGTTGTAGTCTTCTTCTTCGTTGGTCTCCGGTTGGCCGCACCTTCTACGCTCCGCATGAATCCAGTCTCTGAATAGAACTGCAATCTCCAATGTGTCTCCTACCAATGAATGTATGTGCTCTCCAATTTGAAATCTTTCCGCGGAAAAGACGTTTTCAGATGTTGTTGATGACGCTTGAATGTTTAACACATCTCGAGTCATCTTTGTTAGCGTCGGAAATGTATTTTCATTCTCCCTCCAGTATTTCAGCAAGTCTTCTTGTCCTTCATCATTGGCAATTAATTTGTACGGTACAATACCCTGCAAAACATAAACATCAAATTCGCTAACTTGTGAAGAAGTTGAACCACTACACATTTTATTTCTAAGGCCTTTAATACTAGCCGCAGAAATCACATATTTTTTATAAGGTTGCAACGAAGTAGTAGAATATGGTACAGAAGTCGGTTGATTATTTGCACTTTATTGTTGGTAATACGTGTATATTTTTTTACATTCGGTGTGTATGCTAGACGTAACTGCTTCTTTAGTTGGTGTGTCAGTTGGTTCTTCAGTTGGGTCTGTTGAAAGTACTTCTACACAATCATAAATCGTTTCTACAAGTGTTTTACAACTGTCTACTTTAATAGTTGGATTTAATACAACACCAACAATATAAATAGTGGGGATAGGAAAAAGTATTTTTAAAAAATTTTAAACATTTTTTCAATAGATGCTTTATAAGTTGGTTTTGCATATATTTATTAAATAATAAAAATATTATAGCTATATAAAATAACATATTTGAAATAGTAGTATGATAAATACCTAAATATTCTTTAGTAGCTTGATAAAATTTCTCTAAAAATCCATGAAGTTCTAAAATTTTATCCCTATCATTATCTACAAGCATATCCCTTGAATTTTTATTATGGACGCTAAATAATAAAGTAATATGTTGTCTATAATCGTAAACAATAAGTAGTTACTCATACATAGAATTTCATCTAGTCGAAACTTTTTATGAAATTTTTCTATACGATAATCCACAATCATGACATATTTTTTTATGCTATTTGCGTCTTTGTATTTTTTTACCTTTAAAAATAAAATTTATATCAAATTGTATTTTATCAAGAATGCTTTCAAAAAAATTTACGCCATCATTTACAACTAAGTTATAAATATGGCACGCACATCTTATATGAAAATGATCAGAAAAATATGGAGTTAATCTAAGTTTTAAAAGTCTTATAGCATAATCATTAGAAGAAGCATTATCTAATGTAATAGTCATAATTTTATCATTATTCCATAGTAATAACACATTTCATTAATATTATCTGCAATAAAACTTCTAGTGTGTCTATCATCTATATATCTATATGTTAAAATATATTTTTGCATAACCAATTTTGATCTATCCAATGACATGTTACCATTAAATAATCATTACCGTTAGTATTACGGCCTATGTCAGAAGTGATAGTCACTTTGCCATTAAAATGATACAGTGCATAACATAAATACTGTTGATATTCACTTGCAATTGTAAAAACATTAATTCTAACCGTTGATCTAGAAAAATCATTAAAAACATGATTATATGTTTCTAGTATGTAATGAATAAAACCAGGAAAGGAAGGAAATGAAAAAGACAAACCATGTGAATGAAATTAAGTGTGATAATTAAAATTAAGTAATAATAATAATTTAAATGAACGAAGGTATCAAACACCGACGTAACGTCGACTTGTAATCGAGGTTGAAAATTGAAACTTTGCTCGATGAATGATCCTCAAACTAGTTGTCAACTTCACTGCCAATTTTTTAACTTTGATATAATATTTAATAGTAGAAAGATTTGTAGAATTGTAAAGAGATAAATTGAGAGATTAGAGAGATGGCAGGAAGATTTGTCAGAAAAATGAGTTATTTATAGTTGAGAAATAGAGTTAAAGTTTAAATATATTAACTTAGATGTTAAAAATAAATATTAAGGGGTAGATGAGGTTTATGGATGGAGGGGCCAAAAATGGCCATTATAGCCGTTGCACAACGGCCAAAATTAAAAATTTGATCGTTGTTTTAACGGTTATTTTTACAAGGGAGGAGGGGACAGGTCGGGATCAGGGCGGGACGAACTCAGGCCCCGTCCCGAGTTTGAACCCCGATCCCACCAATTTTTTTATTTTATTTTGGGGGATCATGACGGGCCAGGGATCGGGACGGGCCGAAATCAGATCAATCCAGCCCACTAGACAGCCTTGGTTTATTCTGATTCAAACGTCTTTAACCTTATACAACAAAAAAAAAATAGTCTAAGATGCCTACTCACAAAGACAACAGTTCACTAGTACTTCATTCACTTTCACCGCTACCTGTCATTCCTTACTACCCAAAACAAGCCTCTCTACCCCCACTTTATGATATTAAACTAAATATGTTGCTGCATAATTCAAAAATATCTCAACCCCAATTATTAACGAAGATAAAGACAAATTTATGTAGACCTTTTTCGGACAAATTTAAACCTTGGGGAACGTTGAGGCTTCAAAGTTTTTCATACATTTGTCATTGAACATGGATTAGTTCAGGTCAGGACAAGTAAAAAATTTAGAAAGATATATCCGTATCAAAATTCACTACCAAAAATATTTTTTAGAAAAGATGAAACAAAACATGCAATACATGGCCTTCTTCAAGACTGGTACTTGCAATTAAACTAAGCATGTTACTAAGTAAAACAATCAGCTTAGTTGAGCACTAAAAGTTGATCAAAATCAACAAGTTTTATTAGTCAGATCAAACGATTACTACTACAACTACTTCTACACATCAAAAGTTAACAACAAAACTATTCAGAAATTGGTGCACAAACTCCCGCTAGGCATGGAGTCCGGAAAAAGGTCGGATCAAGGTCTATTGTATGCCGCCTTACCCTGTATTTCCGCAAGAGATTGTTTCAACGATTTGAACTCGCGATCTCATGATTACATGCAGAAACTTTACCGGTTACTCCAACGCTCCCTTCAAAACAAAACTATACGGAAGCCAGAAGAAAACACTTCACAACAATTGTTCTTCTTCTTCATGGCCACCTCAATCTCCTACACTTCTCTCAGAACAAGCTTCATTATCCGACCCGTTTTCGTCTTCACCTTCCAAATACCTAACCCGTTTCCGCAATTCCTCCAACTCCCTCTCCATTACATACATTTTCTCCTTCAACTCCATGTTTTCCTCCTCCAATCTCTCTATATGTTCCTCCACGTCATCAACTCTGTAACCAAAACCATACCCATCTCGACCCGATCCGGACCCGCCATTTCTCGGGTCATATATCATCTCAAACCGGCTCAAGTCATGGCTTAATCTCTTCTCAACTTCCTCCACATCACTATCCCAAGAAACAATAACCCCTTCTCCTTCATCCGGTTCATTCTCCGGTGATCTGACCCGGATCAACCCGTTCATCGACCCGTACCCGTCTACACCCCACTCTTCCTTTGCCACGTCAGCCAAAACCTCCCTCGCCGGAGAAAACTTCGGTGTCGGTAGAACAGCCGGGGTTACCGGACAAGGAGAAACTATAGAGGCGATTCCTCCGGACTTTTTCGCTCGGATTAGAAACGATGTCGTGTTGTGCGGAGTGAAAGGGGTAAAACGGTAATTTTCTCTTTGTTTCTTCTTCTGAAAAAACCGGTGAGGTTTCTGAAACTCGGAGTTGTAAATGTTTTTTGGGGTCCAATTACTCCGGTTCACATCACCAGGAGCATAACTCCATTTTTGTTGATTTTCAGGTACCATTGTGGGCCGTGGTGGTAAAGGTGGTAGCCAAGGGTGGTAACTCCGGTTCAGTAACTGAGACTGGTTCATGATTGTTGACCGGTCGGCGGTGAATTTCCGACTAAAACTCAAAATAACCAGAAAATTTTACCAAAATTTGAAGTGAGTAAATTTTGATTGGATTATTGTTGTGTGAAGTGAATTGAGGTTATGTGGAGAGAGGGGAAAGAGGAGGCACGTGTAAATCACGTGGATGACGCTGAACGGCTAAAGCACGAGATAACTATGGAAGCATAAGTGGTCGCATCAGCTGGGGCCCGAAAGTATAATTATGATATTACACGGATTACATGATTTATAATTATGATATGATATACTCTTGTGTCTTCTTTATTTTTTCTAAAATAAATAAAAGATTTTATACACGCAAGAGATATTTTGTAAGAAACTACTCCATATTTTAAGTTTATTTAATTATTTTTGAAAATTGGTATACTCTCTCTTTTCAAAAGATTGACATTTTTCACTTTTCGAGGGTCAAATTTTCTAATTTTGATCACGGGTTGAAACATTGAATCTTTAATTGAAATAAAATTTAAATATTTAAAAATTACATAAAAAGTACTATAAGTTATCATAATAAATAATTTAAAATATTCAAAAGATATTTTAAAAAATTATAATTAAAAAATAACTCATTTAATTCACGAAAAACGAAAACCGTAAATCTCTTCTGGGCGGAGGGAGTATAACATTGGTAGAGCATAAAAGTGGTGCAGGTAGGATTTTAGACATTAAGATGGTGTTTGGTGATCACTATGAGAAAATAAATATTTGCATGTCGAAGAAAAGATTAAGGAAATGAGATGTAAGATCTCTTATATATTTTTATCATATTTCTTATGTATAAAAATGAAAACCTTTTGTAAAAATATATAATTAAAAATATTAATCATTTTTTCTAAAAGAATAAGTGCTACGAGTACGAGCTAAGAGTGGAGTAAAATACACATTATGAGCACTTCCTTTCATTTTAATTTGATTCTCATAATTTGATTGAATGTAGAGTTTAAGAAAATAACGAATACTTTTAAATCTTATGACCAGAAAGTCACGGGTTCAAGCCGTGAAAATAACCTCTTGCAGAAATGTAAGATAAGGTTGCATCAATAGACCATTGTGGTCCGACCTTTACTCAGACCCGTGTATAACGGGAGCTTAGTGCACCGGACTATCTTTTTTAAAAAATCTTGTGATTTTAAATTAAATATATGTGTAATATACCAGAATATCATTTAATCTTATGATCTTAAACATGTTACGTGAAATATTAAAATTAAAAAGATGTAAAATCAGAAAAGAGACGTTTTGAATTCTTTTAAAACAAACCAAAAAAAAAAGACAAATAAGTTTAAAACAAGAGGGAATGATTATTTTCTCGTGTAAAATATTTTTATTAAAAAATAATTTTAATTATAAACATTAGCTTCGGCCCATCAAATAATTTTAGTTGAAACTTGAAAATGCAACCAAAAGGTCCAGAGCTAAATATAACAAAGTGGACTCCCAAGTACCTTTTCTATTACTTTGAAGTTTGAACAGCGAACCAGAAGTACAAATCCACTCAATGTCAATAGTTACTGCAAAATCTAAAGATTGGAATAGATAGAACGGACATGAGAGAAATCAGATATTTTACTCAATAATATGCATAAGCTCTTCAATAAGTCATTGTTCCCTTTTAACATGCTAACTTGCTTAACTCGGATTCACTCTATTGATGACTTGTTCCGTCCTCTTGTTCACCTTAGGCGCAACTCCATTTATACTTGTTTGGTATACCAAGCCAATAACATGCTCATAACACCAGATTTCTGTTTAAAGGGGGAAAAATTGGGGTGTGTTTGGTACGAAGGAAAATGCTTCCTTAATTCTAATGATAAGTACGCAGAAAAGATTGTTTCAAAAGCATTTCATATAGTCCCTCTGTCTTAAAAAAAATTGTTCTACTTTCCTTATTAGTTTGTCCCAAAAAGATTGACACGAGATGATTTATAACCACATAAATATTTAAGATTTATTTTGAATCACACGTTTCAAAAGTCTTTCTTTTCTTCTTAAATTGTGTGTCAAGTTAAACTAAAACAATCTTTTTGAAAGGGAGGAAGTACAACTAAGCAAACACTATGAGATGGGAATGAGCTGGTAGGAGTAGGGTGGGTGATGAAATGTTAGGGGTGAAAAGGAGACAATGTGTGGAATGTAACTTGTATCTTTTGTTTTTTCCCTAATTCCACCAGCTAAGTCATTTTCCTCAATTAATGAACTTACTTTTAAAAAAGAAAAACTCAAAAAAAACTTCCTACCAAACACACCCTGCCCCAAATCTCCGTTCGCGGGGAAAATGTCAGCAAGGGCAAAAAAAAACTGTTTCTTTGTAGTCTAGTCGAGGTTGACATGAAGTAAGAATTAAAATAAGTTTTTACCAAATACCTTTGCCGTTGTACACGTTTAAAAGAACGAAATTAATAGAATAGATACGAAATTAATAGAATAGATTACTACCTCATTCACCAAAAGTGACAAGGACTTAAAAACTTTATACAAAGCTTTATCTCAATTCACGAGGGAGTAGACATAAAAGGATTACAAAGGAGACCTCCCTCTGAAATTTCCATTAACTAGCTTTTAATACTTGATCAGGTAAAATCCATAACAAACCCTCACATTTAATCTCATATATATCCTGTACAAGTCTACAACTCATCCGGACAAATTGTAGAAACTATATATACACAAGCTACCTAAAACTTTATACATAAACCAAGTGCCGTGTGTACAAGTAAATTTACAAGAAAATATTCTTCTGTCCATATATCCTTAAGTTGTCTTAACAAATTCAGCAAGGTTCGATCTGGAAGTGAATATTGTAGCATTGGAATGTTGCTCGAGGAACGACCCTTCTACTGAATGCTTGGTTAAATAACATTCGGGTCTGGAACTCCGAAACAAATGGAAACCAAGCCAAGAATGCTACTGGTGTGAACAAGAGCAACCCCATTATAATTCCATAACCACTGGCAAGTGTCCTGACCGATCCCCAGAAGCCAGCACGTCGAATCCAAGGTCTGAAAGCTTGAGCAATCTGAAATAAAGCAGGATGAAGAGTCAAAACCGCATAAAAGAATGAAATAGAGTGCTTGAGACACAAAGGAATGACACTCACCAAAAGCATTCCCCATCCGGTAGGCATGAAAGCAAGAATGCAAATAATAATATCACGAAATTTCAGGTGTAGAATAGCAATCAAACTAATGAGTAGGGAAACAAATGAGAGGACAATGAAGCCTTTGATCAAACGAAATGCGAGCTGAAAATCAGCACTGAATCTCCTCCTTCCGACAGACACAACCTGCAATGAATGAAGAAAGGCAAACCGAAATTTAGTCAGCATATGCACCAGAAAGTGTAGCAAGCAAAATTGGCTCAGGTGACAGAGGAAAAGCAAGTAAACTACTCCTTCCCATGATTTACATGTCTGCTCTTAGGTTAAGGGCATGAGTCAAGAAGTTGAGAAATCAACTGATTTAGATCAAATATTATTAGTTTGAAAACCATGCTTTAGTTAAACTGATTACCTTGAACGTTGTGTTTTTGAGGCACAGTAAATAACTACACTATGTAACAACTTAATATTACACAGTGTTGTAATTTACTGTGCCTCAAAAACACAATGTTCAAGGCAATACTATTATGTGAATGAACTCCACTGGCACAAAACAGAGATTAATAAATGCGGGAAAATTAGTGAATCGCAGGAAAAATCTGATCCAAAAGTTAAATCTCCTATAGAAGAAAAAGGTTAGTATTGTTAACCATAAATTATAGCTAAAAACTGGTAACCGTCACATACTAAGTCTGTGTATTCTTTTTACGATTTTGTGATATAAGAATGTGTATCTCTATAGCTTCTAAGATTTTGGGGGAGCTTATCAATGAATATAATAAGAAAGTGATATTTCTTGGAAGTCACCTTCATTACTGCTAATATCAAGAAAATGACGATCCATGACATACCGTAAACCTGAATATGCAACAAGAAACAAACAGGAGTCAATACTTGAATATTTTAGCTGATCATTAGGAAACTTGTTTCCTTATTCAAAATTGTGAGGTGATACACAAGTCCGTATTGATAAATAAAAAAGCGCAGTGATAACAATATCTCGACCACAGTGCCACGGATCCCTGAATAATAAAGATGATCTTGTTCTTTCTCCCACCAAGATTCCCAGCTTATTTCTGGCGATACACCGATACCACCACGATTGTTTATCCATTTATTCCAGTCATCGACAATCTTTTGCCACTCGAATCTGGAGGGATTGAACAGGAATGGGGCAAAGAGCCATGTAACAACGAGGAACCATATAGACACGGTAATAAAAACATATGCCACCATATCTCTGTATGATCTACCAAATATCTGGTAGACAAGAAGTAGAATCATGAGTTCAATTCCCTTGATAAAATGGCTTTGGGAGTTCAAACGATAGTTTTCAGCGAATTTGGCGTGAAATACAATAAAGCCACGACCAGTGCCTCTATATTGAGCACCCCCATCAAGCAATGTTCTCCCATAATAGTGGGTCCTTGTTCCACGAGAAAATGTAAAGAAAACAGGAGCAAGTTGTAGTTGCATCAGCACAAAATCAGTTAAGGCATTCCGGAAGCCCCTCTCGAGGCCTATCTCCATCATCATGGGCAATGCCATCAATAGCCCAATTTGCACAAAAGATTGAGAGGCAAGAGCAACTTGAAGAGGCTTATTATTTCGAATAGCTGGGTGTGAACTCAACCCTTCTTCAAGCCCGCTGACGACAAGATAAAGCCGACCATAAAGAAATACATATACAATAATCACGGTTATCTGCCAAAGAAGAGACTACATTTATTTAGATAGACTATAAAGAGAATAAAACGGGAGCGACCCGGAGACAGGCGTGGAGGTGAGACTTGATACTCGAGTCATTCCAAATAAAGGAAGCTTCAAGTACCTAGGGTCTATTATCCAAGGGAATGGAGAGATTGATGACGATATCACACATCGTATTGGGGCAGGGTGGATGAAATGGAGGCTCGCATCTGGAGTCTTGTGCGACAAAAAGGTGCCACCAAAACTTAAATAGCAAGTTCTATAGGGTGGTGGTTAGACCGACTATGTTGTATGGGACGGAGTGTTGGCCAATCAAGACTTCGCACATACAAAAGATGAAAGTTGCGGAGATGAGGATGTTGAGATGGATGTGTGGGCATACAAGGAGAGATAGGATTAGAAATGATGATATCCGGTACAAAGTGGGAGTGGCCTCGATGGAGGATAAGATGCGGGAAGCGAGGTTGAGATGGTTCGGGCATGTGCAGAGAAGAGACAGATACCCCAGTGCGGAGGTGTGAGAGGTTGGCTATGGACGGGTTCAGGAGGGGTAGAGGTAGGCCGAAGAAGTATTGGGGAGAGGCGATTAGACGGGATATGGCGCAGATGCAACTTACTGAGGACATGATCTTAGATAGGGGGTTGTGGAGGACACGGATTAAGGTAGAAGGGTAGTAGATAGTCGAGCGTAGTCCTACTTATGCTTACAAAATGATAGTTGTAGTGTTATTATTGTAGGCCCGATAAGCCTATCACACTTATAGGCGCAGTATTTGCTTTATAGTCCCCTGTAGTTTGATTTCTGATGTTATGTGTTCTTTAGTATACTTTGTTTATCTTATTTAGCTGTGTTAGCTACTGCTTCCTTTTGTTAGAATGCGCTACCATGGCGTATTCGTTTTGTTATCAACATGTTCATACTGCTTTAATTTCTTGTCTGAGTCTGACCGTTTATCTTGCTTTGCTTTGATTGCTTTGATTGCGATTATTCTTTGTCTTGAGTCGAGAGTCTCCCGTAAACAACCGCTCTACCTACCAAGGTAGAGGTAAGGTATGAGTACACTCTACCCTTCTCAGAACCCACGTTGTGAGATTTCACTGGGTATGTTGTTGTTGTATAGCCTAATATGTGTGCATTGTATAACGCAGTATGTATTTCGGTACGGTATCGGTATTTCAGTCAAATACCAAAAATTTTAAAAACTCAGACCAAATACCATACATAATACTGAAATTTTCAGCTTCGATTCGACAATTCGGTATATACCAAATTACGCACACCCCTATACTTCCTGGTCATCAGCTTCTACTATTTTAAAGAGATTAATTTAATTAGAAGTTGATATTGGCTAAAATTGTATAAATATCCAAACGATTTACAATTTACTTAAATTGATAAAACATTAAGTTTGTTGGAGTTCAAAAGTTTACTTAGATTGCATGCTTATCCAAGTGTAAATACCTAAAGTTGAAACATAACCGGTTAACCTCAGGATTCAAAGATCGTACGAGTAATCCAGAAATTATGGTATTTACTACTTTCTTTTTTCTTTTTCTTTCTTTTTTATGATAAAAAATCTATGAATGCTAACTTTTTGATGAAAAAGATCATGTACCTTGCTCATAACTCATTTTGTTTGCATTTTAATAGCTCAAAGCTCGTTTACACTTGCTTATTTTTTTACTTTTTTATTTTTATTTTTTGGGGAATAGAACTCATTAGTTGGCGACTTGGCGTCAAACCTCTAATATGCATACCCTCTTAATATAATACTATTTAGTTATTTTTTAAAATTATAACAATAACTACAATAAGAGGTGATTAGACAGGACATGGCGTAGTTCCAGCTTACCGAGGACAAGACCTTAGATAGGAGGTTATGGAGGACTCAGATTAGGGTAGAAGGCTAGTAGGAGCTCCGCTTATCCTTTCTTGTTAGTAGTCGCAGTATTGCTTTATAGTTTCTTGTCCTTTGATCTCTGCTACTATCTGTTGTTTCATGTACTTTGATTATCTTATTTCTCTGTGGTGCTCCTTTTTTTTAGACAGCTCTACAATCTTATTCGCTTTCGTTATTTTAATTTTGATATTGCTTTGAATTGCTTGTCCTTGTCTGACCATTTTTATGCTTTCTCTTGAGCCGAGGGCTTTCGGAAACAACCTCTAAGGTCTGCGTACACTTTACCCTCCCCAAACCCCACATTGTGGGATTTCACCGGGTATTTTGTTGTTGTACAGTAAGATTTATTTCTTTTTGTAGTTTTATGTAAGATTTAAATATAATCTTAATTAATTAAAAATTCTTTAATTCTAATACTCAAGAAACAAAAGACAATCTCATTTTTATAAATATTTTGCGTTTTTAAGACAAAAGTGTCGGAATTAACCGGAAAAAAGAAGCCGTTTAACAGGCATGAGATATTTTATCTCCTGAGTATTTAAAATTTAACTAAAATTAAAGAAGCCTTGAATTAGTTGAGATAGAATTTACTTTTACATTTAAAAACGCAAAAAAAAAAATGAATGAATTTTATGATAAAAAAAACTAATATTTAGTACTTAATGAAATTTATAACACAATAAACCAGATAAATAAGTGTATTTTTTTAGATCTTCAAAGGCTAACAAATGGGTCATGTGCAACATGCATGACTTTTTCATCCAAAAGTTGACATTGTTAAAAGTGTGCCTATTTTTGCACATAAATTTTAACGTTAGGTATAATTTGCACCACTTCCAAAAAGTAAGGTAAAAATATACACAACCCCTAAAAACTAAATACTTGCAATTTTGCCATCTTAGTATGTGTTCTCTTATAGTATTTAGCTATCAAAGCAAATAGTAGCAAAATAAGGAATCCTGTTAAGAGCAGTCCGACGAGCATAGTGACAGAATAGAAATGAGGGATGCACCTCTACGTAAAAACTGAATGCCAATTTTGCTGCCAGGAGGAGAACCCAAAACAGTGTGTATCTGGAAAGAACAGGGTTACAAGACTTATTATAATCAATCAAAAAGAACAGCTGAACTAAATGAAGTTGTTTCTATCTAATATTTCAATGCATTTGCTTACTTGAAAAGAGAAAATGCATTCTCATGCATGTCGCTTCCAACATAAAGCCGAGGCTGTAATGAAGAGCATATGAAAAGTAAGAGATCAAAGACCACTGGAAAGAAAGAGAATATATCCAAAGAAGGGAACACAAACAGCGATGCTTAGAGATGTTTGCATACGTGGGACCACCACATTACCAAACTCACAATCCTGTAATCTGACTTCTCAAACGGCGGATGAAAGGGAACACAAACAGCAATGCAGATAGCATGTTTGGTGACAGGTAAAAAAGAACTGCTATGATGAATAAAGAAGGCGAACTTGAACCATTTCCAAACCAGTTTTTAATAGTCTGTGCAAACTCCGGAGGATTTTCCATGCTATATGCATAAGTTATTGGCAACACTACCACCCATGCTGCTGCTGCAACAGCTTTAAACACATATCTTAGCTTCACATAGAATGACATGCTGTGTCTCGATTTCCAGCTCATGATTATATCCAGAACCGCAATATGTCAATAACAGACTTAATTAGTGCACAATAAAACCCCTAGACACTTGGGCCAATCAACTCCCAACTAGACATGTGTTTTCCTCAGAAGCAATCAGAAGAAAATCAGGACAGATGTAGACATCACTGAAATGTCACTAGTTTATTTAAGTTATTAGTTTGGAATAACAAAGTCAGAGATCAGTGAAATTATATTTAACCAACGTGATCAATAATTGGTTGTTGATATTAGCTATTAGCTAAGATTAAAAAGTTACAACATTACGGGTGTGTTTGGTATGAAGGAAAATGATAAAATGTTTTCCTATAAAATATTTTCTTGAAAATTATTCAATTTCTTAATTACTTATTTTCTAGTGTTTGGTATGTAAGCAAAAAAATCTTGTCCCAGAAGTATTTATATGTAATCTAGGAAAACACTATGGGTTGTAATGGGGTGGGGAGTGGGAGTTTTTTTTTTTTTTTTGGGGGGAGAGGGGATGGTCAAGAGGTGGGGGTTAGGGGCTGTTGGGGGAGGAGACAATGATATTGGAAGACCACTTATGGAACTTGTTTTCCCTCCTCCCATTAGAGAAGTCATTTTCCTCATTTTTAAGGAACATTTTCCTAGAAAATGTTTTCCACAATATTTTTACCAACCAAACATGAAAAAATTAAAAAATGTTGTCCTCCATACCAAACACACACTACTTGCAGTAAAGTAAAATAATGTGACAAATAATCGGTGGCCGCTCAAATTCAATGCATAGGAACTAGTCATGTTACTCATTTTTAACCCCACAGCATGATGACATCCATGGGAGGAGCTAGAGCTATGTCTACAGGTTAGGCAAAACCCAGTAGCTTTGGCTCAAACTCGTTTAAAAAATCCAATTAATATGCATATAAAATTTTTCAAGAACCCATTAAGCTGCATTTCCTAGAATTTAGAACCCATAAACTCAAAATTCTAGCTCTACCTCTGATGACATCAAGCTTTTCTCATTGCATGTTCATTTTAGGTTTCAATCTTCTTATAAGCTCTTTGATAAGTCATCTCGAGAGAGATGACATTTCATATTGACAGGATTATACAACCTTCATTTGAATGCCCTCCAAGTGCTTTACTTTCACATTGTCAGAAGTCACATAGTAAGAAACGAGGAAACTAACTATAACAAAAAGGATATTGAATTATAATCTAGCTAGTCTTTGTGAAAAATAAACCCTCACCTTGAGCAAGCTTCAGTATGGCAGCTGTTATGAAAATGCTCATCACTTTCTTGAACATATCTCCTTCGAAAATAGAACCCAGTTGGTCAGATCCATTCCATGCAATAATGATCATTGCCATCAGTAAACAAGGCAAATCAGCATCAGAAGACACTCAACATGTCATACAAATAATGAGAAAATAAAAGGAAAAAAATAGAGAGGCTAACCTGTAAGCATAAAATAAAAAAGCCCCACATCCTATCAAAACTCCTATAGATGTGCCAAAATGAGCGTGTCTCGGTTCCTTTTAATTGTTTCATTTGCCTGAATATGATCAATATTTAGATTAAATGTGCAACACTAGTTGTAACAGATTGAGTTGTTTCAAATAGCATCATTTAACACTCAATATTACAAAAGATCGTAATTAAACAAATTATGCATGAAATATCAACAGTAAAACACTTTGGGGGGGGGGGGGGGATAGCAAATGGAATATAATATTCTTTTGCCAAATATAGGTGTCGATGGTCATGCATATTTATCATCTAAACTTCCTCATAGCTGACCAAGCAATTACAAAAAAGAGAAGCTCATGTACCACTTCTAAGAGAAAAATAATTGAGTTAATTTTCTGTTTGATAGCTCAAAATCGATGTTCTATGGGTTCATCTAGTTAGTGGACCGCATGCAGCAGTATGATGGGTTTGATACCTTAATCTTATGCCTAAAATTACGTAAAATTGCTACTTAAGCACTGAATCTACCCTGGATATATACTTAATGATGTTGAAGGGTTTCCCTCTATCATCATAACCATCTTTCAAAAAAGACCTTCCTGAATGTAGTATTTGAATGAATAGACAACTCCTTATTATCTAGCTATCTTCACACAGTGTGACATTGGTTTATCCTTCACGAAAACAAGCAATACATTTACAGCTATGAATGAAGAAGATATAATTATTTGTACCTAGTATTATCCTTTTTTAAAGCACTTCTTTCTCTTAATAATAGTCACCAAGAATAAAACCACAGCAACGAGTAAAATCTTGTCTGGTCATCTGTACCTCTATGTGGTGAAATTAGTTTACTTCTTTGTCTTTTATGTTTTAGGTGATGATTTATCTTTACAGCCTAATATCAGGCACGAAACCATCATCTTCTCGAAACATCACCTCCCCATTAATAGTTTTATATCAGTTTTTACCCATTGTCAATCGGTCTCTGGTCCTAATAGATATACCAATCGAGGACAAAGCAAATTCAATTGGCACTACACCAAAAAGACGATCTTTGAAGGGGTTTGGAGTAACTGGTAAAGTTGTTGTCAGGTGACCATGAGGTCACGAGTTCAAGCCGCGGAAACAGCCTCTTGCAGAAATGCAAGGTAAGGCTGCGTACAATAGACCCTTGTGGTCCGGCCCTTCCCCGGACCCCCCGCATAGCGGGAGCTTAGTGCACCGGGCTGCCCTTTATAAGGTCTGACTTGAGGTCATTGTTTTCAAGAACACTGGAACTCCAGGCGCTTTACATGGCAATAACTGGCCCCATGCTATATAACCTTAAGATATTCATAGCTGACCAAAACCATAACATTTTCAAAGGCCTATGTGAAGGGGTTAATATCACACATTCCCTGGATTTCCAGATGTTCTAATGTGCCCCCTTCTTGATGTTTGAAAATATCAAAGACAACATCCATCATCTCCCCTATATTCATGTTGACTTAGATCAGTTTGTGAATTTTCTCTCTTACAATATCCATCATCTCCCCTATAGAAAATTAAGTAGAGGTAGACAAGGTTGAAACAGAACATGTATACCAACCTTTTGCTGGTGAGTTGGTTCCTCTCTTTGGCATAAAACAATTTCACTAAGAATACACTTCTTAACAGTTTCAACAGCTAAAGTACCTAAAAAAGGAAGATTGTTTTGTGTGTGATATTCATCTTATGCCCACCAGTAGGAGCCCTTGCAAGGAAACTGGAAAGCACACTGAAGGACAAAGTATTACTTACATCAGCAGGTTGTTCTTCAGGAGGAAGATGGAAGAAATCAGCATCAGCACGCATTGGCCAGCCCAGCTTGAAGCAGTTGACTGACCTGCAATGGCATGCAAATCATCAGTGTACAAGATTCAGATAAAGTAAAAGAATATACCAGAAATACTCATTTAAATCATCATAGTTTCTCCACTGAGAATGCTTTGACTTTTCTTTGCTCCTTTTAGCTTCCTGTGTGTTCAGGCAGAAAAATAAAATAAACTAAAGGTGCATCTCAAAAGAACAAAATCTTGCGTTTTTGGGGAAATACCTTTGCTATAGTGTTGCTGCCATGACATGGATTCAAGCCGTGGAAACAGCCTCTTGAAGAAATGTGAGGTAAGGCTGCGTACAATAGACCCTTGTGGTTCGGCCCTTCCCCGGACCCCGCGCATAGCGGGAGCTTAGTGCACCGGGCTGCCCTTTTTTACCTTTGCTATAGTGTTATAGATGGGGATTACTACTTTCCTCAAGAAAGCCTCATCTGCACCACCATAAGCAGGTTTTATAGTTTCCTGTCATGGGACTAACACTTCCGGCCAGCATACCGTAAAGTTTCAAATGCCATCTGAATCAAGATTCACAATTAGTAAATGTACTGGAAAACCTAAAAAGTAAAAGCAGCAGATAGGATAAACAGGTCTGAAACTAACAACATAAGAAGTATGAAGTCAGTTTCATACATAACAGCTTGGCATCTTCTAAGAAAGAACGGAAACTGCATCCATGGAGAAATCTTTCAACATGAAAGATAAAAGATATGACGACTGATTTCTAATCCTATGCCACTTATAGAGAGCCTCTAGCCAAAATGTGAAGACACTGGATATGGGTCTCTCTAGAATCCCATTGACATGCCTGACATGGCATTTCCAAGTCTGATGCTCCTCTTTATGTTATTTTAATATGTATACAATACCGAGATTCGGGTTAAGTACATATTTTGTAAGAAATGCTATTAAAAAAAAAAGTAAACTGACAGAGCTCACAATTTTGAATTTTTGAACATTCAAATTCCAAGTTCAATAATGATAAAAGTGTCAGTCCTCAAAATGGTCACTTTTCAAAATTAAAATGAGTAATTCGATGAGCTCTTTATATTATACACCTTCGCGACCTTGGATACTCTATTGAGTTAGAGATGATGATTATCTAGGTACTTCTTAACAGATGATCCAAAAGAAATTATGATTCAATGTCTCGGAGAATTAACAACATGATGTAACAGATACATCAAGTTCTAGAGCCTCACAACAAAATAACAGAAACTGACACAACCAGGTACAGACAAATAATTAAAGATACAAACAATTACTCCATACAGGATGATAAATATAGCATAGGCGCTCAGGCATGAATCTTAAATTTGCAGCTTCTCCCCATATAAGAAGATAAAGACCCATGTATAGTAATTTCCTCTGTTGCACTTCTTGCTGGATAGTTGGCAGCCTGCAAGCAAAAACTAGCAGAATTAGTGCAACTAATAGACTGGACAAAATTTAGAAGTCATAAGCAGAGCTATAGTTTGGAGGATACTTGTCATACCAATCGCAATTAAGAGTGGAATGATAAAAGGATCAGATCTCCATCAGAAAGAAAAGTATGCATCAAGGTATACTACTAAGTCAACTCCCAAGAAATCTGGTATAATAACATTCTTTACAAAAAAAGAAATTGATCTTACATTATTTTTTCACGTCTTTTTCTCTTTCCATTAATAACTAGTGTTAATTAGAACAGCCCAGCCTACTTAAGATCCCAACTTTTATCACTGTCCATAACAGCATGCCAGTAGGCGATAATACTTAAACTGCATGGCTATCAGTTAACAAAGCTGCCAGTACTAAGAAACAACTCAACGTCAACTGATTCATTATAAAGGAGATTTACTCACCAAAGACTGCTCTTGCGACCAAGATACTTGCACCACTTTTTGTAGTTTTTGAAAAGTTTCTTCATAACATCAGTAAGTGCCAGGTCATCCAGCTAGTGAGAGTAATGAACATGTCAATGTCAGAAACAAAAACAAAGAGATAAAAAGTACTACTTCATATGATCCGACAAAGAACAACCTTTGGTTGTTGATCAAGCTTTGGAAATTGTCGTATATGAACATTTGCCAACAATAGAATCAGATGCTCCCGCTGATTCGCCACATTATCTTTCTGCTTGTCAATTTCAATTATAAGTAACATTGTGACTAAACAGAAGCACTTAATGTTTACATAACTCATCTGATGTGTGTTCCCAGAATATTGTAGTACTTTGTACCTGAAAACCAAACATAGCTTGAAGCCAGTCCGGAATATCTTCATCAACTTTCTTTTTATGGCTTTTTGGCCATGGAAGACCTCTTGTATTTCGAAGCAGTGACAGAAGCTTGAATCTATGAAAAATAAAAGATAAAGCATATGATAAAGAAGCATCATCAAAGTAAAGTCTAGAAAACAAGAAAGGGGACTAGAACTCAACCTCAGGATATCTCATAATTGCTTGATTTGAACTATAAGGTCAAGTGGAAGTATATTATAAGGAACTAATATCTCAGTCTTCTCGGCAACCTTTGTATGAGCTTCCAAAATCTACATGTGAAATGCATATAAATAGAGGATAAGACAGGATGGTAGACAAAGAGCTGGAACCCTAGATACCCATAGCAACTTGAATAGATTGGAGAAACATATTTGCAAACGCTAGTCTACCTCGTCAGCCACCTCTACAGCTTCTGTCGGGTTAACAGCTTTCAAGACCTCAAAAAGAACAGCAGCTGTTTGGTATGCTTTTGTAAGTTGTGCACTAAAAGAAGGCACAAAGAGAAATGGCCAAAAAGAATCAGCATGAGGAAAACCTAACAGCAAAATAAAATAGGCAGTCTAAGTATGCCTTGAATATACCGATCAGCTTTACCAGCAGCATTCTGCAAAGCCTGAATGTACTTCCTGTAGTAATGCTGGTAGAAACTCTGCATTTCACGAGCATCACTTTTTGTCCTTCCAGCCAGGGTCGTTTCATTTTCCTGCATAAATGTGAAAATAACCAAAAGTTCCCCAATGTACATATTAATTTTTTAAAACCCCTAAAAAGTGATGAAGGCACAGAGAAGGCAATCCAATTGTTCATGACTAAGACTGAAGTTTGGATGACAGCATGAGCAGTTGTCCAATGATCACCCCATTGAATCAACTTGGGGACAGTTTCTGGATTAAATATTTGTCGAGAGTAACCCTAGGCTAAACAGTTACTGCTTCTCATGGCTTTCAAAATCTCTTCTTCCTCATTGTCACCCCTTCTCAATCTTCTCTTAATCTACCTATTCCTTCAGCTATACCTTACATTAAAGTTGCACAGAGATCTAAATCACAGCAATATGATTTGACTAATACCATCACCGTATTTAACAGATACCATGACAAGCATATTGATAGTGGTGGTATAAAACAGATTACCTTTTCTAACCGTTGAAGAAGGGAAGTTTTGAACTGGCAAACTCCACGTCCACTTGATGTTGGATCTAACCGGTGAGCTTTTTCAAAGGCATAGAATCGACCTGATTTAATTGCAGGAGACAAACTGCATCAGATAGTTGCACAATCTCCGGGGTATCATTTCCTCCACCACTAAACACAACGGAAAGAGGAACTTTGGTGCATTGGAGGGTAAAGGCATCCTAAAGATGTTAATTACTGCACAGCATAGTTATGCTGATTAAACAAATAAGATAACTAAACTATTATCTTGCCCATTCAATTGATCATGCGGCAAGGAAATGGAGTAATCCAGTATTTATCATGATAATTAGCTTCAATTATAGTCAAAGGCAGATCCAGGATTTGAAAGTTATGGGTTCAATCTTTAGGGTTCGTCGAATGTTTTGGGTTCAGATGAACACGGTGAATGAACATTGCATCCGCTACTGAAAAGTATAGGCAAAGAGTTATTCCTAACTTCCTTTTTAAGCCCATGAGAACAACTTTACCTTAGTGTATTAAAACAAGTTGTTGAACCTACTTGTCACTTCTACCACAGTTCATTCAGTTGTTCACAAAAGGAGCAGAGCAGAAAGACAGCATATATATTGTAAAAGCAAAATGCAGAAAACCTCCCATTGACTCAATTTTCTATAGTCTGCATTGCCACACATACATTTCAAACTGCATTCCAAGTTATACTCCCTCTGTTTCAATTTCTTTGTCTTACTTTCTGTTTTAGCCTGTTTCAAAAGGAATGTCTCTTTCCTAATTTGGCAACTCTTTAATTTCAAGTTTTCAACATCCCACATGGCATGTTTAAGACCACAAAATAGTACATTATACATCTCTTTAGTTTAAGACCACAGGATTCAAAAGTCTTTTTTATTCTTAAATCTCGTGCCCAATCAAACTAAGACAAATAAATTGAAACGGAGAGAGTAACATATTTTAGCAACAAACATTTTTACACATCTACATGATAAATAAATATGAGCAAAAATCCAAGTTCATGTGCTTCAGCACCAAAAGTTTGACATGTATCACTTACATGGATAAGCTACCCTGGGGTTGCTGGGCTCGACCTCATTGGCGACACGGAGAATGGGTGCAATTTCACTTGGAGATGATGGAACTACCTCACTGTCCATCATTGACTCCCCTAAATTACCAGCAGTCTGCGTCCGCAGAATACGCCTCTGCGGTTGCAGATCACTTCCCCTTCTCTGGTAAGCCATTTTTCCTTTTGAACCCTTAAACCTCAATTGCAGCTTCCTCTAACTTGCCTGTCAAAAAAGATACTATTGCAAAGACTATGCTGAGTAACAACCAAACCCTACACCAAAAATATAGTGACCCGATAAAATAGAAACCCCATATTCATTACTGAAAAAAACAGAGAATGAGAACAAAGACATGTAATTGAGTACACAATTTTCTTGTCAGACATTCAATAAATGAGAAAATAATCAAAAAGGTTGGTGCACTAAACTGATCACAAGGTATCTATTATTACGTAATCATTCATTTCCTCAGGAGTTCACTGCTTTAACTCTATAGATAATGAAGAACAATTGTTGTGTTCGGATGGAAAACCAAATATTTATAGTTATATTCTTAAGACACGACGGTAATAATAGCAACAACGAATATACAATGCTAATATCAAGAAGAAAATATTAAGGAAATTATTTACATAAATTAAGCTAGTATCAAGGATATTATTACGTATGATTTGCAAGATATCAGCAAGTTATAATCAAGGTCAAACCTTGATTATGGTCAATCCTTATCACGTCCCCTCAAAATGGCCGGCCAAGAGGAAATACCGATTTTGCAAACCAAGGAGGCATATGTGTAGCGTGGTAGTGGCTTTGTAAGAGCATCTGCCAATTGATCATTAGTGGATATGTATGACACTCATAGGTTGCCCGATTGAACATTTTTCATGAGCAAAGTGATAATTTAACCCGAGTTATTTCATCTTTGAATGGAAAATGGGGTTTGCACTAACATATGTAGCTCCGGTATTATCACAATATATGGTAGGGGTAGAAGTAAGAGTTAACCCAAGTTCCTGAAAAAGATTACAAAGCCAAAGCACTTCGGTTGTTGCACTTGCCACAACTCGATATTCTGCCTCAGTAAAGGAGTGAGCTCGTGACTTTTGCTTTCTTGATGTCCATGATATCGGGTTTTTACCAAGATACACAATGTAGGCAAAAGTTGATATGTGGTCATCTTTATCACGTGCCCAATTCGCATCCGAGAAAGCATGCAAAGTTGAAGGCGAATTCTTGTGAATAATTAGCCCCATATTCAATGTTCCACTTAGGTAGCGAAGAAGCCTTTTTTAATGCTAACCAATGATCCTCAATTGGGCATTGCATATATTGGGCTAGTTTGTTGACCAAGTAAGCAACGTCTGGTCGAGTGAGACTTAGATATTGAAGGCTGCCAATTAGAGTGCGGTATTTGGTGGGGTCTTGTAATGGCTTGCCTTCTAGCGTCAATGGGGAATGAGTTGCAATAGGTATAGCAACTGGTTTTGCATCGTCCATGTTTCCCTTGCATAAGATATTATAGATGTATTTCTTTTGGCTCAAGAATAAGCCATCACAATGAAGGAGAACCCCAACTCCCAAAAAATAAGATAATTCCCCCAAATCCTTGAGTGAGAAACGGTTGGATATATTTGAGATAAATTCTTCAAGAATTTTCGGTGCATTACTGGTAACAATGATGTCCATTTGAATGTAGAGTGAATAATGATGAGTCTGGAATAGTATTTTTGAAACATGAATCAAGTAGGAATTTGCGTAGCTCCTTGTACCACGCCCTTGAGGCTTGTTTGAGCCCGTATAATGTCTTATTTAACTTGCACACATAATTCGGATTTGTAGCATCACTGTAACCTGGTGGTTACATTGTATATACTTCGTATGTAAGAGTTCCCTGCAAAAAAGCATTGTTAATGTCAAGTTGGCGCAAAGATCAACCTTGACTGACCCGCAAGAGATAATATAAGACGAACAATGGTTGGCTTCACGACTGGACTAAAAGTCTCATTATAGTCTAAACTCGATCTTTGATGAAAACCTTTTGCCATAAGACAGCATTGTGTTGCTTGATGGCACCATTAGGATAGTGTTTTATACGAAATACCATTTGCACCCAATCACATTTTTGGATATTGAAGGTGGTACAAGGTTCCAGGTTTTATTTCGAATAAGGGAATTAAATTCCTCATCCATGGCTGCCCTCCAAACTAGACTTTTAAGAGCTTGTGCAATGGTTTTGGGCTCGGTTTCAGTCCCGGGTTTTGGCTCACTTTTTGTCACAATAGCTAGAAGATTGAGTTTGTTAACATGCTTGCGAATGTTATTTTGAAGCCTATTAGTCATGGCACGAGAGGGAGGTGGGGGAGGAGGGGGTAAAGTGGGTTGTGTGGCAGCAGACGTGGATGAGATAGGGGTGTTTGTTGCTGCGACTATGGGTGATATCGTTGGAGTAGGGGAGTTTGATGCAACGGAAGGAGTTGACGGAGTATTTGTGTTCGTTTCATTAGGAAAATTGATGGATGAAGTTGGAGTATGTAAGAGAGTTGTAGGAGGAGCAGCTTGAGTAGGAAGTGGAATAGACATAGAGGACCACTCTTCAATTACTGTGTCTAGAGAATAATTTGGTGTTATAATATCAGAATATGGGAACTTGTTTTCGACAAAATGAACATGCCTAGAGGTATAAATTTTGTGTGTTTTAGGGTCTAGATAATAATATGCACTTTGAAAGGAAGAGTAACACACAAAAATACATGGAGTGGATTTAGGCTCAAGTTTGTGCTTGGTATAAGGCTTCAACCATAGATAACATAGACACCCGAAACTACGTAATTTCTGGTAGTTAGGCAATTTTCCAAAAATCTTGAGATAAGGAGAGGTAATTTTTAAGGTTGATGTGGGAAGACGATTAATCAAGTAAACTGTCGTAGAGCACACATTAGTCCAATACTCTAGTGGTATAAATGCATGAGTAAGAAGAGTAAGACATGTTTCAACAATGTGCCTATGATGCCTTTCGAAATAACCATTATGTTGAGGAGTATGAGGAGGGGTAGTAAGGCGTGAAATGCCATCAATAGATAAATATTCCTTAAGAGCTTCATATTCGCCACCATTATCCGAGTATAAGGTAATGAGAGGGAGTTGGAAGAATTTTTCAACTAAAGCCTTAAATCGAATGAAGACTTCTTTTGTGTCAGATTTTAATTTCAAATGATAGAACCAGATATACTTAGTATAATGATCAACGAATATGAGTTAGTATTTATATCCGCCATGAGAATAGAGAGGAGCAGTCCAAAAATCCATGTATATGTATTGCAAGGGTGCAATAGAAGAGATAGATGAATTTGAGAAATGAAGTTGATGATTCTTATTGCAAGCACAAGAGTTACAATCTAAAGTAGAAATACTAGAGACATTTAAATTTTGTGGAGATAAGCTGCTTAAAAATTTAAGAGAATGATGCCAACCTAAAGAATTGGCCATTGTGCTTGCGAAAACTTGAGGTAAAGTATGTTGGATTTCATAAACTCCCGACCTAGCAGGACCCTGGAAGAGAGATGCCCTCGTTTTGAGATCCTTCACATGAAAAGAATTGGGTAAGAACTAAATGGATGCATTATTGTCAATACAAAATTGAGAAATATAGATGATATTTTGTGACATTGAAGGAACACAAAGAACATTATTTAGTTTAAGAGGAGTGGAAGAGAGAGGTTAAGAGATCCAATGTGAGGTATAAATAAACATGTACCATCACCAATAATTAGTTCCTCGGTACCATTATACGGAGCATGGAGAGATAATTAGTTCCTCTGTGGTCCGAGAGTGTGTCTCGGGACGCGGGACGGAAGGGGGGTTTGTCGCGGGACTGTCGGGAAGAGGAGGAAGGGCAGGGGTGACAGTACTGGTTGGCCGAACCTCGGTTTGCCGAGATGTGGTTGCGGAATCACCCTGACTGGCCGAAGTGGTGGCGGGTGTCGGGGTCTGGGATGACGGACTATGTAAATGGTGAATTAGAAGAAGGTTTAGGCCATCATCTAAGAAGTCATAGGCATGTCGAGGTGGCTAGTATAGAGAGGCAAAAGGGAATCGAGACTCATCAAATAGAACATGACGTGAAATAATAATTTTACGGTTCGACAAGTCATAGCACGAGTAACCACGATGATTAGCAAGGTAACCCAAAAACACACATGGGGAAGACCGGAGTTGGAGTTTGTGAGTGGTTGGATGGAGAGGGTAACAAAGATATAAAAAAATACGCGAGTGTTGGTAGGAGAGGTTCATACGAAACATAACTTAGGTGGGCGACCGTTGAACTAGAGGCTTGTTTGTGATTATATTTAGGAGATAGGTAGCCATGGAGAGTTTGTAACGCCAGAATCGAGGGGGAATTGAGGCGTGAACAAGTAGGGCACGAATGAGGTTGTTTATGATTCGAATTTTCCTTTCGGCTTTACCATTTTGGGAGGATGTGTGAGGGCTGGAAAAACGAAAGGTAAGACCGTTTTTGGAGCAAAACTGTTTGAATTGGTTATTATCGAATTCCCTGCTATTGTCACATTGAAAACATTTAATGCTCTTTTCAAATTGTGTTTTTACAAAAGCACTAAATGAATAAAAAATGGGGTAGACCTGAGATTTATTTCCAATTGGAAAAGTACATAGAAAGTTGGAATAATCGTCCAAAAACAATACATAATATCGATGGCCAGTCGTACTCAAAATAGGGGATGTCCACAAATCACTATGTATGATATCGAAATGCATTAAAGTACAATTTGTGGATGCAGAAAATGACAATTTGACATGTTTCCTAAAACACAAAATTCACATATAGGAGTCCTAGAAATACGGTTGCAATTAATAAAATTATTTTTTCTACGGGAGCGTAAACAGAGTCTCCCGGATGTTCTAATCTAGAATGCCATAAGGAATACGAAAGAGCAGCAAAGGTTGATGGAATTGAGGCTGGATTGTTGACGATGTTTAAAATAGGGTAGAGATCTCCGGTGTTGTCACATCTCATTATTCGTCTCTCTGTCGTAAAATCCTTTACAGTAAAATCAAAAGAATCAAAGTCAAGGAAAACCCAATTTTCAGTTGTGAAACATTCAAATCTGCAATAAGTTGCATGACCAATCGTTGATTAGTGACTAGTGCGTCGACATTAGAGAGTTGGTTGGCAAACATTTTGAGTTATTGACAATAGACAAACACGTTTGGAAAATCGTACTTGAACTAATTTTCAAGGTATAACGCTCGTTGAGTTTTGTTGTCGTGAAAAATATTGTCCAAACGTTCCCACGTTTGGTGGACAGTGGCATCGGTCTCAATGATGGTGTGCAACAGATCATTAGATATCGTGTTGTATATATACTGGAGGACGGCTGCGTCCAAACGATACCAGACTGCATCATCAGAAGTCGAAGCCGATGGTACGTCTGTGGACTTCGGCATGGGAGGGATGATGTGGTCGATAACTTCGTAAACATGACAATGGATCATAAAAAGCTCCGTCCACGAGGAGTATTGACCATTTTTCCATCTCAAGAGTCACATGGATTAAGTTTTTAATGTTGTTTACGGCAAGTGCCGGATGAAATTTGGTTTTGTCAGCCATGTAAGAAGAAATTTAGGAGAAAGATGGAGGGAGAATGGTCGGAAAAACTAGGGTTCCGTCGTGGGAAAAGAGAGGGGTGACTGAGAGAGGTCGACTGCTAGGGTTCCGACGTGGGCTAGGTGCCGACGTGGAAAAAAGGTGATGGTCGAGAAGGTGTATTGGCGGCTAGAGTAGGGTTTGTAGTTTTAGGCTACTGATATCATAAATGAATATATTTCTTAATTTTATTGACGAATGATTTACAATATATATAAGGTTATAAGAATATTTATTTTGATACAAACTAAATAACTAATTATTCTAATTACAAAATGATTATAATTTTACATAAAATAAGAGATATTAAAAAAATATTCTATTTAACTCTTTTTTGGAAGCTGAGAAAATACAAAGAGCGGTCATGGGATGATGGCGTTGGATTAGCAATACTTTTTACATAGCGGCAATTTTTGGGAGCATATGGAAAAAGCTATAATTTATCATTAAATTTGATTTTATTATTTCAGAGAAAATACATCCTCCCCTCCCTCCCTTAACTTGGATCAAATTTTTCAAAAACACTTAAAACTTTGACCAATTTTAAACTGGTATTAATATGTCCTTCTCGGACAATCCTAATTTTGAGAAAGAAAGTGAGTTTCACTCACCAATCACTAATGGCAATGTGTCAAAATATTTAAAATTTACAATTAAAAAAAGTAGAAAAAGAAAAAAACTTTTTATATATTAAAAAAATAAAGTCACCATTCTTCTCCCCTTTCCCTAACAATCTCCAAGAAATCAGAAATGGAGGTATTGCTTCAAAATTAAAAATAAGAATCACTCACCCTTTTATGTTATTATCAATGTAATTGACTTATTTCTTTCTCTTTGAAATTATAAAACAGATCTATGGATAAAAATTATATCCGAACAATCTTTTTTCACTGGTGATAAAAGTCACCATGACTGTCAACTCCTTTTATCAATAGATACAAAGAATCGATAGAAAATTCACAAAAAATCTTTTATCAATGGCAAATTCTTGTTCACAAAATAAATTTATATTAAAATGGAAGTCATTTCTTCAATTATCTTCTCTCACAAGCCTTCCTCAGCTGTCCAAAAACATCCAAAGCTTCAACTATTAACTCTAAATCATTAAAATTTCTGGATCTTTTATATTCATTGCAAAAAAAAAAATGTGGTTGAAAAAACTTCTGGGTCTTTGAGAAAAGCTGATACTTTATTATAGTTGAAGTTCAAATTTATTTTCGCCGGAGTCTTCCTCATTCTCCGACGATTCTGACAGCTTAAGAGCTCCGGCAACCTGTCGGACCGGCGCTCCTTCTGTTTAATAAAGAAGAAGAAGAGAGGATAATTGAAAGAAATTACATATAGAGAAATAAATAAATAAATAGTCTAGTACACTAAGCAAAGAGAAAACATTACCAAAATAATTTTAAAATAAAAATAGTTTAAAAAATAAACTTTAAATCTTTTTTTTTTTGGTTCTTAACTAGAGACTAGAGAACTACATACACTCACTATGCCATGTGGCCGAAAAAGAGCTTATTAATACCAATTTAAACTTTAAAGTTGTTTAAGGGTAATAGACCCCCACAAAGTTTAAGTATTTTTATAGAATATTATAAGAATATTACCGTATTATTGTATATCTTCTATATTAAGTAAATTTATATTCCGAGTGTAATTAGAAAGATTGGTTATTTAATTTGTAGCCATGTAAATAAATTATGTAACATTATATATTGTACAAAATAATCAATGAAAAGGCAGGAAACATATTCCTTTATGGTATCTGCAGCCAAAACCTAAAAATTCTTACCCTAGCCGGTCAACATCCTCGGCCGCACCCTCTCCACCGCCTTCCCCTTCTATTTTCTCCTTCTCGGTGAACCTCCTCCCCTCTTCTTCTTCAATTTTCAATGGTTGAACAACCCAAATTTCATCATGTTCTTGCTGTTAACAACATCAAGAACTTCATTTTCATAACTCTTGAAATGAAAAAAGTCCAGTATTCCTCCTGGGCGAAACTCTTTAAAATCCATTGTCGTGTGTACAAAGTCATCGATCACATTATCCCCTTAAATCAAAGCCCACTGACGAGCCCCGAGAGACACGTGATGGCTCCGATGATGACTTTTGGTCACGCTTAAATGCAGTTGTTCTACAATGGAGCTATGGCACAATGTCGAACGATCTTTTACATACAATCATTGAAACAGACGCCACTGCAGGACAAATGTGGGAGCGATTGAAAAGTATTTTTCATGATAACAAAACACAACGTGCCTTGTATCTAGAAAATCAATTTAAGGACATTCAACAAGACGATTTTTCTAATGCCGACCTATTATCAAGAACTTAAGATGATTGTCGATCAACTCTCCATTGTCGGTGCACCGGTCACAAATCAACGGTTGGTGATGCAACTCATTGCGGGTTTGAATGAAACTTATGACGGCGTCGCTACCATCCTCCAACAAAACATGTCATTGACTCCATTTTTTGGGAGAGGAGTAATGATGTATTTTCTCTTGTTTCATACTTAATGGAGTTTGAATTAGGGTTTAGAAATCCTCTTTATAGTCTTTTGCACCGTCATTAAGTAAGAGATAAGATATGAGCTTATGTGATAAAAAAACCTAGTGAGCTCTCCTAATTGACGAACTTAGCAACTGACTTAAGGAATTAATTATTATTCCCCTCCGGTCTTACATAATCAAGAAGGTATCATTTTTTCCCCAAATGTATCCTTACTTAGATAAGTTGATTTTCACAATCACATAACCATGAAATCATATTAAATAACAAAGGATAAAACAACATACTCAGTATGTTTCCACAAGTGTGATCTGGGGAATTTAGTGAAAACACCTCTTCTTGTCTAAAGATGAGTAAATTTCTTACAGAGTGCCTAAACTAAAAACATTATATAAGATGAACCAGAGGAAGTATGTTATTAAGAAGATGAAATGACAAAAGTAGTGTTGCATTTCATGACTACTTTATTGTTTCTTTGCATCGTATTCTTTTTGGCTACTTTTATGTGCGCACACTTAAACTTTGGGTGGACACGACCCCGACGGGGGAAGATGGAGGGGAAGTGCAAAATCAAAAGAGAGATTGTTCTTCCTCAGTTGATTTGTTAATCACCTTTTAAAAGTTTCATCTTTTACATGAACTGCAAGAATTAGCAAATTTAAGAAACTTCAAAATTGCAGTTTATTGGGTAAATAAACGGATTACTGACTTTCTTGCCAGCAAAATGAATTCATTCACAAGTTTAATGGCAATCAAGAATGCGACTAGTAGCATAGACCTGTTATTTTACATGCTGGATCAACACGAATTCTGAATGAAGAGAAATAAATCCACTAGACTAGGTTCAAATTTCGGGGACAAGGCTCGAGAAACCATACAGTTCACACAAATTCAGTGAAGTTTGAACTAAAATCGTCAACCATGTGACCTATCTTGTCCCCAAGAAAAAACTGCTTATTCAAGCAATTATTCATACAATTATACAGAGTCTTATGCTCGCGGAGATTTCAAACAATTCATGCTTTCTTGCAATGGTTCTCAAGCCACTCCATTGTAACACTCTTCGGCCTCTCTAGCGGCAATCCAAGAGCTCGATCCCAAATTAGCTTTAAAGATCGAGAAATAGTATCAGTAGAAGTTCAAGGGAAGTCAACAGAATGACTAGAGAAAATAACCACAGTAGAAAGTACCTGAGAGCAAATGCCAAGAGCTCTTGACACGCCAAAGAGGACCGTGTAATATCTGTACGAAAAAATGGAAGGAAGATAACATCAGATTTTTAGAGCCATTTACATCCACTCAATCTTGTGAGCAACATAAATCTGTAATACCTTGCTTCAGTTAAACCATAATAGTTCAACAACACACCACTGTGGGCATCAACATTCGGCCAAGGGTTTTTAACCTGCAAAAGAATACCCAGTCAATAAACAAAAGCATTCTGCCTACAGTAAAGACTAAAGACACATGAAATGTCAAATCTATAGCAGCTGCCGGAAGAGCATCCAAAAGAAGACAGCAGTTTACGGGATCATCAGAATGCAAAGCATAACTAAATTCTATTGAAGTTTCATATGAAACAGGAAGGCTGAGGAAAAATCTGAGAGAAGATACAATAATAATTACCTACCTTAAATTCTTCTAAAATCTAAGTCCATATTATAATTTCTTCAAAATTTTGCGCCAATCATCTTACTGGCAATTTTGGGTAATTAGTAAAACTCGAATGCCCACCCCTTCCCCCAAACTACTGGGGGAAAAAAGAGAGACGTACTAACAATCATGCTAAACTGCTATTACAGACTGAAATGATTTAAGTAACAATGAGATGAAAAATTTACTTTGCCAAGTTCTGTAAGAATTGGAGGAACAACATCGTAGAGCTTTGAAACCTGCAAGAACGAAAAGACAAAAGAACATGATGGGAAGATCAAACACATTGAATCGAAGAACATTATTAATTTACAGCTTCAGGCTTCTAAGTACTAACCAGTTGAAACAGTGGATCTTCAGGCAAATGCTTCATAGCAAACTCTCTCTGGCATGTATATCTTGGATCAGTCTTGCGCAGAACTCCATGTCCAAAACCAGGGACAACCTGCGATTTCAGAATGATAGTGAATGTCAAACTCAGCAATATGGTCTTGTGACTATAAAGTTTTCCATCATCTACCTAGCCAACATTCCAAACCCTCCTCCAAGAAAAGGGAGAGAAGGAGAGAGACACAGGTAGAGAGAAAGAGACTACAAATGTACATACATATGTACGCATGTATATACACACACACACACCCACATATTATATATAGAGACAGAGACAGAACAACTTTTGAAAGATTTAACACATTAAAATATGAAGACTAAATGCTAAGAAAAGGTTTTGCAAGGTCAACTATCAAATCTCATTTGAGGAGTAAAGTTCAATAACCATGATGTGATTGACGAGGACAACAGCCAACAACAACAACAACATACCCAGTGAAATCCCACAATGTGGGGTCTGGGGAGGGTAGAATGTACGCAGACCTTACCTCTACCTTGGTAGGTAGAGCGGCTGTTTCCGAGAGACCCTCGGCTCAAGACAAAGCACAAGCCTAAACAAAGTAAGACAAACAAAGTGAGTAAGTCATGATAGCGAATTCTGAAAGAGAACAAGAAGCAATAAATAATGCAAGTAAATAAGACAAACAAAATACACAACATCATAAATCAAACAACAAGTGACTATAAGGCAATATGTGTCTACTAGTATGATAGGCTGTGAGCCTACAATAATAATATTACAACTATCAGTTTGTAAGCGTAGGCAGGACTACGCATGAGACAAATAGGATGTGATAATCATTTGATATTTTTGAATACTGTATGAAATATAAAAGATATGATGAACGGAGAATTAACTATTTGAACCTCAATAACATGTGATGGCAAGTCAAAGCTTTCATCTAAGGTGAGCTCCAATTGGTTGAAAAATAAAAACTAGCTGAGTCACATAGTAATACGTAGGGAACTTGATATACTACCTTGCCACTGTTCAATGTTTTCCAAACGTAGTCTTTCAACTGCTCTTTGGAAATGTTCTCTCCACACTCTTCTACAACAGATTTGATCCATAGTAAAACTTCCTGATGGCAAAGCAGAAAGTGGGAGCTGGGTCAATATAGGATCATCCAAACAAGATGCAGAATGCGGGTAAAATAAATAAAATATTATATCTAAGGAACTACTGCTTGCTGGGATTTTCTGAATATAATAGAACTAGAAAAAAAGACTTACCATCTGGAGATGGTGAAACTTTTAAGTCATTGTAACATAGCTAACAGAAACAAACATAATCTCCAAACGGGAGGGTAAGTAAAATATACTTAACTATTGGGACCATATGATGAACAAATGAAATTGACGAGTTAATAAATTTACTGAACAGCTGGCCAAATAAGCAGAGACTTTCCATCCAATTATAGAGTCTATTTTGGTTTTTTATTAATATTATAGTTGGAACATTACTTATTGAGGCATATACTGCACTATATGTAGCACCAACCATGGCATGAGTGCATGACAATTGTGAAGAATATTAGTTAGAGAATAGAGCTTGTTCATCTAGTAACTAGAAGCTTTGTCCTCCACACTCATTAGAATTTCACGTAATTTTTTTCCATCTTAAACCGCACACCATTTCATTTCAGATTCTCACCCCCTCCATTTATTCGAGCCTTTGGGCAATGGGGAATTGGGGATAAATATTAAATACACAGATGACAATAGCCAATGGGGACTTTCAGCCAGAGATTACCTAGTTTGCAATCAGAGCAGTGTAGAAAGAAACAACAGTTATAAAGTAGACAAAGCACCTGATTGGCTAAACCATGAAGTGGACCGGCTAAACCATTCAACGCAGCAGCGAAGGAGAGATAAGGATCTGACAAAGCACTAGCAACCTGAATTTAAGCTCAATTAGTGCTACAGAAAAACCTGCAAAGGAATGCTGATTTATGATAAATCATTGATAAAAACGGGGCTTAAGCTCTTGTATATGATTCTCACTTGACAAAGAGCCCCATGTTAAGAGTTAAGACCATTAGTAAACACTTAATTTGTCCATAAACCAGATACTAAAGTACGCACCAAGTGACCGGTGTGAGCACTGACGTTACCGCCTTCATGATCACTGCAACACAAAAGGAAATTAGTGCAAACTGATTACAGACATACACGCAACTAGAAATCCTGATTTGTCAGGATAGACGTTAATCACTCAGAAGCTTCATAAACTAGTTATCATAATCCAGGATTCAAATTAACCTGTGTATCGTGACATAGAGCCTCATAAGTTCATGCATGTCAGGGCTACTGAAACCAAGCATGTGAGCAAAATTTGCACCATAATCCAGGGAGTCATCCTTGGGTATTGAGGCGCCGTTCTTGTACATCCTTCACAAGTGCAAGCAAAAGGGTCAGTCTACACAGTTTCAAAGGAAAATTTTCATGTGAGCATTAAAATCCCGAACCAAGAGCTACTAAGCTGAGAAAGTAGATTAGAAAGTGATCTTCTTCTAACTGCAACATATATGGGGATAAAAGAGAGTAAGACAATGAAGACTGGAAAATGCTAGACAATAATCTGACCTGCGATAAACATAAGCAGCAACAAGTGGAACTTGAGCAATCAAACTCATGGAATCCTCATATGTCGGTTCCCAGAACCTAAAGATACAAGAGTGTTAGTTTTCGCATAGAAAACAAATAACCTGTTTCAAGAGACAGCTTTGACGAGGCTCACTTTGATTTATGAATCCCTTTCTCGTAGGCCTTTTGAAATTCACTTTGAACCTACAGAGAAAACAAGGGAGTGAATTGGGGTTTGAAATCTCCTAATAATACTGCAACAGAAAAAACCACCATTTTCTTTAGTTAAACACAGATGAAATTCCTTCTTTCATCTTTTAATTCCAAGGTTTCCAATGATCAACAAACAATAAGACATTAGAGTATGAGTTTCAACGACTCAGAGCTGCTTCATGATGCTACAACAACAACAACATATCCAGTGAAGTCCCACAGCGTGGGGGTCTGGGGAGGGTAGAGTGTAAGCAGACCTTACCTCTACCTTGATAGGTGCTTCATGATGCTACATATCTCTTAAAACACTTAATGTCTCCCAATACTCACTTAAAGGAGAAGAAAGCATGAACTGTTCGCTCTTCGCATGTGGAAGAATATGAATGGAAGAAAGGACAAGCTATCCTTGATTACATGACAAGTCAGCAAAAATTAAGTACAAATGAAGTGTCGCTACAGATTCCAAGTTCAGCAAGCAAATCAGCGCAGGCATCAAGTAGAGGTTAAGGAAAGGGTGGTGGAGATGAGGGTGAGGAGAGGCGTGTCTATTTCAGAGAACCAGTTCGGATTCATGTCAGGGCGCTCAACTACATAAGTCATTCATCTTGTAAGGAGACTGGTGGAGTAGTATAGGGAGAGTAAGAGGGACTTACACATGATATTCATCGACCTAGAAAAGGCTTACGACAAAGTTCCAAGGGAGGTCCTATGGAGATGCTTGGAGGCTAGAGGTGTACCTGTGGCGTACATTAGGGCGATCAAGGACATGTATGATGGAACCAAGACCAGGGTAAGGAGAGTGGGAGGAGACTTAGAGCACTTCCCAATTATGATGGGGTTGCATCAAGGATCAGCTCTTAGTCTGTTTTTATTTGCCCATGGTATGCCAACAAAGACCCTTTCTCCTTAGCCAACCAAAGTTGATGCGACAAATTCAAGGTGAGGTGTCATAGTGTATGCTTTTCGCAGATGACATAGTCCTGATCGATGAGACTCGCAACAGAGTTAACACTAAGCTGGAGGGTTGGAGACAAACACTGGAGTCTAAAGGGTTCAAGTTGAGTAGGACCAAGACAGAGTACTTGGAGTGCAAGTTCAGTGACGCACCATATGAGGTTGACGTAGAAGTGAGGCTTAGTACCCAGGTCATCCAGAAGAAAAGTAGTTTCAAGTATCTTGGTCTTTTATACAAGGCAACTGAGAGATTGACAATGATATCACACATCGTATTTGTGCAGGGTGCATGAAATGGAGGCTCGCTTCCGGAGTGCTATGTGATAAGAAAGAACCACCAAAACTTAAGGGCAAGTTCTACAAAGTGGTGGTTAGACCGACTATGTTGTATGGAGCGGAGTGTTGGCCAGTTAAGATCTCTCATGTTCAAAAGATGAAAGTTGCGGAGATGAAAATGTTGCGATGGATGTGTGGTCACTAGGAGAGAGGGTTAGGAATGAGGCTATACGGGACAAGGTAGGAGTGGCATCAATGGAGGACAAGATGCGGAAAGCAAGACGAGATAGTTTGGGCATGTGAAGAGAAGAGACACATATGTCCCAGTGAGGAGGTGTGAGAGGTTGGCTATGGACGGTTTCAGAAATGGTAGGGGTAGACCAAAGAAGTATTGGGGAGAGGTGATTAGACTGGACATGTCACCGTTACAGGTTACCGAGGACATGACCTTAGATAGGAGGTTATGGAGGACTCAGATTAGGGTACAAGGCTAGTAGGTAGTCTCGCTTATCATTTCATATTAGCAGCCGCAGTATTACTCTATAGTTTCGTGTGCTTTGATTTCTGCTACTATCTGGTATTTCTTGTACTTCAATGATCCTATTTTATTTGTGGTGGCTACTGTCCCTTTTTCAAACTGTTTTATCATGGCTTAGTCGCTTTTGTTATTTCCATTTTCATACTTCTTTGAATTTCTTTCCCTTATCTGACCTCTTTTTATACTTTCCCTTGAGTCGAGGGTCTTTTAGAAACAACCTCACTACCTTGGTAGGGGTAAGGTCTGCGTACACTCTACCCTCCCCAGACCCCACATTGTGGATTTCACTGGGTATGTTGTGGTTGTTGTTAACCAATTGTATACTCCCTATACTACAATATTTTGCTGAGAAGCACCCAAATCGTCTGTTATGGAGATCAACAATGTCACTCAAATTAAATCAGGATCAATGTGCATGCACGATATCATCAAATTACAGACAAGCACCGAAATAGTAGGTAGTGAAGATCAGCAAGGTCAAACTCAAATCAAAGTATCTATGTGCAATCATGGATGCAATGATAATTAGGAAATTACTGAAAGAAGAAACAAAGAGAATAAAATAGTTCAAATTTCACCTGAAGAGCCATGACTCCAGTAGCAAACTGAGTCATTGGATGAGCTGTGACTGGTAAGGCATCAATAGTTTTGTATACATGATCTGCAGCAATAAAGTTGCTGATAAGAACCTCAGAAAAATTAAAGCATCAAGTGGTGTGATGAATGAATATTATGCAACTAAATTGATAATAAAAAGATTCAAATTTAAGGATATATAACTATATTGTAAAGCCCAAAGACAACCAGCAACAGCATCCACTAAAAGAATGAACAAGAAAATACAATAGACAGCTAATGTACCGGGGACAGTAGCACGACTCTGCAATTCCTGAGACAATGAAGTCACTTGCTCTTTTGATGGCACCTTCATAAGAGCAAGAGAGATAAGATCAGTAGTCTTAAAATCTAAGCATTTATAACCACCCCATGGACTCTTATAACAATTTTCCTAGATGAATCAGACTTAGTTTTGCACACTTCTTGCAATATCCTATTATTAGAGTAGTCCTGATTGGTGAGAATGAGAAAAAGAAATCTATATACTAGCAGAAAAAGGGCAACTAAATCGAAACCCAGGGCTTAAGAGCCCGTTCAACAGAGATATTTGAAGTGCCCTTACCAATTCATACTTTGGATTCAATGACAATAAAAGCCAGTGCAGCATCGTGAAGCAGTTATAATGGGTGCTATTCAGATTATACTGGTTAAACGATAAATTAAGCACTTGAGAGCTCACCTTTCCTGTTAAAAGAAGCCAGAGAAGACCCTCCGGCAAGGGCTCTCCCCCAGGCTTTGCTGCAGGTAATACCTTTTGGCATTCAGGTATAGACAAGCCCCGAAAGCGAATTCCCTGAGAGAATAGAGCAAAGGTAATGAGTGGAACTGCAGCAATCAGCCGAAATTAACATGTCTTTGCGATTGAATTGCATTAACTATGGGATATAGATTAGGTAGAATGTAACCTCATCGGGGTCAAGTAATGAGGTTTCCCACAGTAATCCTGTCATTCCTCTCATTCCACCAAGAACCTTTCAAATTGAACAACAAATGTTAATCCAAATTTACATCATTTTTAAAAACTTATATTTAACGTATAACTTTTATTTACCATATCAACTGTGATGTTTCCCAATTGAACCTTTCCATGTTCTGACTTGAGCTTTTTTAGGCGATCCTGAAATGAAAAAGAAAATAATTACAAGAATTAGAGACTAAGAAAATCATAAACATGGATATATGATATACATATATCACATGATAGACCTTCCATCTCCACAACTTTATGAAAGCCCTCTCGGTGTATACAAACATGATCACTTCTTTTTTTCTATATAGAAAATTTTAATTGGTAGAAGAGAGAAGAACATGTTAAGGTGAAAAACATTTTCCCATGTAACTGAGGGGAAAAAACAAAACCAACAAATGAATTTTGTAGAAAATGTGAAGTAAATACTGCCCTAATACATACAAACTAAAACTCTAGAATCAAAGGTGACAAAAGAGGTAAGAAACAAATTTAAATATACCTGTTGTTCTGGAATCAATTCTTGCAGCTCGGAGCGCAGATCCTATATCAAATAAAATTATTATATGACAATATGTGGACACTATGAACCAAGAGCAAGAGTAAGTAATTGAAAAGTTGAAGGGCAAAACATTTTTCATTATCGTTTCAAGTTCACCAAAGTACTTCAAATTAGACATCACTTATATACTGTTCTGCCTTAATAATTTTGTCCTCTGGAATGGAAAAATTAGCAAACAAGCAGGAGAGGTTCAGGTGGAAATTTGTGGAATGGCTATTACAAATCAAAGTTGGTCAAACATATAAGGTAGTTTGTAACATCAAATGCAACCTCTAAATTAATTTTCTTACACACTATCAAGACTAGTCAAGTGGCAGACTAACTTGACCCAAGAAAGGCATACCCAAGAAAAACCAGTAATTTCATTATCTTGGGAGTCATTTTGTTAACAAGATGTCAGATCTTAAAGCCTTCATAGTGTTAATGCAGTGTCTTCACTGAAATATCTGTCTTTACATAAAGAATGTTTTATAAGCTAGAGCCTAGAGCCCAGGTGCTTAAACGGAATGATGGAGTAACGAACTTAAAAGTTCAAGATGACCATCTCCTTCGTAAATGGTTATGGAGATTGAGATTCAGTTTCACAAGGAAGGATCAAGCATTATGGAGAGAATTCATAGAAACCAAGTTCGGGATGCTCTATCAGTAAATAACAAAGTTCCCATCTAACTCTTATGGCTTCTCTGTATGGAAAAAAATCATGTCACATTGGGAGGATTTCTTGGCAACACCTATTTTCAGTTGGGAGATGGATGGAAGATAAAGTTTTGGCATGATGCTTGGGCGGGTCATACCCCTCTCAAACAACAATCCCTGGAACTCTGTTCTTTGGATTCCAATCAGGTAACTCTTGTCGCTGATTATTACCCCAATAATGGGTGGAATTTAAATTTTCGAAGGAATTGTACCGATTGGGAATTGGACAGAGTCTGCTTATTGGCAGAAGATATAGGATCCCTGTCCATCTGTCCTAACAAACAAGACTGTCTATGCTGGGAAGGTACAAAAGGAGTTTTTTTTAGTTTTTTTCTGTCAAGTCATGCTACGACTTCCTTTTGGACAACCCTATCACAGACACATTTTGGTCTTGGAAACAATTTTGGAGAAGTGGTGCACCATACAAAATAAACAACAAGAACCAACCTCGTGTAATCCCACAAGTGGGGTCTGAGGAGGGTAGAATGTCGCAGACCTTACCTCTACCCCAAGGTAGAGAGGTTGTTTCCGATAGACCCTCGGCTCAAGGGTGCACCATACAAATTCCAATTTAGAATTGTCTTCTTCATTCCTACCGTTACTAATATGAAATTCCTCAGTGAAAAAGATACAATTACACTGATGTACTTTTGGATATCAAGATGCTCCACAAACAACAACGATTAGTTACTTCTTAAATTTTGATTATTTAAAAAATCATAGAATTGATCCCAACTAGCTTGGTAATTGGATCATATGTAAATGATTGACTGATCCAATAGCTCATTAATTATTTTCACATAAGTATGTAGGGAGACATTAGAACTTACAAGACCAGAAGAGGTTTGGACTTGAAGCCAGCGCACAGAATTGCTAAGATTTGACTGTTGGACCTATAATTCAACAATTAATTCAATTTAAATCATTAAAAACAATTTTTTTTTAAAAAAACTATTCAAATCATTAATCCATCACAAGAACACGATGTTTTTTACTTACCGCTCGAGAACGCAACTTTGACAGCAGCGAAACGCCACGGTAGAACACCATTGCTAGCAAAAATAAAAAAATTAACTGCACAACAAAGTTTGATTAATTAAAAAAAAACATAAACATCTGTAAATTTTTCATCACAAAAAAGAAAATCGCCACTTCATAATAGTGGTAAATTATATTTACACGTGTATTCAATACCGGAACGGGATGGTTCCAAAGAAAATCAGCCAAATGTCGAAATAGATCACCAATTAATTCAAATAAGATCGTAAAAGCAGATTAATTCACTCAAAAATCATTCAAAACATTTAATAAAGATCAACAGATTAAGGAAATGGTGATTGAAAAGAAAGATGCATACCTTTTACCTAGGTTAGACTTCAAGTAGGTTGAGCTGTGTTGTTTGGTTTGGCTATTGGCAAAAGGTTCTTTTTATTATTATACTGGAATAATCTTTAATGCAAATGGTCTCTGACTTCAACTATTGAAGGCGTGGAAAAGGCAAAATAAGGCTAAGTTGAAGACAGTTTCCAATTTTTCGCTCTAGCAAAAGTTTTTATAAGATACAACTAACAGAAAAAATCATTTTAATATAATTTTAAATCAAAATAAAAGCATATAAAGATACTAACACAATAAAATGAAAAAGAAGTACAAGTCAAACTTTAGTGCTAACTCCGTTTCAATCTAAAATGTCGTGTTAGATGTTTAAGAAGCTATATATCACGATGTGATCTAGTAATCAAAAGTGCGTTGAGAATTATAATATTTCATATTTAAATTTTAATATAAGTGAAAATATGAAATAATTTCTTGTCATTTATTCAAGCTTTAGTAATTAAATACCCGCTATTTATATTAGCGAGTGTTAGCAAGCTCATAAAATTAGTCTAGATATACACATTTGGTTTTAACAGCACGAATATCAAATACAACAAACTAGAAATTTCTATGTTCCTAAAACCTCGCCATTGCAAAGTGTAAAAAATCAAGCAACTTATTTAAACAAAATCATAAGTTGATTGACAAAGATATGGGGAAAATTAAGAATTTATGAGAAAAGTAATGCATGCTAAATGTGCCCAATGTTATTATTATCAACAAAATATATTAATGCATTGTAAATGAAAATTTTATTAACTTTTTTATTTAATTTTGTTTTTCAGACAAACCAACCGGAACCCCATCTTGCACAATTTTGACAAATTATAAAAGGGTGGAGGGTGTTTCTCTTTCTCCTAAAGAAAAGAAGAAAAAATAAATAATGCAAAAGCAATGTGTTTTCTAGGCTGCGGGTTAGCCGCCAGAATAGCACTCCATTATGACGAGAGATGGCAACGGGTCAACCGCTTTTTTTTGAATCTTCCTCAAGCAGCAGAAGACGATCGCCGCGGCGAAAACTATAACGGTACCTCAAATCCTGCTGAACAGAGAAATTGTGATCTGGATCGAATCCTACTAGATTCAAATTCAGATTCATTTTTTATATCTGGATCCAGATCCATCGGGTCCATAAAATCATATCCAAATCCGGATCTATCGGATCTGGATCTACATGTAAAAAATTTTGGCTTGAATAATATTCCCACATGTTAAAACTTTTATGACAAAATGAAACGCAATCTGATTGAAAAAAATGATTTGAGTTCATTCAATCAACCTACACAAACATGACACCATTGTTCCAAAATAATGAACAAAGTTTTAGCATCACAAGAAAATAAAGACGATTGACTTCATTAGTGATGCTGAACATGTTGCAACTTTGAGCTAATTTTTTGAGGCTTTAGTGATGCCCCACTTGTAGTTTTACTGATTGATTTCATTAAACAACATAAAACAATGTCAGTCATATATCAAAAGTCCCATTTTTTTTTGCTTATCAAACAAATGAGAGAAAAATATTTAAAGCTTACAGCTAGCAGATTCAAGAAAGAGAAACTTAAAGAAGAGTGATAATTTTTTCTTTTTATAGAAATGAAAATATGGAAAACTGCAGAGAGCATATAGGTAAAAGAAATGAAACTTCAAAGATAAATTACATGGTTGTGTGACTTGTGACTTGTCCTGGTTCAACCTTTTACCCAATACATAAATTATGGGAAAAAATTAAGAAAATACTTATAAAACTACATTTTAGGTTATGAATATATTTAATAAAAACGAATCCACGGATCGGGTCTGGACCGGATACAGATCTCAAATACAAGATCCATATCCAGATCCAGATCCGATCCGTCAGTAACGGATCCGAGTCCGATCCGAATCTGTCGGGTCCAAATTTTGAAGATTCATATCCTATAAAATAGATCTGGATCCACCGGATCCGGATCGAGTCCAAGATCCATTACCATCTATTTATGACTTTCGATGTCACCGAATCCGACAAAAAAATATGACTTTTCAATGATCAATGATCAATTCTCTGTTAAGAACTTAAGATTAACAATTTATCAAAGAACTAGTTGTGCCAAACTTGTTGGGTATTTCTATTTTATGCCCACTAAAGTACTGCCATTAACTATATTTCAAGGATCACGAAGTAAGTTTTCTTTTTTTAGCAAAACACCACATTCCATTTCTAATTTTCTTTTTTAGTTAATTAACATGAATCCATCCTCGCATAGGAAAACTAAAAACAAAAGAGAATTTAACCATTTACGGCATGAATTTCATTTTTTCATATTTGATATTTGATCCTCGCTTTGAGATTTAAATTTACGTCGTAAAACCTATTAAAAGGAAAAGCAATACCTACCATAATTTTTTATTCCCGATAAATTAAATTTAAAACCTCAAATTAAGAAGGAAGAGATCGTTTCCATCCACCATAACCTTGTGAATTGAAAATCTTACCTCCACTCCCCTTTCCTCCGTTCCTTTGTTTGAAATCTGGGCAAATAACTCCTTTAGTCCTTAAATTGTTAACTTATTTTGCTTCTAATCCTTGTATTATTTAGATTGAATATATTTTATCCAGCCAACGATTAAATAAGGAGGCTTGACTAAGGCCAAATCTCAAAAGATTTTGGGAGAGGTCGGTGGCTATGGGGTGTGGGGGAGCAACGAAGACGTTGATAGTATGTGCACTAGGACAACGGATTGCATCAGAGAAACAACTAGAGAAATGTTTCTAATCTCAAGGGGTAGTGTAGATGTCCATAAAAGGAATTGATGGTGGAATAGAGAGGTTCAAGGAAAAGTGAAATCCAAGAAGGTTGCTTATACGATATTAATGGAAAGCTTAGACGATGAGGACAAGCGGAAGAATTAGAAGAAGTATAAGACGAAGAAAAAGGAAGCAAAGCTAACGGTTACTGCGGCTAAAACGACAGCTTTTCCACATTTGTATGAAGAGCTGTCAATATGGGTTGGCCAAGCCTAGACGGGCTACCCCACACAGACTTTGAAATTTGAAAAGTCAGATCGTGCTGACTTGTCATTTTAATGAGCCTTAAAACAGTCAGCCTAACCCAACCTTATGTGGGCTGGGGGTTGAGGATGGGTCAACCCACTTTTTTTAATAAAAGTATATTTTATAATATATTAAAGTTAAATTTTAATCTAAAAATTCTAACATAAATTTTACAAGATAATTTTACATGATTTTGCTACTTGTTAATCAAGCCTCAAATTTACAATAAAATAATCTCAATAATACTTATTAAATACTAATTTTCAATGTTTTATTGCTAATATGCTCATTATGTAGGGGATTTTTGTATTGATTTGCTGGTTTCAGTACAATACTACAATTTAAGCTGCATGTGGTGTTTTCTTATTGATTTTGTTGGTCTTAATACAAGTTTGGTTTATACAATTAAATTTTGGCTTCAAGTCAAAATTTGATTTTGTGACATTAATCTGAAATCTTTAACACTCTACAAAAAGCTTATGTGAAACTAAATAACTTTGGACATTATTAACAACTAATATCATTTGAGCTATTAGTAAAAAAGATTTAACATTTAATGATCAATAACAATACAACTAAGTATATTTAGTACTCTATTTTTTATTATATATTTTTAATTAAATATTTTCTTATTTGGCCCACGGGTTGGCCTATCCCAGCCTTGCTCGAGCATCACGAGATAGGCTTATTCGGGCAATTTTTGCTCGGAATTCATATGGGCTGGTATTTAATTTTTGCCTCTCAAATCGATAGTCTTTAATTTTTGTCGCTACTTCTCATTTAATGAAAAATTCAGAGCTAAAATATCATTATTTGCGTGTCTATAAAATCAGAGATTCGGATTTGAACCTCAGCTCAGTAAAATTTTTTTTTGGTAAGATTGCATAAAAATTAGAAAAGTTTTGATAGTTTTCACAACTTGTGGAGAATTTTTTATGTCAATGAGAAAAGATATAACTTAAGAAACACAAATTACATGTCCAAACAAAACTTCAACTTCAAATCATGATTTCAAATAATGTACACAACGATTCCTTATTCTCTGGTGATGAAGATAGAGAAGCATGTGCAATGATAAGGTGCTCTCTCTGTCCTTAGAATCTTATTCCCCACAGCTCATTAAACCTCATTGAAAATTAGAAAGATAATGAGGGCATTTTGACACCTCCTAAATCCCTCTCTGTTTTATCTCCATGATCATTGGTCCTTTTTCATATAAATATGTTTTTTCAATATAAAATAATTTTAATGAAATTTAAGTCATTTTAGTATCTTTTATCAAATAATATCAATTGTTATTATTATTTTTAACAATTATATTTATATAGGAGTATAACTATAAAGTAATTTATATATAAATTCAGTTTCATCATAAAGTATTTTTCAACATTAATAAAAATTAATACTTATTACACAGCTAATTTTGACTAACCAAGTCAAATGAACTCTATATTATTATTATTATTATTATTATTATTCTTATTACTATTATTATTATTATTATTTTTCTTCAGAATTTATAAAAAAGATGTTGGAAATTTACTAAATGTGGAAATAAGTATATCTCATTAATTTATGACTCGAACTATTGGGCCCGCACGTCGGAAACGGCGTTTCCACACACATGCACACGTAGTGCCAAGTATCACAAATTTCATTAGTGAAAGAGATATTAGTACGTATGTAATACGTTTGAGACATAGAATTATGGACGGTTATTGGCCAAATGACATAGTATTCCACGTTGGTAAATGAAGGAAGAAGTGTACAAAGTGTAAAATGAATCGAGTCGGAAATCGCCGCGGAGTCGTGAAGGGCCGCGACGCTGATTCACAGCGCCGTGGCGCTTCGGAGGCAGAATGCTGCGACAGAAAGTTGAAAAAATCTGACATTTAGGCTGGTTTTGGAGCATTGATTCTCCATTACTTGCCACATGAATTCAACCATTATTTGGCTGAATGTAACCCCTCAATCAAGTGCAATTACATGACTATTAAAGGCCTTTAGTTGGCTAGTTGAGGGGTCTTCTACTTACACTATAAATTGAGGCATTTGGCTCAATTGAAACATACTACACTCAACACTTAGAAAATTCTCCAGATTTTCCGATTTCATAATCTTCCTCTCTAGCAAAATCACTATACTCAAAGTTCTTCAAGAGTAACACTTGAGTTTTCTTTGCTCACTTATTAAAGTCGTTGTTGTATCTTGGGAGACTATTGCTCAACACCGTAAAAGGAGATATACGGGGCAATCTTGTCTTAAAGACAGAGTGTCATCACTCGACTCAGCAAATTACACAAACAATTTGTAAGGTTTTGATTTCCAGTTTTATTGTAATAGTTTGTTTATCCTTTCTACTATTGTAATAGTTACTTATTTACCGTTCCCTACAACAATTGTATCCCAACAAAAGATAAATGATCTAAGACGTATGTGGGACTCAACACGAATATAAGATGAGAGGCTAACATCAGGTAAATTATTAGTGAGCTGATTCTGGTATTATGATAAAAAAAAATGAAAATAGCCAAAACTATCCTAACCTATTGAATTTGGCTCAAATATTCTCCCATTCCAACCTACTTGACCAAAAATGTCCTAAACATTATTTTTTGACTTAATAATTTCCCTAACCTATTAATTTTGACTAAAAAAGACCCTACTTCTGCCTATTGAATCAAAATTAATCTCAACATTATATTTGCCTTAAAAATATTTTTAACCTATTAAATTTGACTAAAAATACCTTACTTTAACTATTGAACGAAAAATACCCTCAATTATACCCTACTACCAAAACCTATATTATATTACTTGTATTTTTATTTTTAGTAATAATATTTATTGATAAAAATATATTAATTTAATGATTATTATTATTTCGTTGATATAATTTCTGCGTTATAATTTCAATGTAACTATTTTACCACCCAAACATCCCTTACAAAAATAATCAAATTTGTATCAAAGGCAGAAAGGTAATGCAATTAATTAACTGAGAAATTGGAGAAAGGGCTGATTGTTGACCTTCAGCGTATCGCAAAGGACTTAATAAGTGCTTAGCTGCTATACTATATCCCCGTATCCATCCATGGCAGTCATGCAAAATGCAAATTACAATATAGAGATTAATGAGTACAGGCGTCTCACTAGCGTTGGCCCAACAATTGAACACACACAGCCTTTGTGTACACTTTTAATCAACTGTTGATAGCTGCACGTATACATAGGGTACCGTCGAATTATGTGAATTTGATATAATAAAATTTGGAACTCGAATTATCTAGCTAGATCAATAATCTTTCTTATGTTGCTCTGTACGTAAAACTATGTCAATTATTTATGAATAGGTTTTATATTAGGTCGATGGTAGAGCCTTCTTGAGTGAGAAATCTATCTGCCTTGTTTAACACACCTTTAGTTTCTACCTGCTATTCTTTTAATGTGTTTGGGCTTTACCAACCATTCTCACATATAACCATTATTGTTTTGAAGAAAAAAATGGAAGCTTAGCGTATAAGCTGAATATGCATAAAACTCCGAAAGTAACCTTAGTACATTTGGAATAACCTCTCATTCCTAATTTCCTTTTGTGCAACATGAGGTTCAATGTGTATAGAATATTGAGTGTCGTGTTACAGATTCTCTACTTTTCTGTATAATGCTAGATATTTCCATTTTCAATAAAATTATATACCTTATTAAAAATGAACCATAGTTACTAGTCTACTTGATCCAGAGGAGTCTTGTCAATTCCTGTAAGAGCATGTTCTTAAGGACAAAATGAGAATGTGAAAAGTGAAGTGTTTTTTTATATAGAAATGTTCTAGGGTGCTAATTTACGGGGGAAAGTAGAGGCAAGATTTGGATAGCATAAGCAACTGAAAATTCGAAGGTGATCATAGGAGGGGATCCGACGGTATAATATTTTGGTTGGGGTCATGTTATGAAGAGTGCTAGTTGGTAAAATATTAAGGACGTATTCTACCATTTTGGCTGCATAAACCCAAAACGAGGGAGGGAGGGAGGCATGAAACAAGAAGGTGTTAAACAAGGTAATATACCCGTGATACAAAAGCAGTGGGCAATGGCCCAGCTCGGCAGTGGACAGTGGCCCATCTCGGGAGCCCATCACGGGCAGATTGGCAGATTGGCAGATTGCAATCTTGTATATATGGTATATATATTTGTAGTATATTGTAGTGTAAAGGTTACCTTAATTAGTATTGTACACTTACCATAATTGTATAGTTAGAATTATGGTAGAATAAGGTTTTAGGAATAGAATAGGAATAGGATTCTCCTATTTGTAACTTGTATATATACCTTTCAATTAATGAAAATAATGAAGGGAATTATTTCTTTCATGGTATCAAGAGACTAGGTCTAACAAAAAAATTTCTCTCCCAAATTTTGTACCATTCTCGGCCGAACCCCCCCCCCCCCCGGGTTTCACTTCCAAAATTCGTCTTCCGCTCTCAAAATCTTTCTTACTATTCCCAAATATCCCCTCATTCTTTGTTCTTTCAATATGTCTAAGAACAATTATCATCATGCCCTCATGGTTTCTAACGTCAAGAACAATATCCCTATTGTGCTTGAGATGGAAAACGTCCAATATGCGACGTGGGCAGAATTGTTTAAAATTCACGCTATCTCCCATCAAGTTAACCATCACATAATTCCTCCCGCTACACCTCTTCCCGCGGAGGATCCTCAGTTATGGATTACTCTTGATGCTACCGTTCTCCAGTGGATCTATTCCACTATTTCAGTTGACCTTTTACAGACGATTATTGAGCCAGATACCACGACTATGGCTACTTGAAATAGATTGCGTGACATATTCCAAGATAAGCAACATTCACGTGTCGTCATACTCGAGCAGGAATTCTCTCTAGTTCGCATGGAAGAATTTCCAAACGTATCTGCATATTGCAAGAAACTCAAGGAGTTGGCGGACCAACTCCGTAATGTTGGCGCACCTGTAACAAATAATCGTCTGGTTCTACAACTGGTTGCCGGTCTTTCTGAGGCCTATAATGGCATGGGGACTCTCCTTCGTCAAAGCAACCCATTTCCCGCCTTTTATCAAGCCCGCTCCATGCTTACATTAGAAGAAGTCGATTTGGCTAAAAAGGCAGCTACTAATGCTAGTCCCGTGGTCATGATGACTTCATCCCCTAGTCCTCAAAATTTTGGCAACAATTCGAACCAAAACCAATCCCACGGGGCAACAAGAATGGCCGGAAAAATAATGGAAAAAATCACATGGGCAAACACGGCGGCTCCGGCAGTAGTCACGGTGGCCAGAGCAGTGGCAGTGGGCCCCATCCAGGTTATAGTAGGCCACCGAACCCCTGGTCTCAGCCTTGGGCCTCTGGGTCGTGAGCTTGGACCAGTGGACAGTGGCCCTACGGCCCAACTCCACAACAGTTTCCAACAACTGGCCAGTGGGCTTTCCAGCAGCCCAGACGGCCCACTGCCCACTGGCCCAGTAACGACAGTTCCAGCAGTTTCAGTCCACGACAACCCAGTTCTGGAATACTTGGGCCCCGACCTCCGCAAGCTCACCACGCAGCAGGCCCCACTCAGACCGATATCGAGGCCGCAATGCACACATTGGGTTTGACTCAACCGGACCCAAATTGGTATATGAACACCGGTGCCACTACCCACATGACATCTGATTCATGTACTCTCTCATCTTATTCCAATTTGAGCAACCCTCGGGGTATAATTATTGGTAATGACAACTCTATTCCAATTCAGGGTTATGGTCAGAAAAAGTTGTCTCCCCTCAATCCACCCCTTATCTTGAAAAATACTTTACATGCCCCCCAAATTGATTAAAAACTTAGTGTCTGTCCGAAAGTTCACCACGAATAATTCCGTTTCTGTTGAATTTGATCCTTTTGGTTTCTCTGTGAAGGATTTCAAGACGGGAAGTCCTCTCATGAGGTGTGATAGTAGGGGAGATCTTTATCCTATCACGCCCGGTTTCAGTCCATCGAGTCAAGCTTTGCCATCAGCCTTTGCAGTCATTTCTCCTTACTTGTGGCATGCTCGCCTTGGTCATCCGGGATCCTTTATTTTATCAGTTTTAGATAAAAATTGTTTTATTTCTTGTTAGGGTACGAGTCGTACTCCAATCTGTCAATCTTGTTCGTTAGGAAAAATTGTAAAGCTGTCATTTGTAACCTCAAATTCTCATACTTCAATGCTATTTGATATTATTCATAGCGACCTATGGACGTCTCATGTTCTCAGTTCGTTGGGTCATAGGTATTATGTTCTCTTTTTGGATGATTATTCTAAATTTTTGTAGACGTTTCCAATTGCAAATAAATCTCAAGTGTTTTTCGTCTTCATAAAATTTAGAGCATTCGTTCGTACCCAATTCGAAAGAGAAATAAAAAATATTCAATGTGATAATGGGAAAGAGTATGACAATAGGGTGTTTCGGGAGTTCTTTGATAATAATGGGATCAATTTTCATTTTTCTTGTCCTCATACATCTTCGCAAAATGGGAAAGCCGAACGCAAAATTCGTTCCATAAATAACATTGTCCGAACTCTCTTAATTCATGCTTCCATACCCCCATATTTTTGGCATCATGCTCTACAAATGGCCACATATCTTCTAAACATAATTCTATCCAAAGGTCTAACATATTCTCCCCCCTCAAAATTCTATATAATAAGAAACCATCTTATTCTCATCTTAGGGTGTTTGGGTGCTTGTGTTATCCGTTATTCCCGTCCACCACAATTAACAAACTTCATGCCCGATCCACTCCGTGTGTGTTTTTGGGTTATCCGTCTAATCATCGTGGTTACAAATGCTTTGATTTATCCTCCAAGAAAATTATCATTAATCGCCATGTAATTTTTGACGAAACTCAATTTCCATTTACTAAAGTTCATACTCCCGAGGCATGTTCGTATAATTTTTTGGATGATGGTATATCCCCATATATTACTCACCATTTTTCGGACATATCCCACACCCAAAATTCTCCAGCGGGCCCACTACCCACTGGCCCCACTGTTCCGTCGCCAGCCTCGCCATCGATCGGTTCGGCCGATTGGGCGATCCCACCACCTCGAACCGGTCCAATCCCCGCTTCCGGTTTCGAAGTTGGGCGACAAGCTCATCACGCGGCGGTGCATCTCGAGCCCAGAAAATTCCCAAAATCCGTCCACGTCTTCCTCGAGTCATAGACCAGTTACTCGTAGTCAGCGGGGTATTTTTACACAAAAAATATATTTTAATTTACATTCGAATGTCTCTAAATCCCCTTGCCCCGTAATCATGTGTCTTAAACGACCCGAATTGGAAAATTGCAATGACTGATGAATATAATGCTCTTATTGATAATAAGACGTGGGAGTTGGTGCCCCGTCCGTCTAGTATTAATGTTATCAGGTCTATGTGGATTTTTCCTCATAAGGAGAATTCAGATGGGTCATTTGCTCGACATAAGGCGCGGCTTGTGGGTGATGGTAAGACTCAACAAGTTGGGATAGATTGTGGGGAGACGTTTAGTCCGGTGGTCAAGTCGGCTACCATTCGCACTGTGCTTAGCTTGGCTCTTTCAAAGACATGGCCTATTCATCAGTTGGATGTCAAGAATGCTTTCCTACATGGTGATCTCAAGGAAATAATATATATGCATCAGCCGTTAGGGTTCAGGGATCCTAACCGTCCTCATCATGTATGTTTGTTGAAGAAGTCCTTATATGGGCTTAAGCAGTTTCTACGGGCCTGGTATACAAGGTTTGCTGACTATGATTCGACTATTGGGTTCACTCACAGTAGGTAAGATAATTCCTTGTTCATCTACCGTCGTGGGTCATCATTGGCCTACATTCTGTTATATGTGGATGATATCATTTTGACTACTTCTTCCGATGCCTTACGCCAGTCTATCATGACCATGCTCAGTTCTGAGTTTGCTATGAAAGACTTAGGTGCCTTAAGTTACTTTTTAGAGATTGCCGTCAAGCGTCATTTAGATGGATTGTTCTTGTCTCAACGAAAGTATGCAGCTGAGATCATCGAGAGAGCCGGGATGTCCTCCTGTAAGTCCACTTCCACTCTAGTTGATGCTAAGCCCAAGTTTGGTGTCGCGGCCGACGTCCCTTACGAGGATCCGACCCGCTATCGCAGTCTTGCAGGGGCCCTTCAGTATCTGACCTTTACCAGACCGGATATTACATATAATGTTCAGCAGATGTGTTTATTCATCCATGATCCCAGAGTTGAGCACATGAATGCAATCAAACGCATCATTCGGTATATTCAAGGTACACTTGACTATGGTTTGCATTTGTATCATTCATCTATATCCACACTTGTCTCATACACATATGCTGATTGGGGTAGTTGTCCAGACACCAGACGGTCTACGTCTGGCTATTGTATGTTCCTTGGCAACAACTTGGTCTCCTGGTCTGCGAAGCGTCAGGCGACTCTATCCCGCTCAAGTGCCGAGGCTGAATATCGAGGGGTAATCAATGTGGTCTCAGAATCATGTTGGTTACATAATTTGCTTTTATAGCTTCATTGTCCAATTCAAAAGGCAACCTTAGTTTATTGCGATAATATTAGTGCCATCTACCTTTCTGGTAATCCGGTTCAGCACCAACGCACTAAACATATCGAGATGGACATTCACTTTGTCCGTGAAAAGGTTTCCCGGGGTCAGGTAGGCATCTGTCATGTCCCGTCGAGATATCAGATTGCAGACATCTTTACAAAGGATCTTCCCTCGGTCCTTTTTGAAGATTTTAGGGACAGTCTCAGCGTTCGAAGACCGCCCGCTATGACTGCGGGGTCGTGTTAAACAAGGTAATATACCCGTGATATACACTTAATATACAGAAGTGTATATCACATGAATACAGAAGCAGTGGGCAGTGGCCCAGCTCGGCAGTGGACAGTGGCCCATCTCGGGAGCCCATCATGGGCAGATTGGCAGATTGCAATCTTGTATATATAGTATATATATTTGTAGTATATTGTAGTGTAAATGTTACCTTAATTAGTATTGTACACTTACCATAATTGTATAGTTAGAATTATGGTAGAATAAGGTTTTAGGAATAGAATAGGAATAAGATTCTCCTATTTGTAACTTGTATATATACTTTTCAATTAATGAAAATAATGAAGGGGATTATTTCTTTCAGAAGGTACGAACCATGTTATTTATAGTGCGAATGATTCGTTCGGCTTTGCCATTCTGAGGAGAGGTGCGAGGACACGAAAATTGAAAAATCATGCCATTATTTTTGCAAAAATTGTGAAACGTGGAATTATTAAATTCACGGCCATTATCACATTGAAAAGATTTTATGACTCTTTCAAATTGCGTTTTGATAAAATTACAAAATTCAAGAAATTTGGCAAAGACTTCCTACTTGAACTTTAGTGGGTAAATCTAGATAAAGTGAGAGTAATCATCTAATAAGACTAGATAATATTTATGACCCAGCGAGCTAGTAATGGGAGATGTCCACAAATCAGAATGAACAATATCAAAGTGAGCAAACGTAACACTAAGATATGATTTAAACGGAAGGCAAACATGTTTGCCTAATTGAAAAGAAACGCAGTTTTGGGCAAATTTCCCATTATTACAAAGAATATTGCCTCTAAGAAAATTAAAAGCAGGAGCTCATATGTGTCCAAGCATATTGTGTCAAGTTGACGGAGAGATAGCTACGAAGAGGTGTGTGAGCGGAAAATGACAGCGGAGGAGGATCGAAAAGGATAAAGGTCCCCCTGTGCTATTGCATCTCGTAAGAGGTGTCCCCGTACGTAGATCCTTCACAGTAAAACCAAATGGATCAAAATCAACAGACACATAATTGTTACGAGTAAATTTCCGAACAAAGATTAAATTCTTAATGATGTTTGGGCCATACATGACGTTATGCAGGAAGAAGGGTGGGTGAGGTGGTTGAGTGTAAGTATTACCATAGCCCTGAATTTGAATGTGATGACCATTGCCAATAATAATGAATTGAGAAGACTTTAAACGAAATAATTGGGAGAGATTACCTGCAGACCGGGTGAGATGAGATGTGGCTCCCGAATCCATGTACCAATTGTCACCGAGTTATTGGATATTCAAATAGCTGAAGGCCTAGCCCAAATCAGTAGGGGTCAGGCTGTGAAATTGCGGTTGATGGGCCTGATTTTGTACTTTAGCGCCGTGACCCGGAGCTGGGCCCAAACGACTGGGCTGCTGGAAACCTGTTTGGACCGAATAGATATTAAACTAGGCCCGTGGCTGCTGCTGATAGTAAACTAGGGCAGAGGCCCAGGGTGCAGTTTTGGGCCACTGCCCTGGGCCAGCCCATGGTGCTGGACCGCGGACTGCTGAGGGCCAGTCCTGCCTCCACACCCTCGGTCACATCCACCTCTCTCGTTCCCGCGATCCTTTCCTCATTTGCCGATGAATTGTTCGAAAAAATATCACATATGGAGACCACCGCTGCTTCGGATAACTGGATCACATATGGCTTGCTACGAATTCAATCAGTGATTCTTTCACTATATGAAGACCTTGCCTGCGGCTTCACCAAATGGTGCTGTTTATTCAAAAGATACAGGTATGTAATTCTTTCAGAGTAAATCTTAACCATCTTTCTGCCTTTAGATATATTTGCAACATCTAAAATTTAGACCTTTTCATATCAAGAATTGATTTTCTTTACTTTTCATTATATTATATTATTCGGCCATTAATATATTATTGCCTTTCCCCTCATATATTAGCAGTGTGTCCTGATATAATCGTGGTTTCAACCATCTTAAAGCAGTTTTTAAATAGTTTCAAATCATGATTCTTTGATTGATTATTGGAACAATCTTATTTACACTTAAGGAACTATATATATAATTCTTCTTTTGGTTTGATATTATTTTGCAGTTGGATTGTTTGAGAAAATAAAGAAAACATTAAATAATATCGTACTTTAAGATTACATCTAATACAAGCATGTCCGAAGAACTAGCCGTCACTTCATAAAACTTGCTTGGACAGTGCCTCCAAAATGTGGCCAGGCCAGGACAAGGGCCTCTAGCAAATCACTCTTGAAACGCCTATTGATTTATTTATATTTGAAGATATAAACTGAAAGATGTGCTTAAGAGTAATATTATTTGTGCGTATTAACATGTACATCTCTTTGTATATTTATCATATTTAATGATATGTAATTATGGTAGAATTAGGATCCCTATTATATAAGAATTCCACATTGTACACCTATATATATTTTATAATAATGAGAAAGGCTCCCTAAGGGAGATTATTACAATCTTACATGGTATTATAACCAAAACCCTAGGTCTTCTCTAAAATTTACGTCCCCCTCAGATCTCTCACACCGGCGGCCACCACCCATTGGCCGAGAAGACCCTCTTCTCCTTCTTTGTTCTTCCTTATCTCCTTTCTCCTACTTCGATAATATTTATCCACTTTAATGACTCCTCCTACGACTCCCACAGTAGCCTCAACCTCAACCGTCGTCACTTCTGACATACCAAAATCTTTCTTTTCACCCTCTACTCATCCAACCCTCACCGTCACCAACATCAAGAACCGCCTTCCCTTAATTCTTGATCAAGAAAACGGTCAGTACTCTCCATGGGTTGAACTTTTTTGTATTCATACATGTGTCTATAACATGCTTGACCATATCGACGACTCATTCACTTGCCCCCCTTGAGGTTGATGACTCAACATGGTATCGTCTAGACGCCATTGTCAAACAATGGATATATGACACTATTTCTCAGGACTTGCTCCTTACTATAATGAAATACGGCGCCTCGGCTCGTGATTTATGGATTCGATTAGAGGAAATTTTTCAAGATAATAAGCACACTCGTGCTGTGTATTTGGAATAATAATTTAATAATACACGCCTTGAAAATTTCTCTAACATGTACGATTATTGCAAGCTGTTGAAACTAGTGGCGAACCAACTATCCAACGTCGACATACCTTTTTCCGAAAGAAGAATGGTCCTACAATTAGTTGCAGGCCTACCAAAAGGTGAGTACGACACTCTAGCCACCATGATACAACAGGCTGATCCGTTACCCAGTTTCAACAAGGCCCGCTAGCAATTATTGCTAGAAGAAACCCGACGTGCTAAGCAGGACGAGCACAATAAAAAGACGTTAGCAGTCGAAACGTCTCGCCAAAATAACAACACTACCTCCTCGCCTCCACCGAAAAATAATCAGCCGCGGCAGAACCGCGGTGGAAGAGGCTGAGGCGGTGGAAGAGGTGGAAAAGGGCGTGGAAAGGGGGCCGCGACCAGCAGCAGAATCCACAGCCGCAACAGACCAGTCCTTATGTTAATTGAACCGGCCTAGTTGCCCCATATCAGAACGGTACCTGGGCCTCCTATCTTGCCCCTGCAACGACCCAATTCCCTTATCCACAACAGAGGTTATTGGGCCCCACTCCATCAGCTCGGTCAGTCCATTATCCGCCACACCAAGCCCACTTCATGCAGGCCCAGTACTCGCTGCCTTCTTCTGGTCTGGCCCCGACTGACTTGGGCCAAGCTTTCAGCAGTTTGAACTTGCAGCAGCCCGATGAAAATTGGTACATGGATTCGGGTGCCACATCTCACCTCACCCGATCTGCAGGTACTATTCCCAAACTGTGTCGTTTAAAGCATCCTCAATACATTACTGTTGAAAATGACCATCACATTTCAATCCAGGGTTATGGTACCACCTACACACAACCGCCTCACCCACCCTTTTCCCTTAATAATGTCCTGTATACCCCAAATATCATTAAGAACTTAATTTCTGTCCGTAAATTTACTCGTAATATTTCCGTCTCTGTTGACTTTGACCCCTTTGGTTTTACTGTGAAGGATCTTAGTACGGGGACACCTCTTACGAGATGCAATAGCATGGGCGATCTTTACCCATTCCTATCCACCTCCGCTGCCAGCACATGCTCTCCTATATCTCTCGCTGCTATCTTTCCACCAACTTGGCATAATAGGCTTGGCCACTCTGGAGCCCTAATTTTTATTTTTCTTAGAGGCAATAATTTTATTAAATGTAATAATTGGAAACTTGCCCAACGTTGTGTTTCTTGTTCGTTAAGAAAACATGTTCGTCTACCTTTTAAATCATATTCAAGTGTTACGTTTTCTCCTTTTGATATTATTCATGCTGAATTGTGAACATCTCCTATCTCCAGTTCACTCGATCATAAATGTTATCTTGTCTTATTAGATGATTTTTCTCATTATATTTGGGTCTATCAACTCAAATTTAAATCAGAGGTGTTTGCCAAATTTCTCGAGTTTCGTACTTTTATTAAACCACAGTTTGACAAAGCAATAAAATATTTTCAGTGTGATAATGGTCGTGAATTCAATAATTTACAGTTTCACCGATTTTGTAGTAATAATGGCATGGTGTTCCGATTCTCCTGTCTCCACACCTCGCCTCAAAATGGCAAAGCATAATGAATCATCCGCACAATAAATAACATGGTTCGTACCATCCTGTTTCATGCCTCCCTACCTCATTCGTTCTGGGTCTATGCAGTCAAAATGATAGAATACGTCCTTAATATTTTACCTACTATCACTCTTCACAACATGACTCCCACCGAAATATTATACTAACGGATCCCCTCCTATGATCATCTTCAGATTTTTAGTTGCCTATGCTATCCCAATCTGGCCTCCACCACTCCTCATAAATTGGCACCCCAGACCACTCCGTGTATCTTCGTAGGGTTTTCATCCAATCATAGGGGCTATTTGTGCTATGACTTGACTACCCATCAGATTCACGTCTCTCATCATGTCACGTTTGACGAAACAACATTCCCTTTCTCGGACATTCAAAAATTCTGAAAAATAGACTATACTCTTTTTGACGAGTCTGCCATCTCTCCCATCATCCTCAATGAACTATGTCAGTCCACCACCCAAAACCCATCTCTGCCACTAACTGCAGACACCATCGACCGCATCTCTGCGGTTCTGCCACCTACAACTATCATTACCGATAACATCTCTGCATCACCGTTCCATTCTCCGTCACAAGTGTCGCCACTTGCCACCACCGGCAATAGGCCCACAATATTGATTTCACCACCGGTCTCTGTCCCTATCACTGTGTCCTCCACACCATCCCAAGGCGACCTCGCAACCCTCCAAGCCATTGGAAACCCACACCGTACCACCACAATCACACCATCGACCCACTCCATCAGTCTCAACCCCCCACCGACATCATACCCCACATCCTCCATATCACCCCATCTCGATCTGCCTAGATCGGTGCACTCACCCAACCCATCTTCGAACTCGGCAACTGCCACACCTGCTGCCGTACCCAGTCACCACATCGACACACCAAACCCGTACTCGATCCCCATCCAACACCGTGACCCAGACCCGATCACCAGCACAAACACTCAAACTGCCCTCTCACACCGTATGGAAACACGTACCCAACACGAGATTTTCAAACATAAAGTCCAATTTAACCTCTCCACACAAACCATATCCCAAATTCTCAAAAACCCCAAATTAGCCAAACTAGACCCAAATTGGAATGCGGCCATATGTGAGGAGTTTAATACTTTAACAAAATAAAACACTTGAGATTTGGTTTCTCGACCGGAGGGGGTGAATGTGATCCGATGCATGTGGCTTTTTCGTCACAAATACAGAGACTGTGGTGACTTAGAAAGGTATAAGGCTAAACTTGTGTCTAATGACACTAATCAATAAGAGGGTATTGATTGTGGTGAGACGTTCAGTCCGGTTGTGAAACCGACTACCATTCTCACAGTTCTGAGTATTGCTATGGGTAAGCATTGACCTATTTATCAACTTGATGTGAAGAATGTGTTTCTACATAGTGATCTTAAAGAAATTGTTCATATGCACCAGCCACCTGGTTTTGTCCATCCGGCAGCCCCTTAGTATGCATGTCGTCTTTGTAAGTTACTCTATGGTTTGAAACAGGCCCCTCGAGCGTGGTATGATCGATTTGCACAGTACATTATGCAAATTATGTTCGTATGCAGCAAGTGTGATAATTCTCTCTTTACTTTTCATCGAGGTAGTAGCATTGCTTATCTATTGTTATATGTGGATGACATTGTGCTTACTGCATCCTCTGATGTGTTGAAAAATGATATTATTGTACTAATTAAAATCGAATTTGCTATGACTGACTTGGGGAAGTTGAGCTATTTTTGGGGATATCAGTGACTCGTTTTGCAGATACTATATTTTTATGTTAGCGCAAATATGCAGGGGAAATAGTGTACATGGCTAAAATGGTAAACTGCAAGATCATGTCCACACCGGTTGGCTCTAAATCAAAGCTTAGTGATACTGATGGTAACCCAGTGTTCGATCCCACTCTTTACAGGAGTCTTGCAGGTGTACTTCAGTATCTTACTTTCACTAGGCCTGACATTGCGTATGCTGTTCAGCAGGTATGCTTATTCATGCATGCCCCCATGGAGCCTCCTTTTACTGCCCTTAAACGTATCACTCGATATGTTAAGGGAAGACTTGATTATGGATTGCACCTATACTCCTCAGCTCCGACTAGATTGATATCTTATACATATGCTGATTGGACAGGCTGTCTTAGGGGATAACCTCATTTCATGGTCTGCCAAGAGGCAAGCCACCTTATCCCGTTCGAGTGCAGAGGCAGAATACAGAGGCGTTGCGAATGCTGTTGCTAAGATCTGTTGGCTCAGAAATCTTCTTTTAGAGCTTCTGTGTCCCTTGCGTAAGTCGTCGTTGGTTTATTGTGTTAACATATTCGCCATATACTTATCTCATAATCCAGTTCAGCATCAGCGAACCAAGCATATTGAGATGGATATACATTTTGTTCGTGAGAAGGTTGCTCTTGGTCATGTTAAAGTATTGCATGTGCCTTCTGCGTATTAGTATGCGTATATATTCATGAAAGGCCTTCCTAGACAACTATTCCTTGACTTCAGATCCAGTCGCAGCGTCTGGCCTCCTCCCGCTCTGACTGAGGGGGAGTATTAACGTGTACATCTCTTTGTATATTTACCATATTTAGTGATATGTAATTATAGTAGAATTAGGATCCCTATTGTATAAGGATTCCACATTTTACACCTATATACATTTTGTAATAATGGAAAAGGCTACGCAACAGAGATTATTACCATGTTACAGTGCGAAATCTTACTTCATATTGTCTTTGTCTCTCATGTCGTCAATTTGCTTCTATTTGCTACTTTTACTCATTTCATCTCTACATGTTCCTCAGGTATCAATTTACATTCTTTTCAGTATTTTTAATATTTTAATTTAGTTTGCATTAACGATCCCTCATTTTTTTTTTCTAAAATCTCTGCTTTTTTTTTTTTTTTTTTTTTTTATAGTTATTGTAATTTTTTTCATGTTTATTCCGTCGGTTGATTTCTATATAGTTTACTTTCCTTGGTGCAATTTATGCAGTAGAGCAGAGATAAGTGACTTCGACAAAGTTGAATTTCTCTTTGGGTCAGCATGTGTTTTCCTCAACTTTCAATATATTTTTGCTTTCACATTATTACTCCTTTGTGTAGTTATAAAAAAATAAATTGTCCGCTGTAAGTTCTCAAATAAATTGTAGTGAAAATATGTCTCTCCTGAAATGAAAATTTGGTGCCTTACATCTTTGACGAGAATCAAACTGGATATGTTGGAAATTATATGCCAAGATATGTTTTCATAGAGATCTTTAGTTTGTAATTTATCGTGAACTATTACATATATATTACTACTAAAATTTGACTGACGAATGTATTAATCTGCATATTTAACTGTAATGTTAAGCCCCATTGCACGTGCACTCAATTTTTTTTTTGATTCATTTGTTTAATCGAATCACTTACTGTCAGATGCTCGCATTGATTTCTGATTTCGCTTTTGAATTTGTTCAACAATTTGGCGAAACACTTCACTTAATCACTCACCACTTTAATTTAATCAGGATGTTGGCTTGGTCAAATATGTTTGATTTGATTAACGACAAAGGTAATTAGTCAAATGTGTTTCATACTTATCGATCAAACAATTATTCAGGTATGTTGCATTTGTGTTAATTATTATGATAAACAAGTTGACTATACAGAGTAGCATGAAATTTCATTAGTGATCACAATCTTTAGAGAATGGCAAAGTCCATTTGGTTGTTTTCGGGAAAAGCCGCATACAAATTTTATTTCTAACGACATAAAAATTTGATCCCGTACATTGTGTTCTTGGTCCTAATTAGATGCCTTAAACCTGCTGCTTAAATTTTTTTATTACCTCATTTTATGCACATCAAATAGTTTAGCCTCTATTTTACATTTTACATACCATAAGTCCTGAGTTTTATGCATTGACAACTTATTTTGTGTCCTTTGCATAGTGATGTTTACAGTGTTACATTCTTGGATGTTAAGGTTTAATTTTAGTTACGGGAGCAGATACATTCCTTAAGTTCTCAGGAAGTTTGCATTAGTAACTTCTTATTCTGTTATTTGATTTTTATGATTATCTCACCTTTTTAAAAGAGCTGTGTAATATATGATAACTGACTTTGATTTTGACGTCTGTTATTTGATTTTCATGATTATCTAAGCTTATTAAAAGAGTTGTGTAATACGGTAACTGGCTTTGCTTCTAAGGTTAAGACCTTATTAAATAACCAATGTTTTTAAAAGTGATTATCTCACGAGCTTTCTTTTCTACCCACCCATCAATTTTAACAGATTACCTTGATTTTTATGATTGGTGCTTATCAGTTTTGATTGTACTTATTTACATAATAGTGATTAAACTCTCGTTTTGAGGAAGCTCTTCTCAACCTCAATGGGTTTGTCTTTCCAGGACAATGATCTGCAATGTATCTTAATAGATTGGTGGATATTAAAAGCTTTAATGGCATTACTAGATAATTATGGTCCCTCCCTTGCTTAACATGCTTGGAAGTTTCGAAAATGAAATGTGTGCCTAAATACAGTATGGAGGGACTATATATTGTTGGGCTTATACAAACGACTTTACATCTAATGCCTTTCCCAGGACTTAAGCTACTTTCTTTATACATTAAAGCTAATTCTCAATTTGTATTTAACTTAAAGAATGATTGTGATGGACAAACAGTTGAACGAGGTTAAATGTTTTTTTGGCCTCTATTTATAGTATATATCATAAGAAGAGATGCATTTAAAGAGATTTAAGATATGTAAATGTAGAAGGAAGATGCATCACCCATGTAGATGCATTTAAGAGCTTTAAAAATCTAATGTGAATGGAGTAATTCATATTAATCTCACATTTCGTTTAATTGCTCATATTTCCCATTGTCAAGCCTAATTATTCCGTATTGAAGATATATTAATGAATTTATTTTTTAATCAATATACTTCTTTTTAAGTGTTAGATATTCTTCCCGACTTTCTCAAAATTTAGAACATTGTTGCTGAATCTTATGTTTTCGAACAACCGCACGAAGCGCGGGGAGTTCACTAGTGTATATATATAGGAGAATAAAAAGTTGTTGGAATTTTTTTTGTTCATTTTGAAAATCAAAAACAAAGTGAAGTAACCAAATTGTAAGAACAAACAACCTCTTGCTTGTTCTTTTCTTTAAATATAACGAAGTGGAGAAAATTTATTTTTAATCTTTGATTCATATAAATTCTTTCAAGTTCTTCAAATTCGAGATTACTTATGGTAAAGAAAGATGTCAGGAAGCTTTCAAGAAGGCGATCCAAGTATGATTCATCGTTTACGATCTTCTACGAATTCGTATGAGCGTCAAAGGTATGTTAAGGCTAATCTTTCTTTCATTTGACATGATTCAAGTTACGAAACGTAAACGTAATGTTATCCCATAAATGATTCTACTCTTTGTAGTTAAGGATGTCCATGTTATTCATTCCTCTGAAATTTATTTCAAAGCATGTCTAAATATGTTCCTAAGTCCGTATTGAAGCATATGGGAAAGATGTTAATATTCATAACGTAATTGGGGGGTGAACGACTATAGGTCACTCCGAAAGACGTTCTAATGATCCTAAAAGGATTTTTGTGCATTATATGTACATAGGTAAACGAGTAATGACATTATATACGCATATACAATACCTATAAAGGCATGGCTATGGTATCCCTCTTTTACCACCGAGATACGATCGGTCGGGTAGTTACGCATTTACCACCAGACTACGCCCGGTTGGACAGTTATATATCGTTATTTACCACCGGTTGGGCAGTTATGTATCGTTATTTACCACCGGTTGGGCAAACACATTGTTTATCACCGGTTGAGCAAGCACATTATTTACCACCAGGCTACGACCGATCAGGCAGTTACCACCGGTTGGACAATTATATATCATTATTTACCACCGCTTGGGTAGTCGCATTATTTACCACCGAGCTACGACTAGTTGGCAAATTACCACTTATCAGTTGGACAGTCGAGCAGTTAAATTTACGATGTTGATATAGATGTATAAAGTAAGGTTATAAGATAAGAGTGATCATTATGTATATTGTGGGCCTCGATGGCATTTCAGGAGTTCGGGTTAATTCGTATCTCTTCTCTCTTTTATTATTACTTACTAATGTGTTTATTTCTTGCCTTATATATTCAGTACATTATTCGTACTAACGTCCCTTCGCCCAGGGACACTGTTCATCATGCCACGCAAGTTCAGGTAGGGGAGGAGAGAATTCGTCATCGTAGATCGCCTTCAGTTATCAGCTTTTGTTGGTGAGCTCCATCTCCTCTTGGAGTATTGCTGAGTCAAGGTCATGTTTATATCCTTTTTTATTGGTATTGTGGGTATGTCGGGGGTCCCGTCCCGACTTATGTGTTATGTCGTTGGTTCCATTTAGAGGCTTTGTAGACATGTCCTGCGTTGTATAGCTTGTTCAGTACGACATTGTAGGCCTGGATGCGGTTAGAGATTTTGTTGACCCTGTCGGCCTTAGTATGTATATATGCATAAGTTGGGTTCTTCTGTTTGCAGGATTTTATGTTGTGTTGCTTTATAATTATCATTCTGAGGCCTTTTCGGCCCAGACAGTTACATGTTCGCGTGATGATATTCAGGTGGTTCGTTGGGGTGTGACAATTATCCATGAAAGTTGAAAGTAGAAATGTACACTAGTTGAATACCAAATTTAGATAAAAAGAGAATTATGAAAGACTTGTGTGAAAATGAAGAAGAATGGAGGGTTGTTTATAGTTTGGAAATAGAGCCAAAGAGTAGTTTATTCATAAATTTAGGGGTTCAAATAAAATTGGCAATAACTAATTTTTTAAATTTACGACGACTAGCATTTTGAATTGGACATATCTATTTTAGTATTAGCATTTGTTTTGAAAAAAAAAAACTAAAATTCGACCCAGCTCACTAGCTAAAACCCGGCCCGACCCATTAACTAAAACCCGGCCAGACTCGGTAAGCCCACTATGTACCCCTACTCGAGTAGGGCTGGGCCGGACACCCTTTCCCCTCCCGAATCCCGGCCCCCAACCCGGCCCCTTAACAACAACTCGGCCCCCGAGCCGGCACGGTTAAATGGTCCGGCCCGACCCATTTTACAGTCTTACCACATATACCTGATCTCTAGGTTTTAAATTTAACAAATAATACTTCATACTCTTTTGTCACATTTACCTAATGCTCGTTTATTCCTACTTGGAAACAAGAAAAAATAATTATGTTCATACTTTTGAGCTAAGATTTAGTTTGTGGTTCTTTTTCTGTTTATATTTGTCTTCTTGAAATAGACTAACCAACCACTTAAAATATTCTTAATATGAGGACAAAAGTCAAGGAGAGCTAAAGGTCCTCTGTCAGTGAATACCCAATACAATGGCAGCAACCAGCCCTTCAAGTACAATCAAAAGGATACTATGAATTAAGAAAGAGTAATGAAAAAAGTTGAAGTATTACAAAATTAAGATGCCAATTATATTTATTAGCAAGGAAATACGTAATTGGCATTAACTATATCTAGAAATTAACATTAAAGTCAGAAGTATGAATCTCTACAAAATGGAGAAAACAAATTAAAGTCAATGACTTGCTATCTTGCTCTATTAATCTCCATTAATCTGTATAGTACAATATTAATACAAGTTTTTGTGTTAAGTATATGGGGTTTATCTTATTATGTTTTTTAGTTTACCCACCTTTTCTTCTTCTCTTTTTCCTCCCATAAACATAGTATATTGACTTGATGTCGATGGCAGCCGACTTGTAATTAACTGTGATGTTTACTTAATAGATTAGTTAATCTCAAGTCAACTTATATTAAATCTGCCATTTTTTCATCTACCCTTTTGTATTATATATCTTTAATATATCATGAAACACAAACTTGTATAATATCTTTAAGTACTAAAGCAACCGCCAAGAAGTTGATGGATTTTCCCTCCTCAAGTCTAACTTTAAGATGGCACGAGGGAGGATTTTTACCATCTTCTCAACTTATTGCAATTTTTTAGATTTTCATTCCATTTAATGTTATCTCTTGGCTAACATTAATTATGTTGCAATGTCATTCTCATATGTACTCCCTTTGTCGTGATTGAGGCAATTAACTTACATTTTCTAGCTAGACTTAACTTGGATTATGATGAGAAAAAAATAAACTTGACTAGGCTTATAAATTATTGCTATTGATTAATCTTAAACGCTTAAATAAATGTTATATTTACCATCTGAACCCCTAGAGGCTAAAGCTTAATATAAGATAAGAAGAACAAGAATCAACTCTTATATAAAAAAAGAATCAATATTCTTAACAACACTTTATAATGAATTAAACATTATGTTCATGACTATATAGGGACAAAGCATACTAAGGTCCCCAGTAATGTGTAATAACATACATACATTACATACATACATTACATGTGTATCTTTGAAGCAAATTAGAAAAGGAAAAGAAAAAGCTCTTATCAATAATAAGTTTGCTAGCTGCTAAGATTACTCGTTATTTGTTGCAACAGTTGAGATTATATACTCCCTCCGTCCCAATTTGTTTGACACTTTAATTATGGTGACTTATAGTACTTTTTACATCGTTTCCAAATATGTAAATTTTATTTCAAAAAATTTAAAGATTCTATGTTCAAACACACAATCACAATTAAGAAGTTTGACTCTCAAAAAGTGAAAAATGTCAAACAAATTGGGACAGAGGGAGTATCTGAAAGAAAAAAGACCGTGTTTTCTTTTTGTTCTGGCGTGTAGATACAACTAATTTTATTTTTGATACAGCTCCTCACCTCGAACGGTCAGACACAATGTTTTTCTGAACCGAGGATCTACCGGAAACAACCTCTCTACCTCTCAAGGTAGGGGTAAGGTCTACGTACACTCTATTCTCTCCAGACCTCACTTAGGATTACACTGAGTATGTTGTTGTTTGATAGATTCATTTTCATGTCTGGTGAATTCATTCTTTTTTTCTTTCTTCATATTAGAGTATAGCAAATTGTAGTTGAGCTATAAGCTGGAATTAGGTTTAGTACTTAAGCTCCTAGCTGCAAGTTGCTCTTACTTAACTACGTTTAAGCAGCCTCATATTAGAGTTGTTGCTCTTAGCTGTAAACAACGACTTTTTATGTTTAAGCAGGGTGTCTGGTTAGGGAACACTTGACTTTATGTTATAAAATGCTCTCAAAGTTGTAGTTTTAACAATTAAATCCAAAAGTCGTTGTTTACACATTATATATTATCCACATTATTATGTTGTGGTACTCCTTGATCCCCATTTAAAGTACTCTTAACAAAGACTTACACAACAAAAAGTATAAGTATCATGTTTGCATCAACCAAAAGTTTTTTAGGAAAAACAAAAGAAATGGATGCTTGAAACACTCTTCTGCTCATTTATCTACCTATTATATTCCTTTTTCCCTTCGAATTTCTTACAAGGGAATAATTCGATCCAAATAACAGATTATAGCCTATGTCATTACTTTTAGGCATGACGCATTTAGTTCTTCCCCTTACATTTTATGAACAAAGAGTACTAGACATTATTTTGGAGTTACAGCTTCACCAGATTTGCATTTTTTATGTCATCAAGACTAATTCTTATTTGCATTTTAAGTTAACTCTGAAGTATTGCATGGATGAGAATATTTCCAAAGTAGACTTTCATGCATCCACACTTACTTGATTCTAGTTGTAATTACTATCAGAAAATCGCTAATTTTAGATGGACGTTCCGTCAAAATTTAGCTCGTCGGTAAGGAATTTCAATAAATAACAATTCATAGAAAAGGTTACCGACGAACCAATGGATTCAGTCTGAAATTAGCCGTTTTAGTTGTTAACTGAATACTTAATAACTTGACTCTAGTTGTAAATACTTAATTAGTTAGGGATCTTAAATTTATATCCAGGAGGCAAAACAATTTTTCAGCCGTTTAGTCAGTGTATACTCAATATATAATGTATACATACTAATTATATAGTGATTATACTATCTAATCTAGTGTAAAAATCCCGCAATAATAACTTATTCACCATCCAAGATTAAAAATCACAAATGAAATGTATAATTCGCACCATGATATATAATCATTAATTCGCTGAACGAGCATATTTCCATGTACATTGCCAACCCATGGAATAATTCAGGATTCTTAGTTATATGTTCTTTAAATCAGAAAAGAACATTTTAAAATCCCAAGTTGCTTCTACAAAACCTTCGAGTTAATGTAAAAAGAGAAAATTAAGAAGAGCTAAAAGGTTCTCTCACTACTAAAAATTTACAAATTTTCCACGAACATTCTTTCTGAAAGACATAATCTGAAATCTTCCATGAAAATTCATCGGAAATAGTTTTCGATGAATTCAATCCGTTGAAATTTCATAAAAAATATGCGTGTTTTTAATCGTATTTATCAAGTGAATATATACCAACACTAGGAAAGCAACAAGATCTTTCAATGCTTAGAGAAAAGCATAAGATGTAAGAAAGGGTAATGAAAAATCAAATCAAAGAATCACAAAGATATTAACAATTGAAGAAACAATATATTCACATGTATGAATCTCTACAAAATGGAGAAAACCAAGTCAATCATCATTTACCCTTCCCTCACCCCTATATATATATCCTCACTCCAAATCCAAACCAAAAAAATTACAAAATATAATCAAGAAGTTATCATGGTCACCCAATCACTGCACACTATTGATCAGTCAAAATATCAAAGAAAGTTTGAATTCTTTTTTCTCAAGAACCGATCTAAGAAATTATTTCTTCTCTAACAAAAGGGCATCTCACCAAACATATTAATTTGTGTAGCCTTGAAAGGAAATAGAGGAAATTCATCTAAGTCTTGAATAAATCCCTCCATTGATCCAAAACCACTCAAAAACCCATTTGATGAATTTTCAACACTTCCATATATACCTTCACTACTTTCTTCCTCTTTCATCCTATAATTAGTTGTACCTTGCAACATGTTCATATGTTGTTGATGATGATCTTGTGGTGATGACGATTCTATGTTCTTCTTTTGGTGTCTCTCTTTTTTCGCCTTTTTCTCTTTGACTTGTTGTGCAGCATTCTTCCCCGTGAGCCTTTGTACAAGATCGCGAAAATGCTCAACGTCTGTTTTGATGATCTCTGGTGCTATTATATAAATTATTCGTATTTTCGGTTTCAATTTGGATATTATGTGTGAATCTCTATGTATATTGTGCTTAGAACAATTTGGGCTAATGGTTGCACTTGTGATCACTTGCTTCATCTTCTCCCTTTCGAGAAAAAGAAAAAATTGGAATTTAATTGGAGAGAGAAATTAGAAGATATTGTTGGAATTAATGTTGGAGGAATGGTGAGAAGGTATATAAATAGGAGAAGTACTTGAGAGCTGAAATTGGTTTGGAAGAAAAAGATCCAAGTTTTGCCTTTTGGAAGCATGAATTGGACGGATTCTCTCATTGGAGAGGCTAAAATCGTACCTAAGTATTATATTAAACAGTAACGGTAATATAATAATCAATGTTTTATGTATAGAATTGGGATTCTCTTAGTTCATGTCTTTTAACTTACCAACTTTTTTCTTCTTCTCCTTTTCCCCCCAAGAAATATAATTTGTTGAATTTACTGTGTTGCCATGTAATTGAACTTTTGAGATGTTACTATTGAGGAATATAGTGAAATGGATATGGTTTTTCTATCCAAATATCTTGAATTCAAGCTTTGGAAGTGGAAAAATTCTCGGTCTTTCTCAGAACGTAACTCAGAAGTAAGATCCTTTTGTAGTTCTACAATTTTGTTATTGCCGTAGGTTTACTTTCTAGTGGTGTCGATGAGAATCTCGCAAATGCACATAGTATAGATGACGCACATAGTGAATATAACTTCTACAGTGTCTTTTTAATACTCCAACCTTCTTTGTAGTTTCATAGCAATATTTTCTTTTTAATTCATTCTAAAAATAATGATTCTTTTAAAATTTGAAAATAATTTAATTTAAACTTCTTATTTCACGCTTAATGACAAGATTTTGTATTCACATGCACAATTATTGGATCGTGTATAGGCCTACAAATTTCAAATAGCATTTTGTTCTATCATAAACACAATGCTCAATCAAATTGGAATGGAGATAGTAATAAGAATAGTTCCGAGGTAGTTTATAATTCCCCTCACTTGACATGTCTACGTTATCGCTAGCTACTTGGTAAAGAAAAAATGAATCATTTTCTGAGGTTACGGTACATTATTTGTATTGAATAAAACATATTTAACAACATCAAGTGCAACGACTTTATTAGCTGATATTCAATTCGGTCCAATTTACTTGTCGTCCTAATTAAAAATAAATGATTCAAAATAGTTGTCATTTTAGAAAATCAAGATATACTTAATTAATAATTTCCATCTTTATTCTTATTTAATAAATGTGGAGATAGATTAATTTGATGAAAAATGGAGTATTATTAAATTGAGATCAAAGAATAAATAAAAATTTAATTAAATTATCCTTTTAGTTAATGTTTTCTTAAGAGACATGGAAAAAAAATATGAAAAGTAAAATTGATGGGAGGGAGTAGGTTTACTCTTGAGTCTTGACAACCATGGATGAAATTATTATCTGAAATATAGGATTTTATTTTGGCAGCTTGTAGGTAGTAATTAAATTTGACAAATTGATTTATAATATTATTTCCACGTCATGTGAATTCATTTCCCTGTCGTGTTACAAGCAACTTGTAGTATATCACTTAAGCTCTATTGGTTGCAAATTGCTTTTATTTAACTAATTGACTTTTTTAAATCTCAAAGACTTCATGCTATAATATATTCTGTAAACTCCTAGTGTCAAAAATTTAATCCAAAAATCATTTGCTAACACATTATTGTTCACATTATGCTGTTGTGGAATCCCTTGATCCCTAAAGTCTTACAACTGGAAAACTTAAATATCATCTTTAATTGCATCAATATATACTAGTAGTGTATATCTAATTATTTGGAAAAAGATGGATGCATGGAACACTTATTTCCCCATTTCTCAGCCTATCATTATTATTCCATTTTAACCCAAATTTACAAAATTGGTGGAACATAGGGCCAATCCAACTTAATTACAGATTTTACCTTTTTAAAAAATAATAATTCCCTTATACATTAATTAATTTAGTTGAAATCGTAGAAGTTAGAATATATACCTACCTACTGTTGGAATAACACCAACATTGTTGACGAACAATAATTCATCATCAGATTTCTAGATTCTCTTTTTGTTTATTAGCGAACATTTATTAATTTTTCCTTTCTTTATTATCTCCCTATTTATGTAGCTGGATAAGATGGGATTAATATAATCAATATTTTTGATAGTTGGATGAGCAAAATATGCGGAAGTTTGGGGCATGCCTCCTCATTCTATTTTTTTTTCTTGGGACATATATCACTAAGACATTCAATAAGTTTTTTTATTTTTGAATGATCAAAGAAGTGCTTTGCACCTCCAAGTAGGGAATAATAATATATGTAGATCATAAGGAATATTTAATTATGAAATGCCGATTCCTTTACAAATAAAATAATTTATCGATTTGATTACTAATAAAGCTGTAGCTGATGTTATATAGATGACGTTCTTGCCTCACTGCATTTTAATTAACTAAATCTACATATATTGCAAGTGTCGAGAAGTAGAGTGATGGAGGGAAGGTCTACACGTTCTAGGAATTGCTACTAATTTTACATGGAAATTGAAAGACTGAATAATTTCTCTTTCATTATTCACAATATATATAGCTGTACAAAGGTTGATTCCTAATATGATACGAATCATAACTTACCTTACAAAGGTTGATTCCTAATATAATTAAAATCCTAAGTTACCTTAAATATACATCTATCATAATTACAAAATATATAAAGAATATTCGTAGAATATTCGCTAATAAAAATAAACCCTTTCGGGAAAGATGTACCAAAAGAGCAAGTTGCATTTTTTTTTTTGAAAAAAAAACTTGATGGCCTAGATCATCAATTAGTTAAATTGGGGCAAGGGTCGTGATAAATGAAAGCTTAGGTATTTTAAGTTAGTACTTGGAACTTAAGGCTTTAAAAATCAGAAAAATGACTTTTCTAATAGAATTACAGAATACGAGTTGCATATAAATGATGTCACACTGATTGTCTCCTCTCCGTCCCATCATTTGACCTCCGACGCATATCACCACTTCCGCTACCCCACCCTACACCCCTCATCTCACTCATCCCCATCCCATAGTGTTTGCCTAGATTATATAAATGCTTTTAGGATATATAGTATTTATTTTTAGATACTAAATACACCCAGTTTCTCAAAAAAATGTAGTAATAGATTTTTTTTTTTTTTGAAAAAGACCTTGACCCAATAACTCTAAACAACATCCCGGCGTGAACTCAAACTTCATAATGGGCTTCACAATTGGGCTTCAAATTCTATTGTCCTCAAGTTGTCGTGCTGCGAGCAACGTTCCTAATTTGCCAAGAATGTCGTGATAGACTTAATCAACATGTCATCAAACTGTAAATCACTAGGAATTATTGACAAAGAGATCAGTAATTGTTTTCCACACAGAGTGAAAATCTAATTCGACGTGCTTCGTGCCATTTGGATAACTAGATCTTCAGAAATACAAACTTGAGGACTAATCCAAGCAGTCCCGCTCAAAAATACCCCGAGGTTTCGGGTTCAAATCTCTACTCAGTCAAAAATAAAAATAAATTTCGGAAGGTTAAGTTTGGATTCGCAAAGTAGAGTTTGTCTTCCTAGAGTACTCTACCTGCCTTACGATTTTTTTTTTTTAGTTTTTGTCTGAGTGGGGGATCGAACACGAAATCCATGAGCTTTAGGCAAAAGTCAAAGATTAAAGTTTTTCCGTTTGAGGGGCAAAAACTAAAGATCACCCCAAAATGCATTCCTGTGAATTGCCCCTCGTCCAATGTCAACTATCCAATCTAGCAACTTTGGGCTCACTCATTTCTTCTCCCTTACTACCCCAGCCCATTTAAGCTCTCTAACCTCATTCCCTGGCCCACTTCAAGTTCTTACTTACTTCCATAGTAACATTCATAAATACTCACTTTTCAAAAATAGCAACCGTCAGAGAGTATAATCACATTAAATTACACGGGTTAGTCTATTTGAATATTGCCATTTAACATGTGCTTAATTTTTTAAAATATATAATTTGTACCTAATTTGATGACAAGCATCATATATGCGGTGTCTGATGATAGGTTTGAACACTTGACAAAGCTTAACTCCAGAAAAAATATCTAAAGTTTCATATGGCTGAAGTTCAGTCATATGTGCCTTAGCGGTAAAAATACTTGAATTTCAAGTAATAATGACTGAATTTCATTTATTTAAATAAAATGAGAAAAAAATTATTTTAAAAACACGACTTATTTTTTGAATCAAAGTAAAAAAATTAAAACACTAATATTATGTAATGAGGATTTTTTTTTTTTTTGCAGGCTGACATTTTACTTATCCTAAAAGAAAAACTCGTGCAGCAGTAAATATCAGTTAATAATTGTATGAAACTTGTCGGCTCATCCAGCAATTACGTGGTGTATTTAACTTGTGTACGCAACATAATTAGTATGGAAGGTACGTGGCTACAAGAAATAGGCTCACATCAAATCCAATTTTGAATGATTTGTGTTTTAGCATATTGAGTCTATGATAGATGTATTTATTCGGTCTCAAATTTTTGTCACTTTCAGATTCTTAAATTTCAAATAAAGTAAATTTCGAGTAACATGGTAACATGTCGAAACATCCTTTTTTGTGCGTTTTGATACAAGAACTTATAGCACGTTTTATTGTTTAACTACATTTTGATAGAATAATTAATAATTATTATTATAATTAGTAATTATTGATTGTAGCATCTCATGTATATGTAGGGATGTCAATGGGGCGGGGTGGGGGCGGAAAAGGTACCCCATACCCGTACTCGCCACCTAAAATCCACCCCCACACCCGCCCCACCACCCATCACGGGTAGTAATTCCTCCACCCGTACCCGCCTGACAGGTATAGGATTACACCTACCCCGCCCCACTTACCCGACGGGTACCCATTACCCGCCTCACCACCCGTTGGGTACCCGCATACCCGCCTCACCTACCCACCTAAAATATTCAACTAATCAATGTTCTACACTTCTACACCACATGTATCAATAAAATTAACAAAGCTCAAATTCTGCATAAGTAAGTTAACTCTTCAACATTTGATTAAAACATTCTACACTGATTGATACCTCAATGTACCAAAGTTCATTTAACAAAGCACCTAAAAAAAGCCCCCACAAGGTTTTTTTTAAAAAACTAAAAAAAATAAACATTCTACATTGATTGATACAACTCTTCATGTGCTGAAGTTCAACATTTGCATCCATGGCTTCTTCAATCAATCCTTATCATACATCAACCTCATTCACCTAAAATATAGAAATTTAAAATTTTAACATTGTTTGGCGGATATATGGCAAATGATTAATTAAGTTGAACTATTTAAAACACTTAATACATCAACCTCCTTCACCTAATTAAGTTGAACTATTTAAAACATTCAACCATATTTAATGGGTATTCATGGAGGATAATCATTTCTGCCAAATCTCGTCTCTCATCCGCTTGGTGAAACTCATATGGCGCCAATGATAGTGTTTCACCCTTATTGGCGGGATTAGATAGTGACCAAAATAATCTAGTTTGTCGAAGATCTTGGCATACTCTCTTGGGACAAGACTTAGTGTGATCTCACAAATGAGATGTGCCAGCTTTTGGCCCTCCTGCCAAAAGCTTAGCACAAAAGTTACATTCGGCTTTCGTTTCACCATTAACCTTCTTCCTTTTATAATTTTCCAAGCTTCCGATGTATGCCTACTAGTAAGAGGTATAATAGAAGGGTCTAGGTCTGGTTCTGTTTCATTTGGACCCTCTAAAGGAATCAGATTTGCACTGGAAGTACCTTCAAAACCACTTTCCGTTCCGAAAGGTCTTGTCCCGGAATTAAAGTTTTCATCTCCCATGGTAGGATTTGAAAACGAAATAAATACTAGAATAAATACTTTAACTTTAGAAGAGAGATGAGATTTACCTGAATAATACAAAGAACTGAAGAAGTAGGATTTGAAAATAATGAAAAAATAATTAATAAAAATTGAAAAGTGAAGACCTAACAAAGAATGAAAAATTATGAAGAAATAAAGATGGGCTTTACCTTGAATAGAAAGAGATGAAGATGGTATCAAGGATTCATGGCAGCCGCAAGGAGTTCCTTTTTTTTTTTTTTTTGAGTTTTGGGATTCTTGGGATTTCACAAGATGGGTTATATGTGTACTGTGTATGTGAGAAAATGAGAATGTTTATTTATTTATTTTTTTTACCTTTTTTCACTTTTAAACCATATTTGGAGTTTGGGCTAAGGAAACAAGTTACATGCCCATTATTTAGGTAGTGCGGGTATGGGCGGTGCGGGTACGGGCAATGCGGGTAGCGGGTGCGATGCGATGCGATTACGGTGCGGGTCTTATATGAAATCCATACCCGCCCCACTACCCATGGCGGGTAGCACTTTTGATACCCCATACCCGCCCCACTACCCACCAACCATCCCCCATATCCTACCCAACTGGAGCGGGTGCGAGGCGGTACCCGCATTTACCCGCCCCACTGACATCCCTATGTATATGGTAGATGATACTCTAGCATTAACTTAGGAGATTAGATTAGTATGATACTTTCTTCATCATATCCTCTATCATTGACTTAGGAGATTAGATTAGCATGATACTCTCTTCATCATATCTTCTAGCATTGACTTAGGAGATTAGATTAGCATAATACTCTCCTTTCATTTAGCTTGTAATAGTAGTATTTTTACCATATTTGTGGAAGATGAAGGGGGAGGAAAATATTTCATAATTCTTACATGGTATCAAGAGATTAGGAAAAGATCCTACACTAACAAAATTCCTTCCAACAAATCGTCCCTCTACTGATTTTTGCCTTTCTTGTTCTTTTTTGTTCATCTCAATTATTGTTCTTCATATTTTTTTTGTCCAACTTTGTGTATTCCAATCAACCATGTCTGACTCCAAAAATAACTTTCATTCAGCCCTTACCATTTCAAACATTAAAACACACGTTTCCATCACCCTGGAGATGGAAAATGTTCACTATGCAACTTGGGCTAAATTGTTTAAAATTTATTATCGTTCCCACCAGTAATTCATCATATAATCCCGTCGGAGAATGAAAATGGAAAGGAGTTGAAGAATGATGGTGACAAAGAACTCTGGGAAACTCTTGATGCCAGAGATCTATCTTGGATTTACGCAATAATTTCTTCGGACTTGTTACACTCAATAATGAAACCCGATTCTACAACCATGGAGGCTTGGAATCGGTTGCGGGACATTTTCAAGACAAAAAAAATTCTCGCGCCATTACGTTAGTACAAGAATTCTCCACCATTGATATGACGAGTTTTCCAAATGCTTAGGCATATTGTCAACGTCTTAAAGTCTTGTCGGATCAATTTAAAAACGTCGGTTCGCCAGTTACCAACAATCGATTGGTTTTGCAAATGGTTACCGGCCTTACCGACGCCTATAGTGGTGTAGGGACACTCTTCCGACAAAGCAACCCTCTTCCTTTATTTTATCAAGCACGTTCGATGCTTATACTTGAAGATGCGGGTTTCGCCAAAAAGGCTGCCATCGTTTCTAATTTCGCCATAATTGCTACTCCCACAAATGATGGTACTATAAATTTTGAACCCACACAAAAAAATCGGGGGCTAAAAGGGAAAAATGGTAATAAAAATCGGGGTGGAAATCATGGAAATAATAAAAATGGAGGCCACCGGAATTTTGGTGGCGGTGGCGGAAATTCCGGTAGGCAGAACACCGGCGGACAACAACAGTGGAAGCCCGGCGGCTAGGGATGGCAACAGATCAGATCTGGACCGCATCCTACTAGATCCAGATTCAGATCCGTTTTTCATACCTGAATCCAGATTCGGATCCAGATCCATCGGGTCCATAAAAATCATATCCAAATCCGGATCTATCGGATCCACCGGGTCCACGGATCGGATCTGGATCCATGTGTAAAATTTTTTGCCTTGCTAAGAAATTTTTTTTGAACTGACAAACGATTTTTACTTAGCTAGCAGTTTACTGTATTTCAATTTTGAAATGTTCATATGAGATATTTTGTTCGTTGTCTCGTTTTGATTGTGAGTTATTAATTGAAAATGTTGGACAATGACAATAGTTGTGGAAAATGCTAACTAGTATTTCCACAATGCAGAACTTGCATGTGCTTGGAATCTTCACAAATGAAGTGAATATAATTTAACTACTTGTCTATGGAGATGCTAGTCATTCACTAATATAACATTGATTTTATTATCGAAGTTACCTCTTTATGTTTTGGTTTTTGAGTTAACGCTGGGATAAATAAAACTTGTTTTGAGAATTAAACGTGCAAGGATGTGCTTAGCAATTTTAAGAAAATACTTATAAAATTACATTCTAAAGTTATGAATATATTTAATAAAAAATGGATCCACGGATCGGATCTGGACCGGATACGGATCTCAAATACAAGATCCAGATCCGATCCGTCAGAAACGGATCCGGGTCCGATCAGAATATGTCGGGTCCAAATTTTGAAGATACATATCTTATAAAATGGATCTGGATCCATCGGATTCAGACCGGGTCCAGGATCCACTGCCATCTCTACCGACGGCGGACCAGCCCAGTGGGCCTGGCAATGACCATGGGCAGTGCCACCGTTTCCCTTCCCAACTGGGAACTGGGCCAGGCCCAATTTTTGGCCAAATGGAATGCCCACTGCCGGGCCAAGCAGTTTTGGGCCCAGAACAGTTTCTAGCCATGCAAATCACATTCTATGCAGTAATGGGCCACTGCCGAACCAGTGGTAGAAGGCACATTCAACGATGGCAAGCCCAACCGATATTGAGTCCGCCATGCACACTCTTGGGCATAATCCACCCAATGCAAATTGGTATATAGACTCTGGAGCAACGTCTCACATGACGTCCTCCCAAGGTAATCTCTCGTCCTATTTTAATTTGAGCAAATATAATGGTATAATTGTCGAAAATGAGCATTCTATTCCAATTCGGGGTTATGGTTCTACTAATTTGCCACTACCAAACCCACCATTAATAAAAAACTTGGTGTCTGTTAGAAAGTTTACTACTGATAATTGGGTGTCTATTATTTTTTACCCTTTTGGATTTTCTGTAAAGGATTTTCATATGAGGAGCCTTCTCATGAGATGTGATAGCCAAGGCGAGTTATATCCAATAACATCACCCATTCAACAGTCCAAGTTACCATTTTCTTTTGCAGGAGTAACCTCTTCTTTATGGCATGAACGGTTGGGTCATCCGGAGGCACCCATCTTAGCCTCCCTTAAGCAAAATAAGTTTATTTCATGTATTCAATCCAAAACATTAAATAAATGTCATTCATGCGCACTTGGTAAACAAGTTAAATTGCCATTTGTTTCCTCTAGTTCATGCACTCTTATGCCATTTGATATTATCCACTGTGATATTTGGACTTTCCCCGTTTTGAACTCTTCGGGTCATAGACATTATTTGCTTCTGTTAGATAGTTACTCTAATTTTTTGTGGACATTTTCCTTGTCTAAAAACTCACAAGTTTTCTCCACTTTTCTAAAATTTAGAGTTTTCATCAAAAATCAATTTGAACGAAAAATCAAGAATATTCAATGTGATAATGGCAGGGAGTTTGACAATAGGTATTTTTGGGATTTTTGCAATTCTCATGGTTTAAACTTCCGCCTTTCATGTCCCTACACTTCCTCCCAAAATGGAAAGGCGAAACGCAAAATATGAACTATTAATAATATTATCCGCACATCCCTTGCACATACCACACTTCTTTTTGGCACCATGCACTACAAATAGCCACATACTTGTTAAATATACTCCCTCAAAGAAACTTGTCCTACCAAGCTCCACTAAAAATTCTATACCTACGGGACCCGTCTTACTACAATTTACGGATATTCGGGTGCTTATACTATCCTCTTATTCCATCAACTACCATCACCAAACTTCAACCCCGGTCGACTCCGTGTGTGTTCTTGGGATATCCATCTAATCATCGTGGCTACAAATGTTACGACTTATCTTCAAATAAAATATTTATAAGTTGTCATGTCAATTTTTATGAAACGAATTTTCCATTTACCAAAATACACACGTCTAGACCCCACACCTATGATTTTCTTGATAATAGCCGACTCCCGTACTTAACCCAATTTTTTCTGATCCCGAACCCACTGTTTCAGGTAACCAGGCTGATTTGGGCCAACTGGGCCCCGAAACAGTGGCCCAGCCGCAGGATAATTCATTTCAGCGGACTGGACCTCCAGTCCCAAGGCCTAGTGCTCCGAATCTGCCTCCTGCCAGGCCTTCAATGATTTCCCGACCCAATGTCACGATCCAGCCTTCTGGCAGTGACTTGGGCCGAGGCCTAACACCCTATGTCATGCCAAACAGTGCTATCTCCTTGGCCCAAAATTCAGTCAACCGACCTATTACCTGAAGCCAATACGGTATTGTCAAACCCAACACCAAATATAACCTACACACTCAACTCTCAAAATCACCATTACCCCGTAATCCTATGACTGCTCTTCACGACCCGAATTGGAAAATGGCTATGGACGATGAATTTAATGATCTTATTAAAATAGGACGTGGAAATTAGTACCTCGTCCACCTTATGCTAATATAATTCAGTCTATGTGGATATTTAGTCACAAAGAAAACTCTGATGGTTCTTTTGAGCGGCATAAAGCTCGTCTTGTGGGTGATGGAAAAACACAACATATTGACGTAGATTGCGGTGAGACATTCAGTCTGGTGGTCAAACTAGCGACTATCCGAACAATACTTAGTTTGGCTCTCTCAAAGGGTTGGCAGCTTTATCAATTGGATGTCAAAAATACATTTCTCCATGGACATCTAAATGAAATGGTATACATGTACCCACCTTTGGGGTACATGGACTCCAAATATCCAAATCATGTGTGGCTTCTCAAAAAATCATTATATGGACTAAAATAAGCTCACAGGGCATGATATAAGCGGTTTGCAGATTTTATTTCATATATTGGGTTTTCTAACAGTCGTTCCGATCACTCTCTTTTTATTTATCGTCAGGGTAATAATATTACTTATCTTCTCTTATATGTGGATGATATTATATTAACTACCTTATCAGATGCTCTTCGAAAGTCCATCATGTCATAGTTTGGCTCTGAATTTGCAATGAAGGACATGGGCCCACTCCACTATTTTTTGGGCATAGCAATGACATGACATGCATGTGATTTATTTCTCTCCCAAAAGAAGTATGCAACAGAGATTGTGGAACGAGCTGGTATGTCCTCCTGTAAACCCTCAGCAACTCAGGTGGACACTAAATCCAAATTGAGTGCATCTTCCAGCAAAGCCTTTTGTTGACCCGACACTCTCCCGCAGCCTAGCAGCATTATCTAACCTTCACCAAACCGGATATATCTTATGATATACAACAAGTGTGCCTTTTTATGCATAATTCGATGGATAATCAAATGCATGCTCTGAAACGCATTGTACGATATATATAAGGGTACCCTTGAATATGGCTTGCAATTATATCCATCATCCATGTCCACACTTGTCTCCAACACAGATGCAGACTGAGGAGTCTTCCTAAACACACGACGCCAACCTCAAGTTATGGTACATTCCTGGGTGATAACTTGGTTTCTTGGTCCTCAAAAAGACAAGCCACATTATCAAGATCCAGTGCCGAAGCAGAATACCGAGGGGTTGCCAATGTAATGTCTGAATCATGTTGGCTTCAAAATCTTCTTCTTGAGCTACACTGCACGATTCCGAAAGTCACTCTAGTATATTGTGATAATATTAGTGCTATCTACATGTCCGACAATCCAATCAATCATCAACGTACAAAACATATTGAACTGGATATCCACTTTGTCCGTGAAAAAGTATCACGCGGTCAAGTGCGGGTGCTACATGTCCCGTCGCGCCATCAAATTTCCGATATCTTTACTAAAGGTCTTCCGCTAGTGTTATTTGAAGATTTTCGGGACAACCTCAGCATCCGGTTGCCTCCCGCTTCAACTGCGGGGAGTGATAGAATAATTAATAATTATTATTGTAATTAGTAATTATTGATTGTAGCATCTCATGTATATGGTAGATGATACTCTAGCATTAACTTAGGAGATTATATTAGCATGATACTCTCTTCATCATATCCTGTAGCATTGACTTAGGAGACTAGATTAGCATGATACTTTCTCTAGCATTGACTTAGGAGATTAGATTAGCATGATACTTTCTTCATCATATCCTCTAGCATTCACTTAGGAGATTAGATTAGCATGATACTCTCTTTTCATTTAGCTTGTAATAGTAGTATATTTACCACATTTGTGAAAGATAAAGGGGAGGAAAATATTTCATAATTCTTACACATTTGAATATTTAGATAGAAATAAAAAAATTAATATTTTACTCTGATTTACTCGATAATGTAATCACATTAACTCTTGATAAAAGCAAACAAATTGAGATAAAGAGAGTAGAATGTTATATTATCACATAAAAAATAAATAGGTTTGGCACCCCCTTACGCTCTGAATGATTATATGTTCGTTGCTTTAAGTAGTAGACAAATTATTCAATTGTTTTCGCATTTTAAAATGGAGTTAGCGGCTAGTTTCTCCTCCATATTGATAAACTTTTATTTATTAAGAATCCCTGGGTGTTGATCAGCTACGTACTATATCTCTTTAATTTGTGATTCCTGTTTTTTTGTTTTGTTATTTTTTTTAGTTGTGAGGTCAGTTATCAAATTCACAAGTCAACAGCCATCCGTTTATGATTATAATAATTTGATCGTACGGATCTTCCTTGTGTTACTAATTATTATCATTATTTTGTTTTAAAGAAACTTTAGACACAAATTTATATTATAAGTTACATTTTAATTTTGGTGAAAGAATATTGACCAAAGAAAAGGAGCAATTGTAGACATAATTCAACATATCAGATTCATTGAAACTTCCAAATATCAAATGTTTACAATATACAAGGAATTTTAATTTACACGAGAGGAAAACAAACCTATATCAAATTCACACCGAAATATCTGATTTGATTATGTCCAACAACAAATCAAAGAATATCTAAAATTAAGCACACAAAAGGTAAAAAGAAAACCATCGAGGCCATAATATATGAGACCATTGAAAACTAGTTGTCTTGGAATAACTTGAAAGACTTAGAAGAGGTCAAGTCCTTGGAAGTTGGAGATGGTTCACCGCCGGCAGGTAAGTCGGCAAGTGCGGCAGCAATCCGGCGAATGCTGACGGAACGAGCCGTTTTGAAGTTGTAGGATCTTTGTGTCTTGGAGAATACGTTTGAAGACTTTGATAGAATCAAATAAACTAAAACTTGGACCAACGCAAATAGACCTACTTTTACCAACACATTTTCATCAATCTCCATTTTTGGCAATTTGTATAGGGTACTAAATTCTTGAAGAAAAGTAGGAGTATATGAATTTGAATAGAGTTGTAAGGAAGAGGAAATTTTAGAAGTGAAAGGAAAATTTGAGAGAAATGGTATGTTGGAGACTTGTATATATAGAGGGAAAACATGAGGAATTGAAGTGTGTGACTTTCAAATTAATTAGGCGACCACTTCAACCTGGCTTTATCTTTGACATGGTGAAGAAGTATCTTATCAATCAAATTAACGGCTGCATGGAATTTTCTATGCTACGGCCTACAGATTTTAAGTATTCAACACACTTCTACTGCCCAAATAATATTGTAATTGTACTAGTAATTATTTAAAAGTAGTATGTTTATTTACTGTGTGTGAATTCGAGGATCATTAGTAGTTTAAACTTTGTATACGTAATTTCTTAAAAAATGTCATTAAAACTTTGAGAATTTGTTAATCCAGAAAATAAGTGAATTGTATTTATTAGATTTGTCATTAAAATTCTACTAAAATATGAATATCCAGAAACATGAAGATGTCCAAAAGAGGATTCTGGAAGATTATCTGTTATAATTTTCAATACTTTGGAAAAATGTTAATTTTCTCTTAGACATTTGGACCCCTGTTGAAAAACATAGTACAACTATTCATCTGAATAATTATCAACATCAATTCAATCTAGAAATTGATTGGTTAGACCGTTATTGCACCAAGTAGGACTACTAAAAAGAAAAAAAAATAGGAAAGAATACTTCGCGAAATTAACACAATGTTTGCTTCATGTTGGTTGTAAATTTGTTAATCCAATTTAGCAAGCACCGTTCGTTTAAAATAAACCACATTTTAAAAAATAATTAAAAGATATCAAGGTCAATTTCACAAACTTATCATGTCGTTTATAGGTTCTTTCTTCCCATTTTCGGGAATAAAATAAATCAATAAAGTTGTTGAATTAATTGAATGGGAGATCAGGTTATTTCGAGGTAATAGGATTGTTCGATCATCACGATCAATAACAGAAAGGTCCGTATTATTAGAATACTTTTTAACAGCCATTTGTTGCTTTAACGCCTAATTGTTTAAAATTGTTGCGTACCAATCAACTTACGTGTCATCTATGCAGGAAAATAATTATCACGTGAACTTAGTTATATATGGAGTATAGTTAACCTAAACTGTCTGCATCAACGAGTGGATAAAATGAAAGTTTCCATGAACTTGCATGTATTACGTGAGACGTGACCATTCAGATGAGTCATGTTTTAGGCTGGTGCTTATTTTTTAAGTTTAAGATATTGTTTTATAGTGGCCAAATGATATAATTTTACTACTTTAGTTGTATGGGTGCATAATTAAATAATTATTTGATCAAATAAATAGGCCAGGAACTAGTCATGACCTAACTTGCAAAAAGTTTGTTTTAAAGGAATATGTTCCCTGCTTTTCATTAATTATTATATATAATATATATAGTGTTACATAATTATTTACTCCTTTACAAATTAGGTAACTAATCTTTCTAATTACAATTAAAATACACTTCCTAATTACAAATGGACTACAATTTTACCTAGTATAAGAGATGTATAAAGAATATTCTAGAAATATAATATTCTATCATACCCCCGCAGTCGAAGCGGAAGGTTCTCGTACGCTGAGACTGACTCGGAAATCATCAAAGAGTATGCGCAGAAACCCTTTAGTAAATATGTCAACAATCTTGGGATGCTGTCATATGAGATATGGCGCCAGTATCCATGTACCAATTGTTGTCTGGAATGTTGAGGGATATTGTGTTCATAGCCGCCTCAATATCCGTCGAGGCGTAGGTGGAAGGAGGAGAGACCTGTGCACTATATGCCTGCTGAGGACGTGTGTAGAGGATGCCGGGTTGGGTTGTCGAGCCGGAGTGGTGCCCGGGAGGACGTCGGGTATGGGCAAGGTAGAGTAGCACAAACCAGCTTGGCCCACGTAGCCTATGGCGGAGGCTGCTGCCACTATCGCTGATGTTGTGGGTTGCTGCCGACCGGCAGTGGTTGGCCCCTCCCGCCACGGCTGCTGCTCCCGCCACAGGCTTTTCCGGAGTTTCATCCTTTATGGTAATTCCGGGATGGCGGGCCGTGTGTCGGGTCATTGGGTTGTCGGGTTTGTGAACCAGAAAACGAGGCCTGCTATTGGTTGAGCGCTGGTAGTGACGAGAGTGGTGCTCGCATGAGCCGTGACCCGCTTGGTTTTTCGAGTTTCTTTAAGTATAAGTCTCGAACGGGTCTCATAGAATGGAGGCAATGTCGTGCTTTGTTGGAGGATGGTAGCGACGCTGTCATATGTTTCATTCAAACCCGAAATGAGTTGCATCACCAATCGTTGATTAGTGACTGGTGTACCGACGTTGGAGAGTTGATCTGCAATCATCTTAAGTTCTTGACAATAAGCCGGCGCATTCGGAAAATCGTACTGCTGAATGTCTTTAAATTGATTTTCTAAGTACAAGGCACCGTTGTGTCTTATTATCCTGAAAAATACTTTTCAAGCGCTCCCACGTTCATCAGCAGAATCATGAGGGTGTTCAAGGAGCTTTGATTTAGGAGGGATGATATGGTCGATGACTTTGTACACATGACAATGAATCTTAAACAATTCCAACCAAGAGGAATACTAACCTTTTCAATATCAAGATTTATGGGAAAGAAATTCTTGATGTTGTTAACTTCAAGAGCAGGATGAAATTTAGATTGTTCAGCCATTGAAAAAATTTGAGGAAGAGGAGAGAGAGGTAGCGGCCGAGAGGTAGTAGATAGAAGAGGGGGAACAACGGTTGCCTAGGGTTGGGCGGCCAAGATAGGGGGTCGGCAACTTTAGAAAATTTTAGAGTTTGACTACTGATACCATAAATGAATATGTTCCCTGCCTTTTATTGATTATTATGTACAATATCTATAGTGTTACATAATTATTTACTCCTTTACAAATTAGGTAACTAATTACAATTGGACTACACTTCTTAATTACAATTGGACTACAATTTTACCTAATATAGGAGATGTACAAAGAATATTCTAGAAATATAATATTCTATCATGTTTAACTAATTAAGGGTCGTAAAACAATATGCCACGCTCCAACTCAAGTTTGGAGAAATTGAGGGTACTTATTACGTGTTAAACTATATGGATCAAAATTGACAGTTATAGTGTCAGATAGACATCGGGTCAAGTTTAGAAAATTAAAATGGATCTATCAAGAATCGAGTCATAATTTAAATGTTCAAAGTTTATCTGGATCAAATAAATCGAGAAACGAATTTAAGCATCAAATTAAGACAGATCTAAAATATAAGTAAAAAAGAAAACACCAAGAATTTTCAAAGTCATGTGCTTTATAAAGGAGCTAGTTGTATTAATTACTGAGGGATCTTGATCTTTACTTTAATTTTATCTCCTTGTTTGAATGCAATGGATAAATCTTAATTCATATAAACGACCTAAGCAGTTTGGCAATAAAGTATAATATGTACTAATTATTACGTTCTCCTAACATGGTTTAGCCTAATTAGCACCAAACAAATTGTTTGATAGTAAGAAGAAAAGGAAAGTCCGATACCAATTACTCCTACTTATTATCTAGTCAGTAGTTGATCAATGACACTTCTGGAGTCGTGATTGAGCTAGCGTTTGCCTCCCCTGTGAATTGTGATGGTAGTAACTTTGTCCACAACATATTAATTAGACAAAGATTCAACAAATAAGAGTAGGACACATCAACCCAATTTTAAATTATCATCAAGTCGTGTAACATATGCCAACTTTTGAATTATTTCATCCATTTCAAAATCTTTCACGTTTTTCATTTCTTGAAGGTAAGTGAAGATTATTATTATTTTCTAATTTTATTCTTTTTTTTTGTTACAAGAAAATTGTCTAGACATTTCAAAGTTACATTCCTACTACTATGCTCAGTATGAGTCCATTCGTCCCAACCATGATGAAGCTTACTACACATACATCTCCCTGTAAGCTGTAGTATATTGTCGATCCCATAAATAAGTCGATGTGCATATAAACTTGTCCTAAAGCCACATCACAAATATATCTAAAATTCGAGAAAAATTACAGCTTATATAATTCAACATGTAGTTAAGAATACATAAATTTAATTTTAAAAGCTAAATCAAACCAAGTGCTATTTAGATCTGACAGTTTATCATACAACAAAAAGGTAAGACCAAATGAGATAGAGAGAGTAATATGTTACAATGTAACATGAAATTTACCACAAGAATTTACGTAATAGTTACCATATTACATATGCTAAACGCTTAAAAATCTTGGGAAGACCAACACAAGTTGTTCAATAGTTATGACATTTTAAAAATGGAGATAATGACTAGTAATCTCTCAACCTCCATAATTACCATCTGCAAATTAAGAACCACAACCTGTAAGCCAAGGGTACTATTTTTGTGTGTGTGTGTGATTAGTTGTCCTTTTGAGATGTGTAGTCAGCTGTCAAGGTCACAAATCAACAACCATCTGCCTTATTGTGAGGGGAAAAAGAAAATATACAGCCATTTGTCTTGATAAAATAATGTTTTTGATACTCTAACCTTCTTGAGTTGCTATTATCGTTTTTTTGGGTTAAATGCTACTTTTATTATCCTATCATAAGAAGAAAAAAGAAAGGAAACGACCTTAACTACTACTTGTATAGTTGTATATAAGAAAATTAAAGACGGGGAACCATCCAATCGAACAATATATAATAGAATAAATACTCCCTCATCTCAATTTATATGATATCTTTTAAATTTCAAGATTCAAACAAGTCTTTCTTTGACGATAATTTTTTGATATCTTTTACATATTTTGAATTATCAATTATTGTGACTTATAGTACTTTTTACGTAGTTTTCAAATATGTAAAATATTATTTCAAAAAACTTAAAAACTCCATACCCGAATTCACAATCAAAATTAAAATGTTTGACTCTCGTAATCCAAATTGTACCACATAAACTGGGATAGAGAAAATAGTTTATGTTCGCACAAAAGAATTTATAACTTTTTTATACTAGACCGTGACATATAATTTTAGTTACCAAAGAGGTTTATAATTTTTTTGACACCTACACAACGTATACTAGTCCAGGTACGTAGATTGTATTTTGCCTCTCGGTTCACTTCAATTTTTAATGTTACGTGATTTCTAAAGTAGGAATTAACTCGCAATATTTCAAAACAAATTTAAACTTTATTTGCATTTTGTCCGTCGTCTGTAAAATTAATGACAATCTCGAGAAACTCTTGAAAATTGGATATATGATTAATTAGTTCGGCGCTCTATATTTCTAGGGGGGAAACGTGGAAATTTATATTATTTGGATCCCATTCAGCCGCAGAAGTTGTTGGTATATATTGGTCTATCGGTTAAGAGTCCCACCTCGAATATGGAATGTGAACATGAACTCCTTATATGGACTTGAACAATATTCACCCTACAAGTTAACTTTTGGGGTTGAGTTAGACCCAAAATCCATTCTTTACATGGTATCAAAGTCAGGTTCATTCCAATTCTTTGTTCACCGATTGTTGGGCCCATATTATTCACACTCCGGTTAACAAGGTCTGAACGTGCGGGGAGTGTTAAGAGTCCCAAATCGGATATGAAATGAGAATATTAACTCCGACTTGGACAATCCATTCTTTACACTATCTACCATGGAGGTAAAAACTTAGTCACAATTTTGAGAAAAAATTAATAAAAGAGTAATCGAAACACGTAGTTTAAATTCTTACAATTATGAACTACAAACTTATAATGTACAGGATTTAAACTAAGAATATTATCCCAAATCCACACCAACTAATTTGATTTCATTATCCATGAACAAATCAAAGAATAAGTAAAAGCAATTTGTATATTACAGACTGACTTCGTGAAATTGGGTTGTTAAATCTGTGATATACACGGTGTATACATACCGTGTATATCACGGTTTAGTGACCAATTTTAGGTGATGTTTTGTTGTAATTAGAATTGTACACTTACCATAATTGTACAGTTATTGTACAAGTAGAATAAAGTTTTAGGAGTAGAATAGTAATATGATTTTCCTATTATGGAAAATTGTAAATTGTATATATACTCTTTCATTAATAAAAATAATCAAAAGATTATATTCTTTCATTGTATCAGAAGTCTAGGTCAAATATTTCCTCTCCCAAACTCTCTTCTCTCGTGCCTCGAATTCCGAGAATTTCCCCTCGATTTCCGTGCATTTTTTTTATCCCTTCTCTCTTCCCAAATTTTCTTCCAAAATCCCTACGTCACGTCTTGCATTGATTGTGATGGCTAAGAACACGTTTCACTCTGCCCTTATTGTTTCTAACATCAAGAATCACATCCCTATCATTCTTGAAATAGAAAACGTCTAATACGCGACGTGGACCGAATTATTCAAAGTTCACACACGCTCACATCAAGTCCTCCATCACATAATTCCCTTGGACTCTATTGATACGGAGGTGCCTAAACCCGAGGATGATCCTAAATTATGGACGACTCTTGATGCTACCGTTCTTCAGTGGATTTACTCCACTATCTCTACCAACCTGTTGCAAACGATTATCGAACCAGACGCTACAACGATGGATGCTTGGAATAGAGTGTGTGATATATTCCAAGATAATCAAAATTCTTGTGTTGTTACACTTGAGCAGGAATTCTCCCACGTCAATATGAAAGACTTCCCTAACGTTTCAGCTTACTGCAAAAGGTTGAAAGAATTGGCGGACCAACTCCGCAACGTTGGTGCGCCCGTTACCAACGATCATCTTGTCCTTCAAATGATCGCAGGCCTATCGCAGGCCAATAGTGGCGTCGGTACGCTTCTTAGTCGGAGCAGTCCTCTTCCGCAGTTTTATTAGGCCCGTTCCATGCTCTTGCTTGAAGAAACAGGCTTGGCTAAGAAAACGGCAACTGGGTCCCTTCTGTCATCATGGTGACCACGTCTGATTTTTCTCCCTCCGTCTCCAATAATTCTGGCCAAAACCGCAACAACGATGGTGGCAAAAAGGGTTAGAATCGCAAAAATAATGGTAAAAACTGGGGCGGAAACCGAGGTGGCAATAACGGGGGTGGCAACGGGCCTCGGGAAAGTGGGCCGCAAGCCAACTGGCCACATCCCTGGGTCCATGGCCAGTGGCCCTGGGCCCAACGACCCCTACCACCCGTCGTATGCCCACAACCAGAATTGGGCCCAATTTCCAGCCGCCAACATTCCCAGTTCTGCCCAGCAACAGTGGTTCCCGAGATAGTCTTTTGGGTCGGGGCAGCAAGCGGGTGTGCTTGGGCCTCGGCCTCAGCAGGCCCACCATGCAGTGGGCCCCACCCCTACCGACATTGAAGTCGCAATGCACACACTTGGATTAAATCTGCCGGACGCAAATTGGTATATGGACACCGGAGCCACTACTCACATGACGTCCGACCAATGTACTCTCTCGTCTTATTCCAATTTGAACAACAATCGTGACATAATTTTTGGTAATGACAATTCAATTCCAATTCGTGGTTACGGTCATAAAACTGTCACACCCCCACCACCACCCTCTTGTCTTAAAAAATGCCCTTCATGCCCCTAACTTAATTAAAAATTTGGTGTATGTCCGTAAATTCACCACTGATAATTGGATTTCTGTTGATTTTGATTCTTTTGGATTTTCTGTGAAGGATTTCAAGATGGGAATTCCTCTCATGAGATGTGATAGTAGGGGAGATCTTTATCCTATCACGCCCACATCCAGTCTCTCGAGTAAAGCCTTGCCATCTACTTTTGCGGCTCTCGCTCTTTCCTTATGGCATACACGTTTGGGTCACCCTGTGTCGTCTATTGTTTCTTCCTTACATAATTTTTTTATTTCTTGTAAGGATACGCGTACTACTCCAATTTGTCAATCGTGTCCACTAGAAAGACTTGTTATATTACCGTTTGTAGACTCTACATCTCATACTTTAATGCTATTTGATATTATTCATAGCGATTTATGGATATCTCCTGTTCTCAGTTCTTTGGGCCATCGTTATTATGTTCTATTTTTGGATGATTATTATAATTTTTATGGATTTTTCTGTTAGCGAAAAAATCTCAAGTGTTTCCAATTTTTTTAAAATTTAGAGCATTCATCCGTACCCAGTTCGAACGGAAAATAAAAAATATTCAATGTGATAATGGCAAAGAATATGATAATTAGTTGTTTCGGGATTTTTGTGGTACTAATGGAATAAAATTTTGTTTCTCTTGTCCTCATACGTCCTCACAAAATGGGAAAGCCGAACGCAAAATTCGTACCATTAATAATATTGTCCACACTTTATTGATCCATGCTTTCGTACCCCCTTCTTTTTGGCATCATGCTCTACAAATGACTACTTATCTCCTTAACATACTTCCTACCAAAGGATTGACATATTCCTCCCCTCTTCAAATCCTCTTTAATAAGACTCCTTTGTATTCACATCTTAGGGTCTTTGGGTGCTTATGTTATCCACTATTTCCGTCAATTACAATTAACAAACTTCAAACATGTTCTGCCCCTTGTGTGTTTTTGGGTTATCCATCGAGTTATCTTGGTTCCAAGTGTTTTGATTTATCGTCTAATAAAATCATCATTAGTCGCCATGTTATTTTCGATGAAACCCAATTTCCTTTTGCAAAGGTAAATAGTCCTGGGCCTAGTTCGTATAATTTTTTAGATGACGATGTATCCCCGTATATTATCCACCATTTATCGGACGTGTTCCACACCTAAAATCCGCCAGCGGGCCCACTGCCCGTTGGACCTACAGTATTGTCGCAAATTCCCTGCCCTCCAGTTACGGGTCCAGCAACTGGGCTGATGATCCAGCCCCGCCGCCTGTTTTGCTCTCGGTCCACCACGTTTACGCTTCCAGCCTTGAGCCAAGAGCCCACGCTCGCTTGCCACCGTCACCCAGCCAATTTTATCCTAAAATCCACCCAATTCTCCCCGTCACATATCGGTCACTCGTATTCAACGGGGTATTTTTAAACCAAAAATGCATTTTAATTTAAATTCTAATGTTCTTAAATCCCCCTACCTCATAATCTAGTGTCCGCATTAAATGACCCGAATTGGAAATTGGCTATGACCGACGAATATGATGCTCTTATTGCAAATAAGATGTGGGAGTTGGTACCCCGTCCTTCTGGTGTTAATATTATTCAGTCTATGTGGATTTTTACTCATAAGGATAATTCTGAAGGTTCTTTTGTAAGGCATAAGGCTCGTCTTGTAGGTGATGGTAAGACTCAGCAGATTGGCGTAGATTGTGGTGAAACATTTAGTCCAGTGGTCAAACTGGCTACCATTCACATTGTTCTTAGTCTGGCTCTTTCCAATGCTTGGCTCATCCATCAGTTGTGAAGAATGCTTTCTTACATGGTGATCTTAAGGAGACCGTTTACATGCATCAACCCTTGGGTTTCGAGACCCCAAATATCCTCATCATGTCTGTTTATTGAAGAAGTCCTTGTATGGGCTTAAGCAGGTCCCACGGATTTGGTATAAGAGATTTGCAGACTATGTTTTATCTATTGGGTTTTTACACAACATGTCGGATAATTCATTATTCATCTATCATCGTGGTACTTCCTTGGCTTATATACTATTATATGTGGATGATATTATCTTGACTGCATCTTCTGATGTTTTGTGAAAGTCTATCATGACAATGCTCAGTTCTGAGTTTGCTATGAAAGACTTGGGGCCATTGAGTTACTTTTTGGGGATTGCTGTCACTCATCATGCAGATGGGTTATTCTTATCACAACGAAAGTATGCAACTGAGATCATTGAGCGAGCTGGTATATTCTCGTGCTATTCTCGTGCAAGTCTACTTCCACTCTAGTTGATACTAAACCCAAGCTGGGTGTTGCGGCTGGTTCACCATACGAGGATCTGACCCACTATCGCAGTCTTGCAAGGGCTCTTCAGTATCTTACTTTCACGAGACCAGATATTACGTATGTCGTACATCAAGTGTATTTGTTTATGCATGATCCCAAGGTTGAGCACATAAATACGTTCAAACGCTTTATTCGATACATCCAGGGAACACTTGACTATGGCTTACATTTATATCCTTCATCGACGTTTACACTTGTCTCGTATACAGATGTTGATTGGGGTGGCTGTCCAGATACCAAACGATCCACGTCCGGGTACTGTATGTTTCTTGGTAATAACTTGGTCTCATGGTTTGCGAAGCGTCAGTCTACATTATCACGCTCTAGTGCAGAGACCGAGTATCGAATGGTAGCCAATGTGGTCTCTGAATCATGTTGGTTATGTAATCTTCTTTTAGAGCTTCATTGTCCTATTCGGAAAGCTACCTTGGTTTATTGTGATAATATTAGTGTTGTCTACCTTTCCGATAATCCGGTTCAACACCAGCGCACTAAACACATCGAGATGGATATTCACTTTGTTCGCGAAAAGGTAGCTCATGGACAAGTACGCGTCTGTCATGTCTCTTCCAGGTATCAACTTGCAGACATCTTTATTAAGGGTCTTCTCTCGGTTCTTTTTGAAGATTTTAGGAACAGTCTCAGCGTACGAAGACCACCCGCTATGACTGCGGGGGTGTGATAGATACCTGTGATATACACTGAATATACACCGTGTATATCACGGGCTGACTTCGTGAAATTGGGTTGTTAAACCCGTGATATACACGGTGTATACATACCGTGTATATCACAATTTAGTGGCCTATCTTAGGTTATGTTTTGTTGTAATTAAAATTGTACACTTACCATTATTGTTTAATTATTGTATAAGTAGAATAATGTTTTAGGAGTAGAATAGGAATATAATTTTCCTATTATGGAAAATTATAAATTGTATATATACTGTTTCATTAATGAAAATAATCAATGGATTATATTCTTTCAGACTAGTTGTCTTGGAATAACTTGAAAGACTTGGAAGAGCTCAAGTTCTTGAACGACGATGGAGATGGCTCACCGCCGATAGGTAAATCGGCAAGTGCGGCGGCAATCCGGCGAATGCTTAAAGAGCGAACTGTTTTGAAGCTGTATGATCTTTGTGTCTTGGAGAATTTGTTGGAAGACTTCGATAGAATCAAATAAATCAAAACTTGGACTAAAGCAAAAAGACCAACATACTTTCATCCATCATCATTGTTGTTGCAATTTCTATAAAGTACTAAAGATTCTTGAAAAAGAATATGGACAAAAAAATTAAGTTGTGAAGAAGAAGAAATGTATGAGAAGTGAAACGGATGACTTGAGAAAAATGGCAGGTAAGAGAGGTATATATAGAAAAAATTGAAGAAGAGAGTTAAACTTGTGACTTCCAAGTTTGGCAGCCTCTTTGACGTGGCACAGACGTTGACATGGTGAAAAAGCAACTCATCAAGTAAAGGGCTACGCGGAAATTCCCATGCTATTTGACCACACGTTTTTTTGAATTAGTAATTTTTTTAATTCATTTACCCTGTCAGCCAAAATAATTACAATCTTAGTCAAATATAAAAATATATATTAATAATGTATATTATAGAGAAAACATATATTTATCGGCTATTATTTAGTGAGCGGCTATACAATTTAAATCCTTCAAAAACACAAGTTCAATTAATTACGAAGTTTTAAATTCTGTGCATTTATCGTGTATAAATTTTAATACCTTCAAATTAAATTACCTACAACAACACGTATGATATAATAAATTAAAATATAGAGTAGTAACTGTCGCACCAGTTTTTTACCACGGTTCGTGACGTACTGGGTCTATTTTCTGGATTGATTATGCTATTGAGGAGTCGCCACCTAATTGTTCTACGGTGAATTAGAACACCTAAATATTAACTAAATGCTGTAAAGTGAATTTCGATTTATGATCTGCGAAATTATGAGATTCTAGGTAAGAGTTCTTTATTATCCTAAAGGGAAGGGGTTAGACACCCTTTAAGATCCGCTAACTTGCGGTTATCCGATCAAACTCAGTTAATTATTATGCTAAGAAAAAAACATGTTTACAAGTATAAAGTTAAAATAATATTGCAAGTAGTTAATAAAAAAGATGCATTTTTGACAAAGTAATGATTTTTCTCTTTTGAAGAGTTTTGCAAAAGTGATTGCGAAGATAAATTCCCGGTATGAAATCCGGAAGAGTATGCATGACATTGCTTTATAAAAATACATGTAAAATTAATTTTTTGAATGAAAGCGTGCATTTGTAAGGTATGGTTTATAAAATACATGTAAAGTTGATTTTGGATAAAAAACATGTATTTGTATGGCAAAATACATATAAAGTTAATTTTTGGATAAAATATGCATTTGTATGAAAGCTGATAAAATACATATTTTTGCAATTGATAGTAAAGGAGAAAAATAAATTATTTGTAATGTAAAGAAATGATTTTTAGGAAGTCATTTTAAATTATAAGATTGGATAAAAACAAAACCTTATTAGTATGATTAAAATGCAAATAGAAGATGACCAATTTGTTTTTAAATTTTTGAATATGCATGACGAGCCTAAAATAAATAACTAGCGGCGGGTTTCCAATTTTCAACTACCCCTTCTAGTTTATCAGTTCTAGGCCTAATTCTTCTAAGTGTTCAATCAACCACACAAGCAGAATAATTAAATTACAATACAAGATAAAAGGGAGGCGGCATTTAAAAGAAATTAAAACCGTAGTGGCTAAGGTGATGGGAATGTCATGTCTCCGGCCTTGGGCGCAAGTCCGGCAATCTTGTTCTCTTACGTCTCTGTAGAGAAACCACTTTGCTATCCCGTATTGTTTAGATGTTCCTCGCAAGGTGTAAAAGAAAAGACAGTTATAAATAATTAAGAAATTCCATTCATGTCGTGACTACCTCGCCAGCGCATGTTGGTTTCTCGCCTGTGATTTTATTATAAGTCTTATCATCGCCCTTTTTCCGAAGGAAAGCAAACCGAGGGACAACCTTTCCGAAAGGAGCATGGCCTCAAATTAATTATTCTCATCGGCCCAAGTATAGTATCATGTTCGAATCAGTGTTATTTTTCACAAGTGTAGCGATCTGTTCATTTCAAGATGTAGTATCTGTTTCTCAAAGTATGCAGTTAGGGATGGCAGGTGGGTATAATTTTGCGGATTCCGCACCGCACCCGCCCCAATTGGGGCGGGTATGGGTATAACTTTGGCGGGTAGTAGGCGGGTATGGGTATTGAAAATGTACCCGTCACGGGTAGGCGGGTAGGTGGTGGATTTGCAGTCATATCCGCCTACCCGCCCGCCTACCCGCCTACCCGCCCGCCTACCCGCCTAGCTTATATAGCTAAAATAATATCTGAGTTTTGTCTACATTTGTAATATATAGTTATTTGGGTGGATAATTTTTTGGGTTTCTTAGAAATTTTATTTTCTTGATTCTTTGTTGTGCAATGGGGAAGAGGTGAAAAAAATGGGTGGCGGGTAGGCGGACGGGTAGGCGGGCGGGTAGGTGGCGGGTAGGCGGACGGGTAGGTAGGTGGCGGGTAGGTGGCGGGTATAGGAATATACCCGCCACAGGCGGGTATGGATGTTGAAAATTGTACCCGCCACGGGTGGCGGGTAGGTGACGGGTATAATTTTTTTTGGCGGGTACGGGTGCGGGGGAGGGGGTACCCGCACCCGCCCCGCCCAATTGCCATCCCTATATGCAGTAGCTAAAAAGCTCAAAATGTGCCATCTTTCAACCTCAAAAATGCAGCAACCATTTGCAATAAAAATGCAGTAAAATAGCAGCTAGACAGCGAAGAGGTTACCACCATCCATATTCCGATGCCGCGTCAAGATCAAAAGGTTTCTAGAACCTTAGGCAGGGCAAGCTATCGGGGAGGCTAAACCAATCCCTTAGTTGCCTTGTAAGCCAATAGAATATAAAGAGGTCAAAGAAGCAATCTACCACAGACAACTCTGATTCACGTTAAATCATAAATTATGAAATGTGGAAAAACTACCAGGAAAAGCTTTTTGAACAGAGTATGCCTTGCCATATATACTCAGCAAAAGAAATTCTCACACTATGAGTTCTAAAGTAGTTTTAAACATCCTTTAGTGAGAGAAACCCAATTATTTCTTAATAGAGATACCAAGAAGGTAGACAAGACCTTGTGACAGAAACATGAAGTGTCATCCAACATTTCACATAAATAAAGTCCATACTTAAAAAAAAGAAGCTAATATAATCTTTCAGATCCCCCTTTCCTACTGGTTTTTCATGAGCAAGAAACCAAAACTTCCTAAGCATTCTTTACCCAAGCTATTCTAGCTCAATTACAAACTTATTTGTTCAAAGAGTTAGTCATTTATATTCCTAATGTTTGTGATAGATTGAACTAGTTCTGGACATGAGGCCTGGAATAAATAAAGGAAAAAAGGGAGGTGAACTAAAAATCAATAAAAGCTATAGTTTTGTTTTGGCATACATTCAAAGACAGAAAAGTATACAACTACACCACATAGAGCTTTCTGAATTGTGTCACAAGTTGAACAGAAATTTAAACCTTTGATTCGAACTAAATTGATTCACACGCAGTGATTTTATGAATTTAACAGTGGAGAGATAGAGTAAGACAAGTTCATGTATCCACAACACCACAATAAAAGAGATCAGACATCTAAACTTTCAAATTGCACTAAACCAATGTGGGACTGAATTAATGGGACTGAGAAGGAAATTATAAATTGCCGTAACAAAGAGCAAGTCCACTTCATACTTTACACACAAGAGCTAAGGGAAATCTCAAACATTCAAACCTCATGAAATTAGACCAACTTATAACATAACAAAACTGAAAACATAACTAATGAAAAGAAAATTACATCATGCTTCACACACAACCAAAGAGAGGCTAAACATCTTACTGAATTAAAAGCATGAACAAAAGAACTAAGTGTAGGATTTTGTTGGGTTAAAAACACATAAGTAAGGCACAGCGGAAGTTTAAAATTTTATTTCTTACTTACCCCAACAAGTTATTCTGGTATGGTTATACAACAATCAAAACCTGTAACATAAAGCATAAAACTTACAGGTTATAGTATCTGAAATTTTTATCTACTATAGGGATGACACGCGGTTGCCCTTTCAATTGCAAGCTCCAAGCTTCAATGTATTTCTCTTTCGAAAAGTTAGGAAATCCGACAGAAGTTCGAAAGAGTATTTTAATTCTAAGTCTCTAAGGCTTAGAATGATAATATGAAATTAGTGTGTAAATAATGAAGAGAATGCCACTATTTATAGGTGAAAATTAGGTCAAACCGGATTAGGGTTTGACCTTGGGCCTGGCCCAAAAATCGAGGCAGAAGCGTCGCGACGCTTGACGTATTTCTGCACTGTCTCGATTTATTTTCTGTACATTCTTAATTAAATCTAAAATCTAACTTTGACTTAATTAAAATAATCATTATTCATTTAAATATCTCTATTCTAAATCGAATATTTAATACTCTCTCAATACATCCTTAGATCGAAAAGACAACCGACATAGTGTGACCCTACATGCATTCACATATCGACATTGATCAAATTAAGGTCTACGCGGAACTCCTAGATGGCGCCGCAAGACGAACTCAATATGTGAAATACGTTTACACGAATCCAGTAAACTTAACCTCTATGTGGTAAGATAAAATCCTTTCATTCACGACACACCCGATCAAACTTAGGATTTATCAAGTGTTTATCAAAATGACTTAATCATTGTATCTCATCTATATTAGTTGACAACTAGATCATATTCTAAATATGTCTATTGCATTGGCCAACGACTTAGTCAACCTAATATCACTGAGAATCCGAGTGTTCTCTCAAATATACATTCGAGGAATGAATCCTAATCTTGGCTTAACTACCCCATTTAATCCACATCGTAATGTACCCAATACAAGCTGTATCTCAACCTATAAGGCATTTGAGCTTAGGACAGGATCAAAGTACATTACTTTGTAGACAAGGTGCGTATTGACCTCAAGTCTAAGGACGTCTATCTCCCACATGCTAATCATACTTTAGACAAGTATAACAAACAGTATATCAGCAGGGTATACCAATACTTCCAAAGTATCCATGTGTCCATCACGAGTAGCCATTACTCGTAGCAGGTGAAACATACTACATCCTCTAAGGATGTGATACAGACCACATGTCGACTTATCACATATCATCGATATCCCATTCTCGATGATCATTAGTCGAGCCTATTTTAAGTGTTACGTTATAATATTAATATCTCACACTATTAATAACAGCGTAACCTCCATGAATGCATATTATATAATATTATAAACAATCAATTAATAGTTCAATAATTGCAAATGAAAATATTAATCTTCATTAATAATAATACGAATGTGTATAAAGTACATTTGTCCTAATACAGATTGTCTGTAGGACATAAATATACTTTCAATCTCCTACTTGGCCTAGAGCCAATCTCCAACATATCTAATGCACATATTCTCAAAATGACCATTATGATTGACTAAGCTTAATGGTTTAGTGAATGGGTCAGCTAGATTATCGTCTGTGGAAATATAGTCTAATCTAATCTCTTCAGTCTCCACCATTTCCCTGAGTATGTGGTACTTCCTTGGTACATGCTTATTTTTGTTGGTTAATCTTGGTTCCTTAGGTTGCGCAATCGCACCAGTGTTGTCATAATAAATCGTTATTGGACAAGTGGCACTTGGAACAACCCCTAGTTCCTTCAGAAACTCAGAAATCGCAACAACTTCTTTACCAGCTTCCGATCCAGCAATGTACTCAACTTCTGTTGTCGAATCAACAGTTGTAGTTTGTTTGGAACTTTTTCAGCTTACTGTTCCACCATTGAAAATGAACGTGTACCCAGACTGAGATTTATAGTCATCAACATCCGTTTGGAATCTAGCATCAGTGTACCCAGTAGCAGCTAGCTTTTATTCCCCACCATAGACTAAGAAGTAATCTTTAGTTCGTCTAAGATACTTAAGAATACTCTTGACTGCCTTCCAGTATTTTTCCCCAGGATTCTGCTGGAATTTGTAAGTCATACACAGTGCAAAGGCCAAGTTCTGTAGTATTAGAAGGACTATCCTTCTTAGATAACTTGATGCCTTGTCCCATAGGTAGACCGCCTTTCTTGGAATTTTCCATAGAAAAACGTCCAAGCACTTTGTCTATGTAGACTGACTGTGACAGCCCCAACAATCTATTAGGTCTATCTCTATAGATCCTAATTCCCTGAATGTAGCAGGCTTCACCTAAATCTTTCATCATGAAGGTACTGGACAACCACTCCTCGACAGATTGCAGGAGAGTCTTATTGTCTCCCATTATCAATATGTCATCTACATATATGATAATGAAGGCAATACTCCAATCCTTGCGTTTACTATAAACACATGGATCCTCTTTGCTTCTGACGAAATCAAATGACTTGTTAGCCTTGTCAAAGCAAATATTGCAACTCTTCGAGGCTTGCTTAAGCCCGTAAATGGACTTTTGTAGCTTGCATACATCATTTGGTTTGGACTCAAGTGAAAACCCCTCAGGTTGTTTCATATACACCTCCTCAACTAGATTACCATTGAGAAAAGCAGTTTTGACGTCCATCTGCCAAATGTCATAGTCATAAGATGCAGCTATTGCAAGCAAAATCCAAATGGACTTAATCTTAGCAACATGTGAAAAGGTTTTATCATAATCGAACCCAGGGATTATAACCTATAGCCACCAATCTTGTTATATAAGTCTGTACCTTGCCATATGTATCAATCTTCTTCTTGAAGACCCATTGGCATCATATGGGTCTAACCCCTGTTGGGAAATCAACCAAGTTCCAAACTTGATTTATGTACATCGAGTCCATCTCAGATTTCATGACTTATTGCCATCTCTGTGAATCAATGTCCAACATAGCTTCGTTGTAGGTTGTAGGTTCATCGTCATCAGGAATATTTATCTCATTGTGTGTTTCAAAAAAGAGATTAAGTCTTTCAGGCAGACGATGAGTCCTAGTGGTCCTACGAAGTTGATTATTCAGCGTTTCAGTATTTGTTGCATTCTGATTGTGAGAAGGTCTTTGTGTGTTGGACAATCCATCACCTTGAGAGCTTTCATGAATGACATTTTCATGTATTTCCTGAATGGAATGATGTACAACAATTGTATCATCTTTCATTGGTTGTGTATGAGAGCCTTGCATTTCTGCACTATCTCTCACAACACTCTCACTGGCTTAAGGGCGTACTCTAAGTACCTAACTTCACCAGATACTCCCACTAAATCCTTGTTTAGGTCATTCGACAAGGGTTCAACTTCTGTGTTATCTTGTTGTTCTTGAATTTCTTCATGTTCTATCTATGTGCAACTATGTTCCTTGTAGACATATTCTTCTTTAAGGAAAGTTGTGTTCCTGGAAACAATGACCTTATGTTCTCCAGAAAGATAGAAGTAGTATCTCTTAGTTTTCTTTGAATACCCTACGAAGTAACATTTCTCACTTTTAGATTCCAACTTGTCAGTGAGCATATTTTTAACATATGCAGGGCACCCCCAGGGTCTCATATGTTTAAGAGATGGCTTCTTGCCACGCCATATCTCATAGGGTGTCTTTTCTACTGACTTGGAAGGAACCCTGTTTAGAACATATATTGAGGTTTGTATATCATGTCCCCAAAGGTATGTTGGTAGAGCTGAGGAGCTCATCATGGATCGAACCATATCCAATAAGGTTCGATTTCTCCTTTCGGCAATACCATTCATCTGTGGTGTTCCAGGAGGTGTCCATTCTGTTTGGACTACATGTAGCTTTAAGTAATTTAGAAAATCCTTGCTCAAGTATTCACCTCCCCGATCCGATCGAAGGGTCTTGATACTTGTTGCAAATTACTTCTCTACTTCCGACTTGTACTCTTTGAACTTCTCAAAAGCCTCGGATTTGTGTCTCATAAGATACACATATCCATACCTTGTGAAGTCGTTAGTAAAAGTGATGAAGTATGGGAAGCCTCCTTTAGCTTGAGTCGAGAATGGCCCACATACATCAGTATGGACCAACTTAAGCACCTCATTGGCTCGCACACATTTCCCAAAAAGTGGTTTATTGGTCATCTTTCCTCTCAAGCAAGATTCGCAGTTACCATAAGACTCCAATTCAAATGGTTCGAGGTAGTCTAACTTCCTCAACCTTGCTATCCTTGATTCGTTGATATGACCAAGTCTGCAGTGTCATAGGTAGGTAGAGTTCCTATTACTTATCTTGGCTCATTTATTTTGTATATTGAATATCTCTCGATTACAGTTTAGTGTATAAAATCCATCCACAAGAGGAGCAGTTCCATATATAATATTATCAAAAGACAGTACTTGACTGCCATTATAAATATACGAGGAAAAACCCTCCATGTCCAAAACTGGGATAGAAATAATATTCCTCGTTAACGAGGGTACATAGTAGCAATCATTCAACACTAAATAATAGCCAGAAGGTAAATTTAATCTATAAGTCCCTATGCGCTCAACATCCACTCGTGCTCCGTTTCCAACGTGTAGGTCTATCTCCTTTGGTCCAATCTTCCTGTTATTAGTTAGCCCCTGTACATTTGTACAAATGTGTGAGCCACAAGCGACATCCAATACCCAGGAATGAGAGTTATTTATAGACAAATTTATTTCAATGACGTACATACCTTGTCCACCAAAGGCAGAAGCACCTGGTGCTTTTCCTCCTCCTGGTGCCGTGCAGTCGTTCTTCCAATGCCCCTTCTTGTGGCAGTTGAGGCATTCATCCTTAGCCGGATTTACCTTCTTCTTCACACATCCCTTAGGCTTCATAGTTGAGGGCGCAGCGACTGCTTTGCCCTTCTTCTTCTGCCATTCCTTGCCTTTCAGCTTGGGTCGGCTAGAAGAGCTCACCATGAGCACAACTTTGCGTTTGGAAGTGGAAGACTCAAATGTCTTGAGCATGTTGTGTAGCTCCGGTAGAGTCGCCTTCGTTCCATTCATATTGAAATTCACTATGAAGTTCTCAAAAGAACGAGGGAGAGAGGTCAGGATGAGGGTAGTAGCGACATTCTTTTCAAGCTTCGTTCCAATTGAAGCAAGCCTCTTTATCAGCCCTATCATCTTCAACACATGTTGCGAGTCCTGGCCCCTTTCATTGAGTTTACACTTAAAGAGTTCTATCAGTAACTCATATTCCATAGTCTGGGATTGTGAGTCATAGAGACTCTTCAAGTGTTCGAGCATCTCATTGGGGCCCATGTTCTCATGTTGTCTCTGAAATTCCATAGACATGGAAGACAACATCACGCATTGTGCTGAAGTGGTATCATCTAGGTGTTTTTGGTAAGCATCCTTATCAAAAGAGACATATTCAGCAGATTCTGTCGCATAGACTGTCGGGAACACCGTGTCCAACACGTATTCTATTTTCTCTTGTCTCAGAACTATTCACAAATTCCTTAGCCAGTCAAGGTAGTTTGGTCCAGTAAGTTTGTTCATCTCAATCAACATTTTCAATGATAAGCTCGATATCTTTGATAATCTGAAGAATTATATAGATTGAAAATCAAACTCAAAATCTATTTTCTATTATATACATTCATTTAGGCTAATCAACATGGCCTTTTGTTTAATTAACTCCAATTATTTGAACATATTTCTACGACCCCATGGTAGAATACAGACATATATTAATTGAGTTCATAATGGGCCAAGATCCAAGCCTATGCTATCTCCGCAATTGCTTTAGCTGATAACTTCAATAACACATCTTCGTAGGTTTTAAACCAATTGCAAAACTTATTTGCAACTCTTGGTTGATCAAATATTACATTTAATCTTGCGTCCTTAGATTATTCCGACACTTTGGCGCCAATATTTGTCTAAGCAAGTCAACCCCATTACACGACTGCGTTTATGTATCTAAGTAAATTTGGCCATTGTGAGCAAACACTTTGGTGTAAATACCCACAAAAGTTTATCGTTTACATTTACATTAAAACACATCTATGAAAGAGTTTGGGTCCTCGTAGACTTATAGCAAATGCTTTGACATAAATACTCTATCGCCGAAAAGGATTTTGCACTCTAACAATTATAGTGGACGACGCGTTTTAATTTAGACTTGTATTTAAAATTCTGGGTAATATTTTAATTCAGGGTAATATTTTAATTCAGGGTTTTAACCAAGATCAACTCTTTTACGCCATATCCAATATGACATCTTAACATCATGCAAAACCAATGACACATATAGTTGGGAACCGTCAACCCAATATGCATGATGTAAGATGGTTTAATCAAATATTGGGCGCCGCCTGCCCAGACAGTTATATCGGACGCTATTCTAGAAATGTAAATGACAAACATTTTGACATTTAGCACATAAACATTACACTTATAAATTATACTATATAATAATAATCTTGGATTAAATATTTTGAACTCTGAATTTTTTTTATTTCTGGACAGGTGGGCCGCGACGCTAATCATTATGGTCGCGGTGCTGCAAAGGCAGAAATCTTTCGGTTTCTGCAAGTGCATTAACGCCACGGCGCTCCACCATGGAGTCGCTGCGCTGCAGAGGCAGGAACCTTTCAGTTTCTGTAAATGCATTAGCGTTGCGACGCTCCACCATGGAGTCGCATCACCTATTGTCCAGTGAGTCTGAATTTTGAAATGAAGCATTAGCGCAGCGGCGCTCCTTGAAACCCTAGCAAGCGCCGCAGTGCCCTACCATAGGGTCACGACGCCGATGTCCTGACAAACGTTTTTGTGTTGATTTTTCAAAATCGTTCGAGCCCTAAATCCAATTTGAGGATCAAATCACCTGTCATTTATCATCACCCACCATTATCAATAACGCCCATATCGACCATCATCCGTTCTTACTCGTGCACCGTGCAATGAGCCGGACAACACACTTTTGGCTTAGTTCAAGTTAGAGTGGAATGACTTCCTCGAGTTAGCGTAGGAGATAATTTAGGGTGATATCAAAAGGTTAACATTCGGTCAAGACATGTAGGATTTCAAGAAACCTCATTTTAATCCAATTTTATGGTTAACCCATATTATTACTTTATTCAATTGTTATATAACCATTGAACCAGCCTGAGCTTTGATACCACTGTAAGATTTTGTTGGGTTCAGAACACATAAGTAAGACACAGCGGAAGTTTAAAATTTTGTTTCTTACTTACCCCAACAAGTTATTCTGATATGGTTATACAACAATCAAAACCTGTAACATAAAGCATAAAACTTACAGGTTATAGTATCTGAAATCTTTATCTACTATAGGGATGACACGCGGTTGCCCTTTCAATTACAAGCTCCAAGCTTCAATGTATTTCTCTTTCGGAAAGCTAGAAAATCCGGCAGAGGTTCGAAAGAGTATTTTAATTCTAAGTCTCTAAGGCTTAGAATGATAATCTGAAATTAGTGTGTAAATAATGAAGAGAATGCCACTATTTATAGGTGAAAATTAGATCAAATCGGATTAGGATTTGTCCTTGGGCCTGACCCAAAAATTGAGGCAGAAGCACCGCGACCTTACGGTATGGGCGATGCGGCGCTTGACGTGATTCTGCACTGTCTCGATTTATTTTTTGTACATTCTTAATTAAATCCAAAATCCAATTTTGACTTAATTAAAACAATCATTATTCATTTAAATATCTCGATTCTAAATTGAATATTTAATACTCTCTCAATACATCCTTAGATCGAAAAGACAATCGACATAGTGTGACCCTACATGCCTTCACATATCGACATTAATCAAATTAAGGTCTAAGCGGAACTCCTAGATGGCGCCGCAAAACGAACTCAATATGTGAAGTACGTTTACACGAATCCAGTAAACTTAACCTTTATGTGGTAAGATAAAATTCTTTCATTCACGACACACCCGATCAAGCTTAAGATTTGTCAAGTGTCTATCCAAATGGCTTAATCATTGTATCTCATCTATATTAGTTGACAACTAGACCATATTCTAAATATGTCTATTGTGTTGGCCAACGACTTAGTCAACCTAATATCACTGAGAATCCGAGTGTTCTCTCGAATATACATTCGAGGAATGAATCCTAATCTTGGCTCAACTACCACCTTTAATCCACATTGTAATGTACCCAATACAAGCCGTATCTCAACCTATAAGGCATTTGAGCTTAGGACAGGATCAAAGTACATTACTTTATAGACAAGGTGCGTATTGACCTCAGGTCTAAGGACGTCTATCTCCCACACGCTGATCATAATTTAGACAAGTATAACAAACAATATATCAGTAGGGTATACCAATACTTCCAAAGTATCCATGTGTTCATCACGAGTAGCCATTACTCGTAGCATGTGAGACATACTACATCCTCTAAGGATGTGATGTAGACAACATGTTGACTTATCACATATCATCGATATCCAATCTCGATGATCATTAGTCGAGGCTATTTTAAGAGTTACGTTATAATATTAATATCTCACACTATTAATAACAACATAACCTCCAGGGAAGCATATTATAGAATATTAAAAACAATCAATTAATAATTCAATAATTGCAAATGGCAAAATATTAATCTCCATTAATAATAATACGAATGTGTATAAAGTACATTTGTCCTAATACAGATTGTTTCTAGGACATAAATATACTTTCACTAAGAAATGAATGTCGATTCAGACTTTACACACATAAATCTTAACAGAAAGCTAAACATTTCATAAATAACTGAACTAAATAGAACTGAAAATATGAAGCCAAACCCAAAGTGCTAAAAATAAATGCTTGAATATACTTAATGCACAAAACTAAACTTGTGGCAAATTAAGATGAGCAAAAGACAGAACATGAAAACAAAGAACATATTTGTAGGCGGACGTTACTAAATGGAAAATTAAATGAGGAAGGAAGATTGCCCTATTTTTTCGAGCAGTGACGGGAGCGACGAAAGTTGACGAACATCCTTTCACCCAAACCGGCTTCCGACGAATGGAAACAAGACCCAAAAATATAACTGTGAGCAAGAACTTCCACGAAACTCAAGGCTTAGTCCAGTTTCTGAGTGTTCAAGCTCTCGAGGGTGTGAAAACCCATTGTGGTTGTCAAAAACCCCTTTTTTATTTTCTTTTGATTTTTCGGACTAAAACAGACCCGAGAAAGTGAAGAACAAAATAAAAAAATTTATTAGGTTCAAAAGGTGAAAGAGGCGGCGCAAAAGAACCTGCTTTCGAATGGACTCAACATGCACATTTTATAGCACGAATTTAAGGTTTGCTAGGGACTTTTGGTTTCAAATTTGAAAATCGATCGAAAATCCTTCAAAAAGCTGAATCTTTGGACAGACTCGGTGGTTTCATGTGATTAAGGACAATATCATGTAAATTGAATGGTCAAACTCTGTCCATTTTTGAAGAAAATTGTTGCCTTTGCTGAAAATGGAAAGGGGAAAGAGAAAGGATTCGCGGCTGAAGATGAAAATGAGTTCTAGGGTTTGTTCTATTTTTGTGCGAATAGGGGGTTGGGCTTCTGGGTATTGGGGTGAGTTTGTTGCGGATTGAGCTGGGAATTTTGGGGTGGCCGGTGGGGTAAGAGTAAAAGGGTGTGTTTGGTTTTTGGGTGATGAGATTTTAGTTTTAGGGAAAAATGATGTGGGGCAAATGGGTATTGGGCTTCCGAAAATAAAATGGGGTGTGGGCTGTGTATTTTGGACGATTGAGCCTGGATTTTGGATTGTCGATTGGCGTTCCTTTTGGTGGGTTGTAGATTAAAATATAAAGAAGGGTTTATTATTAAAATGCTTTGTAAAAAAATGTAGATTATAAAGATAATAAAATAACAACGTGATAATAGTAAAAGCAAGATATTTGCGAAATGCTTAATGCTTAATTTTAAAATAGAGAATGTGATGTCATTTTGCGAAAATAAAAATAACGTAGAATATTAGGGTAAACTATGATTATGATATTAAAAGGCAAATAATAGTAAAAAATGTGAATATATGTATGTATCTCAAAATTGTTTTGGGGTGTCGAAATATTCAAAATTATAAATAAATAATTGAAAAAGAGGGACAAAATTGGGTTTCAACAATAACTTTCTATAATTAGTTAAATTGTATTGATAATTGTGCAATTATTTATCTTATTATTATATTTAACTTAAATTATTTATTATGTTGTGGATAGGTTTTCTTTGGAAGGACGAGGTGGGTGGGTGGGTGTGGAGGGGGGCGAGGGTTGTAGTTATTGAAAATATGTGGTCTAGGAAAAAGTAAAGAAATAAGGTGGCCAATGAGTTGATGAGGAGGTCAAGTTATTTCGACGAAATGTTTACTTGACCATGACGAACAATAATAGGCGCACTTATTAACAGCCATTTGTTGCTTTAGCGCATAAATTGCCAAATTGTTTAAAATTGCTTCAATAAGTGAATAAGATGAAGTCGTCATGGTCCATGAACATGCATCCATTTTGTCATGTATTACGGTTAGCTCTAATTTTATTAGCTTAAGATATTGGTCTAGTTGCCAGGGTCCATTTTCTTTTCTTTTTTATCCTCAAGCACATTAGGGTATCAAATAGGCGCAATAGACTATTTACACGGTCATATTCTCCTTTATCACTTATATATTGCTTTTGTGCTTGACTGATCACAGAATTTAAAAATAAAAAAAATTGAAATTGGTGATATAAATAAATTATAAATATTTATATAACTATATTTCATCTTATTAAGATTAAATTAGTAAAAATTAAAACTAAATAATTTTAAATAAGAAAGTGTAATAATCTTTTTAATTAGAACACGCTAAAAAAGAAAGTATGACACGTGAATTAGAAGGATAGAGTATCAAATTTGACAGGATAATAAAGTAAAACTATAACGGGTTAGAACGGATAAAGTTAACAAAGATATCATGACAATTTTTTCAATATTAGTCTTGATCAATTCAACATCCAATGGCATATGTCGGCTATAAAAATTAAATATGAAGGAAAGGCCAGAACCAATCGCCATAGCCCACAAATATGTCAAAGGTATGGGTCAATATTGATTTCTAAATATTGATTTTTTTTCAATTAATTGTGAAAACGGTTGGAAATTTATTAATATTGAATTAAGTCTATCTCATTATTTATGACTCGAACAATTGAGGCCCCGCACGTCGGAAACGTCGTTTTCACACACGTGTACACGTAGTGCCAAGTATCGTAAATTTCATTAGTGAAAGAGATATTGGTACATATGTAATACGTTTGAGACAAAAAATGATAGACGATTATTGGCCAAATGACAAGTATTTCACGTTGGTAAACGAAGGAAGAAGTGTACGAAGTGTAAGATGAAACGAGTCGAAAACTGCGAGGGAAAAATGGAAAGTTCTGACTTTTGGGCTGATTTTGGAGCATTGAATCTCCATTATTTGGCAAATGAATTCAGCCATTATTTGGTTGAATGTAACCCACCAATAAGTGTCATTACATGGCTATTGAAGGCCATTAGTTGGCTAGTTAAGGTGTCATTTCCTTACACTATAAATTGAGGCCTTTGGCTCAATTGTTCAACACTTAGAAATTTTCTGAAATATTCTTCTTGGACTCTAGCAAGTTTTCTATATTCAAAGTTCTTCAAGAGTAACATTTGAGTTTTCTTTGCTCATTTGTTAAGTTGTTGTTGTATCTTGGGAGACTATTGCCCGACAACGTAAAATGATATATACGGGGCAATCTTGTCTTAAAGACAGAGTGTCATCACTCGACTCAGCAAATCACAAGGAGTTTGTATCGTTCTTGATTCCAGTTTATTGTAATCTTTAGTTTATCATTTCTAGCATTTGTAATATTTACTTCCTTCATGTTTCCTACAATTGTTGTAACCCACAAGTTTAAGACAAGATTGTTGTAAGTGCTTAGAAAGATGACTGGAAGAGAATACTGATGCTGCTACTCAAGGCAACCCCTCTACCTTCCCCACTGCTGCTCAAGGCCACCCAATGCCTTCACTACTGCTCAAGTCACATCCAACGCCTTTCCTACTGCTCAAGGGAATGTTACAGTTCCTCCACCCTCTGGATTCCACCATGAACGCCCAGAAAAGTTCATGGGCTCCAACTTCAAGAGATGGCAGCAGAAGATGTTTTTTTATCTGACTGATATGGGAATGAATCGTTTCCTAACAGAAGATCCTCCAGAAGCTGGAGATGAAGTGGACCCTCAGTCTAATGAAATGGTTGAAGGGGGCCAAGGTATCCATGTCGTTAATGGCATGAAGATGGTTCTTGATGCATGGAGTCATAGTGACTTCATGTGTAAGAACTATATTTTGAACTGTCTGTCAGACCCACTCTACATAGTGTATTGCACCGTAGGCACCACCAAAGAGTTATGGGAAAACTGCAGAAGAAGTACAACGCACAAGATGCTAGTACGAAGAAATTCATCGTTGGGAGATTCCTGAAATTTCGAATGGTGGATAGCAAAACTGTGATGTCCCAAGTCCAGAAATTCCAAATGATTCAACATCACCTGGATTTGGAAGGTATGAAACCAAATGAGCAGTTTTTTGTTGCATCACTAATTGTGAAGCTACCTCCCATGTGGAATGAGTTTATGAGTTACTTAAAACTCAAGACAAAGGAAATGACATTTGAGGAACTTATTATCAAACTCCAGATTCAGGAAGATAATAAGAAGGTCTTGCCTAGGGGAAAACAACCCGCTGAGGCAAAGGCAAATCTAGATGAGGCCAAAGGGAACCCAAGCAAAAAGCGCAAGTTCCAGAAAGACGGCAAGACCCAGGAGACAGAGAAGTTCAAGGGAAACTGTCACCACTGTGGAAAACCTGGTCACATGATCAAAGACTCCCGCAAGCTCATGACTGAGCAACAAGTGAAGGCCAAGGCCAAAGGCAAGGCACAGGCTAACGTCGTCAAATACATGATTCTTGACGACATGATTGATGAGTTCTCGGTGGTGGTGCTTGAAGCAAACCTTATTGGGAATCCCATGCAATGATGGATGGACACGTGTGCTACCAGACACATCTGTTCCAATAGAGATGCATTCTCCACATATACACCAGTTACAAATAAGAAGCTGTTCATGGGTAACAACGCTTCCTCTGACGTGCTGGGGGTAGGAAAGGTAGTCCTGAAGATGACTTCTGGAAATGAGCTCACTCTAAAGGAGGTGATGCATGTCCCTGAGATTAGGAGGAATTTAATTTCAGGTCATTTATTGGTTAATGCTGGTTTTAGGTTAATATTTGAGTCCAATAAATTTGTAATCACCACGAATGGAACTTTTGTGGGAAGAGGCTTCGTTTGTGAAGGCCTCTTCAAAGTTAACGCCATGTTTGTATTACGTATAAGCAATAATATTGAAGCTTATTCTTACTTGCTTGAGTCCTCTAATTTATGGCATCATAGATTAGGACATGTCATCTACAAGTCTATTCAAAGGTTGGTAAAGTTGGAGTTGTTGCCGTCTATCAACGTAAACCCTCAACATAAGTGTGAGGTGTGCGTAGAGGCAAAATTCACAAAGCTTCCATTTCGATCCGTCGAAAGGAATGCCGCTCCTCTGGAACTTATTCACACAAATATATGTGATTTGAAGATTGCACAAACTAGAGTGGGGAACAAGTACTTTGTGACATTCATTGATGATAGCACAAGGTATTGTTACCTTGTTGAAAAATAAGGATGAAGCCTTTGAAGCGTTCCGACGTTACAAAGCAGAAGTTGAGAACCAACTAAGCATGCAGATTAAATCCATTCATAGCGATAGAGGGGGAGAATATGTAGCGCCATTTGAGGAATATTGTGCCCAATAAGACATTGTTCATCAAACGACGGCTCCATACTCACCTCAATCGAACGGTGTGGTAGAACGTAAGAACCGCACATTGAAGGAAATAATGAATACCTTGCTCATCAATTCCGGTCTTCCCCAAAACATGTGGGGAGAAGTTGTCCTTACCGCTAATACGATTCTTAACAGAGTCCCACATAAGGGTAAGGATAAAACTCCATATGAATCATGCAAGGGAAAGAAACCCACCTATAAATATTTAAAAGTTTGGGGTTGTTTGACAAAGGTCGAAGTACCCAAGCCAAAACAGGTCAAGATTGGGCCTAAGACTGTAGATTGCATTTTCATCGGATATGCAAATAACAATAGTGCTTATCGCTTTTTAGTGCATAAGTCAGATATTCCATATATCCACGGGGGTACAATCATGGAATCAAGGAATGCTCAATTCTTTGAGGATACTTTTCTTATAAAGGAAAAAGACATAACATCTCGCAAATGAAGTTATGAACAAAGCTCTCAGGAACCAAGATTTGTTGACTGCCCGGATCTAGAAGGTTCAGATCTAGTGGACTTTGAAGTGACTGAATATCCGGAATCTAGTATTTCTATATTTTCAGAACTTGGAGACTCCAGAGATGGAACCGAGGCGAAGTAAAAGGGCCAGGAAGGATAAATCCTTCGGTCCTGACTTTGTAGCTTATATGGTTGATGACGAACCAAGGACAATTGCTGAAGCATTGTCAACTCTAGAGGCACCGCTCTAGAAAGAAGGTATTGAGAGTGAAATAAACTCCATCCTACATAACCATACTTGGGAATTGGTTGATCTTCCTCCGGAAAATAAATCGTTGGGTTGTAAATGGATACTCAAATGGAAGTATAAAACAGATGAGTATATATATAAGTACAAGGCTAGGTTGGTAGTCAAGGGCTATCGGTAGAAGGAAGGCCTTGACTATTTTTCACATACTCCCCGGTGTCTAGGATGACATTCATATGAGTATTCATTGCGATCGCAGCGTTGCGTGACCTTGAGATACATCAAATGGATGTCAAGACAACCTTCCTAAATGGTGATTTGGAAAAAGATATTCATATGGAACAACCCGAGGGGTATGTGGTTCCATGGCAAGAGAAGAAAGTCTGTCGACTTGTCAAATCTCTGTACGGGATGAAACAGGCCCAGAAGCAATGGCATGAAAAAATTGATAGTACTCTACTATCGAAGGGTTTTTCCATTAATGAGTGTGACAAATGTATCTACACGAAAGGTAACTCTGACTCATTCGTCATGATATGTCTGTACGTAGATGACATATTGATCACAAGGAGCAGTCCTAACTTGATCCTAGAGACTAATAACATGCTGAAACAATGCTTCGACATGAAGGATATGAGTATCACAAATGTCATCTTAGAGATAAAGATCTCTAAGACATCTGACGGACTGGTCTTATCTCAGTCTCACTACATAGAGGATGTGTTGAGAAAGTTCGAGATGTTTGACAGTTCGCCTATGAAGTCACCACTGGATAGAAATCAAAAGCTTGATAAAAATCATGGTACACCCGTATGCCAGGAGCAATATGCATATGTGATTGGGAGTTTGATGTACATAACAAACTGCACCAGACCTGATATTGCTTATGCAGTCAACAAGTTGGCTAAGTTTACCCGTAATCCGAGTAATGATCATTGGAAGGTGTTGAATCGGATACTACGATACCTGAAATACACGCTAACTTACGAGGTGCATTATTCGAGATATCCGGTTGTACTAGAGGGGTATAGTGATACAAACTGGATATCTGATATAGAGAACACCAAGTCCATCAGTGGGTATATATTTACAATTGGTGGTAGGGTTGTGTCTTGGAAATCCTCTAAGCAAACTTGCATTTCCCGAATCAACGATGGAATCGGAGTTTATCACTTTAGACAAAGCAGGAGAAGAAGCCGAGTGGCTTCACGACTTCTTAGAGGATGTCCCTTGTTGGGACAAAGCCGTACCTTCTGTAATGATCCACTGCTACAGCCAGTTGGCTCTGGGAAAGGCACGGAGTTCTATGTACAATGACAAGTCTCGTCATATTCGACGGAGATATAAGACCGTTAGGCAGCAGATCACCACGGGTATAATATCCATTGATTACATAAAATCAAAGGATAACATAGCGGAACCACTGACAAAGGGCTTACCCAAAGATCAGATGTTCTGCCTGTCTAGGGGAATGGGCTTAAAACCCAAGCTATAAGGACCAATACGGTGGTAACCCAACATTACTAACTGGAGATCCCAGGAATTAGGTTCAATGGGAAAACTAAGTTGTAAAGGTTCAGTTGAGCGCTTCGGTGGAAGCATAAGCACTTCAGATAGTGATTTCTGTAAAGAAACATCAATCCAAAGTCGTTCCCGCAATAGACATTAAGTGCTTTCTGAAGTGTGGGTAAATGTTAAGTTTCTAAAACCTTTAATGACCCTCAACGATTGAGGTTAGGTTTGGGGAAACTTTTAATGGTTCCTAACACTTGTAAAGTGGGATATAGCAGAATACCTTGTAGGAGACCACCTATTTAAGTGCAAGGACAGGCCGCCTCAAATGAACGCACTTAAGAATCCAAGAAGTGTCCACGGCCACAACGGATAAAATATTACGAAGAACAGAGTAAGGAAAGTTGTTGTGTTAGTACCATTGACTTGGCTTACACTAAACACTGACGGTTCAATACATCACGTTCACCGCGCAGTAAGTAAGTCTGATGGTATTCAACTATGGAAGGTTCAAAGCGGAAACTACCTATCCAGATGCAACATCTGTCCGCTGAAAGATTGCTGGAAATAGGCACCTTGTGAGTGCGCCAAAATCTCTTTCAAAAGGGGATTGTTGGAAATTTACTAATATGAAATTAAGTTTATCCCATTATTTATGACTCGAACAATTGGGGGCCCGCACGTCGGAAATGTCATTTTCACACACGTGTACACGTAGTGCCAAGTATCGTAAATTTCATTAGTGAAAGAGATATTGGTACATACGTAATACGTTTGAGACATAGAATGATGGACGATTATTGACCAAATGACAAGTATTCCACGTTGGTAAACGAAGGAAGAAGTGTAAGATGAAACGAGTCGGAAATCGTCGCGGAGCCGTGAAAGGCCGCGGCGCAACACCGTCGGAGCCGCGAAGCTAAATGGTGGCTTGGCTACTGGAGACGAGGCGTCGTGACGCTAATTCGCAGAGCCGCGGTGCTTCGGAGGCAGAATACTGCGACGGGAATATGGAAAGTTCTGACTTTTGGGCTGGTTTTGGAGCATTGAATCTCCATTATTTGGCACATGAATTCAACCATTATTTGGCTGAATGTAACCCCTCAATAAGTGTCATTACATGGATATTGAAGGCCTTTAGTTGGCTAGTTGAGGGGTCATTTCCTTACACTATAAATTGAGGCATTTGGCTCACTTGTTCAACACTTAGAAATTTTCTGAAATCTTCTTCTTCCTATCTAGCAAGTTTTCTATATTCAAAGTTCTTCAAGAGTAACACTTGAGTTTTCTTTGCTCATTTGTTAAGTTGTTGTTGTATCTTGGGAGACTATTGCCCGACAACGTAAAATGATATATACGGGTCAATCTTGTCTTAAAGACAGAGTGTCATCACTCGACTCAGCAAATCACAACGAATTTGTATCGTTCTTGATTCCAGTTTATTATAATATTTAGTTTATCCTTTCTAGCATTTGTAATATTTAGATACTTTCCGTTTCTTGCGATGGTTGTAACCCACAAAAACAAGTTGACCCAAGGATTATTGAACCAACCATGTGTCGTTTAAGAGAGGCAAGGACATATAACGTACAGTGCATTGAAGTATTAATCCAGCTTACGTCAGTTGGGTTGAGTCTTTACCTCAAAGGCGATTACAAGTATTAGATAAGTCATTCTCATTGCCTGTGCAATAATAACGATTAGAATCCCAGCCCATTGGTTTAATGGTCACAGATCCAAGCACAAACCATCCAGAAAATCAATTTGTAGTCTACATCCCCTCCAGAGGTGAAGACAAGAAAAATTCAATTTTTGATGGTAGTGTTCGGCATAATTTGAGCGTATTTCGAGCAAAAGGATTCAATAAAATAAAAAAATGTCATGCTTGGAATTCGAGCCTGCAATGCATTCTAAAGCAAAACTTAATTGAGCCACATCTGCCACTACCTAACAAGTTTCCTTATGTTGAGAATCATTAATTTATACAACATAAATATATTTCTATTCTATTTTCACAGTATATTTCCCAACAAAAGGATTCAATTGAATTTCCTGTGAACCATTATGTTAAGAGTCTCACATCAGAAATTGAATGGAAACATGGACTCCTTATATGAATTTGGACAATCCTCACCCTACAAGTGTTAAGAGTCCCACATCGGAAATTGAATGAGAATATGGACTCTTTATATGGATTTGGACAATCCTCACCTATAAGTTAGCTTTTGGGGTTGAGTTAGGCCAAAGATCCATTCTTTACATGATATCAGAGCCAGACCCATTCTAATTCTTTGTTCGTCGATGTTGAGCCCCAAATTATATTGTCCATGCTCTAGTTAACAAGGTCTGGGCGTGCGGAGTGTTAAAAGTCCCACATCGAAAATTGAATGGGAACATGGACTCCTAATATGGATTTGGACAATCCTCACCCTACAAGTTAGCTTTTGGGGTTGAGTTAGGTCCAAAATCTATTCTTTACAATGTAGATCCACTCCCATTAATCCCCTTCCAAGCCAAACTCTTTAGGACTGATTAACTAAAATAAAACAAAAATATTAATCTGATGTTTGTTATCCAGGACAGACAATTCCAATGCCATTACAACAGTATTATTCTGCAGCAGAGAAGTGATAATAAGAGATCATTATCATGAATCCTAAATGAAAGTTGTTTAATTGTTATTTGAATGAATGCAGCCCACGATTTGGCCTAAGTGACATCAGTCTTATAAGTTATTTTTATTTACGTACGTACTATTAGTCTTGTAAGTTCTCTGGTTAACAAACAAAAAAATATGACTAGCTAGTACGTCAATGCTACATTTGAAAGCATTAATAACAACCAAGAGCTAAGTGAATCCATTGTGAAGAAGCTTCTGATTATGATAAGAGCAAGGAGAAAGCATTCCTCAAAAATCTGATTCCAATGTAAAATTGCTAACTTAACCAAGGGTAAAATGCAGGTAACAACTTGATTTGCATGTTCAAGAAGAAGTAACATTTGCAAACTGGGCAAGGGATAAAAGGGTCATTTTTGGAGCATAGATGGGTGGAATTTGATTTCTTGGATGGATTTGGGAATTGGAAGTAGGTGGTGGTGAAAGGTTTGGCCGTGTGGGTAAGTCGTGTGCCTGCTCAGTACATGGGGTTTCTTCGCGAGAGTTCGAATCTTTCAGGCGACTTATCATTTTTGTTTCTATTTCTTTATAGAAAAATTAATGATAAGACAATTTTTTCCCTGTCTAGACTCTAGAGTTAAGAATTTGTTCCCCGACTATAAATTCTTAGACTTACTTCCACAGAGCGTCCAAATCAAAATATTCATGTGGTTAAGAAGACACTTGAGGAATGCTCTAATAAAGTTGTCATGAAAGCTTAAAAGAAATGGAATAGAATCAAGATAATCTGATTGTTTTATTAATTGGATGATATTCATCGCATTGGGATAAGTCATATTTTTACGTACTTATTTGGCCACTTATTGGGAGCCTAGACCACCTTTTACTTAGTGATGCGATATTCCATTTGAATCATACAAGTTACTCTCTCAATTTATATATATGAGGAGGTTCAGAGGATTTTTGAGTATTTTACCGTAACAAAATCTACATATTTTAAAATTATATAAACCGTCAGCATAATTAGTAAAAAGAGTTGTTTGAGTTCTTAAATAATAAAATATTTATATAAATTGAGACGGGATAGTAAAATACTTCCTGAAAAGCTACTTTCCTATATAAGTTTTAACTTAAAATTTTTGATTAAAAATGAAAGGAACCTTGGGGTAAATATTGTTATTACGTAAACTAAATCCAAAAGGCAAAAATTGTCATGTAGGTCATTTGAATTGCTTGGTTTTTTCATCGGTGAATCCGACACATATTTATCTTGAAAACTTGGCAAAATGAGTAAAATTACAGAACTGACAACACCACAAGGTAAGAGCACAAGGAAATTGAAAGTTGAAACAACAGAAAAAAGAACTTATTGATCAACAAATCGAAAGCAGTTATCTATTTACTAATTAGGCAGGAAGCTTTGAAGCTTCGAGATCGGTAGCTTGCTTGATCAAACTCTGGTCACTGTCATCAAGGGCCATTTGAATCGGCGATGAGCCAAGTCCATCGGCGATCGCCAGCATAATTCTCCTCATCTCATTCCCAAACTCCGCTCGATCCACGGTACCGTTGTGGTCGCAATCAAACTTCTCGAATATCGAATCGTATAGTTTTGTGAGTTCCTCCGACGTAGCGGCGACTTCGACGCCGAAGTGAGACTCGATGAGCCGGAGAGATTCAAACGCTTTGCGAAGCTCGGATCTGGATAAAACGCCGTCGTTGTTGAGGTCCAAATCGGTAAATCCTTTATCAATTGCCTTTGTGAAAGCCTCTTCGTCGTTGACGAAGTTTCGAATTGTTGATCCGTCGATGATCACCACTCCCATTTATTTTTTAGAAATTGTTTAAATGATTTTTGAGGTACTGCTAGTGATGTGGGAAATTGTAATAGGTTATATGGCTGGGGAATTTTGCGAATTTGTTTAATTAATAGAATGTAAAAACTACGCTAATGTTTTAAGATAAGATATTTTTTAAGAGAATAAACAGTCGGTGGATACCTTGTCATTGGAGCACGAATTATCATTTTATGGCACGTGTTGTCTAATAGTATGATGTGAAATGAATGGACAACCACTATTTTTATCATCAATAATGCTACTTTCTTGTCCGCTTGGGCAGCTCAATTGGTTTCAAGGGGATATTTAGAGCAAAGACTAAGGATCGAATCCCGTCAGCGACAGTGTGAGGGTTTCTTCTTGAAATAAAGGAGGGTCCCTTGTGCGCAGCGTGGTAGTTGTCTAACCTTTGAAATCAATTTAGTCACCATGATTTACCTCCTTCACAGACCTGTCGGATCGGGGTGTGGGGGCTCCTGGGGTGAGAGATTTCACCTTTCGGAGCAAATAATGCTACTTTCTTGTTTTCATTTTTTCTTTTTAATTTGCATATTCTAATACATGTGCTCTTATATTTGAGCAATACGCTTGATAGTTGTAAGTTAAGTTAATACTCATTTAATATTATGAGATAATTTATAATCACATATAATATGAGATTTATTTTGTATCATTTATTTTTATTTTTTTTAAATTCTTAAATTTTATGTCAAATTAAATTGTGTCTCATAAATTGAGACGGAGAGTAATTATTACGCTTTTCTTTTAAGTAATTTTTTTTGGTCAAACACAACTTGAACTTCTCGATGCTATTCTTCAACGTCAATTTAATATTTCCTTTTTACTTTATCAAATGTTGAACTTTTAGATCCATTTTCGTTTGAGCTCCCGATCCACGCTCCAGTTGGGCTCTGGGCGTGAAGGGGGTGTTAGAGTGGGTTAAAGTCTCATATTAATTGTGGAATGGATTGATGATTTGCTTATAGGGACTTGAGCAATCATCCCCTCATGAACTAACTTTTGAGGTTGAGTTAGGCTCAGATACCGTATCTTTACTCATATAATCACCTTTCCAACACACTACATTTTCAATTTTGTCATTTCCTCTAAGTTTATAAGTAATTTCAATTCCTCCCAATTTATTTACAACTTTTTGTCAAAAAGTATATAATCCTTTACAGCTTTTTCTCTATGCCAATGCCCCATTAATATAGCAACAATAACAGTAACAACTTTATTTGCTTCTAAGCTAAACTCGTAACATGTTAAAATTTTCGAATCGATGTATTTTAGGATTTCACAGTCGAGAAGAGTCAAATCAGTTACTCAGCATACATATGTATTAAATCATAATTAGTTAGTGATGAATTCCACTATTGGTCCAGGGCCAGTTGACAAAGCCCATCTGTCTTTTTTTCCGACTAGCTACAATAATATATAGTAGGAGTTAATCTTCTATGCCTCTTCTTATAATATAACTATCGTACTTCTCTGCCAAATTAGCCATCTATGATCTATTTATGTTTCCTTGACTTTAAGGTTCACCTAAGGTCAAGATTACTTATTAATCCTATATGATCTATAGTTTTGTTAAGATTTGGACAGTAGCATGATGCTTCCATTGACACTACTAGGTACTTCTTTATTAATAATTTGACTTCTACTGACATATAATATCTGAATGTTCCCTAAAGTGAACACCACATTATCTAAATAAATGGGGTAGGCAAATCCGGCCAAAACTTCCATTTCAAAGAGTAGTACGTACTAGATATACTTGAACATTACATTTTAGCCACAGATTAACAGATAAACTAACTTAAAATGAGTTAGATAATCATCCAGTAGTTACATTTTGGACTTGAAGAATCAAACGTTATACACCCCTTCTTCCTGAGTCAGACTTGGTCAACGATTTAAGTCTTACTAAGAGTTTGACATTTTTATCCCAAGTTGACCCTTCTTTCTTCTTCTTTTTCTCTGGAGAACCTTCCGACAAATTATCCGGCGACTCCATCAATATCCGGCCTATGCTCTCCGGCGTCCTTGCCAATTCATCGTACTCGTGTCTGCCTTCCGTTGCATCCACTTCAGCGCCCAAAATCTTCGCTTGCATGGCGGTCAACACGGCCTTTACCGCCACATCAGCATCCCTCCTATTCCTCAACAAGATCTCTCCGATATGAGCTGGCGTGAGGGTCCCACCTGACCTTATGCAACTCTCCACCACGTCGAACAGCACGTGCGAGTCCAACCCTAAGTAATTTTTCACCAAGACCCTGAAGGCATGCATCCCGCACGTGCCAAGGCTAACGTGCATGTCCATACGGCCACATCTAACCAATGCCGGATCTACATTGTCCTTGTGGTTTGTAGTGAAAACTATCACCTTCTCTTCTCCACAGCACGACCATAGCCCATCGGTGAAGTTCAACAGGCCTGATAACGTCACACGTCCATTGTCTTCTGTATTATTGCCAATGACATGATGTTGATTTTTCTTGTGCACAGATTGATTATTCCTCATTTTTGTCATCCTATCGCCCGTTAAGTTAATAGAACAATCAATATCCTCAATCACAATGATGGACCGATTTGTTGTTTGTATGAGTAAAGCTCTGAGTTCTGAGTTGTCTGAGACTTTGCTGAGCTCGAGATCATACACGTCGTAGCAAAGGAAGTTCGCCATGGCAGCAATGAGGCTTGATTTTCCTGACCCTGGAGGTCCATATAGCAAGTATCCACGCTTCCATGCACGTCCAATTTTGTGGTAGAACTCTTTCCCTTCCGAAAATGCAGTTAGGTCATCCATGAGTTGAGTCTTCAGCTCCGGCTCGAGGGCTAATGTCTTGAACGTGGAAGGGTGGTGAAAAGGGATGGAGGACCAGCCAGATTCGTACGAACCATGACCGTTGTTCGTGAAGAGTCTCCTTTCACGAGAAATCCTCTCGAACTCCTCTGCTTGAGCAGTTACCTTCTCAAGGTAAGGGTTGAGGAGCTCGAGGCGATGCCGTTTGGGGAGTTTGAGGGTGAAGCTACGCTTCTCCTCAACGGAGTCCTGAACGTTGTCGACCTGATGTGTCCAAGAAAGGTGGTGGCCGCGGAAATCGTCGTGGACCATCTGATTAGGCGCCACGGTGTATGAAATGCGGTTGGATGATTTAGAGCGAGAGAGGGTAAGACGACGGCAAGTGGAAGAGGAATTAATAGAGTTCAAGTAAAGATTTACGTGTCGATAGAGATCGTTAACGTCAACGCCACAATAGCCATTGAATTCAGGGATTTCGAAGTAGGAATAAGGGCTGAAGAAATCTTGAATAGATTCATAGAAAGAGTGTAGCAAGGAGACTAACTGAGTGGGCAAAACGTTTTGGAGAACTGTTAGAAGGCCCAAGAATGACCAGATTTGTGACAATATCTCCATGTTTGACAAAGGTTTGGGAAATATTGGAAGAAGAGATAAAGAAATGGAGATGAAGTTTGTGGAGTTATGTAAGGGAAATTTTGGGAGCTAATTAGTGGGGGTGTGATTTGTGAATATAATTATGCTAAAAAGGAAACCAAAATGACTGTTTGAGAGCTGAAAAGAGAGTGTGTAAACAAAAGTAAAAGTAAAAGTAAAAGCAAAAGATAGGCATGAAGCCGACACCGTTCTCACTTGTACTTTTTTTCTTTCCGTGCAGAGACGAATATAATGGTTATGCAACTCATTCTTCGTAATCTTTCTAAGAAACAAATGTGAGGGCCGCGACGGACATCCGGATCCATCTGTTGAATACCACCAATCGTATAGTTAATATCTAATTATAATTAAATACGGATTAAGTCGAAAAAGGACTATGTAAAATCAGATAACCAACTACTATATATACATATCCATATCAAGGCCGACAAGGCCATACAAGACTACTACACACATAACACCTGTCTACAAGCCTCTAAAGAGTATGTGACATCAAAAGGTCGGGACAGGACCCCGCCATACCCATATAGACAAACAAAAATATACAGTATCAAGATTAGACCGACACTACGAAATAAAGGGAGTGCCCCAAAAATCCGTTGAGTCAGCAACCTACTAATGTGGATCATCACCTTGCCTACGTGAACCTGCGGGCGTGAAACGCAGCGTCCCCGATAAAAAGGGACGTCAGTACGACTGATGTACCGAGTATGTCAGGCATGATCAGTAGTATAACAAAGATATAACAATAAACTGAAACAGAAACAGCTGATCAACAGTAAATGCCTTTGAGGGCCCTAATACATATGCCTAAATGTTATGCATAATGCAAATGCGGTATACATATAAATATTGACCACACAATGGCATCTTTCTATCCATAACAGCCTATGTGTGCATCATTTCATTATCATATTGGCCACACAAGGGCATCAATATTGGCCTCTTCAGGCTCTTTCGTGATAGTCTGTATGCAGGTGGTGTGCGTATATAACGCCTTTCCTTTCCCCATATCCCCTACATATACATAATATTTATCATATAGTAGTGTGTATAGCACATATGAGTCCAAGGTAATATATGAATATAATGTAAATGAAAATGCATGAGTGACAATAAAATATTCTGAATTTACCGGATGACATAATATTCTTGTACCTTCGGCTAACATTTGGAATATCAACATCTTTTCCATATACCTCAATAAGGATTTAGGAACATATTTAGACATTTTTTAACATAGAAATCAATAACATGAATATTCTTAACTACTAGGAGTAAAATAATTTATGAAATAATATCACGGTTATATTTCGTTACATGAAACATGCCAAAAGAAAGAAATAATTTGCCTTAATATACCTCGAATCCAAGCTTAATAACTCGAAATTGAACTTAAAATGAAAACTTCAATTATTGTTGCTTCTGTTGCTCTTGGATCACAAATTGATTCATTTATAACTAACAATCAACTATTTTCGTGAAGAATTCATTTATGGAGAATGTGAAGGAATTAAGATAGGATAATTGAATTTGATGACATAATTTTTAGAGGTTTATGGGATAGAACTTAGAAGAGGTTGCTGTTTATTAATGGATCACGACCTCTCCTCTCCATATTGATATCACTAACAACGTTACCTGCTAATCTCAATTGCTGCCACCTATTAGTGATATTAGCTTAGTCATTAGGTAGACTACTTAAAGCCTACACGTAGAGATTCCCTAATTAATAGGTTAAAACACCCACTAACTCTTGTCCCCCACACAACTTTGCCCCTCTATTAAAATTAATTAATCAGACATACAATTAATTCTTGATCCCAATTCACTTAAATCTTAATGACTTATAAGACATTCGTATAATCAATGTCATAATTTTTGTAATATGATACTCGTCCATAACCTCATTAGGGATATACAACTATAATTTTCAATTCCCATCGTCACACTTCCTAAGTCCTAAGTTATTTCGGGACTGCATCCTTTCATATATTAATCTTTTTATTAGCATACGTAATTATAACATAAATTTTACGAGGCTCGGGTCTACTTGCATACGTTTAGATGCTCAAACCATCGTTCAAAATTACGGGATGTTACATCCTTCCCCTCTTAGAAACATTTGTCCTCGAATGTTGGGGTGACATATCTAATTCCTATCGCGTAACCAGCGAATATAACTACTTTTTCACGGCCATATAAGGTAACACACATCATTGCATTAGACCTCACATGGTACACAATCATTAATTATAATATCAAGATTTGGAATTTACCTTATGCTTCTCTTGGAACCTCGGCGTTGGTCTGGAATAGGTATGGATACTTGTATATCATTTCCTCTTCTGCCTCCCACGTCATCACTTCCACGTTCTTATTTCGCCACAAAACTTTCACAGAGGCTACTTCTTTAGTCCTTAGCTTGCGGACTTGTCAATCTAGGATAAAAACATGAACCTCTTCATATGATAAGTCCTCTGTAATCTTCACATCATTAATCGGTATAATCCGAGATGGATCTCCAATACATGCTCTCAATATGGAAATATGGAAAACTGGATGAACAAACTCCAACTCCGAAGGTAAGTCCAACTCGTAAGCTACTTGACCGATTCGTCGAATTATACAGTATGACCTAGTATACCTTGGAATGAGCTTTCCATTCTTTCCTAATCTCGTTACCCCCTTCATAGGAGAAATTTTCAGGAAGACCTAATCATCTACTTGGAACTCTAAGTCTCGTCGTCGCACATCTGAATACGACTTCTGACGACTCTGTGCGGTTAACAGACGTTCTTGAATCAGCTTCACCTTCTCTATGGCTTGGTGTACCAAGTCAGGCCCAAATAACTGTGATTCGCCTAACTCGAACCATCCGATAGGAGATCTATATTTTAGTCTATATAAAGCCTCATATGGAGCCATTTTAATGCTAGCATAATAACTGTTGTTATACACGAACTCAATAAGGGGTAAATGATCATTCAAATTTCCCTTGAAGTCCAATACACAAGCTCGTAACATATCCTCGAGTGTCTGAATCATATGCTCGGCCGGCCTGTATGTCTGAGGATGGAAAGTTGTGCTAAGATTAACTTGGATTCCTAAACCTTTCTGAAATGATTTCCAGAAATTAGCTGTAAACTATGCACCTCGGTCAGATATAATGGAAATAGGCACACAATGGAGACAAACAATCTCTTTAACGTACAACTTCGCGTAGTCCTCGGATGTGTAGGTAGTTTTAACTGTCAAGAAATTAGCTGATTTGGTCAGTCTATCAACAATTACCCAAATAGAATCAAACTTCCGATAAGAACGAGGTAAAACCGTAACAAAATCCATATTAATCATTTTCCATTTCCACATCGGAATCTCAATGTTCTGAGTCAAACCACCAGGCTTTAGGTGCTCTATATTTACATGCTGAAAATTAGGACACTGAGCTACAAACTCCGCCATGCTCCTCTTCATGTCATTCCACCAATAAATACTCTTGAGATCATGATACATTTTAGTAGATCCAATATGAATGGAATACCGTGAGCAATGGACTTCCGTCATAATTCTATCTCGTAATCCCGCTATATTTGGAACACATAAACGACCCTGGTGCCTGAGAGTTCCATATTCGTCAATTTCAAAGGTTGTGATCTTTTTCTGTTGAATGCCCTCTCTAATATTTCTCAAACTGGGTCCTTCCCACTAACGTTCATTAACTTCCGATATGAGGGAGGATTCTGACATATTCTGAATCACAAAACCACCATCCTCCGAATCCCTTAACCGGACTCCTAAACTAGCTAATTGATGGAGCTCCCTTACTAACTCCCTCCCCTCGACCTGCATCGGGGTCGAGCTGATCATCGACTTACGACTGAGCGCATCTTCTACCACGTTAACTTTACGGGGATGATATAAGATATCCACATCATAATCCTTCAATAATTAAAGTCACCTCATCTGTCTCAAGTTCAACTCTTTCTGCTTAAATATGTATTGCAGACTTTTATGATCCGTGAAAATGTCTACATGAACACCGTACAAGTAGTGCCGTCAAATCTTCAGTGCATAGACAACTGCGGCCAACTCCAAATCGTGTGTCAGACAGTTTTTCTCATGTTTCATCAATTGTCTTGAAGCATATGCAATCACTTTACCATGCTGCATTAACACATATCCTAAAACTGCTCCTGAGGCATCACAATACAAAACATAGCCTTCCGGACCATCTGGAAGAGTAAGGACTAGTGATGATGTTAGTCTATCCTTTAACTCTTGAAAACTCTACTCACAAGCATTGGACCACTGGAATTTTATGGCCTTTTGTGTCAACTTTGTTAATGGTGATGATATGGTAGAAAATCCTTCTACAAACCTCCTATAATAGCCGGCTAAGCCTAGAGAGCTGCGAACCTCTGATGGAGTCATAGGCCTCGGCCAATTCTTCACTGTTTCAATCTTCTGAGTGTCAGCTCTTATACCTTCGTCTGACACTATATGACCAAGAAAATCATTGAATTCAACCAAAACTCACACTTGGAGAGCTTTTCATACAACTTATGATCCCGGAGCGTCTGTAGTACTATCTGCAAATGATCCACATGCTCTGCTTCCGAGTGAGAGTAAACCAGAATATCATCTATAAATACTATCACAAATACATCCAGAAAAGGGCGAAAATACGCTATTCATTATATCCATAAATGTTGCAGGCGTGTTTGTGAGTCCAAATGACATTACTAAGAACTCGAAGTGCCCATACCTTATCTTGAAAGCCGTTTTCAGAATGTCCTCCTTAACCATTAGCTGCTATTATCCTGACCTTAGGTCGATCTTTGAAAAACATCTTGCACCTTGTAACTGATCAAACAAATCGGCAATTCTTGAAAGAGAGTACTTGTTCTTGATAGTGACTTTATTCAACTGTCGATCCTAATCATATTTTTGCTTTGCTAATTTCTTATATTCTTACTATCTCTTCAATCATGTCCACAAACAAGTCATCATTGTAAGATCGACAAATGTTTCATATTTGATTAATTAAATTTTGATCTGCAAATGACTACGGCTAGCTGAAGTTAAATAATTATATATAGCAAATATAAATAACTTTTTATAGTATTAGATTATCTAAAGAATATTTATATATAAGTAAGCTCCTTAAAATATAGGATTTAATTTATAATTTTAAAAATAAAATAAGTTACTTGTTATAACAGATAAGAATATGATATGATATTGTAAGTTTCTTACTCAAACATATATATCAAGGTAAACAAATTTGAAAAAGGGTATATTTTCTCATTTCTATTACCATAACGAAATTGAAGTCTATTACTTGGACCGCAGTCACCTTCATCCCTGGAGGCGGACCCACGTGGTGAGAAGGAGTCATGTCCACTCGTTAATTTCGGAAAAAATTTAATAAAATTATCGGATGAAGTGATGTTGCGTGACATTCTTTAACAAATGTGCATCTTCCCCTGGTGGCGTCCCCATCATTTTCAAATCCTGTGTCCGCCTATGTTATACCATTGATAGAATGAAGGAAATAGATCGATCGACGTTTTTAAGTTACTTGCAGATGTGGATCTATTATATGTTGTAACTATATTTCATTAGACTTTTGTTTCGATTAAGACTACAATTTCTTTAGATTAATAACTAGTTTAAATGACTTATAACTCCATACAGAGGTTATAAACTTGTTTCATTTACAAAGAGAAGAAATTTACTAGCCTATTTGACTGTGTGAAATGTGATAGTTTTAGTTGCATTAATTTTGGTGTACCATTCCCATTGATATATGCTAATTTCTTGACTTTTGTTCAAGTTCAATCTCTTTAAGTTTTAACTGGTCGAACATAATCCAAAGTTTGTTCCCCAAAAAAGTAGTAAGTAGTTTTTCAAACAGTTTTTTTAAGATGAATTTATTTTTTGACAAAGGCAAATATATTTAACGTTTCTTTTTTACTCTTCTTTTGGGTGGGCGTGAAGATATGAAACGAGGCATTTTTGCTTTGCGTATTCCCCATCTTTACTTAAAAATTTGTTGCAAAATAAAAGTATCTTGTAAATCTGAGAAAAGGGATTCCTCAATTACCAAACTTTTATTAACATGCTTGAGCTTTTTTCCTTTTGTGTTTCACTTTCACAAATGATACAACCTTGAAAATTTCAGAAATTAGTGAAGATAGAAAAAGAACCAAGAGGAGGATGAAATATGAATTAGAATATTAGTGGAGGTCAGCCTTGTTGAAAGTGCTAAAGAATAAAGCCAAAAAAGCAATTTGCGGCATGTTCATGGATTAACACATAAATTGTCTTTTCTACCATAACTTGTCTTTTGTGCCTTATCCACCATTTCCTCACTAAAAAAGTTGTGGAGAAAAACAAAAGACATCACTAAAAAGTACTTGTACACATTTAAAACTAGCTAATCCGCTCAAGACTAATGTCTTTAATTTGGATATTATTCTTGGTTGTTTTAGCATATACTTGATCCCTTACTTATACGGGTGGAAAAATATTAATCGTTCAATGAAATGGAATGGTGACAAATGATGCATATTATACCCTGAGGGTGGATAAGGTGTCATATCCTAGGATTTTGTTTGGGATTAAATCTATATTGGGTTTGATTGACGGTCTTAATTTATTTCATGTTAAATTTATACAGTCAACCTAATAAGTATAATATAAATTTAATCCAATAATTAATTATGGATAACCGATATTATCCCATCAAACTTGGATTATATTATCGCATCACCCAGAATAAATTAGTCTAGAGATTATAATCACAGAACTGTAATTCCAAGATCGGAAAAGGGCCAAAAATACCTCTGAAGTATTAGAAAAGGTATAAAAATATCTTTCTTCCACCTATTTTGTTAAAAATACCATTCAGATCACTTTTTTGGCTCACTTATGCCCTTTGACTAACGGTCAACACTAAATTAGAAAAAAAAATATTTAAATTCCACATGACATTTTATTACTAGTCTAATTTTTTAAAATAAATCATGATAGAATTTTTATTAGCAATTGTGAATTTTTTTTAAATCTGGAAAATTGATTTTTATTAAGAAAAAGTGGAAACCCCATTTTAAAAAAAAATAAATCAGGAAAACTAATTTTTTTATTAAAAATCTGGAAAAGTGATCCTTTTTAAGATAAACTGAAGGATATTTTTAGCAAAATAGATGGAAGAAGGGTATTTTTAATTTTTTTTTAATAATTCAGGAGCATTTTGACCCTTTTAGCCCGCAAACCAAATCACTGAAATTTGAGATAAAAAATTATTTAGCGACTAAAATTATGAATCTGATTGTGGGATTTATGACTTAATTTGTTCCCCCAATTAGAATCTAATCATGGCCACAGCTAACAGTCAAGTGGGCAGGAATCTTCTTGACCACGTTAGTTAGTTTAGATGCCAAAAAGAAAGGAAATGATAGAGGAAAGGGAATAAATTTGGTTTTAGGTTAGAGCTTTATGTAAATGGTGATGGATAAAAGGAAAAGCTTTAGACAAAAGACAATAGCAAAGCTCAGCACCCCCACACACACACAAAAAAAAAAGCTTTGGAACCCCTTTAGCATGTAGTACCAAAATTAAGGTACTCAGTAAGAAAAAAAAAATCAGTTTTATTTGATATGACTGTGTTTGACTTAATTTAGTGCAGGTGACTTGTGAGTATTTCTCTTCATTTTTTATTTAATGTTATATGACCGTGTTTGTGACTTGTGTGTATATCTCTTTAGTTTTTCTGATTTATTTGATATGATTGTGTTTGACTTAATTTAGTACAACTGCACTTGTGAGTATCTCTCTTCATTTTTTTATTTAATGCTATATGACAGTGTTTGTGACTCGTATGCATCTGTCTTCAATTTGTCATTAACATCCAATAACATATTATTAACAAGAAATTTTTATTACATTATGTAAACCTCAATTATTCGGAGATCTTAATTTTCCAATAGGCTTCTTTTTCATATATGCCACACTCGATTAATGTTAAATATCACTCTACCATTTACATATTATGATATTTCAAAGACAATGGAGAGGCTCGCTTTTGCTTTAGAAAATGATATTTTTTTCAAACTTTACTTTGCAGCTTTAGCTTTATGTTTCAGTAGAATTGTATTGCGTTTTTATATGTAAAAGTATGTTCTTAGGAACAATTTACTCATCATGAAGATATAATCAAAACCAACAATATTACATGCCCTGACTTACTCCTGTACTCTTAATTATCAAATGCTTTTTTTGTCATATTCTTACTATGTTTTTCATGTCCAAAACATGCGATCGTAGTAAGATGAGATGTTACTTCAGCTTTTACTAATATGATAACACAGCACCAGAAGTTCTAAGTCTGATCTTACCACCATCAATTATTATTATGACATAATGGGACGTCTTTAAAATATATTTAAGTAAATAAAAGAATTCTATCTCTTACTCATTTGATTACACAATTCAACATTACCCCATTCAAGTAGTTCAACTTCTTTTAATTGGTGGAACTAATCGAAGTTTGTTCCAAAGGATACACTTGAAGTCTTGAACTATATATGGCAAGCATGTTTGAGGTTTCTTTCTTTTCTTTTCTTTTCTTTTCTTTCTTCTTTCTCTTACCTTTTCTTTTTTGGTTGGGAAAGAGGCATCTTTTTCTTTGCATTTTCCCCGTCTTTTTATGAGTTAGGCTTTTGTAATAGTTTGATCTTTTCCCTCTGCATGTAAATTTAGTACTCGAATTAGCTGCAAATGAAATTTAGACTTCTGTACCATAAAATAAATAATCTTTTCTGCATGACGAGTGATCATAATAATGATGGCCCATAAAACTGAGAACAGAAGAAGTCCATAAATCGCTATGAATAATATCAAAAGACATCAAAGTACGAGAAGTAGAGGCTACAAATGATAATCTAACATGTTTTCCTAAAAGAAAAGAATGACAAATTGGAGTACTACGCGTATCCTTACAAGAAATAATATTATTTTTATGCAAGGAAAACAAAATGGACGACCCAGGGTGACCCAAACGTGCATGTCACAAAGAATGAGCTAGAACTGCAAATGTCGATGGCATGGTGACTCGAGAAACTGGTGGTGTGCATGATTGGATAAATATCTCCCCTACTATTGCATCTCATGAGAGGTATCCCCGTTTTGAAATCCTTCACAGAAAATCCAAACCGATCAAAATTAACAAAAAATCAATTATCATTGGTGAATTTATGAACAGACACCAAATTTTTAATTAAGTTAGAGGCACGAATGGTATTTTTCAAAACAAGAGGTGGATGGGGGAAAGACAAAGTTGTATGACCGGAACAACGAATTGGAATTGTGTTGTCATTACCAACAATAATGCCACGATTTTTGCTCAAATTGAAATAAGATGAGAGAGTACCTTGGTCGGACGTCATGTGAGAAGTGACGCCGGTGTTCATGTACCAATTTGCGTTTGGAGAATTTAATCCAAGGGTATGCATAGCGGCCTCAATATCTGTGGGTGTCGGAATCGGATTTGGGCCCGCAGCATTGAAAACCTTCTGGGGCCAAAGCCCAAGCACACCGGCCTGTGGACCCGACTCGGGATGTTGCTGAAGAGACACGAGAAATTGGGCCTGTAAGTGGGCTAGACTGGAGCCCAATTCGCCGGGAATATATGTGGTGGGCAGTAGGAGGGACTGGGCCACTGGCCGCTGGTCCAGGCCCACTGCCAAGGGGCCCAAGGCTGGGACCAGGTGGACTAGGGCCCAGTACCACGAGGTCCACTATCGGTGTTGTTTCTGTTTCGTCCGCAATTTTTGCCATTATTTTTATGGTTTTAACCCTTCTTACCGCCACCGTTGTTGCAGTTTTGGCCCGAATTGTCAAAAAAACCATGAGAGTTATCGGATGAAGTCATCATCGCCACAGAACTTGGGCCGGTAGCCGCCTTTTTTGCCAAGCTGGCTTCTTCCAACGTGAACATCGAGCGAGCTTGATAAAAAAGGGGAATCGGATTACTTTGTCGGAGTAGAGTCTCAACTCCATTATAGGCCTCAGATAGGCCTGCAACTATTTGTAAGACAAAATGATTATTGGTAACAGGTGCTCTAACGTTAAAAAGTTGATCCGCTAATTCCTTGAGTCCTTTACAATAAGCTGAAACATTCGGGAAATCCTCCATGCTAACTTGTGCAAATTCTTGCTCAAGAATGACAACTCGGGAATGTTGGTTATCTTGGAATATATCACGCAATCTATTCCAGGTAGCCATAGATATAGTGTCTGGTTCAATGATTGTTTGTAAAAGGTCGGTAGAAATAGTGAAGTAGATCCACGGAAGGAATGTAGCATCAAGAGTGATCCACAACTGAGGATCCCCTGTTGACACCCAATTTTGTCCCATCTTTTCCAATTTATTTACAATTTTAAATATTTTTGACACCTCAAAATATATTTTAATATATATATATATATATATATATATATATATATAGGCATATATATATACACATATATTATTATTCTCAATATTATTATTATTCGTATTTTTTACAACCATTTGCCTTTTAAATCATGATCATAATTTTACCCTAATATTCTATGCTATTCTATTTTTCGCAAAACGACATCGCATTTTCCGTTTTGAGCATTTTAAACATTTCGCAAATATTATGTTTTATTATTATCACATCGTTATACCTTATTTTAAATAATTTACATATCTTCAAAGCTTTTAATAATAAACACCTTCTTTTATTTTTAACCAACTCCCCATTTTATTTCCCCTCACCCAAAACAATGTCAACCCACCACAAAATCACAGCCCAAACGAACCCCCCATTTCCGCAGCCCAATCGGACAACCCAAACCCAACCGAGCCCAAATGTTTTGGCCCAACCGGCCATTCTCTTCATTCCCTAAAAAGTCCCAAACAAACCAAGACCCCTAATTCCTCATCGTCCAACAACCAAAACAAATTTAAGCCAAATCGGACCAAATTTAATCTCCAAACCCGTCGGCCCAAGACCCAGGCCCACTCGACCAACCCACCCTTTCCCCCTTTATACCCAATCTTCTAAAAACAAAACAAGAAACCCCCAAATCCGCCCATCGAAAACCGGCAGCCAAACCTCACACCCGTCTCCAAAAACCAGCGGTCTTTCACCCGAAATCACCTTCGGACCGCCGGACAAACACCCTCACCATACCACTGCCATCATGCCCCCTCGACCGTCGAGCCCGCACATCGCACAGTTCCATTTTCCCCATTTTTGCAAAACCCCAGAGCTTTGAATAGCTCGCCCGAGTCAGATTGACCTGCAATGCTACAGTGGACCTCTAGAACACCTTCAAAAACTCGGTGGGTAAAAGCATAAACTCGTACCCCTTTGTTATCGTCTAGGTTTTTGAAATGTAAAGAAACCGTCACATTTTCAATCTTTGTTTTGAATTCAAAATTCAAACCTCAATCATTAGGGTCTCGATTGGGGCTATAAATAGAACCCTTTGTGGGTTGTTGAAGAGAGGAGGAGAAAAAGAGAAAAAGGATTCAGATTTAGAACAAAAAGCCCCATTTTTTTTAGCCGTTAACTAAGAGTCGACCTTTCTGGTTGTTTCGCAAAAGAGATTCTTTTTCAGAGCCAAAGATCCTTTCTTGAACATTTCGATTTTGAAAAGTCCTCCCTTTTTACTCTCGGTTCCGGTTCGGCAAATCCACAAACATTTTGTTCTTTTTCAATCGCATAAACAAACTTCTCCGAGAGGGTCGACGATTCGAAACACGTCTCGGTTCGCTGCCCGGAGAAGGTCAGTAAAATACATTCCTCTCGATTTATTTTCTGTATTTTTCGTGTTTTGGTGCTAACTATGTACTGATTATTGATGTGGTTGTGTTTTAATGCCTAAGTGTATCAAGTTGTTAGTCTTGTTTAATTACCTATCAAGATTTAGAAATGTTTTGTTTGTATTATTAAACTGATGTAGATTATGATATGAGGCATATGTTGTTAGTGCTTATTTAGAAGAGTTATGATCAGTTAGATGTTTTATGTGTGATACATATAGTGTTCGCACCTGTTTAGTTCATGATTAGTATTACATTCAGTATAAGGTATTGAAAATGTTGTTCAGTACATGTTCAGTGAAGTTATGATGTAAATTAGTTATGTTTTTAGCATGATTAATATGATAAGATCCCTGTTCTACTTTAAGGGTCATGATCTGTGGTGATTAAGATCTAAATATGTGGTTATATTTTGATTCTGTTACATGTTTGAGATCCAATGCTAAGTAAAAATAAAGTTGGGTCTCTTTGTAGATTTAGATATATGTCAACTTGTTTGCATATTTTCTTTGTGATCAAATGAGTAAGTGTTAAGATAGGTCGGTTTTAAATTCTTACTTCCCTGTTTATAAATATGCAGGCCTGCGTTCAGGGTAGTAAAATGGGATAAAGAGTTTTGTGTGTATATGTGTTGATTTCTGAACATTATATAATATTGTTGGATCTAGAATCTTTAAATAGGTTTATACTGCTGAGTCCTTTATTTGATTATTAGGTCATAATTCCCCTATCAAGATGCTTAAAATATGTCTGTGCTAATGCTTTCTACTTGCTTAGGCTAGACTGTGTCATGTTGGTTTGCTATCTGTCTGTCCTTTGTGATTAACTCATATATGTTGGTCATATGATAAGGATCTAGGAATATGTGTATTTTCTCTATTGCATTGATTTGTTGTGGATGTTAAAGGATAGTTGAAGGGCCTTAGCTTTGAACCATGTTAGTATGTTGTAAGTATGTTTGCATGAGTTTGGGCTAAGTAATAGAATGGAATAAGCATGCCTTGCTATCTACTATGATTGAACTTCTGTAATAAGTATCTCAGTTATTAGGTTGTTTCTTTATCCTTAAAATGCCATGTTTTGATCTGCTACCTAGGTGTCCTGTTGTCCGTATTTTTCCTTATACGCCAGAATGCTAGAGTAACATCCCTAATGGTATGAAAGACCTTCTGAGCCACTGGAACACATTTGTCTTAACTAACTGGTCATATATGTTCAGTTTAGCATAAACAATCTTTGGTGTCTGAAGAAGTTAGGCTATTTGATTGCTTCTGTGTTTCTCCTGTCCAATGTGACTTGTTAATTAGCCATGAAGTACCCATTAGTTTCAGTATCATTAAACCCAATAATGCAGTGGATACAAGAGTTTATATACTTAGTTTAGCCTTGGATTGACTCTGGATACTTGAGATGTGGTTTTTAAATGGCTATTTATGCATTTTAAACTTTTCTGATTCCTTTGAATTGACCACAAATTTACTTTGTTTCCTGAATATCAAAGCATGCCCATATTAGCATGAAACCCCTTTCGTGTCCATACTGATCATATATCCATTGAATTGGCCGCATCTACTTGGTTTGAAATGCACAAACATTTTCCTTTCTTCTGAAATACGCATCAATTGTTTGTTGTTCTTTTTCCTCCATTTTCTTATGTTTTCTATGAGATATTTAAATGATGTACCTCTAAAGTATATGAGCTATAGCGAACTGGGCATATATCCGGTATGTATCAAGTTCGTATGTCCTTAAGTATATCATGTATGATTAGAAAAATCATGTATATCTGTCTTTGGGTGTTTGGGATTAATGTGTATCGGGTCTGTCTGTTTTATGCTTTTCTTGTAAAATCAGTAGGAGCTGAGTGCCCTCGGTACATGCTTTGGTATGCAGGCTGTGTATTGAGCCTATTTGTGTATATGAAAGTATATATAAAAAAAGGGAATGTCCATCCTTGTGTATATCATTATTTGCTTGGTCAGTAAATGTCTGGTGGGCCTGGCCCATTTTGCTTTCCTGTTTGCCTACACTGCATTGTTGTAACCATTGGGCTCGGCCCACAGACTTTTTCGCTTGCTTCCCTTTCTGCCTTCATGATATAAATCGGGCAGGCCCAACAACATATCATGCTTCACGAATTATTCGTTTACATTGTTGATATATATTTCCACGTTCCATCTACTAATCCTTTTCCTTTCTTTTATTTACATGAAACGCATCGGGAGCAACGAAGAATCTCGTTATGAGACTCATCATGGCTAGTGTCAAACGAAGACCCGCATCCACATTCCTTGCATTCTCCAACCTCGGGATTTCAAAACAAATATGGCTAGATGACATCGTCATTCGCCTTAGTTCCCTTTTATTATTACTCTTTAATTCTGTTATTTCTATTTTTGGGGTTGTAATAATTATTTAATGTTTGTGTGATTGTTAGGATATTTAGAATAATTAGGCTACGGATGGATAATTAATAGGGTAGTTTAAAACCCGTCGCTAGTTTATTTATTTGTAGGCTCGGTTAGTGCAAAATTAGAAATCCTTCGCTAGTTCATTTATTTTTAGGCTCGTCATGCATATTCAAAATTTTCAAAACAACTTTGGTCATCTTTTATTCGCTTTATTAATTATACAAAAGTTTATCTTTTTGCAATTTGCAACTCAAATTGATTTCCAAAAAATTACATCTTTGGCATTATAAATAATTTGTTTTCTCCTTATTATTGTCACAAATTCATACTTTTTCAAACTTTACATATATATATTTTTAATACCATACAAATGCATACTTGTACAAAATGTATCCCTTTCATTAATTATTTGCAAACGTCTTTTTAACTTTACACTTTAAACATGCATTTTCCTTAGTATAATATTAACCTTAGTTTGACCGGATAACCGCAAGTTAGCGGATCTTAAAGGATGCCTAACCCCTTCCCTTTAGGATAATAAAGAACCCTTACCTAGAATCTCATTAGTTTCGTAGACCATTAAAATTGGAGTTTACATTGCAATATTTAGTTAAACATTTAGGTGCCCTAATTCACCTAAGAATAATTAGGTGGCGATTCCTTAATCCAATATCCAGGAATCACCGATACGTTGCACTCCGCTTTGACCGCGAGTCAAAAATGGGATTCGACATCTCCGCGGGTGTAGGGACAGCAGGAGGAATTATGTGATGGAGGACTTGATGTGAGATTGCGTGAATTTTGAATAATTCTGCTCAAGTCGCATATTGGACGTTTTCCATCTCAAGAACAATAGGAATGTGGTTCTTGATGTTGGAAACAATAAGGACAGGATGAAACATGTTCTTCGACGTAGACATAACGAAAGCACGATGAGGTATTTGGAAGGAAATTTGGGAAGAGATGAGGTAAGGGGCACGAAATCCGAGAGGTGGCATGGAAACCGGTGCAGCGCAAGAGAGAAGAAAATCGGTATTAGACCTAGACTTCTGATACCAAGAAAGAAATAATCCCTTCTGCATGATTAGTGACAACAATTCCTAAGAAATAACTCAAAGGCCCCAAGACTTTCACATACCTCCTTCCCCAAAAGTTTCCGCTACTCTCGACTTCCTCGAAATCCAAGCCCCTTTCTCGGTTTCTAAGCCTATTTTTACCTCCTATCTTCTTAAATTTTCTTCCCAATCCCTTTGTTATTTCATTATGTCGACGTCAAATAACCTGTTTCATCCTGCCCTTACTGTTTCTAACATTAAGAATCACATCCCTATTATTTTTTAGATGGAAAACGTCCAATATGCGATGTGGGCAGAGTTGTTCAAAATTCACGCAATCTCACATCAAATCCTCCATCACATAATTCCTCCTACTATCCCTCCACCTGCGGAGGATCCTCAGTTATGGATCACTCTTGATGCTACCGCTCTTCAGTGGATTTACTCCACTATTTCTTCCGACCTTTTACAGAAGATAATTGAACCAGACACTACGACTATGGCTACCTGGAATAGATTGCGTTATATATTCCAGGATAACCAACATTCCCGTGTTGTCACCCTTGAGCGGGAATTTTCACAAGTCCGCATGGACGATTTCCCGAATGTTTCAGCTTATTGTAAATGTCTCAAGGAATTAGCAGACCAACTCCATAACGTTGGAGCGCCATTTACCAATAATCGTCTTGTTCTACAACTTCGTACGCTGAGATTGTCCCTAAAATCGTCAAATAGAACTAAGGGAAGACCCTTAGTAAAGATGTCTGCAATTTGATACTTGGAAGGGACATGGCAGACACGTACTTGTCCACGAGCTACCTTTTCGTGAAAAAATGGATATACATCTCGATGTGTTTAGTGCATTGATGTTGAACCGAATTATCAGAAAGATAGACTACACTAATATTATCACAATAAACCAAGATAGCTTTCTGAATGGGACAATGAAGTTATAATAGAAGATTACGTACCCAACATGATTCAGATACCACATTGGCTACCCCTCGATACTCGACATATGCACTAGAGCGTGATAACGTAGACTGTCGCTTTGCAGACCATGAGAAACTACTTAGTTCTGAGTTTGCTATGAAAGACTTGGGTCCCTTTAGTACTCAACTTTTGTAATAGTTTGATCTTTTCCCTCTACAGTCCCGCCCTACTGCCCACCACATAATTTCTCAGGGAATTGGGCTCCAATCCAGCCCACTTACATGCCCAATTTCTCGGGTCCCTTAAGCAACACCCAGCAACATTCCAGGTCGGGTCCACATGCTGGTGTGCTTGGGCCTCGGCCCCAATAATTTTTTAATATTGCGGGCCCAAATCTGATCTAGACACCCACAGATATTGCGGCCACTATGCATACCCTTGGATTAAATCCTCCAGACGCGAATTGGTACATGGACATCGGCGTCACTTCTCACATGACATCCGACCAAGGTACTTTCTCATCTTATTTCAATTTGAGCAAAAATCGTGGCATTATTATTGGTAATGGCAACACAATTCTAATTCGTGGTTCCGGTCATACAACTTTGTATCCTCCCAATCCACCTCTTGTTTTGAATAATACCCTTCATGCCCCTAACTTAATTAAAAATTTGGTGTATGTTCGTAAATTCACCACTGATAATTGAATTTCTGTTAATTTTAATCCATTTGGGTTTCCTGTGAAGGATTTCAAAACGGGGATACCTCTTATGAGATGCAATAGTAGGGGAGATCTTTATCCAATCACGCCCACCACCAGTTTCTCGAGTCAAGCCATGCCATCGACATTTGCAGCTCTAGCTCCTTCCTTGTGGCATGCATGTTTGGGTCACTCTGGGTCGTCCATTGTTTCTTCCTTGCATAAAAATAATATTATTTCTTGTAAGGGTACGCGTAGTACTCCAATTTTTCATTCATGTCCTCTAAGAAAATATGTTAGATTACCATTTGTAGCCTCTACTTCTCGTACTTTGATGCCTTTTGATATTATTCATAGCAATTTATGAACTTTTCTTGTTCTCAGTTCTGTGGGCCATCATTATTATATTTTATTTTTGGATGATTATTCTATTTTTTTATGGACCTTTACGTTAGCGCAAAAATCTCAAGTTTTTCCACATTCTTAAAATTTAGAGCATTCATCCGTACTCAATTCGAACGGAAAATAAAAAATATCCAATGTTATAATGGCAAAGAATATGATAATGGGTTGTTTCGGGAATTTTGTGATGCTAATGGCATAGTTTTTCATTTTTTTGCCCTCATACTTCCTCACAAAATGGGAAAGCCGAATGAAAAATTCGTACCATTAATAATATTGTCCGAACTTTATTGGTCCATGCTTATGTGCCCCCTTCCTTTTGGCATCCTGCGCTACAAATGACTATTTATCTCCTTAACATATTTCCTACCAAAGGATTGGTGTTTTCGTCCCCTCTTAAAATCCTTTTTAATAAGAATCATTCGTATTCACATCTTAGGGTCTCTAGGTGTCTATGTTATCCTCTATTTCCGTCAACTACAATCAACAAACTTCAAGCCAAATCTACCGCTTGTTTGTTTTTGAGTTATCCGTCTAATCATCGTGGTTACAAATGTTTTGATTTGTCGTCTAATAAAATCATAATTAGTCGCCACGTTATTTTTTATGAAACTCAATTTCCATTTGCTAAAGTGAGTAGTCATGTGTCTAGTTCATATAATTTTTTAGATGACGAAGTTTCACCGTATATTATGCACCACTTATTGGGCCGATCCAGTGACTCCGAAATACAAGCAGGCCCACTACCTGTTGGCCCACCACAGCCCACTGCTTCTGCCTCAGTTTCTGTAGTTGGGCCGATCACCCAACCCATCGCCGAGACTGCTTCGCCCACCCAGCCTTCGGGTTCGGTGTTGGGCCAAGAGCCCACCGCCTGCCGCGATCCATCACCCCTCCGACTTTTTTCCAAAATCCACCCAATTCTCCCTCAACACACATGTCTTTTACTCGTAGTCAACGGGGTATTTTGAAACCAAAAAGACATTTTAATCTTAATTCTAGTGTTCTTAAATCCCACTCCCCCGTAACCCTGTGTCTGCATTAAATGACCCGAATTGGAAATTGGCAATAAACGATGAATATTATGCTCTTATTGCAAATAAGACGTGGGAGTTGGTACCCCGTTCTTATGGCGTTAATATTATTCGATCTATGTGGAGTTTTACTCATAAAGATAATTCTGATGGTTCTTTTGCGAGACATAAGGCTCGACTTGTAGGTGATGGTAAAACTCAGCATGGATTGTGGTGAGACATTTATCCCGGTGTTCAAACTGGCTACCATTCGCACTTTCTCAGTCTGGCTTTTTCCAAGGCATGACCCATTCATCAGCTAGATGTGAATAGTGCCTTTTTACATGGTGATCTTAAGGAGACAGTCTACATGCATCAGCCCTTGGATTTTCGCGACCCCACATATCATAATCATGTCTGTTTATTGAAGAAGTCCTTGTATGAGCTCAAACAGGCCCCACGGGCTTGGTATAAGCGATTTGCATACTATGTATATACTATTAGATTTTCTCACAACAGGTTTGATAATATATGTTCATATATCATCATGGTACTTCCCTATGAGAACGTAAAAAAGTCTATCATGACACTACTTAGTTCTGAGTTTGCTATGAAAGACTTCGGGCCCTTGAGTTATTTCTTGGGAATTACTGTCACCCGTCATGCATGTGGGTTATTCTTATCACAACGGAAGTATGTCACTGAGATAATTGAGCGGGCTGGTATGTCTGTCGCACCCATTTTTAACCGGCTGATGCACCATGCTGTCGCATCCGTTTTTAACCCCCCACCACTAAGAAGAGGGATCCAACATGGTTGTGACGTATTGGTGATTCCTAAATTAATTAAAGCTTAAAGAGTCACCACCTAATTATTCTACGGTGAATTATGGCACCTAAATGTTAACATAAATGCTGCAAAATGAACTCCTATTAATGGTCTGCTAATCTATAAGATTCTGAGTAAGAATTCTTTATTATCCTAAAAAAAATGGTTAAGCATCCTTTAAGATCCACTAACTACGATTATTCGGTCAAACTTAAGTTGATTATTATGCTAAGAAAAAATGCATGTTTAGAAGTATAAAGTTAATTGAAAGGATGTTGCAAGTGGGTAATTAAAAGATGCATTTTGACAACGTAAAATTTTTTTACCACTTATATTCTTTTTGAGGAGTCTCGCAAAGGTGATTGCGATTCGGAGAAATAAATTTCCAGCATAAAATCCAAAAACGAATATGCATGACATTGTTTATATAATACATGTAAAATTGATTTTTGGATAAAAGCATACATTTGTATGGCATTGTCCATAAAATACCTATTTTTGGCAATTGATAGTAAGGAGAAAAAGAAATTATTTGTAATGCAAAGAAGTGATTTTTATGAAAGTCATTTTAAATTGCAAATCGGATAAAAAACAACACCTTATTTGTATGATTAATAATGCGAATAAAGGATGACCAAATTGTTTTGAAAGTTTTAAACATGCATGACGAGCCTAAAATAAATAAACTAGCAGCGAATTTCCAATTTTAAACTACCCTATTAATTTATCAATTCAAGGCCTAATTATTCTAAGTATTCCCATGATCGCATAAAGTTGAGTAATTAAATTACAACAGAAAAAATAAAAAAAATGGCGGGATTAAGGAATTAAAAGCGGCGACTAGGGCGGACGACGATGTCATTCCGCCCTATCTGTTTAGAAATCACGAGGCAGGAGAATGCAATGAACGTGGATGCGGGTCTTTGTTTGACAATAGTCATGATGAATCTCATAACGAGACTCTTCATTACTTCCGATGCATTTCATGTAAACAAAAGAAAAGAAAAGGAGTTAGCAAATATTCAATGAGTAATTAACTAACTAAGCACTACACGAAAATAAACGTAACCAAAATCATATTAAAGTAAATTAAGGCAAACACTAAGAGTTCTGTAGCCTTGAAACATCACAAATTCTAGAATAAAGCTAGGCTACAACTTTCAGTGGTATTTAAAGCCATATGGAACATTTAACTCGTAACGTATCTTGAAAGGAAAACCAAATTGGAAACTGAAGATAAAGGTAAATTATTAACTCGAGGCATGATATATCTGTTGAGACAAGTGTGCAGACATTTGCACTCACCTGTTATGCCTCAAACAAAACCAACAATTGCACAATGAAAGGTACATGTAGGAGACTAAAATTTACTTTACCAACATGCACAAGTTTGAAACGATCTGTTATAAATTCTGTCTTGCAAGTAAAGGGTGTAAATAACAAGGCATACAACTGAACATAAGCTTATTGCTACTTTTATTCATGCAAGGAAAATCAAGTGTTTGCGGGAGAGAGGGGTACACACATCCCTCACTGTCCAGACTTAAATATGAGTTGCTCATTTTCTCGACATTATCCTACCTCTTATAATCATTTGTACTAATCGGGGATCACTTAAATTAGTTAAAGAGGAAAACTTCAGAAATAGATCTTAGTTACCAGGGACACCTAAGTAGAGGTTCAAACTTATACCAAATGCAGCTATTTCAAAACAAGCTAAAAATAACACTTTAACTGGATACGAATGTATATAAAGGGAGGTTGAATCCGACAATCATGATGCACCAACAAATAAAAAGCAAAAGAACCAACTTGTTCTTAACAACTTGAAAACATAAACTAGCTATCTCGGATTTAAATTATTCCATTTTAAAGAGCGCAAGCAAACACTTTTAAGTACACAAACATGCACTTTGAAGTACCTTCAGGCAAAATAATTCTTAAACAGTTTTTGATTTAATAAATAAATTAGCTACCTTAGAACAAACTATGACTTCCCTAATTATATTAAATAATCAGAAATTAATCTACTTTACATAATATCTATTATCTAACAGAGATTACATAAACCAACGCACGTGAAACACACAAACACACGAAAATGCATAAAAGGGAAAGTGACAAGAATTCGATCTTACTGACCTTCTCCGGGCAGCGAACCGAGGCGTCGTCTCGAATCGTCGAATCCGCTCGGGGAAATTATTTTGGAATTCTAATTTTTGATTTCGGACCCGGATTTTGGATTTTTTTTCCTTTTTTTTAATCTTTTCCGGCCCGGAAACATGAAGAACAAAAGGGGCAAATTTTCCAGGATTGAAACTAGTATTCAAAAGGAATTTTCGGATTAAAAATTAAGAACCAAAGAGGAGTATTTTTAACCAAATTTTTTTAGGGACAAACTAGTTTTCTTTTTCTGATTTTTTTTTGATGTTTTTTTTTTTTGTTTTCGGACCTCCTTCGTTTTCGATTTCTTTTTCGGATCCCCTAAAATGAAGAACGGGGGGAGGGGGTGTATTTATAGATGGATTTCCCCCAAACCGTTCACCCCCTACCCCCTTTTCAACTTCAAGTTTGAATTTCAAATAAAAGGGGCAAAGGTGACGATTTTGGAGCCGGATTTGAGGGGGTGCAGGTCGCGAGTTTTGGGGGATAGGGTATGGGTGAAGTATCGGGGAGGGGTGTGGTGGTGTCAGGGGCGAAAAAGGGTGTGGTGGTGTCAGTGATGGTCGAAGAGGGTGTGGGTCACGACGGATTTTGAGGCAAGGGTAAAAGGGGTGTAGGGTTTGGTTTTTGGTTAGGTTTAAGTTAGTTTTGGTGAATAAAAATGGGGTGTTGGTAGAAATGGGGGTTGGGCCGAAATGGGGGGTTGCAGATTGGGCTGTTTGTTTTGGTGGGTTGGTAGAATGTTTTGGGTGAGGGGGAAAATATAAAAAAAAGGTTTATTATTAAAAAAAATGCTTTGAAGAAAATGTAAATTATTTAAATAAAAATGACGATGTGATAATAATAAAAATATTATATTTACGAAATGCTTATTGCTTAAAATAAAAATGCGATGCCGTTTTGCGAAAATAAAATAACATAGAATATTATAGTAAAACTATGATCATGATATTTAAAGGCAAATGATAGAAGAAAATACGAATAATAATAATAATGGTAATAAATAATGATATTACGAATGGACGACGATATTAAAGGCCTTATTTATATATATATATATTAAAATTATTTTGAGGTGTCAAAATATTTTAAATCGCAAACAAATAATCGAAAGAGGGGACAAAATTGGGTGTCAACAATGTCGTCATGTAAGTCTACTTCCACTCCAGTTGATACGAAACCAAGCTAGGTGCTGCGGCTGACTCACCTTACGAGGATCTTACCCACTATCGCAGTCTTGCAGGGGCTCTTCAGTATCTTACTTTTACGAGATCAGATATTATGTATGTCGTACAACATGTGTGTTTGTTTATGCATAATCCTAGGGTTGAGCATATGAATGCGCTCAAACGCATTATACAATACATCCAGGGTACATTTGACTATGGATTGCATCTATATCCGTCGTCGACCTCTACGCTTGTCTAGTATACAAATGCTGATTGGGGTGGTTGTCCAGACATTAGACGCTCCACGTTTGGCTATTGTATGTTTCTAGGTAATCACTTGGTCTCATGGTCTGCAAAGCGACAATCTACGTTATCCCGCTCTAATGTAGAGACCAAGTATCGAGGGGTAGCCAATGTGGTATCTGAATCATGTTGGTTACGTAATCTTCTATTAAAACTTCATTGTTCCATTCAGAAAGCTACATTGGTTTATTGTGATAATATTAGTGCAGTCTATCTTTCTGGTAATCTGGTTCAACATCAGCGCACTAAACACATCGAGATGGATATCCACTTTGTTTGTAAAAAGGTAGCTCGTGGACAAGTACGCGTCTGCCATGTCCCTTCCAAGTATCAAATTGCAGACATCTTTACTAAGGGTCTTCCCTCGGTTCTATTTGACGATTTTAGGGACAGTCTCAGCGTACGAAGACTGCCTGCTATGATTGCGGGGGTGTGATAAATATTACCGATATACCCGTGATATACATGGTATATACACTGCCATGTGTATACCGTGTATATCACGGAAACATGAGTCATATATGAAAATATTGAGACAGTGTATATCACAGTAATATTAATATTATATTATTGTATTTAATTATCATTGTACACTTATCATAATTGTAGAATTCTTGTATAAATAGAATAGAATTTTGAAAGTAGAATAAGAATATAATTTTCCATATTATAAAAATTATAAATATATATATATTCATTTATTAATAAAAATAATCAAGTAGAAAGAAATTAAGATATTCCTCAGCCACCTTAACATGCTACGGCCTTTTTATTTCCTTTCGCTTTAACAAATGGTTGAAGTAAAAGACAAAAAAACCGAAGGATAGATGGTTGACAATAAAAGTTAAATATTTCAAGAATTTTTATTTGAGCTGGCATTTGGAAAAAAGAGTGGAGGTCATCTCCTATTGAGACTTCAGAGTACAGAAAATAGAGTTCATGTGGCAAGTTCATTAAACACAAAATTGGCTTTTGATGAATAATTACCAACAATTATAAAGCAATTGAAAATATAATTAACTGTTGAACACTGTTAAAATGGTTAAATTTGCTGAAGACTAATGTCTCATTGGACATTCTTTAGGTGCTTTTATTCCGCGTCTAATCAGAGTACATATTTCAGAATTATATTAATCGTTATATGAAACAATGAACAAATTAAAAATGCATATCCATGAAATAATTTGAGATGAGACAAACTGTTGTGACTGGAATTATGAAATATATACTATGTGTGTAGATGTAGTTTTAAGACTATTAATTTTTATTAACGTGTATATTGTTGGAAATTAGCCTTTGGCGGGAGTTGCGACCGACCAACTTTAACGGCTTAAACACTAGTGTTACGTATGTTGGAGAATCCGGTTCTTCACAAATGCATGATGTACTAAGTACGTAGATAACCGTAGGGCCAAGAATCGTCAAATTTCATTGAGAAATGAAAGAGATATTGGTTCACGAAGTGAGGTGTTTGAAGCATGGAAAGTGTGGTGTTGTGTTCAATTCTCCCTCATCGGTAGAGGAAGAAAGAATTGTTGTGTATATAAGACTCAAAATGTGTTTGGGGTTTGGGATGTACAGATTGGTCCCTGAAGTTTCAAGATGTACAGTTTGGTCCCTGAAGTTTTCAGAAAGTCAGAATTTCGACGGTCCAGAACAGAAACGTCCAGCACTCAATTCAGCCATTTATTTTGGCTGAATTACACCTCCAATAATGGCCAATCCGTTGGCAATTTTCTCCATTTATTTGGTGGCTTTACTACCTCCATAATGGTCATTATTTGACCAATAATGGTTGTTATGGAGGCAGTCAAACAGTCCCTCTTCCTCCTATATAAACACCTCTTACACCATTGTTGAGGTACACTTCATATACACGAATATACACAAAGCAGAAAGCAAAGCAACGCAGTTTCTTCCTAATCTTCCAAGCATCATTTCGTTATTCAATATTCTTCATGGTAGCTTTTGAGTTTCATTTGCTCAATTGTTCCATTGCTGTTTTATCTTGGGAGACGAATTGTCCGGGACGTATAAAGGATACATACGGGGCAATATTGTCTTAAGGACAGAGTGCCACACTCGACTCAGCAAAAATCAAAGCAGTTTCCGGTCTTCTTGTTCAACAAATATTGTAATTTCAGTTTTATTGTTATATTGTAATTTTCAGTTTCTAGTTGAATTGTAATTTCAATTCGTACTTTAGCAGTTACTTGTAATTTCCGTTTCTTGCAATCCTTGTAACCCAACAACTTAAGACAATATTTTGCTTACGGTAACTGCAATAACATGGCTGAAAATATGACCGATGTTGTTGCTACTGTTGCTGCCTCTCGAGGCAACGTTGATGCCTTCCCCACTGCCGCTACTGGCCAAGGCAGTAACCCCGCCGCCTTCACTGCTGCTGCTGCTACTGTTCAAGGCAGTAACACTGCTGCCTTCCCGACTGTTGGAGCTCCCCCCTCTTCTTCACACCACCATGATCGCCCTGAAAAGTTCATGGGATCAGAATTTAAAAGATGGCAGAAAAAGATGTTGTTCTATTTATGGGCATGGCCCGGTTCCTTATGGAAGATCCTCCACAAGCTGGAGATGAAATGGACTCTTCGCCTGCTGAAACGGGTGAAGGGGGCCTTGGTATCCATGTCGTTAACGGCATGAAGATGGTTCGTGATGCGTGGAATCATAGCGATTTCATGTGCAAGAACTATATCTTTGAATCGCTTGGCAGACCCTCTACACTGCGGTATATTCTACCGTTGGCACCGCCAAAGAGTCGTGGAAAAAGCGCAAAGAAGTACAACGCACAAGATGCGGGTACTAAGAAGTTCATCGTTGGGAAATTTCTAAAATTCCAAATGGTGGACAAGAAAGCGATGATGTCCCAAGTCCAGGAATTCCAAATGATTTTACATCACCTGGATTTGGAAGGACTAAAGCCAAACGAGCGCTTTTGGTTGCATCATTGATTGAAAAGTTACCTCCTTCGTGGAATGAGTTTATGAGTTACTTGAAACTCAAGACAAAGGAAATGACCTTTGAAGAGCTTGTTATCAAAGCGCAAATCCAGGAAGATAATAAGAAGACCTTGCCAAAGGGTAGATAACATCTTTGAGGCAAAGGCAAATCTGGTGAGGCCAAAGGAAAACAAGCAACAAGCGGAAGTTCCACAAAGACGGCAAAGCCCCCGCAATGAGACGTTCGTGAGGTAATCACATCACTGTGGGAAACCTGGTCATAGGATCAAGGAATGCCACAAGCTCAAGACTGAGCAATAACAGAAAGCCAAGTCGAAAGGCAAGGCTCAAGCTAACGTCGTCAAGGACACGCTCCTGGATGACATGATTGAGGATCTCTAGGCCGTGGTGCTAGAAGCCAACTTGGTTGAGAATCCGATGCAGTGGTGGGTGGACACAGGTGCAACAAGACACATCTGTTCCAACAAAGATGCCTTCTCCACGTACACTCCGGTCTCCGACAAGAAGCTGTTCATGGGCAACAACGCTTCCTCGGACGTGCTAGGGGTTGGAAAGGTGGTCCTGAAGATGACTTCCGACAAGGAACTCACTCTGAAGGAAGTGATGCACGTCCCAGAGATTAGAAGAAATCTAGTTTCTGGACCTTTATTGGTTAATGCTGGTTTTAGGCTAGTGTTTGAATCAAATAAATTTGTACTCACTAAAAATGGCACATTTGTGGGGAGGGGCTTCGTCTGTGAAGGCCTCTTCAAAGTGAATGTCATGTCTGTATTGCGTCAAGGAAATAAAGTTGAACCTTCTTCTTATTTGCTTGAGTCTTCTAATTTATGGCATCATAGATTAGGACACGTTAACTACAAGTCTATTCAAAGGCTGGTAAAGATGGAGTTGTTGCCGTCTATCAACGTAAACCCTTAACATAAGTGTGAGGTGTGCGTAGAGGAAAAACTTACTAAGTTTCCTTTTCGATCCGTCGAAAGGAATACCGCTCCTCTAGAACTTATTCACACAGATATATGTGATTTGAAGTTTGCACAAACTAGAGGGGGGAACAAGTACTTTGTGACATTTATAGATGATAGCACAATGTATTGTTACCTTTACTTGTTGAAAAGTAAGGATGAAGCCTTTGAAGCGTTTCGACGTTACAAAGCAGAAGTTGAGAATCAACTTAGCCTACGGATTAAATCCATTCGTAGCGATAGAGGGGGAGAATATGTAGCGCCTTTTGAGGAATACTGTGCCCAAGAAGGCATTATTCATCAAACGACGGCTCCATACTCACCTCAATCAAACGGTGTGGCGGAACGTAAGAACCGCACATTAAAGGAAATGATGAATGCCTTGCTTATCAATTCCGGTCTTCCCCAAAACATGTGGGGAGAAGCCGTCCTTACCGCTAATATGATTCTTAACAGAGTCCCACATAAGGGTAAGGACAAAACTCCATATAAATCATGGAAGGGAAAGAAACCCACCTACAAATACTTTAAGGTGTGGGGTTGTCTGGCAAAGGTTGAAGTACCCAAGCCAAAGCAGGTCAAGATTGGGCCTAAGACTGTAGATTGCATATTCATCGGATATGCAAATAACAGTAGTGATTATCGCTTCTTAGTGCATAAGTCAGATATTTCAGATATCCACCAGGGTACAATAATGGAATCAAGGAATGCTCTATTCTTTGAAAGTACCTTTCCTAGAAAGGAGAAAGACATAACCTCTCGCAAACGAAGTTATGCACAAAGCTCTCAAGAACCGGGAGTCCTTGACTGCCCGGATATGAATGGTTCAGATCTAGCGAATCTCGAGGTGGCTGAACATCCGGAATCTAGTGTTCCAGATTCTCAGAACTTGGAGACTCCAGAGATGGATCTAAGGCAAAGTAAAGGGGCCAGGAAGGATAAATCCTTTGGTCCTGACTTTGTAGCTTATATGGTTAATGATGAACCTAGGACAATTGCTCAGGCGTTGTCAACTCCAGAAGCACCGCTCTGGAAAGAAGCTATTGAGAGTGAAATAGGCTCCATTCTGCATAACCATACGTGAGAGTTGGTTGATCTTCCTCCGGGAAATAAACCGTTGGGGTGTAAGTGGATACTCAAACGGAAATACAAAGCACACGGGTCTATAGACAAGTACAAAGCCAGGTTGGTAGTCAAGGGCTATCGGCAAACAGAAGGCTTTGACTACTTTGATACCTACTCCCCGGTATCCCGGATGACATCCATACGGGTATTCATTACGATCGCAGCTTTGTATGACCTTGAGATATACCAAATGGACGTCAAGACAGCCTTCCTAAACGGTGATTTGGAAGAAGAAATCTATATGGACCAACCCGAGGGGTACGTGGTTCAAGGGCAAGAGAAGAAAGTCTGTCGACTTATCAAATCTCTGTACGGGCTGAAACAAGCTCCGAAACAATGGCACGAAAAATTTGATAGTACTCTACTATCGAAAGGGTTCGCCATTAATGAGTGTGATAAATGTGTTTACACGAAAGGAAACTCTGACTCATTTGTTATGATATGCCTGTATGTAGACGACATGTTAATCACAGGAAGCAGTCCTAGGGTAATCCTAGAGACTAAGAACATGTTGAAACAATGCTTCGACATGAAGGATATGGGTATCGCAGATGTCATCTTAGGGATTAAAATCTCTAAGACGTCTGACGGACTGGTCTTATCTCAGTCTCACTACATCGAGGATGTTTTGAGAAAGTTCGAGATGTTAGACAGTTCACCGATAAAGTCACCAATGGATATAAATCAAAAACTTGATAAAAATCTTGGTGCACCTGTATACCAGGAGCGATATGCACAGGTGATCGGTAGTTTGATGTATATAACAAACTGCACCCGACCTGATATTGCTTACGCAATCAATAAATTGGATAGGTTCACCCGTAATCCGAGTGATAATCACTGGAAGGCGTTGAATCGGGTATTACAATACCTGAAATACACGTTAAATTACGGGCTGCACTATTCGAGATATCCAGCTGTACTAGAAGGGTACAATGATGCAAACTGGATATCTGATATAGAGAACACCAAGTCCACCAGTGGGTATGTATTTACAATTGGTGGTGGGGCTGTGTCCTGGAAATCCTCTAAGCAAACTTGCATCGCCCGATCCACAATGGAATCGGAGTTTATCGCTTTAGACAAAGCAGGAGAAGAAGCTGAGTGGCTTCATGACTTCTTAGAGGATGTTCCGTGTTGGAACAAACCCGTACCTTCGGTAATGATCCACTGCGACGATCGATCGGCTCTAGGAAGGCACGGAATACTATGTACAACGGCAAGTCTCGTCATATTCGACGGAGGCATAAGACCGTTAGGCAACCGATCACCACGGGTATAATATCCATTGATTACATCAAGTCAAAGGATAATATAGCGCACCCGTTGACAAAGGGCCTACTCAAGGATCGGATGGCTTGCCTGTTTGGGGAATGGGCTTAAAACCCAAAATATAAGGACCAATACAAATGGTAACCCAACCTTACAAACCGGAGATCCCGGTAATTTGGTTCAATGGGAAAACGAAGTTGTAAAGGTTCAGATTGACCGCTTCGGTGGAAGTATGAGCACTTGGATAGTGATTTCAAAAGAAACACCAAATCCAAAGCCGTTCGCGATAGACGTTAAGTGCTATCTGCGGTATGGGTAAATGTTAAGTTTTCAAACCTGTAATGATCCTCAACAATGAGGTTAGGTTCTTGGGAAACTTTTAATGGTTCCTAACACTTGTGAAGTGGGGTATAGCAGATACCTTGTAGGAGACCACCTATTTAAGTGCGAGGGCGGGCCGCCTCAAAATGAACGCACTTAAGAATCCAAGACGTTGTCCATGGCCAAAACGGACAAAACATTACGAAGAAGAGAGTAAGGGAATTTGTTGTGTTAGTACCATTGACTTGGGTTACACTAAACACTGACGGTGTAAGACATCACGTTCACCGCGATAAGTAAGTCCGATGGTATTCAACTATGGAAGGTTCAAAGTCGATGCTACCTCTCCTTATGCAACATCGGTTCATTTGAAATATTGCCGAAATGAAAAGACACCATGTGAGTGCGCCAAAATCTCTTTCAAGAGGGGATTGTTGGAAATTAGCCTTTGGCGGGAGTTGCGACCGACCAACTTTAATGGCTTAAACACTAGTGTTACGTATGTTGGAGAATCCGGTTCTTCACACATGCATGATGTACTAAGTACGTAGATAATCGTAGGGCCAAGAATCGTCAAATTTCATTGAGAAATGAAAGATATATTGGTTCACGAAGTGAGGTGTTTGAAGCATGGAAAGTGTGGTGTTGTGTTCAATTCTCCCTCATCGGTAGAGGAAGAAAGAATTGTTGTGTATATAAGACTCGAAATGTGTTTGGGGTTTGGGACCTAGATGTGCTTCGGTTCGAGGAAAGACCACACGCGCGCCGCCGCCGCCCGCCCGTCCGGTCCGGTCCGGTTCCGGGTTCCGGGTTCCGGGTTCCGGGTTCTCGGGTTCTCGGGTTCTCGGGTCACGGGTCACGGGTCACGGGTCACGTCACGGTCACGCTGGGCCTTCGATATTATCTTTTGGGCGGAAGTGCAGTTTGATCCCGAAGTTTCGTAAGTACAGTTTGGACCAGTAATTCTTTTAGATGTGCGATTTGATCCACTGAAATTTCAAGATGTACGCTTTGGTCCCTGGAGTTTCAAGATGTACGCTTTGGTCCCTGAAGTTTTGAAAGTCGAATTTCGACGGTCCCGGAATAGAAACGTCCAAAGACTCAATTCAGCCATTTATTTTGGTGAATTACACCTCCAATAATGGCCAATCCGTTGGCAATTTTCTCCATTTATTTGGTGGCTTTACTACCTCCATAATGGTCATTATTTGGCCAATAATGGTCATATGGAGGCGATCAACAAATCCTCTTCCTCCTATATAAATACCCTTACACCATTGTTGAGGTACACTTCATATACACGAATATACACAAAGCGTAAAGCAAAGCAAAGCGCTTCTTCCTAATCTTCCAAGCATCATTTCGTTATTCAATATTCTTCACGGTAGCTTTTGAGTTTCCTTTGCTCAATTGTTCCATTGCTGTTTTATCTTGGGAGACGAATTGTCCGGGACGTATAAAGGATACATACGGGGCAATATTGTCTTAAGGACAGAGTGCCACACTCGACTCAGCAAAAATCAAAGCAGTTTCCGGTCTTCTTGTTCAACAAATATTGTAATTTCAGTTTTATTGTTATATTATAATTTTCAGTTTCTAGTTGAATTGTAATTTCAATTCGTACTTTAGCAGTTACTTGTAATTTTCGTTTTTTGCAATCCTTGTAACCCAACATATATATACTTTCTTTAAAATCTTTGTGCGATTATTGTAATATTCTTTTTCAATGAGAAACTAGCCATGTTTAAAAGCTATTATAGTCAAGTGGGAAGGAGTCTTGTTGATCAAGTTAGTTGGTGTAAATGTCAAAAAAGACGAACCAGGGTGAATGAAAGTAGGGGGAATCAATTTTGTTCTTAACAAGGGCTTTATGTAGATGAAGATGGAGAAAAAAGCAAAAACCTTAGACAGAAGACATTAGCAAAGGCCAACAAAAAAAATGAAGCTTTGGATTCCCTTTAGGCACACTAAAATTAAATTTTTGCACCAGAATATATGGTTTCATAGACCAGCATCTCACCTTATCATAGATAAGAATACTTTGACCCACAAATTTTCATCAAATGAGAAGTAGGAGCAAAAATTAAAGACCAACGATTTGAAGGGAAAAAATTAAAAATCAATGCATTTGAAGGGAAATCCGCGCAAAAAAAATGACTCATTTATTAACTCAACTCATTTTGACCTTGCCCAAATTCAAGCACCCATTTGTCACATCTAGTCATACCCTTGCTCCTCTTGAACTGTTATATGCAAAATTTTCGACTTCTAAAGTCGCTTGAATGTAAATTTTTTCAGTAGATGAATGAATCCTAATTATCTCTTATGAGTTTTAGTTTGTGGTAAATTCTCTCTAATGTTTTCGTTTAAATGCGAATATCACCAAATTATAGTCTACTTTATATATTTTGAAAATACATTTAAACAATGTGTAAAACATGATTACTTCTCTCGACAATTTGATATTTTCAATATCAATAATCTTTTACCAATTGTTGAAGTAAATTAGCAATTAGTTGACATTTTGCACAATAATTATTGTTAAACTTTTTCTCTGAAATAAATTGAATGGATGAATCAAACCCAATAAAAAGGAAGAAGGATTATGATTTCTTTGACTTTTTTTTTTAGGAAAATAGAATTTAAAGTGCAAGTACAATAAAAAAACAGTTCATTAATCCGGGAAAGTTTTTATCTATTTTGTATTTATAGCATTTTGACAACATGGCCGAGTGATAAGACAGAGGACTGCAAATTCTTTTTTCCCCGTTCAAATTCGAATGTCGCATGATCAACAAAAAACTCGAAATCTCTTCTTTTCTTTTGTTGATATAACCCGCCGAATGATTCCCAACAAAAGCAGATAAAACAGACTGTTGATACTTATTTGATTTTAAACATCTGGTATGGTGTTTTTTGCATTTACATTACATTAAAAATTTATCCTGATTTTTTAAAATCTAATTAGGTTTAAAATATTTTTACGAATTGTTCTAAAACTTCCAAATAATGAAACTATCCCGAAATTTACAGTTATGTCATAATAGCCAGTTCCAGATCGGTCTGAAATTGCAATTCGATTTTCGCCCCAATAGTTTTGTTCTTGGCACAGTTGGCCCACACTCTCTTCGTCTTCTATTGAATCTCCTCGCGATCTATTTCTTCTCCGGCAAAATCTACTTGTAAGTAACCTTCTGAATTGGTTTCTCGAATTCCTTAACTTCGATTTGTTAATTGTTCTTTGTGATAATTATAAGTTATAGACGCGTATTTGTTTGCTTCCCATGTTATAATTTGACTACAAAAAGTTGTATTTTTTACTGACATGCATTTTGTATATTGTTAAAGAGGATTAGATCACAGAAAAAGATGAAGATGAATTTCATTTCAGTGTGTTGTGATTTCACTTCATGGAATGCAATTATTAAGTTTATGGATCCCCCTTTCAACCATCTTTCACGTTGAATTGTGAATTTGGTTTCAATTGATTGGAGAGGCATGGGGCTTGCTTTCTCTCCACATCACCCTATTAGTAGTATTTGTATCTTGCTATTTTACTGCTATATTTTTTGTATCTGCTTCAAAATTATTTTCTGTCCCTATGTTTTCTTTTCTTTTTTCTTCTCTTTCCTTTCTTTTCTGTTGAGACGAGGGTCTTGTTGGAAATTTACTAATGTGGAATTAAGTATATCCCATTAATTTATGACTCGAACTATTGGGGCCCGCACGTCGGAAACGTCATTTCCACACACGTGCACACGTAGTGTCAAGTATCGCAAATTTCATTAGTGAAAGAGATATTGGTACGTATGTAATACGTTTGAGACATAGAATTATGGACGGTTATTGGCCAAATGACAAAGTATACCACGTTGGTAAAAGAAGGAAGAAGTGTAAGATGAAACGTATCGGAAATCGCCGCGGAGCCGTGGCACAACCCCGTCAGAGCCGCGGCGCTAATTGGTTGGCCAGTCACTGGAGCCGCAGTGCTTCGGAGGCAGAATGCTGCTACGGGAAGTTGGAAAGATCTGACCTTTGGGCTGGTTTTGGAGCATTGATTCTCCATTATTTGGCAATTCAGTCATTATTTGGCTGCATGTAACCCCTCAATCAAGTGCCATTACATGACTATTGAAGGCCATTAGTTGGCTAGTTGAGGGGACTTCTCCTTACACTATAAATTGAGGCATTTGGCTCAATCGAAGAACACTACTCAACACTTAAAAAATACTCTAGATTTTCTGAATTCATCTTCTTCCTCTCTAGCAAAGTTACTATACTCAAAGTTCTTCAAGAGTAACACTTGAGTTTCCTTTGCTCATTTGTTAAGTTGTTGTTGTATCTTGGGAGACTATTGTCCAACACCGTAAAAGGAGATATACGGGGCAATATTGTCTTAAAGACAGAGTGTCATCACTGGACTCAGCAAATCACACAAGCAGTTTGTTAAGTTCTTGATTTCCAGTTTATTGTAATAGTTATTTTATCCTTTCTACCATTGTAATAGTTATTTACTTCCCGTTCCCTGCAACAATTGTATCCCAACCAGTTTTAAGACAATATTTTGTTGTAAGTACCTAGAAAGATGACTGGAAGAAATCAAACTGCTTCTGATTCTGCTACTGCTACTCAAGGCAATCCCTCCGCCTTCCCCACAGCTCAAGGCACCCCTAATGCCTTTCCGGTTGCTCAAGGCTCATCCAACGCCTTTACTGCCGCTCAAGGGAACGTTGTCGTTCCTCCACCTGCTGGATTTCACCATGAACGCCCTGAAAAGTTCATGGGCTCAAACTTCAAGAGATGGCAACAGAAAATGCTATTCTACCTGACTGTTATGGGAATGACACGTTTCCTAACAGACGATCCTCCACAAGCTGGAGATGAAATGGACCCTTCACCTTCTGAAACGGCTGAAGGGGGCCTAGGTATCCATGTCATTAATGACATGAAGATGGTTCTTGATGCATGGAGTCGTAGTGATTTCATGTGTAAGAATTACATATTGAACTGCTTGTCAGAACCTCTCTACACGGTGTATTGCAACGTAGGCACTGCCAAAGAGTTATGGGAGAAGCTGCAAAATAAGTACAACGCACAAGATGCAGGTACTAAGAAATTCATCGTTGGGAAATTTATGAAATTTCAAATGGTGGATAGTAAAACAGTGATGTCCCAAGTCCAGAAATTCCAAATGATTCTACATCACCTGGATTTGGAAGGTATGAAATCAAATGAGCAGTTTTTGGTTGCATCACTGATTGAAAAGTTACCTCCTTCGTGGAATGAGTTTATGAGTTACTTAAAACTCAAGACAAATGAGATGACCTTTGAAGAACTTATTATCAAATTTCAAATTCAGGAAGATAATAAGAAGGCATTGCCTAGGGGTAAACAACCCGCTGAGGCAAAGGCAAATCTGGCTGAGGCCAAAGGGAACCCAAGCAAGAAGCGCAAGTTCCAGAAAGACGGCAAGATCCAAGCAGCGGAGAAGTTCAAAGGAAACTGTCACCACTGTGGGAAACCTGGTCACATGATCAAGGACTGCCGCAAGCTTAAGACTGAGCAACAAGAGAAGGCCAAGGCTAAGGGCAAGGCACAGATTAACGTCGTGAAGGACCAGTTTCTGGACGACATGATTGAGGAGTTCTCAGCGGTGGTGCTAGAAGCAAACCTTATTGATAATCGCATGCAATGGTGGATGGACACAGGTGTTACAAGACACATCTGTTCCAATAGAGATGCCTTCTCCACTTATACACCGGTTACAAACAAGAAGCTGTTTATGGACAACAACGCTTCCTCTGACGTGCTGGGGGTAGGAAAGGTAGTCCTGAAGATGACTTCTGGAAAGGAGTTCACTCTGAAGGAAGTGATGCATGTTCCTGAGATTAGAAGAAATTTAATTTCAGGTCATTTATTGGTTAATGTTGGTTTTTAGGCTAGTGTTTGAGTCCAATAAATTTGTAGTCACTAAGAATGGAACGTTTGTGGGAAGAGGATTCGTCTGTGAAGGCCTCTTCAAAGTTAACGTCATGTCTGTATTACGTATAAACAATAATATTGAAGCTTCTTCTTACTTGTTTGAGTCCTCTAATTTATGGCATCATAGTTTAGGACATGTCAACTACAAGTCCATCCAAAGGTTGGTAAAGTTGGAGTTGTTGCCGTCTATCGACGTAAACCCTCAACATAAGTGTGAGGTGTGCGTAGAGGCAAAACTCACAAAGCTTCCTTTTCGATCCGTCGAAAGGAATACCGCTCCTCTAGAACTTATTCACACAGATATATGTGATTTGAAGTTTGCACAAACTAGAGGGGGAACAAGTACTTTGTGACATTCATTGATGATAGCACAAGATATTGTTACCTTTAGTTGTTGAAAAGTAAGGATGAAGCCTTTGAAGCGTTCCGACATTACAAAGCAGAAGTTGAGAACCAACTAAGCATGCGGATTAAATCCATTCGTAGTGATAGAGGGGGAGAATATGTAGTGCCATTTGATAAATATTGTGCCCAATCAGGCATTGTTCATCAAACGACGGCTCAATACTCACCTCAATCGAACGGTGTGGCGGAACGTAAGAACCGCACATTGAAGGAAATGATAAATACCTTGCTCATCAATTCCGATCTTCCCCAAAACATGTGGGGAGAAGCTGTCCTTACCGCTAATACGATTCTTAACAGAGTCCCACATAAGGGTAAGGACAAAACTCCATATGAATCATGGAAAGAAAAGAAATACACCTATAAATATTTAAAGGTGTGGGGTTGTCTGGCAAAGGTCGAAGTACCCAAGCCAAAGCAGGTCAAGATTGGCCTAAGACTGTAGATTGTATATTCATCGGATATGCAAATAACAGTAGTGCTTATCGCTTCTTAGTGCATAAGTCAGATATTCCAGATATCCACGGGGTACAATCATGGAATCAAGGAATGCACAATTCTTTGAAGATACCTTTCCGAGAAAGGAAAAAGACATAACCTCTCGCAAACGAAGTTATGAACAAAGCTCTCAGGAACCGGGAGTCGTTGACGGCCCGGATCTAGATGGTTCAGATCTAGTGGATCTCGAAGTAGCTGAATATCCGGAATCTAGTGTTCCAGATTCTCAGAACTTGGAGACTCCAGAGATGGAACTAAGGCGAAGTAAAAGGGCCAGGAAGGATAAATCCTTCGGTCCTGACTTTGTAGCTTATATGGTTGATGATGAACCAAGGACAATTGCTGAAGCATTGTCAACTCCAGAGGCACCGCTCTGGAAAGAAGCTATTGAGAGTGAAATAGGCTCCATTCTGCATAACCATACTTGGGAGTTGGTTGATCTTCCTCCGGGGAATAGACCGTTGGGTTGTAAGTGGATACTCAAACGGAAGTATAAAACAGATAGGTTTATAGATAAGTACAAGGCCAGGTTGGTAGTTAAGGGTTATCGGCAAAAGGAAGGTCTTGACTACTTTGACACGTACTCCCCGGTGTCTAGGATGACGTCCATACGAGTATTCATTGCGATCGCAGCGTTGCGTGACCTTGAGATACATCAAATGGATGTCAAGACAGCCTTCCTAAATGGCGATTTGGAAGAAGAAATCTATATGGAACAACCCGAGGGGTATGTGGTTCCAGGGCAAGAGAAGAAAGTCTGTCGGCTTGTCAAATCTCTGTACGGGCTGAAACAAGCCCCGAAGCAATGACACGAAAAATTTGATAGTACTCTACTATCGAAGGGTTTCGCCATTAATGAGTGTGACAAATATGTCTACATGAAAGGTAACTCTGACTCATTCGTTATGATATGTCTGTATGTAGACGACATATTGATCACAGGGAGCAGTTCTAACATAATTCTAGAGACTAAGAACATGTTGAAATAATGCTTCGACATGAAGGATATAGGTATCGCAGATGTCATCTTAGGGATAAAAGTCTCTACGACGTCTGACGGACTGGTCTTATCTAAGTCTCACTACATCGAGGATGTTTTGAGAAAGTTCGAGATGTTTGACAGTTTGCATATAAAGTCACCAATGGATAGAAATCAAAAGCTTGATAAAAATCGTGGTGCACCCATATGCCAGGAGCAATATGCACAGGTGATTGGTAGTTTGATGTACATAACAAACTGCACCTGACCTGATATTGCTTATGCAGTCAACACATTGGCTAGGTTTATCCGTAATTCGAGTAATGATCACTGGAAGGCGTTGAATCGGGTACTACAATACTTGAAATACACGCTAACTTACGGGTTGCATTATTCGAGATATCCAACTGTACTAGGGGGGTACAGTGATGCAAACTGGATATCTGACATAGAGAACACCAAGTCCACCAGTGGGTATGTATTTACAATTGGTGGTGGGCTGTGTCTTGAAAATCCTCTAAGCAAACTTGCATCGCCTGATCCACGATGAAATCTGAGTTTATCGCTTTAGACAAAGCAGGAGAAGAAGCTGAGTGGCTTCACGACTTCTTAGAGGATGTTCCTTGCTGGAACAAACTCGTACCTTCTGTAATGATCCACTGCGACAGCCAGTCGACTCTAGGAAGGGCACGAAATTCTATGTACAACGGCAAGTCTCGTCATATTCGACGGAGACATAAGACCGTTAGGCAGATGATCACCACGGGTATAATATCCATTGATTACATAAAATCAAAGGATAACATAGCAGACCCACTGACAAAGGGCTTACCCAAGGATCAGATGTTACATGCATGCAGGGAATGGGCTTAAAACCCAAAGTATAAGGACCAATACGGTGGTAACCCAACCTTACTAACTGGAGATCCTAGGAATTAGGTTCAATGGGAAAACTAAGTTGTAAAGGTTCAGTTGATCGCTTCGGTGGAAGCATGAGCACTTCAGATAGTGATTTTTCTGAAGAAACACCAAATCCAAAGCCGTTCCCGCGATAGACAATAAGTGCTATCTGCAGTGTGGAAATTTACTAATGTGGAATTAAGTATATCCCATTAATTTATGACTCAAACTATTGGGGCCCGCACGTCGAAAACGTCGTTTCCACACACGTGCACATGTAGTGTCAAGTATCGCAAATTTCATTAGTGAAAGAGATATTGGTACGTATGTAATACGTTTGAGACATAGAATTATGGACGGTTATTGGCCAAATAACCGTATTCCACGTTGGTAAAAGAAGGAAGAAGTGTACGAAGTGTAAGATGAAATTGTCGGAAATCGCCGCGGAGCCGCGAAGGGCCCCGCCGCTTCTAAGGCAGAATGCTGCGACGGGAAGTTGGAAAGATCTGACCTTTGGGCTGGTTTTGGAGCATTGATTCTCCATTACTTGGCACATGAATTCAACCATTATTTGGCTGAATGTAACCCTTCAATCAAGTGCCATTACATGGCTATTGAAGGTCATTAGTTGGCTAGTTGAGGGGACTTCTCCTTACACTATAAATTGAGGCTTTTGGCTCAATTGAAGAACACTACTCAACACTTAGAAAATACTTCAGATTTTCTGAATTCATCTTCTTCCTCTCTAGCGAAGTTACTATACTCAAAGTTCTTCAAGAGTAACACTTGAGTTTCCTTTGCTCATTTGTTAAGTTGTTGTATCTTGGGAGACTATTGCCCAACACCATAAAAGAAGATATACGGGGCAATCTTGTCTTAAAGACAGAGTGCCATCACTCGACTCAGCAAATCACACAAGCAGTTTGTTAAGTTCTTGATTTCTAGTTTATTGTAATAGTTAGTTTATCCTTTCTACCATTGTAATAGTTATTTACTTCTCGTTCCTTGCAACAATTGTATCCCAACAGGTCTTTCAGAAACAGCCTCTCGGCCCCACAAAGCACAAAGCCAGGGTAAGGTCTCCGTACATCCTATCCTCACCAAACCCCACTTGTGTGATTGCACTGGGTATGTTTTTGTATTAGTTAGTTAATGTGTGATCTTGTTGCTTCTTCCAGTGTGGTGATTGGTCTGAAGTTGTGCTGGTTTACTGATCTGCCTTCTTGATATAATCTCTCAAGGGAAAAAAAACAGAAGGGCATAACACTGAAATATTTATCATTGAATTCTGACTTTTGCCACATGGAATGAGAAGTCATTAATATGAACGCTTTCACAAATTCCCTTTCCTGTAATCATAACTACCGACTTTGGTGAAAAAATATAAGAGATATTAGCATCTAATCGTTTGCACTTTAAGCATCATAATTTGTCTAGAGTGCTCCTTGAATGCGAATTAAGTCAGTATAAATGTTCTGAGATTGGGTTAGTGTGTTAAAGAAATAGATATTAGCATCTTTGATATGGCTTAAATTATGTTAGAATATAGATAAATAAGAACTACTTTGTCCATAAGAAAATGAAAAACCGCACTGACAGTTCTGATGTTGGATCACACTTTCATTTACAATTTTGTGTTCTATATCCAAGTGATACATTTTCCACTTCTCCTTTTCAGCCAAGTAGCTTGGCAAAATGTCCGGGCAAAGCCAGCGTTTGAATGTTGTCCCCACAGTTACAATGCTTGGAGTTATTAAAGCTCGCCTTGTTGGAGCAACAAGAGGCCATGCTTTACTGAAAAAGAAAAGCGATGCTTTGACTGTGCAGTTCCGTCAGATTCTAAAGAAAATAGTATCAACAAAGGAATCGATGGGAGATGTCATGAAAAATTCCTCCTTTGCTCTGACAGAGGCAAAATATTCTGCTGGTGAAAACATCAAGCACGTTGTCCTTGAAAATGTTCAGAATGCAACTCTTAAAGTTCGATCTCGGCAGGAAAATATTGCTGGGGTGAAACTCCCCAAGTTTGAGCATTTCTCTGAAGGAGAGACCAAGAATAACCTGACTGGATTAGCTAGAGGGGGGCAGCAGGTACAAGCCTGCAAGGCTGCTTATGTGAAATCTATTGAATTACTTGTTGAGCTTGCGTCGCTGCAAACATCATTCTTGACTCTCGATGAGGCAATCAAGACCACAAATCGGAGGGTCAATGCCTTGGAGAATGTCGTGAAGCCTCGGTTGGAGAATACAGTTACTTACATCAAGGGGGAACTTGATGAATTGGAAAGGGAAGATTTCTTCCGTCTGAAGAAGATACAAGGTTACAAGAGGAGGGAGGTAGAGAAACAGATGGCGTCTGCCAGGCTATATGCAGAGGAGAAGGCTGCTGAAGACCTTTCTTTGAAGAAAGGTATCACGCTTGGTTCAGCCCATAACTTACTGTCTCATGCTTCACAGAAAGATGAGGACATTATTTTCTGATGTGGAGGTCAGCTTTTATAAGTTATGTCTGCTGTCAAATATAGGAATGGATAATATTATTAGATGGAGAGATTTTTCCTGTTCAATAAGAGCTCTATGCATGTTTGTACTTAATGAACTTTATGGGGAGCTGCCTTATTGGCTAGCCGTGTGTGCTTCTTTCAATTTTTTTGTTCAGTGTCATCCTTATCTATTGTTTCCTGGAAAGCTATTGGTTGGCAATTTTATTTTTCTCATATTGTTCACAAGCTTATCCTCTTTGCCTGTCTCAAAATTATTCATGTATTTGATGATATTCCCTTCCTTCTTTACATGGACACTGCACTCAGAAACACAGAGTGAAAACGGTCTTCCTTGCAAGGGTTGAGTTGGATGAGCAAAATTGTATTTCAGTTATCTGGGAAATAAACTTGATCTAGGCGTATTAGTTCCCAGAATCCTTCTTGTATGGGTATGTTTAGTGCGCTGCATTAGGTAAAGAGGGAAAAGACAATAAAATATACGTAAGTTTTATGGTTCCTCCTACACGTGTTCTTTTCGAGTTCGTTTGTTTATTTAGTGAAGTTGTGAGTTGTGGCGAAGCTAGAAATTTTAACAACGGGATTCAAAAAAAAAATTAACCCAAGACCTAAAGCATTTTTGTATTATCTTTGCCGCTAAAAGTAGATTCAAAAGTTTATATTTTATTTAGCCCCTTCATTGGGGATTCAATTTAGCCCCTTCATTGGCTGTGGCTCCGCCACTGGTTGTGAGGATTGCTTTATCCCAGCTTTGAGATTGCTTCCTTTCTTGCATTCCTCCATTGCTTGGAGTCCCAGATTTTATATTTATGGATGGCGTCAGCTGTATTTCATGTTGATGCAGCGTATATTCCTATTCTAAGTCCTTTGATGCAACAATTACCATAGTACTTAGGTAGTTTATGACTACTTATCAAAAGAAAATAGTTAGGAGCATCACCGTTGTGCTTGTAATCCAAATTCAATTCAAATATGTTTCAAAAGGGATACAAGAAATGAGAAACCCGCTATTACCAAATGAATAGATAGTCTAGATACGATCTAAGTTAATATATACTACCAGTATTGTTTTACTTTTGCACCACCATTAGTGCAATTCAATTGCCACACTCATGTCAGATTCTTCAAAAATGTGCTTTGTTATGTTGCTCGGATCCTTAAAAACTGCGGCGCACCCCCCGTCGGATCCTCCAAAAATAGCTTTAGTTGTCCAAGTGTAGATTTGAAAGGAAGGCCATCAAGGTACATGCACGTCTGTCATAACCATTAGCATGCTACTCTTCCTATCTCTTGCCATATCCAAGGTATTTGAGGATTTTAATAGGAAATCTATAAAAAAAATACGTTCACCTTTGGTGCCTTGGAACTAAGTGCATGAAGGGCCAACGTATTCACGGGTTATTAGAAATAAAAGCATGGAAGGCTACAGAAAAGGTGAGCATATGTAGTACACTATTGCTTGCGGTAGTAATCATTCTATGTCAAGGTTTTAATACTCTATCCATCTGATTCCCTCTGTTTCAATTTTCTGTTACCATCGCATGAAAGATATATTATCGTCAAGTAACATGTCAAAAAAAAGGATAGCTGATCAATCTTGGCTAAGGATATTTTTAGGAGTTAGACCTTTTGTGCAGTTGGCATTGCTATACTTTCTGAAAAGCAACATTGAGATCCTAGTTAAATGATTTGGAAAGATATTGTGCAACTTTGAATTGGAAATTATCTTCAACCTACATTTTCTGAGACTATTATCTTTCCAGTTTTCTGAGACTTTAAATCTAAAGCTAACCGACGATGAAAATTCAATCAATAGTTGACACTGTCTTTTGAAAGTTAAAAGTGTGCAAACTTTTATGGATAAAGGAGTAATGATAGATTGATAGGAAAGAGGAATTAGGACTGCAGAAGTTGTTGATAGGAAATACCAAGAGTTATAGTAAGAGTAATTCCCCTGTTATTTACAGCAACCTCCAGGGGTCCAATGTTCCTAGCCAAACAGAGAAGGGTGAGAGGAAGTTTCAACTGCTATTTAATGCTTATAAGAACAACAAATCAAACCCTCATTCACTGATAATGCTTAAAATATAGGAGTATTACAGGCGCCTTGGGTATTGTCAAACTTTTTCTTATGTTTGTCTTCATAGTCCATCCAAAGGTCTGTTTCGAATAGTTGTTGTTTCCTTGTAATGATTGGATGCTGGTCTTTGTTAGCAGCTGTGCCATCCTAAGTTGCGCGGACACTTCGCTTTCGATGCCGCACCCATGTCGGATTCTCCAAAAATACACTACTTTTGGAGAATCCGACACACACCCGTTGACATTTTTGAAGAGTTCGAACAACATAGGTGCCATCTCGTTTTTCTTTTTCTTTTTCTTTTTCCCAGTAAGTTCACTTGGTGATGAACAAGGGTATACTGCTATTAAAGAGTGTACTTTTGTGCTCAGCAAGTTGGTTGCATGCAGATAATACAAGATGGTTGGACACAGATAAATTTTCTTGGACTTTGTTAAACTAGTTTAGCTCTGTATAGGCTTTGTACTTTCATCACTGACTTTCTGGGTTTAACTTATCCGTGATCTGGAGCAAATTGCCCTGGGCTTTCTGAACTTTGCATATACTGGAAGTCTACTGTAAAGACGTTTTGTTTTCTTGGGTGCTTTTCTCCCCCTAGTTCTAAGAAATTGGACTAGGATAGGGAGTTCTCAGATCTGAAGGCCATTGTTTGTACGATGTTGGATTTATATGCTTCGGATTTAATGATGAGACATATATGAAGTGAAGATATGTTCTTTTTGATAGAAACCAAAACCGTGTATCTCACGGACAACTTATGTATATTTAGGTTACTTACCATATTTTATAGAATCCATGTACAAGTGTAATTAGGATATTAGTATTATAGTAGGAATAAAATTTTCCATATTTAGAGATTGTATATTGTATATATAGACCTCTTCATTAATGAAAATAATTAAGGGATTATTTTTTTCATGGTATCAGAAGTTTCGGGCAAAATTTCCTTCTCCCAACTACACTTCCGCCGCCTAGCACCCTCGGAATCCGTGATTCCGACACTTTTTTTTTATTCTAAATTTTTTCCTATCTTCCCAAATTCTCTTCCTAATCCCTAATTATCCTCTTGTTCTTTCATTATGTCTACCTCAAAGAACACGTTTCATCCTGCCCTTACCGTCTCTAACATCAAGAACCACATCCCTATCGTTCTTGAGATGGAAAACGTTAAATACGCGACGTGGAAAAATTATTTAAAGTTCACGCACGCTCGCATCAAGTCCTTCACCACATCATCCCCGCGGATACATGCAAGGAGAAGGTGCCTATCGCCAATGATGACCCTGTGTTATGGACGATTTTTGATGCTACCGTACTCCAATGGATATATTTCACTATCTCTACGGACCTTTTGCAGACAATTATTGAACCCGATGCCACGACGATGGATACTTGGAATAGGATGCGTGATATATTTCAAGATAACAAATATTCTCGTGCAGTCACTCTTGAGCAGGAATTCTCCCATGTCACTATGTAGGATTTTTAAAATGTCTCAGCTTATTGTAAAAGGCTGAAGGAATTGGCGGATCAACTTAAGAACGTTGGTGCGCCCGTCACGAATGATTGTCTTGTTCTTCAGATGGTTGCCGGCATATCCGAGGCCTAAAATGGTGTTGGGACTCTTCTTCGTCAAAGCAGCCCTCTTCCCCCGTTTTATCAAGCCCGATCTATGCTCACCCTTGAAGAGGCAGGGTTGGCTAAAAAGGTCGCAAATTCTGCCATGATAGCGGCCTCCCAACAAAATACCTACTCTCCATCATCTTCGGCTAATTCCACTCCAAATTAGAACAACGAGGGTGGGAAACAGGGTCAAAATCGTAAGTCCGGTGGAAAAGGCGGTGGCCACAGCGAAGGCATTAGCCGAAGCGGCAACAGTGGCGACAGCAGTGGTCAGGGTCGCAGCCGGCAGAGGCAACTGCAGCTTGGATCAGGGCAGTGAGCCAACAGTGCCGCTAGCCAGTGGCCCAACTGGCCCAGTTACCCCTTTCATGTTCCAGCAGTCTACCAAGCGAATTGGGCTAGCCAGTAGAGGCCCAATTCGCAGCCAGTTCCAGCAGTTTACCCAGTGAATTGGGTCAGCCAGCAGAGGCCCAATTCGCAGTAGTTTCAGTCCAGTCAGCCGACAGTTGGGCCTTGTTAGCAGGCCTTCACAAATGCGGGCCCAGCAATAGTTCCGACACCTATGGATATAGAGGTCACGATGTATACACTTGGATTAAATCCCCCGGACACAAATTGGTACATGGACACCGGAGCTACTTCTCATATGACGTCCGCGCAAGGTAATCTCTCGTCTTATTTCAATTTGAGCAAAAATTGTGGCATAATTGTTGGTAATGACAATTCAATTCAAATTCGTGGTTATGGCCATACAAATTTGCCCCCCACCCCCCAAATCTACCCCTCGTCCTAAAAATGTCCTTCATGCCCCTCACTTAATTAAAAATTTGGTGTCTGTCCGAAAATTCACAACTGATAATTGGGATTCGGTTAACTTTGACCCTTTTGGATTTTCTGTAACGGATTTCAAGACGGGAATACCTCTAATGAGGTGTAATAATCGGAAGAGCTTTATCCAATCACCACCACCACCATTTCCACGAGTCAAGCCACAACTTCCACATTTTCCGCTCTTGCTCATTCCTTGTGGCATGCACGTTTGGGTCATCCGGGGCCGTCTATTATTTCTTCTCTTAAAAATAATAATTTCATTGATTGTAAGAGTACGCGTAGTACTCATATTTGTCCTTCTTGTCCTCTAGGGAAACATGTTAGATTACTGTTTGTCCCTCTACTTCTAATACGACAATGCCCTTTGACATTATTCATAGTGATTTATGGACATCTCCCGTTTTGAGTTCTTTGGGCCATCGTTATTATGTTTTATTTTTGGATGATTATTCTAATTTTTTGTGGACCTTTCCTTTGTCTACAAAATCTCAAGTTTTTTTCATATTCTTAAAATTTAGAGCATTCATCCGTACCCAATTTGAACGGAAATTAAAAACATTCAATGTAATAATGGTAGGGAATATGATAATGGGCCATTTCGGAAATTTTGTGACACTCATGGCATATCTTTTTGGTTTTCTTGTCCTCATACGTCCTTGCAAAATGGGAAAGCCGAAAGAAAAATTCGTACCATTAATAATATTGTCCGAACCTTACTAGCACATGCTTCATTACCCCCATCTTTTTTGGCATCATGTGTTACAAATGGCAACCTACCTCTTTAACATTCTATCTAACAAAGGTTTAGCATATCAATCCCCACTTAAAATTCTCTACAATAAAGATCCCTCGTATTTTCATCTTAGGGTGTTTGGGTGCTTGTGCTATCCATTTTTTTTCCTCCACTACAATTACTAAACTTCAAACTAGGTCACCGCTTGTGTATTTTTGGATTTTCCGTCTAATCATCGTGGTTACAAATATTTTGATTTATCTTCTAATAAAATCATAATTAGTCACAATGTTATTTTTTATGAAACCCAATTTTCGTTTGCTCAAGTGTCTAAATCCGTGTCGAGTGCTTATAATTTTTTTGAAGATACTCCCTCCCCGTATATTCTACAATAGTGGGCCCACTCTACCCGTGAGTCACATATGCCAGGAGGCCCACTGCCTGATGGCCCAAATATTCTCCTTACCGCACCATCCAGTGACCCAGGCCCACTACCTGCTGGCCCAAATACCTCCAGTCCAGTCGAATTTTCCAGAACAACAAGCCCACTAGTTGTTGACCTAGTAAATTACCAGCCTAACCCAATATCACGGCCAACAGGCCCACTGCCTGTTGGCCAGTCCCGAGACAGTTCGTCAACGTCCCCGGTCCAGTCTGTTTCTATTTCGAGTCAAGGACCCGTTACTCGTAGCCAAATGAGTATTTTTAAACCTAAACGACATTTTAATTTACATTCTAACGTCACTAAATCACTCCTACCACGTACCTAGTGTCCGCCCTTCATGACCCGAATTGGAAAATGATCATGGATGATGAATATAATGCTCTTATTGAAAATAAGATGTGGGAGTTGGTGCCCTGTCCGACTGATGTCAATATTATTCGGTCTATGTGGATTTTTACTTGTAAGAAAAATTCTGACGGTTTGTTTGAGAGGCATAAGGGCCGTCTTGTAGGTGCTGATAAAACTCAACAAGTTGGCATGGATTGTGGTGAGACATTTAGTCCGGTAGTCAAACCGGCTACCATTCACATCGTTCTCAGTCTGGCTCTCTCGAAAACATGGCCTATTCATCAGTTGGATGTGAAAATACTTTCTTACACGGTGATCTTAAGGAGATAGTTTACATGCATCAGCCCTTGGGTTTTAAGGACCTCAATTATCCTCATCGTGTATGTTTGCTGAAAAAGTCCTTGTATGGGCTTAAGCAGGCCCCACGAGCTTGGTATAAGAGGCTTGCAGATTATGTGTATACTATTGGGTTTTCTCACATCATGTCTGATCATTCTCTGTTAATCTATCGTCGTGGTACTTCTCTAGCATATATTCTATTATATGTGGATGATATAATTCTGAATGCCTCCTCTGATAATTTGCGCAAGTCTACCATGTCCATTCTCAGTTCAGAATTTGCTATGAAAGACTTGGGGCCCTTGAGTTATTTTTTGGTATAACTGTCACTCGTCATTCAAGTGGTCTATTTTTATCATAGAAGAAGTATGCGGCTGAGATTATTGAGAGAGTTGTCATGTCATCTTGTAAGTCCTCTTCTACTCCGATTGATACCAAACCGAAGTTGAGTGCTACTTCTCGCACACCATACGAGGATCCCACCCACTATCGTAGTCTTGCAGGGGTTCTTCAGTATCTTACTTTTACGAGATCATATATTACTTATGCAGTACATCATGTGCGTTTATTGATGCATGATCCGCGGATTGAGCACATGAATGCGCTCAAATGCATTCTACGATACATACAGGGCACACTTGATTATGGATTGCATTTATATCCATCCCCCGTCTCTATTCTCGTGTCGTAAACAGATGTTGATTGGGGTGAATGTCTAGATACCAGATGGTCGACATCTGGTTATTGTATGTTTCTTGGTGATAACTTGGTCTCTTGGTCGGCAAAACGCCATGCTACATTATCGCGATCCAGTGCGGAGGCCGATTATCGAGGGGTAGCCAATGTGGTGTCTGAGTCATGTTGACTGCTTAATCTACTTTTAGAGCTTCACTTTCCTATTCAGCAAGCTACCTTGGTCTACTGTGATAATGTTAGTGCAGTCTATCTCTCTAGGAATCCGGTCCAACATCAGCGCACTAAACATATCGAGATGGATATTCATTTTGTTCGCGAAAAGGTAGCTCGTGGACAAGTACGTGTCTTGCATGTCCCTTCAAGGTACCAAATTGCTGACATCTTTACTAAGGGTCTTCCTTTGGTTCTGTTTGAAGATTTTAGGGACAGTCTCAGCGTACGACAACCGCCCGCTATGACTGCGGAGGTGTGATAGAAACCAAAACCGTGTATCTCACGGACAACTTATGTATATTTAGGTTACTTACCATATTTTGTAAAATCCTTGCACAAGTGTAATTAAGATATTTGTAATATAGTAGGAATATGATTTTCCATATTTAGAAATTGTACATTGTATATATAGATTTCTTCATTAATTAAAATAATCAAGGGATTATTTCTCACTTTTTTCTTTTCTTTTTTTGATAAAGGGATAGGTTATTATGCAGTGATACTACGTCTTTGGTTTTGGTCCCCTACATCGAATTTTTGGTTGTAGTTTTTATTTAACTACTACTATTTTAATATCTGAATAGATTAATGTCAAACGCTGCATGTTGCAGGATGCCAAGTAGCTGATATAATTTTCATAAATGCTTATTGCACAATGCATATTCAATTTACTTTGTGCTTCGTTGAAACAATTCTCTTCTTTTATCAGCATTGTATAATACCCAAACAAACAGTTCCCAGCTATTCTTCCAACATCACCACACTAGAATCCTGCTTATAGTTTTTCGAGATAATGGCAGAAGGATGGTGTTGGAATGGCGGTGGTCAATGGGATCTAGTAGAGGAGGGGTGTAAAAAATAGTGTCCTACTGGTGAAGGTTTCCTGGAAGAGGGGCTCACTGGTGGTGTAAATATGGTGGCGTTGTGATCGAGTGATGGTGGTTAGAGGTGAGGCTGCAAGGCTTTTTAGTGGGTTGAAAAATATGAGAAAAGAGAGGGTGTTGGAGGAGGTGGTGGCAGAGGAGCAGGGGTGGCTCAACAAATTTGGTGGCCTAAAGCCAAACTGCAATACGAGACCTCAATGTAGATGACCCAAAAAGATCTATATTCAGAGATAATATAAAGATCTAAATGAGTTTTTTTTCCAACACTAATATCTATCATAATTTCAAAAAACTTCTTTTTATACTCGTTCCATCCCAACATACTTGTCATATGTCGTTTCTAAAGAGTCAAATCGTATACATTTTTACCAACAATTTTAAAATATATTTGTTAAATATACACGATAAACACAAAATATACATGTGTATATTGTATATAAATGGCTCTCGGTTTTGGTGTACAAACCGTGTACATGGTAGATAAATTAGGAAAGGTTTTAGTCTCCTAGTTTAGGTAATGTTGTAGTGTAAATAATATTGTATACTTACCATAATATTTGTATTACCATAATTGTATAATTAGTATCCAAGTAGAATAAGGTTTTAGGAATAGAATAGGTATATGATTCTCCTATTATGGAAATATGTAACTTGTATAAATACTCTTTCAATTAATGAAAATAATCAAGAGATTATTTCTTTCATGGTATCAAAAGTCTAGGTCAAACAAAAATTTCTCTCCCACAAATTCTTGTTTTTATTCTCTGCCAAGACCGAACCCTCCTTATCGGGTTTGCCATTTGTTCTTCCGCTCTCCAAATCGCTCTTCCAAATCCCTCTATCACTTATTGTTCTTTCGTTATGTCTACGTCAAAGAACATGTTTCACCCTGCTCTTGTTGTTTCTAACATCAAGAATCATATCCCTCTAATTCTTGAAATAGAAAACGTCCAATACGCGACGTGGGCCGAGTTGTTCAAAATTCACGCTCGTTCGCATCAAGTCATCAATCACATAATCCCCGCAGCTCCTGAGGATACGGAGGTGCTTACACGCGAGAATGATCCTAAGTTATGGACAACACTTGATGCCACCGTCCTTCAGTGGATTTATTCTACTATCTCTACCGACCTATTGCAGATGATTATTGAGCCAGACGCTACGGCGATGGCTACATGGGATATGCTGCTTGACATATTCCAGGATAATCAAAATTCCAGAGTATTATACCCTTGAACAGGATTTTTCCCACGTCAACATGGAAAATTTTCCGAACGTTTCAACATATTGCAAAAGGTTGAAGGAATTGGAGGACCAACTCCGCAATGTTGGTGCGCCAGTTAGTGAAGATCGTCTTGTTTTACAGATAGTTGCTGGCCTATCCGAGGCCTATAGTGACTTTGGAACTCTCATTCGTCAAAGTAATCCTCTTCCAAGGTTCTATCAAGCCCGATCCATGCTTACCATGGAAGAAGTCGATTTGGCTAAAAAAGGCGGCTACTAATGCTAGTCCCTTGGTCGTGATGACCTCCTCCACAAATCCTCAAAATTTTGGTGACAATTCGAACCAAAACCGATCTCACGGGGGAGGCAAGAATGGCCGGAAAAATAATGGAAAAAATCGCGAGGGCAAACGCGGCGATCCCGGCAGCAGTCGCGGTGGCCAAAACAGTGGCGGTGGACCCCATCCCGATTACAGTAGGCCACCGACCCACTGGTCTCAGCCTTGGGCCTCTGGGCCGTGGGCTTGGACCAGTGGACAGTGGCCCTACGGCCCAACTCCACAACAATTTCCAAAGATTCGGCCAATGGGCTTCCCAAAGAAACTCGGCGGCCCATCGCCGAGTTCAAGTTCTAGCGATTCTGACGCCAGACACCGCAGGAGTTCTTGGGCCCCGGCCTCCGCAAGCCCACAACGCAGCAGGCCCCACTCAGACCGATATTGAGGCCGCAATGCACACGCTTGGGTTGACGCAACCGAATCCGAATTAGTACATAGACACCAGCGTGACTACACACATGACATCCGATCAAGGTACTCTCTCGTCTTATTCCAATTTGAGCAACCCTCGTGGTATAATTGTTGGTAATGGTAACTTTATTCCAATTCAGGATTATGGTCATAAAACGTTGTCTCCCCCTCATCCACCCCTTATCTTGAAAAACACCATATATGCACCCAAATTGATTAAAAACTTAGTGTATGTCCGTAAATTCACCACTGACAATTCCGTTTCTATTGAATTTGATCCTTTTGGTTTCTCTATGAAGGATTTCAAGACGGGGAGTCCTCTCATGAGGTGTGATAGTAGGGGAAATCTTTATCCTATCACACCCGATTTCAGTCCATCGAGTCAAGCCTTGCCGTCAGCATTTGCAACCCTTGCTCATTCCTTGTGGCATGCTCGTCTTGGTCATCTGGGGTCTTCTATTTTGTCGTCATTAGATAAAAATAATTTTATTTCATGTAAGGGTACGCGTAGTACTCCAAATTGTCAGTCTTGTTCTTTAGAAAATTGTTTGATTGCCATTTGTAGACTCAAATTCTCATACTTTAATGTCATTTGATATTATTCATAGCGACTTATGGACGTCTCCCGTTCTTAGTTCATTTGGTCATCGGTATTATGTTCTTTTTTTGGATGATTATTCTAAGTTTTATGGACTTTTCCGTTAGCGAAGAAATCTCAAGTTTTCTCCATCTTCCTAAAATTTAGAGCATTCATTAGAACCCAGTTCGAACGGGAAATAAAAAGTATTCAGTGTGATAATGGAAAAGAATATGACAATGGGGTATTTCGAGGATTCTGTGATAATAATGGGATTAATTTTCGTTTTTCTTGTATTCATACGTCTTCACAAAATGGAAAAGCCGAACGCAAAATTCGTACCATAAATAACATTGTCCGAACTTTATTGGTTCATGCTTCCGTACCCCCGTCTTTTTGGCATCATGCTCTACAAATGACTACATATCTCCTTAACATAATGTCTTCCAAAGGTTTGACATACTCTTCCCCCCTTCAAGTTTTATATAATAAAACTCATTCGTATTTCCATCTTATTGTTTTTGGGTGTTTGTGTTATCCGTTATTTCCGTCCACCACTATTAACAAACTTCAGGCCCGGTCTACTACGTGTGTATTTTTGGATTTTCCGTCTAATCATCGTGGCTACAAATGCTTTGATTTATCCTCTAATAAAAGCATCATTAATCGCCATGTAATTTTTTATGAATTTCAATTTTCATTTGCTAAAGTTAATACTCCAGTGCCTCGTTCGTATAATTTTTTGGATGATAGTATATCCCCGTATATTATTTACCATTTTCCAGACGTATCCCGCACCCAAAATTCTCCAATGCCCATCGCCACGACCCCATCGGTCCGCTACCCATCGCTAATCCCAGCATCGCCATCAAGCCGCTTCAGCGATTGGGCCAAGGTAACCCACTCGACCTGGTCCAGCCTCGCCTCGATACCGAAGTTGGGCTAGCTGCCCATCGCCCGCCGCTACCCGCCCCAAGCTCAAAGAAATTCTCAAAATCCGCCCATTTCTTCCTCGAGTCATAGATCGATCACTCGTAGTCAACGTGGTATTTTTAAACCTAAAAGACATTTTAATTTATATTCTAATATCCCTAAATTTCCCTTACCCCATAATCATGTGTCTGCCTTAAATAACACAAATTGGAAAATTGCTATGACCGATGAATATAATGCTCTTATTGATAATAAGACGTGGAAGTTGGTGCCCCGTCCATATGGTATTAATATTATCATGTCTATGTGGATTTTTGCTCATAAGGAGAATTCAGATGCTTCATTTGCTCGACATAAGGCGCGGCTTGTGGGTGATGGTAAGACTCAACAGGTTGGTATAGATTGTGGTGAGACGTTCAGTCCGGTGGTCAAGCCGGCTATCATCCGCACAGTGCTTAGCTTGGCTCTTTCGAAAGCATGGCCTATTCATTAGTTAGATGTAAATAATGCCTTCTTACATGGTGATCTCAAGGAAACAGTCTATATGCATCAGCCGTTGGGATTCAGGGATCCCACACCCTCATCATGTCTGTTTGCGGAAGAAGTCCTTATATGGGCTTAAGCAGTCTCCACGGTCCTGGTATACGCGGTTTGCAGACTATGTTTCGACTATTGGGTTCACTCACAACAGGTCGGATAATTCATTGTTCATCTACCGTCGTGGTTCATCCATGGCTTATATTTTGTTATATGTGGATGATATTATTTTGACTGCCTCTTCCGATGCCTTACGCTAGTCTATCATGACAATGCTCAACTTTGAGTTTACTATGAAAGACTTAGGGCCCTTGAGCTATTTTTTGGGGATTGCGGTCACTCGTCATGCAGGTGGGTTGTTCTTATCTCAAAGGAAGTATGCAGCTGAGATCATTGAGAGGGCTGAGATGTCATCCTGTAAGTCCACTTCCACTCCAGTTGATACTAAATCCAAGCTTAGTGCCACAGCCGACGTACCATACGAGGATCCGACCCGCTATCGTAGTCTTGCAGGGGCACTTCAGTATCTTACATTCACGAGACCAGATATTACGCATGCTGTCCAGCAGGTGTGTTTGTTTATGCATGATCCCAGAGTTGAGCATATGAATGCACTCAAACGCATCATTCGGTATATTCAGGGTACGTTGGACTATGGTTTGCATTTATATCCCTCCTCGATATCCACACTTGTTTCGTATACGGATGCTGATTGGGGTGGCTGTCCGGACACCAGACGGTCTACGTCTGGCTATTGTATGTTTCTCAGCAATAACCTGGTCTCATGGTCTGCGAAACGTCAGTCGACATTGTCCCGATTTAGTGACGATGCCGAATATCGAGGGGTAGCTAATGTGGTCTCAAAATCATGTTGGTTACGTAATTTGTTGTTGGAGCTTCATTGTCCCATTCAGAAAGCAACATTGGTTTATTGCGATAATATTAGTGCCATCTACTTTTCTGGTAATCTGGTTCAGCACCAGCGCACTAAGCATATCGAGATGGACATTCACTTTGTTCGCGAAAAGGTTGCTCGTGGTCAGGTACGCGTCTGTCATGTCCCGTCCAAATATCAAATTGCCGACATCTTTACGAAGGGTTTTCCCTCGGTCCTTTTTGAAGATTTTAGGGACAATCTCAGCGTTCGAAGACCGCCTGCTATGACTGCGGGTGTGTGTTAAATATACACAATAAACACACAATATACATGTTGTGTATATATGGCTCTCGGTTTTGGTGTACAAACCGTGTACATGGTAGATAAATTAGGAAAGGTTTTAGTCTCCTAGTTTAGGTAATGTTGTAGTGTAAATAGTATTGTATACTTACCATAATATTTGTATTACCATAATTGTATAATTAGTATCCAAGTAGAATAAGGTTTTAAGAATAGAATAGGAATATGATTCTCCTATTATGGAAATATGTAACTTGTATAAATACTCTTTCAATTAATGAAAATAATCCAGGGATAATATCACCTAAACTAGGAGACTAAAACCTTTCCTAATTTATCTACCATGTACATGATTTGTACACCAAAACCGAGTCATATATACACAATATACACGTATATTGTGTGTGTATTGTGTATATTTAACAATATTTTTCATCATATTGATATGCGAAAGTTTGCAACTTACGTATAGGTTTTGAATATATAACTTTTAATATATTGAATTAATTTAATCTAATTTAGCTTTTAATATTAATCAAATTGACTGTTTCACTTGAGAAGTGAAAGATACCAATTATTTTGGAATGGAAGCAGTAAATATTTCATAGTTTCTAGTTCTACACTATACATTCTAATTAACTTTTTCTAAAAAATTATAACATCTACACATATTATAGTTAGAAAATGGAGCCCCCAAAATTTGGGGGCCTAAAGCAATGGCCTTAGAGGCCTACCCTATAGCCGGCTCTGCAGAGGAGGCGGAGATGGTAGTGATGATGGAGGTAGGGGTGGGGGTAAAAAGTTAAGAGGCGGGGTGGGTGGGTAAAAAGGAGGTGCGGGTTTAATATAGTTACATGGTAGTGTTTTTTGCTCGTGTTGACTTGTCCTCTTGAAAAGAGGTGGGTTGTGACGAAGTTCATAACATGCACCTCCGAATACAAAGTTAATTGGAGTTCGATGAGCTCCTCACGACTCATTATTGCATTTATGTTGTTTTTGTTCTTATGTTTGTTTTAATATATTTAACTCATTAACTAAATAAGGTCGGAAAGCAATTTTTTTTTGCGTACGTATAAGATTTTAAAAAAATTATATGTTGTTGAAGAGTGACTTAAGCTATTAGGGAGCATATATATTTTTATGAAAATTTACGTGGTGTAACTAACCTCTATTAGGTATTTATCATTCACATCTAAACCTCATTGCTCCTCTTTTCTTCTTCTAACCCTAGTTTCTCCACCATGTTCAACAACGCCATTCCGCCGTCGTCGTCTCCGATGTTCGACGAGGATCTAGTCACTAGTCCCTCCTCGATTAACAATTCTTTGTCGCCATCATCATCACCTCCATCGTCGTCTATAAAAAACAAAAGAACTAGTAACTCTTCCTCCCCTGGTGTCAACTAGACCGGTGACTTTTTTTGCTCGATATGACTGTTGGTCGAAGGTTAACGTCCGACTGATGTGGTCTCTGTATTTTGTTTCTTGTGTTTCAGATCTAGCCAGCGTGGTAGCTGTATTGAGGGTGTAAAGCTGGCGGTTTCAGATCTGGCCGGCATGGTCATTGTATTGAGGGCGCAACGCCGGCGACCTTCATCGTTATATTTTGTTTCTTGTATTTCTCAGATCTGGCCGAATTTGAATGTATTCTCCATTTTGAGTGTAAATATAGTATATTTTGTATTTTTTCCAAATTTTCTAAGTGTATTTCTTAGATCTGATCGGCTCAGATCTTGCCAATTTGAGTGTATTCTCCATTTTGAATTTAAATACAAACACAATGTATTTTGTATTTTCTTCTGTTTTTATGTATTTGTGTATATTATTTGTATCCTTGTATACATTGTATTTTCTCCTTTGAATTGTATTCATGGATACAACCGAATTGTTGTCATGAATACACAGAATATACTTGGCAATCAAAATACTAGCTACAGCCTACAAACGGTAAATATCCAATCTGTAGCTACTTGGAGTAATTAGCTATCAAAGTGTACTGCTTTCTGAAGATTTCTCTATTTTCATTTACTTAATTATGTTTTCAAGAAATTCGGCCTTCACGTGCGAGCCTGATTTGTATTTCATGGGCTAAGCACATTGAAATGCTTTTTGGATGATGAATAACAGTGATACTCAAAACTAGGACATCTATCTGCTCTAAGATCATGTTAAAGAAATGAATATTGGGTGTAACTCAACTCCAATCTCACGGGACTCAACCCCCAACATCCCTACCCCCACGCTCCACATTCAGGACTTACAAGTTGCATCTAGAGCATGAACAATATAAAATGAGGGCTTAATATCAAGTAAATTATGAACTGAGATGAATCTAGCACTAATATATACTTATTGTGATAAAGAAATGAACCTTGAGTGTAATTCAACTCCAAAAATCACTTCAACCACTATTTAAAGTAGAAAAAGAAAAAAGGAGAGTTCTTGGTACCTGAAATAAGAACTTTGGGGTATTGTAAAGAATCATATGCTAGTTTGAGAAATTTACCCTCAAAAGTGGTACAGTTAATGTCCTAACCAAGATGGTGGTTCGTCATTTCATCATATCTAAAGTGAGAGAAAAAACAAAATATGATTATTCTTATTTCCTGCAGTTTAATAATCTCAACAATTTGTGAATTTTAAAAATAATAAAGATTACTGTTAAGAGTTCCACATCAGATATGAAATGGGAACATGGACTCCTTATATGAGTTTGGACAATCCTCACCCTACAAGCTAACTTTTGGGGTTGAGTTAGGCCAAAGATTCATTCTTTACATGGTATCAGAGCCAGACTCATTCAAATTTTTTGTTCACCGATGTTAGGCCCCCAAATTATATTATACACGCTCCAGTTAACAAAGTTTGGGCGTGCGGGAAAGTATTAAGAGTCTCACATCGGATATGGAATGAGAATATGGACTCCTTATATGGACTTACACAATCATCACCCTACAAGCTAGCTTTTGGGGTTGAGTTAGGCCTAAGATTCATTCTTTACCGTTACTCCTAGCTTTTTACTTCTGATAAATTTTGTAAAACAAATGTAGGAATGATAAAGAAGAATTAATAAAAATCTATTTAGTTCTACTATCTCATAATTAACGAAGTTTTAAATACAACAACTAGATTTGTTATTTATAAAATAAAAAAAATAGAGGATTGAAGCATGCAAAACCTAGCTTATGCCTCAAGAAAGTATATTCCTCGTTCCTAAAATTACCCTATAAACTGACCATGAAACCTTTTCGAGCTAGAATTTAACTTATTAGAAAAAAGAAAATTAAAATTTAAAATATTAAAATCAGGAAAATTTTATTTTGAAATTGAAAAGTTGCGGTCCAACTAAAAAAATTCAAAGATGGAAATTACAGTGCGGTGCAACTACATGGTTGAACTAATTACGTGGGAGAACTAAATATTACTCTTTTCGTCCTAATTTCTTAGTCACCATTTGACTTGACACGAAATTTAAGAAATAAATGAGTAATTTTGAAATGTATAGTCCAAAATAATTCTTATATAAATGTGTGGTTGTAAATCATTTCATAAAGTTAAATTGTTTCTAAATATAGAAATATGACATTATTTTTTAGACAGATCAAAAAGTAAATGGTGACACGTAAATTGAGAGAGAGGGAGAAATATTTAAAATATTACTCCTACTTCACTTCAGAAACTACTACTAAATCATTATTCACTTCGGAGTAATTATTACCATATAAATCATCAGCTTCACCTATAAATAAGTACTTAAAACCCTACCAGCAAATTAAGAAACAATTCTCACATATCTACAAATCACTAATTTAGGGTTAACAATCTAAGTATCTTAGATTCTTCATCATACATAAAACAACCAAAGATTTCCACTACTATTTTGCCTTCATCATCCATCAATATTAGTACAATATAATGGTAGTATACTCCGATCATTCTTCTCGTCCGTTGGGTTACCATTTTCACCCAACGGACAAAGAAGTCATGCAGTATCTGTTAGGGTTTGTGATAGGCAGACCACTTCCGGAACAACATGAAGTCATGCAGGATGTTGATCTTTACGCGGACAAGGACCCCTGGCAGATTTTCGAAGCTTACGAGGGCACCAAAAACAGTCGTCACTTCATAACTCGGCAGAAGAAAGAAAACCCTAAGTGGAAAAGAGTTTCAAGAACTGTCGGGAATGGCACTTGGAAATCTCAAAACAAAGGTAAAATGGTGTTTGATGATAAAGGGAGATTCATGGGGTACGTTAAAAGTTTGAAGTATATCCCCTCTAACAAATCATTGAAAAACGTTAATGGTGAGTGGTTGATGACTGAGTATTCTTTGTATGATGGTTATGTCAATGCTGAGAAAATTAAGAACAAGGGTTACGTAGTTTGTAAGATCAAGAAGAAGGAAAAACCCGGTGACAAAAGAAAAGGAAACAATAATGAGAATATGCGAGACATTGAAGAATATGTCGATTCCATTCTACAAGATGATGAAATACCAAAGGGTGAAGAGAATATTATAGAATGTATGGAGGGGGATGAAGTCGGAGATCATGTTCTTGCTTTGTTGAGTTCTGATGATGATGACGAGAATATTGAAGAAGGTCTAGATCAGGGGGATGGAGTCGAAGACTTTATCAATTCTGTTCTACAAGATAATGAAATAGCAATTGGTGAAGAGAATACAGGAGGATGAAATCGGATATCATGTTCTTGCTTTATTGGGTAATTCTGATGATGAGGAGAATAATGAAGAATGACTACATCAGGGGAATGAAGTCGACCATGTACATGCTAATATGTTAAGGTCTGCAGATGATGTCGATCTGGATAGTATAACTTTTATACTTTAAATGTATGCAAGGTTTCATTAGTTTGATCCCAAGCTAGCTCTTAATTTCATGATTAATACAAGCTTGTAATAGTTCTGGTTTGTTTTCTGAGATCTAGTTATTTAAGGCACTCTTCCTAGAAGGTGGTCAAGGACACTAGAGGCTCCTTAGGTTGTAAAGTTTATTTTGTTTGTTACGGTAATTTTTCCTTACGCTTTTATGTAAATCTAGTGATATATGATCGACGTAATTAAAGATGTTCGTAGTTTTTTTTAAAGATGTTCGTGTATTTTGAAGTACTGCTATTTCTTCAATATATTCCTATTTTTCTCTGTCAAAGATATAGGGCTTGCTTATTAGATAGTTACGGATGGAGTATTTAGTTTTAGCCATCGCTCTTTAATGTTGTTAAATCACATGGGGTACGCCAGTCACAAGCTTGTAATAGTTGCTCCAGTCGATCATGAGATCAATCTGATCAATAAATTCAGAATTTTTATTAAAGATGGCTACTGTTAAAGTGTTAATTTTATACTGCTACTAATATAATAACTACTAGTTCCAAATCAAAGGGATCACAACCTAAGGTGATGGCTTACTCTTGAATTATGAGAGCACCGATGGTTTCTTTTTCATTTTAAGAAAGAAAGAAGAAAAAAAAGACTTACATCTTTAATTATTTTGATCATTTTATAAATATAGTTGTCATTTTTTAGATAGAATTTCATACATAGACAAAATCTCGAATCAATCATTTTAATATATGTTACCTTAGAACATATATAAAGAACGACAATAAAATAATAAAAGAGAAGAGAGACATATATTATAGATATGTGGTGCTACTAGTATTGAGCAATATTCTTCCGGGAGATATTTAGCCTTCAAAAATTATAGTTTAAGAGATAACAAAAATATCCATAGTTTAAGTATGAAATTTGTAAAACAATATTCCTTTAATTCCAATTTATATATATGACACACTTTTTTTAATCAATCTAAAAAAATGATACGTTTTCTTATTTAATAATAATTTATTTTAAACTTTACCTTTAACGCTTAACGAGATAATTTATAACAACACAAATATATTTGACGTATTTTACACCATAAAATTCAAAAGTCTTCTTTTATTTCTTAAACTCTATGCGCAGTCAAACTATATCATATAAATTCAGATGGAGAAAGTAATAGTTTACCAAGAGTTTTACCCATTATAAAAATCACATAGATAACTTATTTCACCCACCACACTTCTAAGTAAGTGTTAACAAACACCTTATCATCCGTCATGCTATGATGATTTTAATTCTTGAAAGTTATAATTTAAGGAGTAACCAAATAAGGTACCTAAAATTTAAAAAAAGTGAATAAATAATAGTTGGGGTGTGTTTTGTAAATTAGTTGGTGATAGTTTAGATAGTAAATTCTTTAATAATTAAGGTAGGAAACTTTTTTTAAAAAGTGATACTTGAGATGTGTTTTTGACCCTCACCTCATTGTTTTTTAGCCACTAACTCTTTTATTTTTTATTTCTTTCTCCTCCTTTTTTTTCTCGATGATAAAGGGAGTCCGGGACCTAAATGACGCCAAAAAAGTCAAAAGTGATCAAAATACTTCATAAAAAATAAGTTATAAAAGTATTTTTTACACAATTTTTTATGCGCAATATAAAAATGAGTTAACGTCATCCGTTAACATCCGTTACCCAAACTTAAAAAAAGAAAAGAAAAACAACTTGCATTGCGCAATAAATTTGTGCGCAATATGCACTCAAAATTTTCCAACCTTAGTGAATGTTTAAGAATAGGACTAAGGCATCAACTTAGGTATTAATATAGATTTGTCATGTCTATTTGAGTTGCATCATTGATAAGCTAAGTTTTATACTTTTTATTGTCTTAGAAAATGATAAGAAATATATATATATTTTTTAAAAGTAAGATATCTAAGTTGATACGAGGAAATTTTTTTGTAAGCATAAGCTAAAATAATATCCCTCGAATTAATTTAAGCGCCTTACTTTTCTTTCTAGAAAATAATTATAATCATTTTTAAGACAACCAAAATTATAAGACTTATCTTATGCTTACAAAAAATAGTATCTCATTCATTCAATTTATGTGTCTTGCTTTTCTTTTTAAAAAATAATAATTATAATCATTTTTTATGACAACAAAAATAATAACATTTAGCTTATGCTTAGAAAACAAATATTTCCTATGTATTAATTTAAGTGTGTTACTTTTTCTTTTATATAGAAAATAATAATAATTATCTTTTAAGATAGCTAAAGATATAAGTTTTAGCTTATGCTTAAGAAAATAATATCATCTATCAATTTAAGTGTCTTAGATTTCTTTTTAGAAAATAGTTATAATCATTTTCTAAGACAACAAAAAATATAAGACTTAGCTTATGCTTATGAAAAATAATATCCCCTCCGTATCAATTTAAGTATATTACTTTTTCTTTTTAGAAAATAATTATAATTATTTTTAAGGCAACCAAAAATATAATATTTAGAAAATAATTAATGATCATTTTCTAAGACAACAAATATATAATACTTAGCTTATGTTATAAAAAACAATATCCATTCCTTATCAAGTTAAGTGTCTTACTTTTTATTATAGAAACTAATTATAATATTTTTAACACAACAAAAAATATAATATTTAACTTATGGGTAAGAATAATAATATCTCATTCATATCAATTTAAGTGTTTTGCTTTTTTTTTTTTTAAAAAAAATTAATCATTTATTTAGAATAATCGAAGATATAATATTTAGCAAATAACACCCAGCTTATAATTAGAAAAAATAATATGCCCTCCGTATTAGTTTAGAAAAGTTCGAGTATGCATATTGCGCATATATTTGTTGCACAATGCAATTTTTTTATTTTTTTTTAAAGTTCGGATAACGGATGTTAACGGAATATCTTAACTCATTTTTATTGCTCACAAAAAAATTACTTTTTTTTTTTAGGTATTTTGATCGCTTTTGACTTTTTTGGAATCATTTAGGTTGGGGACTCATGATAAAGGTATTAATAGCCGGTACCAACTCGAACTCAAGTCCGATAGTTTTGTTCTTCTGCTGCTGAGTTTGTCTGAATGTCCTCGTGATCTCTTTCTTCTCCGGCGAAATCTACTTGTAAGTCCCCTCATTTCTCTCTCTTTATGTTTTCGCCCCGAAAGTTTTGTTCTTTGCACAAATGAAACCTTAATCCCCTTATCCGATAATTTTCATTTGTTCGATGTTGAATTCTAAATTGGTTCCAACGGTTCCTGGGATGCCTCCATTTCAATTTTCTTACAGTTATTTATAATTAGTACAAGTTATATACTCATTCTTATTTATAATGAGCTGCGATTTGTGTATTGTTAAAGGGAATTGGATCATAAAAAAGATGAAGTTTTTTCATTTTATTGTGAGTTTCAGTTCATGGAATACACTTATTAAGTTTATGGATCCCCTTTCAATGATCTTTGATGGTGAAATGTGAAGTTGGTTTCAATTGTTTCATGTCTCTGCTCCAGGAATGCTTAGTGTATCCATTAATGATGAAACAATCTCTTCTGGTGAAAAAACAAAACAGAAAAGGATCTGTCCGTTGTGTTGTGCTGTATCGGAAACCCGCAAATCTAGAGCTTACGGTCTTAAATTTCAAGCCATTTCCGCAGAACTGCCTAAGCCTGTGCTGGTGGTAGGTAGCAAGTACTAGCTAGGTTGAATAGTCGAGGTGCTCCGAAGCTAGTCCAGACACCACTGTCATAAAAGAAAAAAAGCAGCAACTTGGATTTATTTGTATCATTAACTAATGTGTGATCTTGTTACTTCTTCCAATATGGTGATTGCTCTGAAGTTGTACTGGTTTACTGATCTGCCTTCCTGATATTTTCTCTTAATAAGGGAGAAAAAACAAAAGGTTGTGACAATGAAATATTTATCATTGAATTATGAGCTTTTGCCAAATGGAATGAGAAGTCAATAACATGAAGTCATTCACAAATTCCCTTCTTGTGATAAATCATAACTACTAACTTTGGCTAAAAATGTAAAAAAGAGATATATGTCGTTCTGGTGATGCAATTTTAACTTCTAATCATTTGCACTTTAAGAATCATAATCAACCAGTATGCCTAGAAATGTTCTGAGATTGGGTTAGTGTGTAAAAGAAATAGATATTAGCATGTTTGATAATTAATTTTTTTCTCTTTCGGGATTTTTGATCATCATTGCTGGGTATAGATCTGATGAGTTTGGTTATCCATGAAAATTGAATTAATGACATTTTTGGTTCATGACATCGAATATAGGTAAATAAGGACTACTTTGTCTAGAAGAAAATGAAAAACCCAACTGACAGTGTCATAATGATGTTGGATTACACTCTCATTTACAATTTTGTGTACACTAATATCCAAGTGATAACTTTTTTCCATGAAACTTATATCCTCACTTCTTCTTTTCAGCTAGCTTGGCAAAATGTCCGGGCAAAGTCAGCGTTTGAATGTTGTCCCCACAGTTACTATGCTTGGAGTTATTAAAGCTCGCCTTGTTGGAGCAACAAGAGGCCATGCTTTGCTGAAAAAGAAAAGTGATGCTTTGACTGTGCAGTTCCGTCAGATTCTAAAGAAAATAGTATCAACAAAGGAATCGATGGGAGATGTCATGAAGAATTCCTCCTTTGCTCTGACAGAGGCAAAATATTCTGCTGGTGAAAACATCAAGCACGTTGTCCTTGAAAATGTTCAGAATGCAACTCTTAAAGTTCGATCTCGGCAGGAAAATATTGCTGGGGTAAAGCTACCCAAGTTTGAGCATTTCTCTGAAGGAGAGACCAAGAATGACCTGACTGGATTAGCTAGAGGGGGGCAGCAGGTACAAGCCTGCAAGGCTGCTTACGTGAAATCTATTGAATTACTTGTTGAGCTTGCGTCACTGCAAACATCATTCTTGACTCTCGATGAGGCAATCAAAACCACAAATCGGAGGGTCAATGCCTTGGAGAATGTCGTGAAGCCTCGGTTGGAGAATACAGTTACTTACATCAAGGGGGAACTTGATGAATTGGAAAGGGAAGATTTCTTCCGTCTGAAGAAGATACAAGGTTACAAGAGGAGGGAGGTAGAGAAACAGATGGCGTCTGCCAGGCTATATGCAGAGGAGAAGGCTGCTGAAGACCTTTCTTTGAAGAAAGGTATCACACTTGGTTCAGCCCATAACTTACTGTCTCATGCTTCACAGAAAGACGAGGACATTATTTTCTGATGTGGAGGTCAGCTTTATAAGTTATGTCTGTTGTCAAATATAGAAACGGATAATATTATTAGGTGGAAAGATTTTTCCTGTTCAATAAGAGCTCTATGCATGTTTGTACTTAATGAACTCTATGAGGAGCTGCCTCATTGGCTAGTCGTGTGTGCTTCTTTCAATTTTTTGATTCAGTGACAGTCTTGTCTTTTGTTTCCTGGAGAGCTGTTGTTGTAGATTCTATTTTTTCTCTTATTGTTCACAAGCTTATCCTCTTTGCCTGTCTCAAAATTGTGTGATATATTTGATGATATTCCCTCCCTTCTGTACATGGATACTGCACTCAGAAACACAGATAGTGAAAACAGCTTTCCTAATCCTTTCAAGGATTGAGTTGGATGCACATGCACCAAAATCGTTTTTCAGTTATCTGGGATATAAACTTGTTCTTAACCTATTACTCCCTCCTTCCCAATTTATATGATGTAGTTTGACTGGGAGTTTAAGAAATAATGGAAGACTTTTGAATCTTGTGGTTTAAGGAAAGTGTCATATAAACTGGGATAGCGGGAGTTGTTCACAGAATCCTTTTTGTATGTGCGTGCATTTGGTTAAGAGAAAAAGAAGATAAAATATACACAAGTTTTATGGTTTCTCCTACACATTTTCCTTTTGAATTCATTTGTTTATTCAGTGAAGTTGTGAGGATTGATTCATACTTTGAGATTGTTTCTTTTTTTGCATTCCTCCATTGCTTGGCATCCCAGACTTTATGGATGGCATCAACAGTATTTCATGTTGATGCAGTGTATATTCTTGTTCTTAAGGCCTTTGACAAATAAATATGATACTTAGGTAGTTCATGACAACTTATCAAAAGAAAAGGTGGTTAGTGACATTGTCATTGCACCTTTAACCCAGGTCATTCTGGGATTCATTTAGACTTGTCCAAATCTGGATTTGAAAGGAAGACCACCAAAGTATGTGCTTGTCTGTCATAACCATTAGCATGCTACTTGTACTATTACTTGCCATATCCAGGGTATTTGGGGATTCTCATAGGAAAATCTTTATGATAATACATGCATAAAGGGCCAACATATTCACGGGTTATTAGAAATAAAAGCACGGAAAGGCTACAGAAAATTTGAGCTTATGGATTACACTAGTGTTTGTTGTAGTTAATCATATTGTATATCAAGGTTTTAATACTCTATCCATCTGATTTCTGCATGTTCCGGTGGTCTGTTTCCATCGCATGAAAGAAATATCACCTTCAAGTAACATGTGAAGAACATGGATAGCTGATCAATCTTGGCTTATAGGATATTTATAGGAACTGGACCTTTGGTGCGCTTTTGATATTGCTATATTTTCTGAAAATTTGACATTGAGATCCTAGTTAAATGCTTTTGTAAAGCTTTTCAAAAAAAGATCTCGAAAAGTTAAATGATTTGTAAAGATATTATGCACTTTTGGTGTGGAAAACATCTTCAACCTGCAGTTTCCAAGATTCGTATCTTTCTGGTTTTCTGACACATTAAATTTAAAGCCATACGGCCATGCAAATTCGATTACAAGTTGAACACTTTGTCCTTCAAAAGTTAAAAGTGCGCAAAAATTTAAGGATGACGGAGTAATGAAGATTGATGACTAAAGAGCGATGGAGGAAATAGGAGTACAAAAGTTGTTGATAGGAAAGAAAGAGTCAATTCCCCTGATATTTACAGCAACCTCCAGGGGTGCAATGTTCATAGCCAAATAGAGAAGGGTGAGAGGAAGTTTCAACTGCTACATAATGTTTATAAGAACAGTAAATTAAACCCTAATTTACTGGTCATGCTTAGAATATAGGGCTATTACTGACCCCTTGGGCATTGTCAAACTTTTTCTTGTGATTGTCTTCATAGTCCATCCAAGGATCTGTTTTGAATATCTGTTGTTTCTTTGTAAAGATTTAATGCTGGTCTTTGTTGGCAGAAGGCTGTGCCATCTCCTTTTTTTTTCAGTAAGTTCATTTGGTGATTGAACAAGGAGTATTGCTGCTATTAAACAGTATACTTGTATGTTCAACAAGTTGGTTGGACGCAGACAGGGTAAATTTAACTATCTTTTCTAACGCAAAGATCACAAAACTTTGAGTCTACTAACACAAAAATTACACCTACCAAAAAACCCATCTTCCAATGGCCGAGTAATACTTTTCTACTCTTTTCTTTAATCTAATAAATAAACTCAATTACAAGGAACCGACCCAACCCATTACCCATATGCAGAAATTAAATATCTCGTGTTGCTGACACCATATTCTTCCGTTTTCCCTACCATTTTAACATGTCTGGTTTGAAACAATATGTGGTAATTCTTCTAGCTGGTACCCAAGTCAATCAAAATTAGTGTTCTTACTTTTATATCATCACCAAATTTTTTTTACTGTAACATGGATTCTTTTGGGGTTGATAGGTATGACGTGACTGCTTAGTGTCCATGGCTGTTGTACCTCAAGGAGAAATGATGTCTAGCAAGGAACTTCCCCTGTACTTCATTAAACTATACTCTATACCCATTTATATACAGTACTCACATGCTAGGATTATTAATCAACTCTACTTTTATGTGATTAATATACATATTATACATGACATTGTTTTCTCTGTTTATTTTTCTTTTTGACCTTTTAACCTTCATATATTCCGGGTACAGTTTATCGTGGTTCAGATGATTTTAGGACACGTATGATATAAAAATAAGAACACTAATTTTGATTGACTTGGGTACCTAGAAGAATTACCACGTATTGTTTCAAACCAGACATGTTAAAATGGTAGAGAAAAGGGAAGAATATGGTGTCAGCAGCACAAGGGATGTATAATTTCTACATTGGGTCGGGTAGGGTAGGGTCAGTTCTTTATAATTGAGTTTTTATTTATTAGATTAAAAAAAGTAAAAAAGTATTACCCATCAGAAGATGGATTTTCCTGTAGGTGTGACTTTTATGTTAGTAGACTCAAAGCTTTGCTACTTTAGTGTTGGAAAAGATAGCTAGGTGACTTTTGTGAAAAAAGTGCTAGTTACGTGACCATCTATGAAATTTACCCGACGCAGACAACACAAGATGGTTGGATGCAGATAATCTTCTTTGACTTTGTTAAACTAGTTTCGCTCTCTATAAACTTTTGTACTTTCATCACTGATTTTCTGGGTTTAACGTGTTTGTGATCTGGAGTAAATTGCCCTGGGCATACTTTGCATATTCTGGTAGGCTACTGTAAAGCCATGTTGTTAAAAACTGTTCTAGCAATGTCAGCACACTAGAATCTTGCATATAATTTTTCTCTTCTCGACTGAGTCCTGATATCTCCCACCTTAGCAAGACAGTAAGCTTTTCGTTTTGGATGTATTATCTTTTTGCATTTTGCATTTTGCATTTTTGGGGGCTAAGTGGAAGTAGTAAGGAGTTAGTTTCTTCAAGTGGCAAAGGTAGGTCACAGGTTCGATGTGCCGTGTTCCATGCGACTAAGCCTGGTATCTAAGTGGAGAAGAGGGGAGAGCCCATTACCCCCCAGTTTCAAAGGTTGTGGTTAGTCCTAAGGATTGGCCACAAATAGATTTCTTGATTCTTAAAAAAGAAAAGTATGGAGTTGGTTTGTAGTCTTTTAGTGGGAAGATCTGAAAGAGTCAACACTTTTTGTGCCTCTTATCAATGTGTTTGTCTATAATTCCTTGGACTCTTTTACAGGGTTCAATTATAAGGTAAATGAGTCTTCTGCACTTATGCGCGCTGTTGACAACAGAACAATTCTAATGGATAGATAGGTTGACAAAGTTCCAAGTTTCTGGAAGAAGAAAATATTAACCTGATTTACTAAATCTGCAGTACCTGCCTTGTTGTGTCTGCGATACTGCTATTGATGTCTTGTCCAGTTGATCTCAATATGTAGTTATTTCTTGACAAAAACTTCCTAAGAAGGTGAAACAGTAAGATTTATTCTTATATGGAAGTTACTTTTAGTCTTTTGACTGCATTTTTCTTTAGGTTCTTGAGATTTTGAATCACTCTTTTTTGGTGCGAAGGAACAGTAACGTACTTGGTGATTCTTAGATGAAGGAATTATTTGTCTATAAGTATATCTCTTGCTGGTTCAGGAAATTGTATGTGATGGCTATTTTGAGGGAGTCCAGAAGCATATTGATAGGATGATAATGAAGAGCAAAAGACAGGAGCTTGAGTAATAAACTCTAAACCTAATTTAGTGTGCTGATCATAACAGCTCAGTGTACAAGCGCTATCAGGAAAAATCAGGCGATTTGCAAGTATGAGATACTTCGTGCCACTGTTTAAGTTTTGACCCCGTTAAAATAAGTTTAGCAAAAATAGCTTGCCGGTCAAAGAAGTTTTTGCTGTTTGTGTTAGTTCCCGTAGAATTTAGAAGATTTCAACACAATTCTGGAAACTAGCTGTTTTGATACCTCATGTGCATGAAAGCTCACTTGGATTGTTGAGGGGTAAAGAAACCAAAACATTAAGTTGCCTTTACAAGCATTAACGGTTTCATTTGCGATATTGATGTTGTTTATCGACATCAAGTTTCTGCATTTGAAATCTGTGGCTAATATAGATTTCAGTAGAATTATGATCAACATATAGTTCCCTCGAAAAGCAATTTTGCATCAACCGATTATGCTTATAGGGAATCTCAATGGTTAAGTACTACTTTTATGCCTTTTTTGTTTTGGATATTCTGTAATTAGAAGAGTGCAAGGCAACGTAAGCTTCTGTGGTGAAAGTCATTGTGTATGGGGCAATGACCATTGTGGCTATGGCACTGAAATTGTCAAGTTTATGTTGCAGCTGCAGCAATTCTTACTGTTCTTTTAGACCTTCTCTTCATTAGACGATTTCTCATATGATTATTTTTGTGAATTCCACGTAGAAGAAGCTCGCCCTGTCTTTTCTCAATTTTTTTCTCCTTTGTGTTTGAATGGTATATAGCTGTCAAAATGTTCAACCACTACTGTTGACCAGAATATGCAGTCCAGAAGTGATGTTTACTTTATTCATTCATTACTCCAACTGTTAAGAAAGGAGATCCAAAAAAACAACTACTACTAAAAGATAACATCGAAGAATGGAGATAATAAGGAAACTAATTGAAAATATGAAAAGAAAAACACTAATTTAACATCAGTTACAATATACAACGGCTTCTCTTTCTAGCTAATGCTCCTCTTAACCCTCGAAATCTCAAAGCCCTCGAATCAACTAAAAAATAATTACATATAACTGTTCATAACAAATGAAACTACTAATCCGAAAAATAAAGTTAACAACTAGTTATAACAGGATACATAACATTGTCAATGTACAAATTATTTCTGCTAAAAATCTAAAATTAATGTCATCAACTTAGTAGTGGAAACCATCGTTCTCGAAGATCAGAGTGGTAAGAAATCATGAAAAGGAGAAGCACAAGGAGAATACCAACTCCCCAAGGAGTACCACCAGCTCTATGAAACGAGTCTTGTTCAGGCAAGGGAATGAACATGACAGATTTCTCAAAGCTCGAAAGTAAGTGCACAACTAGAAGAAGGACTAATGGAGACAGCATGAGAACAAGCTTGAATTGATCCATAATGCCTTCGAAGATAGACTCATAGTTGATGTACCATGTAATACTTACAAACATGAAAAGAACAAGAAGGAAGAAGCATAAGTGTATTGGAGGAGCCTGTGATGAGTAATTATCTGCCATTTTTTTCTCAAAGCGGTTTTTCTAACTTTGCTTTGTTAGTGTGGAAAGAAGAGTTTGTTTCTTAGAATGAGACTTGCTTCTTTTTGGAGTAGAGTACTATGGCTTTTATAAACTTGGGTTTCTTTAATTAGGGCCTAAATTTCTTGTTCTCTTTTTTTTATTTGGAGGGGGTTTCTTTATTCGAGAAAGATATATAATAAATGACTTTTTCATTTTCTTTAAGCATTTGATTTCACCGGAAATCAGTGTCCCCGAACTTATTGATGGAAAAACATTTCCTATCGAGATTTTCTTTAAGAGCCCGGACCTCATATCTCATTGGATGATAGATAATAAGTGGTTTTTTAATAATTTTTTATTCGATGTCCTGTACTCATTTTAGGGACCTGTCTTAACCGCAAGTGCATGTCTCGATTAATTTAAACTTGTTTGTAAGGCCAACCCTATTTAATGGAAAAGCATTCTCTATTAAAAAAAATCATATTCAGGATCAGAACTTGAAATAGCTAATCAAGAATGGAGAAATTGTATCCATTTCATTACCATCTTTGCGGTTTATAAATGAGTTATTCGTGAAGAATTGAGCTGAAATAAAGGGGAGGAGATTTTTTAATTGAGTTAGCTTTGGATACATTGTAGGACTTACTTTTTGACGATCCACAAATAAGCATCCAACTGGCCGGTGGGTTTTTATATGTTCAAGATCTTTATGAGTATATATAAAATATGTTTGAACACTTAATTGCTGACACTTGTCACCGAGTAGAAGTCTAGAACCAGAACTTGACGTGGACCTCTTATTTTTACTTGTAATAATGTCAGGTTGTTTACATTAAATTTCATATTCCCTCCTTCAAGTTCTTAGAATTGCAAAAAGAACCCTTTATAATTGGATCGTGAAGGGATTTGCCTTGTTATACGGTGAAAGTTCATGGAGTCATGAATAGCTTTATTGTAAGGCTGGCCAGTGGGCCAGGACAACTCGATTCTGCCCCGTCTCGATTTCACTGGTTAAATTAGGAGATAGGGATTGACTCTACTCGGGTTCAAAATCGGGATGTGACAAGTTCACTGGTTAAATTAGGAGATATGAATTGACTCTAGTCGGGTTCAAAATTGGGATGGGACAAGCGCATGTCCCGCCTATTCCGGTCCCGCCCCGATCCCGGCCCGTCCCGATCCTGCCCCGACCCCGGCCCGTTTCTGCTAGAAAGTAGTCGTTGCACAAACAACCATTTGCAATTCTAGCCGTTGGCAACGGCTACAAACCGCCATTTTGGCCTCCCAACACCCCATAAACCCCCCTACCCCCTTAATATTTATTTTTAACCCCTAAGTTAGTAAATTTAATGAATATAAGAAAAAAAACAACTTACGCTCCAGCTATTACAAAAATGATTGTAAAATTTTAAAAATATTTTTTTCTATTCCTACTATTTATTTTATTGGTAATGTATTAAATCCTACTATTAAAGTAGACGGTTGTAATACCCTTATTGAAACAATTTATGAATGCCTAGAAATACTTGAAACAGAACCAACTAAAGGACATGTTATCTCTAGCATACAAACACAATGCAAAACTATGTATATGTATTACCAAGAGAAAAGTACAAATAATCAACCGACTTATGTGCCATCTTCTTCTACTCCACTTCAACCTTATAAAAAACATGTGGTTTCTGCTTCAAATATTCAAGGCATTCGAAATAGAATGTATAGTGGTTCAAGTGCTTCACAAATTAGCGAGTTTGATATTTATGTTTTGCAGGGTGTTGTACCGTTCGAATCAATTGCTAATTAAAATGGATGTGAAGACTTGCTGAAATACTGGACGAAGAATCAAAAGACATTTCCGACTCTATCAAAGATGGTCCGAGATGTGTTGAATATTCAACTGTCATCTACAGCTTCTGAAAGCGCTTTTTGTGCTGGAAGATTTCAAATAGGAGAGCACAAACACTAATTGGCGGGAGACAGTTTGGAGATTGCAGTTTTATTTAGAGATTGGATTAGAGCGGAGCGTAGAAGGTGTGGTCAACCAGAGATCAATGAAGAAGACAACTACAATTACAACGAAATCTTATCAGAGGGAGCAGGAAGCGATGTTGAACAATTTGACCAACAAATTTTAATTCCAACAGGAGACCATCAAGAGACTGTCAGAAAATTAGAAAAAGTATGGTTGCATATGCAATTTTTTAATGCCAATTATACTATGCGATTTGTAACTTTTGAACTACGAAACAAAATTGCAATTTTGAAATTGTATTAGAAAAAAAAAATATATTTCTATTAAATAATATAAGAGACAATTAGCCTTGGGATGTTTTTCACTATCTTGTTTAATTATTTAAGTGTTAAAATATATATATATTTTAAATTAAGTGTCTAGAAAAAAAGCTTTTAAAAGTCTCCCCAAATCCCCCTTCCTGTCCCATCCCGTCCCCCCAAATCTCATTCCCTCTGATAGTGGGATGTGGGACGGGATGGGACCACTTCCTGTCACCCTAATCCCGTCCCCCTCCGTCCCCCTAATCCCATTCCATCTCATCCCGTCACATTGATCAGCCCTACTTTATTGTGATAATTCCAAACAATGTACCTTGTAGATTTAGTCAAAAATTGAAAGTACGTTAATTGAAAAAAGAACAAGTCAATTTGAAGTAAACAAAGACAAACAATGACATGCATGTTCATCTACATACCTTACTTCCATTTTACTTTCCTTTTCCATTTTAAAGTAGGGGTGAGCGGGTCCGGGTACCCTAACATTTTTTAACTACCCGGACCCTACCCGGTAAAAGATCGGTTCCTAAATTTACTACCCGGAACCTACCCGTAGCAATCATTACTGAACCTACTGACCTGGGTCCAGGTTCCCTGCACTCAATAAATAAAAAACACAAATTAAGCAACAATTTTTAAGCCTATGAGAATAAAAAAGAGTTCTAAAATAATTTCATGAAGTAGTTTTTTAGCCTGCAATCGGAGTTTTTAGTACCCTTATAAGAAGTTTTAGAAAACTTATTCATTGTAGAAAAGCTAATTCTGTTACCAAAAATATACACAAATTTTAAAAATAGATTTACATTTCAAATAAAAAAGTAATACAAATTGAAGATGAGTATCGCCTGAAATAAAACAGAAGCATATGATATTAAAAAGAAATTGAAGAGTTAGATATGAACCCATATGCATTTTAGGAACGACGTGAACACAACCAAAGGAGAGAAAGAGGCAAAGGTGAAGCTTCAATGACGACAACGATGAAAGTACCTGAGAGAAATCTTCAACAACGACGACGATGAAGCTCGGTGGTGTAGCTAAAACGCATTGTTATTAAGAGAGTTTTGGGGTGGGGAAAATCAATGTGCAGGCGTGCAACAAATAATTTTGGAGAAAGTTAAAAGTGGTCCAAATATTTCTAAAAAAAATAAAAATATTTAATATTTTATAGGTTAGGAGTATCGGTTAGAGATTAAGGTACCTGTCTCTATTTCTTGGAGCAGGAGCAGGACCCGACATTGATCGGTTCCTAATTTTACTACCCGGACCCTACCCGTTATTATAATATATCTACCCGGAACCTACCCGTTAGTGTCGGTTCCGGTCGGGTATCTGGGTACCCTGTACCCGTGCTCACCCCTATTTTAAAGTACTACTTATAAAATTTCCGAAAATCTAGAAAGGGGTCTTCGTAATTTTTTCTTATATATTATATTTTTTTTCTTTTAGTTTTGACTGATAGAATATTATCAGAGTATTACCGTATCATTATATATCTTTTTATATTTGGTTAGTTAATATTCTCATTGTAATTAGTAAGATTAGTTATCTAGTTTGTAGCTTTGTCAATAATCATGTATTACTATATATTGTACACAATAATGAATGAAAACAAGGGAACATATTCCTTTATGGTATCGGCCAAATCCTAATCCTACAATCTACCTAGTCGTCGGCCTCCTCCCTCTTATTCCTCTCGGTTCCCCCCCCCCCCTCTACTTTTCTCCCCAATTTTCAAGGCCGAACAACCTAAATTTCATCTTGTTCATGATGTTAACAACATCAAGAACTTAATTCACATAACCCTTGAGATGGAAAAAGTTCAGTATTCCTCATGAGAGGAATTGTTCAAGATCCATTGTCGCGTGTACAAAGTCATCGATGACATCATCCCTCATAAAAATAAGTCCACTGCCGAGCACATGGAGAAACATGATGGTTCTGATGACGAACTTTGGTCACGATTAGATGCCGTTGTTCTACAATGGATCTATGGCACAATCTCGAACGATCTTTTACATACAATAATTGAAACTGATGCTACTTCACGACAAACATGGGAGCGATTAGAAAGCATCTTTCATGATAACAAGACACAACATGCCTTGTATTTAGAAAATCAATTTAAGGACATTCAACAGGACAATTTTCCTAATGCGTCGGCCTATTGTCAGAACTTAAAATAATTGCAGATCAACACTCCAACATCGGTGCACCGGTCATAAATCAATGGTTGGTCATGCAACTAATTACGGGTTTAAATAAAAATTATGACGGCGTCGCTACAATCCTCCAACAAAACACTCTATTGTCTCCGTTCTACAAGGCTCGTTCGAGACTTATCTTTGAAGAAACCCGAAAAATCAAGCGGGCAACCGCTAACACTAGCACCACCCTTCTTACCACCGTCGGCCCACCTGCCGACATAAGGGGCTCAATTTCTAGCCCATATCACCGATAAGCCAACAATCCGAAATGAGGTCCACATTTCCAGAATAACAACAAAGGAAAAAATTATGGCAAAAGCCGCGGTGGTCGAAGCCTGGAAGAATAGCCAAGGCGGCAGAGGAAGCCCTCGCCAACCAAAGAACCACCCACGCGGTAGCAACATTAGCGACCTCCGCTGGGTCAGACTCCACCGTAGGCAGTGTGGGGACAACATGCGTGAGTTGCTCTACTTTGCCCTTACCCGATAGCCTTGTGGGCCCAACCTACAGCCCAACAGTCCCAGCCCAGAATTATCGATGCATGTCCACAACAGGCATACAATGCACATATCTCTCATCCTTCAACCTACACATCGACTGATATTGAGGCGACAATGAACACGATGTCTCTCAATAATCCAAACAACAGTTGGCATATGGATATTGGTGCCACATCTCATATGATGGCATCCCAAGGTACTCTCTCATCTTATATCAATATGAGTAATTTAAATCGTAATATTATTGTTGGTAGTGGACAAGGCATTCCCATTCGAGGTTATAGACAATCATCCCTCTCCCCACCACACCCCCATTATATTTAAAGAATGTATTCCATGCCCCAAAACTTATCAAAAATCAAATCTATGTGCGTCGTTTCACAACCGACAATAATAGTTTCCTTAAATTTGATCCTTTTGGTTTTTCTGTGAAGGACCTTCTAACAGGGATGTGAATCATGAGATGTGATAGCATCGGGGACCTTTATCCTATCACCGCCACTATCGGCCATCTAGCCTGTTGACACCCAATTTTGTCCCCTCTTCCGATTATTTATTCGCCATTCGAAATATTTTGACACCTTATTTTGGCCATCTCTTTATCTTTAGTTAATTTCACTATGCTTCTCAGTCTTGAAAATCTTCCAAAGTATTTTTGAATATTTTACCAATTACCACATAATTTTAAAAATACTAGGTATTATGTTCTTATAATTAAAGTAGTCAAAAAATAATTTTAATATTCCGACGTCGGTATCGATGATCGATTTTCTCTTATAATATTTAACCAATTATTAAATTAATCATTCTTTTATGAATAATTCTTTTTTTTCTCGAACTAAATACGTATATTAAATAACTTGTATCATAATTTATATAAGTATGCACTTTTTGGGAATTAATTAGGACGAAAAAGCATATTTTAATTAATTAAAGTAGGAAAAGGAATTAAGGGAATTGGATTAGTTACCAATTAATTCTATAATTGGGCTAATTAATTCCACCAACAAAACTAACCTAAGCCCAAATCGGCTACCCCATTCTACAACCCAATCCCCAACACTCAAGCTCAACCGGTCACCAAATAGACCCTACACCCGCGGCCCAATACCCATTTATCCCCTAACCCTCATCGTCCAAACACACCCATCAACCAAAACCAGAAACGAATCCCCAAAACCAAAGACCCTCTCCCAAACCGCCGGCTACACCTTCAAACCACAGGGTAAACGCCGACACCACTGCCACCTTGTCCTGTCACTTACCACCCTAGTCCCTTCTTCCCCTTTTTCTGCAAATCTCAGAGCTTTGAATAGCTCATCCGAGTTGAATCGACTTGCAAAAAACATGCATGGTGCAATGGATTTCTAGGACGAACCTTCAAGGACCCGATGGATAAAAACGTTAATGTCCATCGGACCCCAAAGCAACGGCAAATTGCTTACAAATCCGCATTCCAATGGCTTTCGACGGTTGGAATTGCATCCAATCAGTCCCCTTTTTCATCAATCTCAGAAATCATCAGCCCTACCCTTCTTTTTTTTAATTCAAAATTCAAATTTCAGCTTAAAAAAGAAGCTATGGGGGTCTCAAATCTAAGATATAAATAAAGCCATTTTGGGAGGTGTTGAAAAGAGGTTTTTTTCCAGAGGAAAATAGGCCGAAACCCCCCATTTTCTGAACATTCTCACAAGTATTTTGAATAAGTTTCGATTCTGAAAAATCCCCTTTTTACTCTCAGTTTTGGCTCGACAAAGTCACGAAACCTTTAAGCTTTTGTTCCTTTCAATCGCATAAACAAAACTTCTCCGAGCAGGTCGACGATTCGAAACTCACCTCCGTTCGCTGCCTGAAGAAGGTCCTTTAACACAATTTCTCTCAGTTTTATTGTTTGCATATTTATGTGTTTTATTGTTGATTATATGATAATCCAGTTATTTCGTATTGTTGTGCCTAAGTAAGATGTTTGTTAAACCATCTTTAGTTAATTTAGGTATGTTCTGCTTGTTATGTATACGTTTAGACCCATATTTAGTATTATATTATGTATATGTTGTTTTAATACACGTTTAGAGGGATTATGATTTGTTTGGTTAAATACGTTATGATGAATTACTAGGCTATTTAACTGACTACGCATGCTCAGATATGTTGTATTAAGTTCATTATTATTATTACATTTAGTATAATGAACTATATGTTGTATTAGTATTTATTTAGTGGAAGCATGATGTAGATTGGCTAAGTGTTTGACATGATATGTTGGTAACCTGTTTACATGTCCTTTTCTGTGATTTAAAAGTAGTATAGGATAAACATCAACTTTGGATCCTTAATAGCAAGACTACCAGCCTGTGTTAATGAATTTAAGATAGTAAAGAGGTGATGAAAAGCATTGTGTGTATATGTGTTGGTTTCTGGATGTTGTTTGATCATATTGGATTTAAAGAATGTTGAAACCTGCTTACCTTGTTGAGTTCTTTTAACTAGTTCATCCTCCAAATAGGTTTGGTCTGTTTGTTAATTATGATATGCTAGCCAGTTTGTTAATATGTTTGAGAACCATCTTTGATCATACATTACCTTGTATGCATTGTCATTCATTATCATGCCCGATAAATGAAATATTCATGTGTTTCGTTTAGACTAAATTCCCCTTGCCTATCTGAAATGTTGTATTTAAATGGTGTCTGGTCATCTCTATTTGTCTGATATGTCTACTTGAATTGGCTATGTATTTGTCCTAATTTGTGAGTCTGTAAGCCCATCAGTTTAATTATGTGGCTGCTTTGTTTACTTGAGTGTCATCATGCTGGATAATGTGGCATGAATAGGACCATGTATGCTTAGTCTAGTTGAAAGTACTATACACCCTTGAAAATGCTTCCTTTTAATGGTTACTTATCTATTTTTTTTCTAAGTCTATATGTCTGTCAAGCTAACTACACATTTGTTTTGCCTGACTAAGTGTTAAAATGCATACATGATAGCAATGTAATGTCTCTGAAGTTATATTTAATGCCTTGCCTATCTGTCCCCGTGGTCTACATGATGTTTGGACCAAATTACTGCACCTGTTAAGTCTACTTTGTTTCTATGATTTTGATTACAATTTCAGTCTATACAGGAGTCTGCCTGTTCATCTTGTTCTGTTGAGAGTATGTGTATCTTTTTAAGATTAATGAGTTAGTCCTTTGTGTGTGTCTGGTTTGCAATTAGTTAAGACTGTATATTTTGATAGCATGATCTATGCATTGACCAGAAATGTCAATGACATAAAATAGTATGTGATTATGAACCCTTTTATTTTATGAATCAGATCCTTCCCCAAGTGTTTGGTTCATGCTCACTCTTTTAAACCATGCAATATTCCATCATAATTGCTCCCTTTCTTTCTGCCTGTTCACATGACATGTTTTCTTGCCTGATTAATGTCTGAGATCTGAAACCTGGACATGGTCATTTACTTGACCTCATTGTGTGCATTAAAAGTGTGAGGCATTCTTCCCTGTGTATTTGACATTTTATTATTTCCCTGTAGTTGATTTGCTCACTGTTTGCTTTGAGATATATGGGATTGTTCTGTTTTACTTTATAATCTGAGGCTTTAAACCTGTAATGGCTGAGAGTCTTTAGATTTGCTAACATGTTTGTGATTTTAGCTTAAGCAAAGTCTTTAGTTTGGTCTTGTTTGCCTGCTACCCATTCTGTACTTTGCCTAAGATGTTAGTGTCAACGTGACTGTATTTAAGATGAATTGTTCTTATCCCTATTTTTTAAGCTTAGGTATATGAGATACGGGGGTTATAAATTGGATAGCCTAGCACAATTAGGCATATGAAAACTCTGAGTGATATAATTACTTTAGTCATTATGCTAACTGGTGTTTTGAATGTTAAAAATGCGTGATTGAATTATTTAAGTTTGAAATCATGAAGTACATGGGATAAATTGAGAATCAGTGTGTTGTATATGATGTATGCCTATTTGTTTGCCTGCATTTTTCCATTTGGTGTTCGTTTGAGGTGTAAGTTTGATATATATAAGGGTATATGGATTGTATACCAATATGTACCTAGTATACGAAGTATACGTGTCCAATATATCAGGTGTATAATCGTGTATATCTGGTATATCAATCATGTTTGCGCACACTATGTACCAGTTCTGCTATCATCTTTGTCTTCTTTGCACGATTACAACAGTGGGTTTGGCTCATAGGTTTCATTTTATGCTTGTTTCCATTTCTGCCTACATGATATAACTTGGGCTAAGCCCAACATCTTGTTTCTTCTTTCCATCATCGCTTATTGTCTCTAGTTTGGGCAATCTAAATATTTTACTTGATTTCATTTGTTGTGGGTTGCTTCATGATTTGGGCCAGTTTGCATCTTCTTCCTTCTTAAAATTTGAGAATAAATTATGGGCCTATATTTCATTTTTGCGTGTCACATACTATACCGCATTCCAATTTTTGTGTTTAAAAATATTCGGGCTTTCGGTTCGTTTAAATTGCTAATTAACACAGAGTATTTATATATGCGTGCCTAGTTATATATATTAGCATTTCCTTCCATTTACATCTGATAATTTGGGTATTTTCTAATTCCCCTTCATGTTTTCTTATGTATATATTTTCATGTTCCAGTCACTAATCCTTTTTTTTTTGTGTTACATGAAATGCATCGGGAGCAATGAGGAGTCTCGGTATGAGACTCATCATGACCATTATCAAACGAAGACCTGCATCCATGTCCTTGCATTCTCCTGCCTCAGAACTTCAAAACAAATAGGACGGGATGACATCATCATCCGCCCTAGTCGCAGCTTTAATTCTTTAATATCGCCTTTCTATTTTTATTCGGGTTGTAATAATTATTACATTCTTGTGCGATTATTTGAATACTTAGAATAATTAGGTTATGAATGGTTGATTAATAGGGTAGTTTAATATTGGAAATCCGCCGCTAGTTTATTTATTTCTAGGCTCGATTAGTTTAAAATTGGAAATCCGTCGCTAGTTTATTTATTTTAGGCTCGTCATGCATATTCAAAACTTTCAAAACAAATTGGTCATCTTCTATTTGCATTTTAATCATACTAATAAGGTTTTTATCCAATCTTATGATTTAAAATGACTTCCTAAAAATCATTTCTTTACATTACAAGTAATTTACTTTTCTCCTTTACTATCAATTGCAGAATATGTATTTTATCAACTTTCATACAAATGCATACTTTATCCAAAAATTAACTTTATACGTATTTTGCTATACAAATATATGCTTTTATCCAAAATCAACTTTATATGTATTTTACAAATCATACCTTACAAATGCACGCTTTCATTCAAAAAAATCAATTTTACATATATTTTTATAAAGCAATGTGGTGCATACTCTTCCGGATTTCATACCGGAAATTTATATTTGCAATCACTTTTGCAAAACTCCTCAAAAGGGAAAAATCATTACTTTGTCAAAATGCATCTTTTTTTAATTACTTGCAATATTATTTTAACTTTATACTTGTAAACATGCATTTTTCGTAGCATAATAATTAACCTTAGTTTGACCGGATAACCGCATGATAGCGGATCTTAAAGGGTGCCTAACCTCTTTCCTTTAGGATAATAAAGAACCCTTACCTAGAATCTCATAATTTTGCAGACCATTAACCGGAGTTCATTTTTAGCATTTAGTTAATATTTAGGTGTCATAATTCACCGTAGAATAATTAGGTGGCGACTCCTCAACAACGTTTATCAAATCCAGAGGGAATCGACCCATCACGTCGCGAACCGCGGTAAAAACGGGTGCGACATAGCCTTCTTTCCATCAACCTTTGCAGCTATTTCATTTTTATGGAATAATAGATTAGGATATCTAAGAGACTCTGTTTTACGCTCCCTTAGTAAAAATAAATTTACTGATTACAAATATGTCTCTTGCCCTCCTGTTTGTGAATATTGTGTTTTGGGAAACACGTCAAGTTGTCATTTTATTCTTCATCCTCTTGTACTTTAATGCCATTTGATATCATACACAGTGATTAATTGACTTCTCTTTAATGCCATTTGATATCATACTTTAATGCCATTTGATATCAAACGTATTTTGCGATATGTCCAAGGTACTCTCCACTTCGGCTTACACCTATGTCTTCAATCTCTGGTCTCACCTCTTACACTGATGTTGACTACGGTGGATGTCCAGACACTCGACGATCCACGTCGGGTTACTGTCTCTTCCTCGGAGATAACTTGTTTTCTTTTTCTTCTAAAAGACAACCTACTTTGTCTCAATCCAGTGCCGAAGCCGAGTACAGAAGAGTATCGAATGTTGTTTCTGAGTCTTGTTGGATACGCAACCTTATGTTGGAACTTTACTGGCCAATCTGCAAGGCTACATTAATTTACTGTGATGATGTAAGTGCAATATATCTTTCCGGCAATTCCGTTCAACATCAACGCACTAAACATATTGAAATGGATATTCACTTTGTACGTGAGAAAGTTGCTCGTGGACAAGTTCATGTCCTTCATGTTCCTTTCCGGTATCAAATTGCTGACATATTTACTAATGGACTTCCGCGCATACTCTTTGATGATTTCCGAGCCAGTCTCAGCGTATGAGAACCTTCCGCTTCAACTGCGGGGGTGTGATAGAATATTACCAGAATGTTACCGTATCATTGTATATCTTTTATATTTGGTTAGTTAATATTCTCATTGTAATTAGTAAGATTAGTTACCTAGTTTATAGCTTTGTTAATAATCATGTATTATTATATATTGTACACAATAATGAATGAAAATCAGGAGAATATATTTCTTTATTGACAATATAGGGAAAAGGGTTTTGGATATACAAAATTTCGAGATGGGTGACCATCTGCATGTCTTTCTTGTGCTTGATGTTGTTTAATACGCCATTTATTTGCAGTTTTCTAAAGGTCAGAATACCTTTGTTTTTTGGTCTTGTGAACATTTTTTCTTTAACTAATGGGATGTTGACATCTTAACGTACGATGCATTCAGTTAGATTAGATCTACTGTGGGTTTTATCATATTTTATATTGAATATTAAGCCCAAACCTACGTACATCGTCTGTCCATCATAGATTTGAACAATGTATATTATGCTTTGTTTCTTTAGCATTAATTATTCTGATTTAAGTTGCTGAACAAGCATTAGAATCTTATGTATATAAAAGGTTAAATGATCTACAAGTGGCACCTAAACTTAACTACATATATGTCTTGTAAATATTTGAAGTGAGGAAAAGCCGAGTAATTAGAAAGTGGGACTCCACTACGTTTGTTTTCTTTATTATGGATATCGTACTAACATCAGCTAGATGATCAGTAGGATACTCTTTTCAAGTGGTAGCCCATTTGCGATTTTGATGGTTCATTTTCTAAAGTGGGACTTCATTTACATCTGTTGGCATTAGTAAGAACTTAAGAGTTTGATTTTGATGATTGATAAGTAAATGAACATATTAAATGTGTCTTGCTTATAAATCAAGTAAACTAAGCGCCTAAAGATTGATTGAGTACAAGAATGCACAAGGAGAGTGAATCGGGTTAACATACATGTGTTATCTTAGAAAGGCATGCTTTATCTCAGACACATAGCAACATATCGATCAAAAGTATGTGAGAGCAAAAACAGAGGGTATGGCAATGATGAATAAACCAGGTATGTGGATTTGATCTACCAAAGAATTAGATGCAGTACTGAGTTAAAAGAATAAGATGCAGTACAAACTTAAACGAATCAGAGACAAAACATAATTGAATGAACCAGGTCTACGAACATGTTTTATACCAGACACAGATGCGAGACATAGTTGAATGGAATAGATGCAAGGACCATGTCCAAGAACCTGTTCCTGCTTGAAATCTTACCGCGAGTAGGATTGTGGTTTATGGTAAAGACTTGGCGTACAAGGCTGCAGGATTTCTTGTCAGACTTATCAAGATACTTTAGAGTCCTATAAGGAAACTGAGGTCGCGTGAAGATGCAAGAATCCCAAATCATTTCAAACCCTCTTTTCTACGATGGAAGAAATCAAAATAGTGAGCGAATGCAGTCAAAGGTATATTGAAGTGTTCTAATTCCAGAAGTGTCGCCTAATACAACGAAGGAGATTAAGAAGTTGTGTTACAAAGTTATGTTTATAGTTTTTGAGTCTAGATTCTTGTATTAGGATTGATCATCAAATTGTACCTTTATCTGCTTTCATAGAAGCAATTGTGTTAGTATAAAAGTTAGTCAAATTCAACTTCAAGTTGGGATAGCTTGAAGTAGGCTTACTAGTCTAGGGAGATTAGTGAGGTAGGAATTAGAGTTTAGTTCCCGGGTTACAAAGTTTGTAACTTGAATTTGCACAGACTCACGTTGTAGTGGAGTTTGGATTAAATCCTACAAAAGTGTAGATCGTGATTTTTTTCTACCCTTATGAACTGGGTGGTTTCCACGTATAAATTGTTGTGTCCTTACTTTATTGTTCTTTATTATTTCGCAGACGCTATTCGTAGAACATGTAGGATAACGTGTTCTATCGGGCGAAAATTAGTATCGCTTAGGATGGATATCTGGTCAGACAGAATTTCAACATCGTTAGTGTATAGCATTAATTTTTTTTTAGAAAAAAGTCTTCTTCAAGAGATTATTGCATTAAATTAAGACTAATGTTGTTACTCTATTAAAGAGATGCATGAATCACTGCAAAGTCAAAGGGTCCTACATAGTTAAACCATCGTCAGCTCGATCACAGGTGTCCCGTTGGAACAATATTCTAATACGTTTAGAAGAAAATAATCGGTCGCAATTTCTCAGTTAACTTAAAAATGGGACTGCACAATATAACTACTGTGTCTGAACAGAAGACAACTTGGGGATAAGGTTGAAACAACAACCAACAACATGGCATGGCCAAGCTTGGTTACAATTAGATGAAAATAGACAGCACAAGGTGATGATACTTTTAATGTCGTCCACATAAATGGCGTCATTTGTCTGAAAGTAGTTCGCTCTGAAGTTTGCTATAAATAAATCTCACATAGATATCAGAGGAAAAAGTTAAGGGTGAAATAAAGCGGACTTAAGAATTCAACTATCTCTAGAGGCGGATCTATAATTTACTCCCTCCGTCTCAAATTATTTATCATTTTTTTTAATCTACATATCTCTTAAAAAATATAAATTATGAAGGATATTTGATTTATTTTACCCTTATTTATGTCTAAGTTATAATATCTCTCCATTAAATATTTACTCTATTAATATATCATCTTCATTAATGACAAAGGGTAAAATGGATAAAAAAATAACTAATTATTCCTTGAACTTCTAAAACGATAAATAATTTGAGACAACGATTTTTAATAACCACGACAAATAATTTGAGATAGTGGGAATAATTTATTAATTCACATGAACTCAGTACACAAATTATGTATATTTATTAATAAACTTCTAAATATTTATAAATTAAATATCTAACTGCAATTCCAATTATATTAATGCATATTAAGTTGATGTTATTGTAAGAATTCATGATTTTTAAATTCTAAATCAAAGTTTTTGCACGATTTCCTTTTAAACGCACTGGTCTTTAATTTTTGTCCTCTTATTCGTGGTCTTTAATTTTTTCTCATGCTGCTCATTTAACGAAAATTTGTGAACGAAAATATCCTTACCTGTCCAGGCCTACTTTAATCAACATAAGTTTTGTGATTTTTATCTTCTGAAACTGAATTTTTGCCTCGCTCGGCATAAGTTCTGAGGAACTAAATTATTCAGCATAAGTTGTGTAGTTTTCAGAGTTTGTTAGTGTTCAGAAACCGGAGTTATGCTTTTTGGGACATACTCCCTCCGTCCCAATTTATGTGGCACCATTTGAACGAGTACGGACTTTAAAAAATAAAGGAAGACTTTGTTATGTTTACCAAATTGTCCTTACTTTAGTGTCTACTTTTGTTGACTTTTTTTCACAATAAGTACATCTTCAAAATTAAGTGGACCCAACAAGGATAAAATAGGAATTGTGTCATTACATAGTTATCAAATAAGGAAATGTGACATTCTTTTGGGGACATCCTAAAAAAAAAATTGTGCCACATAAATTGGGACAGAGTCAGTATATATTCCTTATCCTTTTTAGAGAAAAAAATTGATAGTTAATGTGGGATGGTTGAGTATATGTATGGGTCTTTGTGTTGTATTTTCTTTTGGAAATACATTATATTTTTCCGGCATAAATTGTGTAATATTTATAGAGTTTTTTATCTTCTGAAACTGAACTTTTGCTTTGCTAGACATAAGTTCTATAGAAAGTAAGTTATGCAACACAAGTTTTGTAGTATTTTGTAAGTTTTGACACGTTCGGCCTAACTTGTGAAGATATTATGATGTAAAAATATAAACTTATACCCTACGAAAAGAGATTTATGTTGCGTGAAAATAAAATTATGCCACTCAAAAAGTCATTTGTTATTTTGATATCAGAAGTACTTTCATCCTCTAAGACAAAAGTTAAAAGATCACATATTCAAATGGCAAAAATTAAAGACCATCCTGAAATAGGGATATGTGTGCGAATGACCCTTCTAAATCTGCTTCTGATCATCCGGCATCTTTTGGATTAATACCCAAAGGGCCAAATTAATGAGGTTCAAAAGTTGAAGGGTCATTTACACTATTGTCCTTAATTTGTGTTGGTCTTTAATTTTTTCCCTTCAAATGAATTGGTCTTCAATTATTTTCCTTCAAAATCGAAATTATGCCTATAAGAGCATAAGTTACATACAATAATATCCACAAGTTAGGTTAATGTCTTTAAATAACTTATGCCTATAATATCCACAAGTTATGTCAGTGTCTTTAAAGAACTTATGTTCCTATAGACATAAGTTCAATTTTAAAGGATAAAATTAAAAAACCAGTACATTTAAAGGGCAAAAATTAAAGACCATTCCATTTGAGGGGAAAGCCGTGCAATTACTTCAAAGGTGAACCACAACAAACACATTAGTTGGGCCTGGACTGACCATGACATTGTGTCTTCTAGTGGAAAAGCCCGACCTCTTATTTTGCATATCGGTATTACATATTTACACGATTTAAAAGGTGAATTAGCTAGTTTAATTTGATCCACAGATTGAGTGGAAGATGACATCATAAGCATGCTCGGAAGATGACATCATAAGGCTAAATTGAGGCAACACAAACCAATGATAAAAGCATGAAACGGAACTCTAGAAAATGAGCTGAGCATGAAAGAGTGGTCCAGGTTTTATTGGTTCACATTCTATAGTGGGTTGGTATAGTGGCCCACTTTGCATATCCACCTACATTCCCATCCTTAATTATAAATTGAAAAAAAAATTAGCTTTTTTATTACACTCAAGAGTATGGTTTAGTGATCAATAAAAGGTTAAGAAGTATGAGACTTTAAATTCTTGAAAATGTAAAAAATATAAGAGGATTCTTTCCCATATGTTCTAGCCTTGATAGATAAAATTATCTGATACTCCAATCTGATTTAAATCATCTGTCGTGGTTACTATTAGTAGTTGTGTCAAATTATTTATCGTTTTAGAAGCTCAAAACATAATTTATTATCTTTTCTCCCTTTTACCCTAGTAGAATTTTGTCATTAATGAAGATGACACATAAATAGAGTAAATATTTAATGAAACAATTATAACTTAAACATAAATAAGAATAAAGTAGGTCAAATATCCCTCCTAATTAATACTTCTTAAGGAGCGTGTAAAACAAAAAAGCGACTGACAATTTGAGACAGAGGGAATTGAATACTTTTCTTTGTGAAAGGTAATAGGTAATCATTATATTAGTTGAGATATACGCAAGCTGATTCAGAATTTCGCGTCTCGTTTCTTGATACATTTTGAGCTGTTCACTTAATGGTCCTTGGAATTTTCCATAACAAATCCAGCAATTCTTAGAGACAAAAGAGAAGATGTTTGAAAAGGTTGTGTGAACACTTTTCAACCACTACAAGGCATTGAGTAATATTTCCTTAATCTTCATCCAAACAAACACCTTTTTGTTGTTTGTTTCAAGGGAAAGTTAGTTGAATATTACTCTTTTCGTTCAAATTTATAGGATGATGTTTGATTTTGTACAAAATTTAAGAAAAAAAGAAAGACGTTTGAAATTTATGGTCTAAAAGAAATCATAAAAATTTCATTATCTATAAATTATGTCATTAAACATAAAATGAAATGTTTGAAATTAAAATATGTCATTTATTTTGAAATTGACCAAAAAAAAAAAAAGAATATCACTTAAATTGAAATTGTGTGAGTACATTCTAGAAGTGGCTCAATGGCTAGTGACAGTAATGATTATATATAAGTTAACTTGAAGAGCCAAATGAATTTCTATATATCTTTCTACTATCGCTTTCTTCTCATAAATAAAACTACCAAAAGATAAAACAGGGTTCAAGACACCTCAGTTCCCTCTAACAACATTTCAATATGGCCTCTCACAACACAATATCAATTCATATTGGTGGTGTTCTTCATGTTATGTGTATTTTGGAAGTTCAGACACAGAAAAGGACAAAGAAGAATGTACACAATCATTGATTGGTTTAGCAACATGTTTGCCTTGTGTTGGAGGTAATGCACCAGATTGCTGTTACTGGGTTGAAACAAGTGTTGAAAGCCAACGAGAAGTGCCTTTGTTTGCTAATTAAGGATAGAAATGATCCTGATTTGGGACTTCAACTCAATGTTACACTTGCTTTAACTCTGCCCACAGTTTGTCAAGCCCCTGCTAACATTTCTGAATGCCCTGGTAAGTACAACACTTGTATATTTCTGTTTTACACAAGTGTTCATTATCAAGTGTAGTTTCACAATGTGTTGATTGATATCTTTGTAGATACTGAATCTCTAAATATTACTACTCACCCAGTTATAATTTATATTTCACTATTTGACTGAGTACGGAACTCAAGGGAAAAAGGGAAATTTTTTGAAATGTATAGTTTAGAAAATCTTAAATATTTGTGTAACTATAATCATCTTAGCAAGGATTATTAAGGATAAATTGAGAATTTTAATGTTAAATTATTTCTAAATATAAAAATGTGATATTCTTTTTGGAACAAATTAAAAAGAAAAGTGTGTCACCTAATTGAGATAAAGTGACTGAGCAAGTATTATCGGGTGTGTAAACAAAGTCCCACATTGATAGTTGAAAAGAAAAGTGTGATACTTATAAAGTGTTGGATATACTTAATGGTATGACACCTCTTGGGAAAAACCGTGCAGCTACATCTTTAGGTTATTTTCGAGCAACAACTACTAGTTTTCCAAAAAAAAAAAGCTTTTTTATTTTCTGTTTCTGAAAAATGAACAAGTTAAACCTTGACAAACTTGTTGATAATTGACAATTTGCAATGATATATGCAGCTCTTCTCCACTTGCCTGCAAATTCACCAGATGCTTAAGTATTCTATCAAATAACTCATGGTTCAAGCAGCATTGCTGGCAGTCCACTTGCAAATAGTCCCATGCCTTCTGGTAATTTATACTACATTCTTTCACATTTTAAAAAAAATTCTTCAAGTTAAAATTCACTTATTTGAAGAAAAAATGGTAATTCAGGGGACGTGAATTTTTTTTCCCTTTTCTTTTTGGATTTAACTTATACGCATTGATAGTATAAATTTTCTTACAACATCAGTGTATTGTTGTAGCAGATAGTGTCTTATTTTCAATGTACTAATAACTAATTCCACCTTTTTTTTTAACATCACCTTTAGAAATCATTTATGCGACCTAATAATGTATACATCTTTAATGATGTTAAGGTATAAAGGTTAAACTCTTCTCTTTTTTGTGTTCCAAACTTTTTGCAGTTGGATCAAGTCCCACAGGTGCCCCTGCTGGTGCAGCAAGTGCTCTTAAATCTGCAGGTTGTCATATTGGAAAGAGATGGTTTGGCTTAGAAGCAATTGTTGGAGTTTTCCTTCTGTGGTCTTTTAACTTCAAATTTCTTCATATGAACATAAGCTTATTTGTGTCATAATAATTAAGCTATCATTTTGTCAAATGCATGAATCCTTGTATTCTTGATTTACCTGTCTTGTTTGTCCTCCTTAGGGATGGCAATGGATTGGATCTGGACCGGATCCTACTAGATCCAGATCCATTTTTCATAACTGGATCCAGATCCATTGGGTCCATAAAAATCAGATTCAAATTCAGATCCACCGGGTCCACGGATCGGATCTGGATCTACATGTAAATTTTTTTGGCTTGAATAATATTCCCACATGTTGAAACTTTTATGACAAAATGAAACGCAATCTGATTGAAAAAAATGATTGAGTTCATTCAATCAACCTACACAAACATGACACCATTCTTCCAAAATACTGAACAACGTTTTAGCATCACAAGAAAATAAAGACGATTGACTTCATTAGTGATGCTGAACATGTTGCAACTTTGAGCTAATTTTTGGAGGCTTTAGTGATGCTCCACTTGTAGTTCTACTGATTGACTTCATTAAACAACATAAAACAATGTCAGTCATATATCAAAAGTCCCAGTTTTTTTTTTGCTGATCAAACAAATGAGAAAAAGATACTTAAAGCTTACGGCTAGCATATTCAAGTAAGGAAAATTTAAAGAAGAGTGATAATTTTTTCTTCTTATAAAAATGAAAATATGGGAAACTGTAGAGAGCATATAGGTAAAAGAAATGAAACTTCAAAGACAAATTACATGGATGTGTGACTTGTGCTTTATCATGGTTCAACCCTTTACCCAATACATAAATTATGAAAAAACATTTAAGAAAATATTTATAAAATTACATTCTAGGTTATGAATATATTTAATAAAAAACGGATCAACGGATAGGATCTGGACCGGATACGGATCTCAAATACAAGATCAAGATCCAGATCCGATCCGTCAGAAACGGATTCGGGTCCGATCCGTCATAAACGGATTCGGGTCCGATCCGGATCCGTCGGGTCCACATTTTGAAGATTCATATCCTATAAAACTAATATGGATCCATTGGATCCGGACCTGGTCCAAGATCCATTGTCATCTCTAGTCCTCCTAATTTGATAGTATTCACTAATATTTTCTCAGTGATATATTGAAGGCAATATTTTTGTCATATAGATATGTCCATTTTAATTGTTTGTATTTTCCTTGTCATACCTTTTTATATTAGTCATCGTCTAGAATAATATTTTCTTACAACAATCAAGTTTTTTTTTGGAATCGATTTTTCATGTTATGTTATATTATATGTTTTCTATAACATTATTTCGATATAGCAGTCAAAAATATCCGTACAAACAACGAATTATAACATAAACTAAACTAATGCAAACTATAACATAAGAGTGCTAATGATCAAATTCTTATGGAATTTGAGTAATGATCAAATTCTTATTGAATTTGAGTAATGATCAAATATAAATCAAAATAGAAAAAGTGGAAAATAGAAATAAAAAAGTAGAACACACTGATTAAATAAACTAACAAGGTATCAGCATCGACTGGATATCGATGCACACCCACATTTATGTAATCACAATTAGGTTTGAAATTTTCAACCTCTTGCAAATTTTGAACCTGCTAGACCATATTTCCATAGGATTACATCTGATCAAGTGGATTAAACTAGAAACATTATGTTCTTTTTTTTTGTACAACAAAAATTATATGTTCGATTTCACAAAAACTAACCTATACAAAATATATAAAAAAAATTGGATGAAGGAATTTATTTGAACCCTTTTGACCCTATATGTAGGTTCGCCCCTGCCACCAAATGTCTTTGGAAAACCATTCAACATTTTGCCAATAAGTGACAATGCAACAAATACTAGTCATTTTTAATAACTAGAGTAGATTGACATATTTTGGCCCTATAAAGTTTTGCTAGTAAAATTTTCATAAAATTAAAAGATATTGTATGTGAAATTGAAATTAATACACACTCTTATAATTATCTACTTGCTTGGAATAATTAGTTACGAGTCTTTTGCAGTTTCTAACATAAAAGAATTTATAGAACAAAGATAAATGACATTAAAGAAATAGTGCAATTTCACTTAGAAATTATAAAGAGAATATATTATTTATCCTTAAGCCAATACAAGGTGATAAATATATATTTCATCTAAAAGGAATGAAGACTTTATTCTATCACTGATTGCTACTTTGCAGCTTTTGATGTTGAATTTGTTGGGTATTTTTGCTCTATGGTACTTTATAAAGCAGTACGGGAAATATATAACTATTACAAGTATTCGAAAGGATAAACAAAGATTCAATAATTCAACTAGTAATCTGAAAATTACAAGAGATCCACAAAACTGAAATTACAATTTTGTTGAAGACGGAAAAATGGAAACTGTTTTTGCTGAGTCGAGTGTGACACTCTGTCCTTAAGACAATATTGCCCCGTATGTATCATTTATACGTCCTGGACAATTTGTCTCCCAAGATAAAACAGAATGGAACACTTGAGCAAAGGAAATTCAAGAGCTACCGTGAAGAATATTGAGTAACGAAATGATGCTTGGATGTTGTAGGAAGAAGAAAACTTTCTGCTTGTGTAAGCTTCTGAATTTTCGTGTATATTATATGTGTGTTCTTAGTGCTCAACAATGGTGTAAGGGGGTATTTATATAGGTGATGTAGGGGCTGAAAACTGCCTCCATAATAGCCAAATAATGGCCATTATGGAGGTAGTAAAGTCACCAACATAAATGGTGAAAGACCAACGGATTTGGCCATTATAGGAGGAGTAATTCAGCCAAAATAAATGGCTGAATTGAGAGCTTGGCGTTTCTGCTTTGACTATCCAAATTCTGACGTTCTGAAAACTTTAGGGACCAAACTGTACATCTTGAAACTTCAGGGACCAAACTGCACATCTGAAAGAATTCTGGTCCAAACTGCACATCTGAAACTTCTGGGATCAAATTGTACTTCTGGCAAAGGTTTCTGGCCCAAAAAGATAATATCAGAAGGCCCACAAACCCACTAATTCGTGGACCCGAGGACCGGAACCCTGAACCTGAACCTGACCGGACGGGCAAGCATGCGCTGCAAGTGTGGTCTTTCCTTGAATGTAAGCACATCTAGGTCCTCCTCCTTTAAACACATGGCATCCACCTTGGGGTCCCAAACCCCAAACCAATTTCGAGTCTTATATACACAACAATTCTTTCTTCCTCTACCGATGAGGGAGAATTGAACACAATACCACACTTTCCATGTTTCAAACACCTTACTTCGTGGACCAATATCTCTTTCATTTCTCAATGAAATTTGACGATTCTTGGCCCTACTGCTATCTACGTGACTTAGTAGATCATGCATGTGTGAAGAACCTGATTCTCCAACATACGTAACACTAGTGTTTAAGCCGTTAAAGTTGGTCGGTCGCAACTCCCGCCAAAGGCAAATTTCCAACAATCCTCTTGAAAGAGATTTTGGCGCACTCACATGGTGTCTTTTTTTTTTTCATTTCAAAGAATATTTCAATGACCGATGTTGCATAAGGAGAGGTAGCCTCACTTTGAACCTTCCATAGTTGAATACCATCGGACTTACTTTATCGCAGTGAACGTGATGTCTTGAACCGTCAAGTTTAGTGTAAGCCAAGACAATGATACCAACACAATAAATTCCCTTACTCTCTTCTTCGTAATGTTTTGTCCGCTTTGGCCATGGACAACGTCTTGGATTCTTAAGTGCTCATTTTGAGGCGTCTGCCCTCGCACTTAAATAGGTGGTCTCCTACAAGGTATCCTCGCTATACCCCACTTCACAAGTGTTAGGAACCATTAAAAGTTTCCCAAAAACCTAACCTCAACTGTTGAGGAGCATTACAGTTTTGAAAACTTAACCTTTACCCACACCGCAGATAGCACTTAAAGTCTATCGCGGGAACGGCTTTGGATTTGGTGTTTCTTTTCGTAAATCACTATCCGAAGTGCTCATGCTTCCACCGCGATCAATCAACCTTTACAACTTAGTTTTCCCATTGAACCAAATTACCGGGATCTCCAGGTCGTAAGGTTGGGTTTCCACCGTATTGGTCCGTATATTTTGGGTTTTAAGCCCATTCCCTAGACAAAGTGTAACACTTGATCTCCGTAGTCCCTTAGTTAGTAAACAAGGAAGTGACACTCGTGATGATCAATCGCCATACGGTCTTATGTCTCCGACAAATCCCGACAGATATGTCCAGACGCCGCCATCCGTGTCCTTCCTAAAGCCGACCGGCTAGCCACGATGTATAATCACCAAGGCACGAGTTTCTCCCAATAAGGGACGTCCTCTAATGAGTCGTGAAGTTACTCAACTTCTTTCATGCTTTGTATAAAGCGATAAACTCCGATACCATCTTGAATCGGACGATACAAGTTTGCTTAGAGGATTTTCCAAGATCCACCATACACATTTACTTGTGGCTTTGGTGTTCTTCAGACCGATGTCCGGTTGCATCACTGTGTTCTCCCAGAACCGCTGGACATCCAGAATGCTATAATCCGAAGATAAGCGAATAATTCAGATATCGTCATATCCGACTTAACGCCTTCTATTGATCATGTATTAAGATTATCAGTGAACCTTAGTTCAACTGATCTGTTCGTAGGACGATACCATGTCGGTTGTAGTGTGTACAATACATTGAACTACACATGACCTGTGCATATCGCTCCTTGTCTATGGGTGCACCATGATTCCAATCAGTTCTATGATTCATATCCATTGATGGCTTCAACGAGACTGTCAACTATCGACCAGTCCGTTAGATGTCTTTAGAAATCCAATTCTTAAGATGTCATCTGTGATATCCATATCTTTCATATAGAGACTTTGTTTCAATATGACTTTTACTTTCAGAATGTTGATTCTCCAACTGTTGGCTTTCTAACTTCAAGGTCAATGTTTCTGTGGTCAGATTCATTATCTCTGTTTTATCTGAAACTTTCAGGACCAAAATGTAAACATTTCAGGGACCAAGATGAAAGTTCAGGAAGAAGCCCAACAGTCCAGAAAATCAACTCTGATTCTCTTCTTCCAACTCTCCGGTTGGGAAGGCTGTTTTAACATTCATGCCATGCAGGACTGCAATGGCCCATGATGTTAAGCTACTCCCAGGGGAGCACATGTACAAGTAGCCGAGGCTTTGAACTCGTCAGTAGATCCATCTACTTTGTACTCACTTTTGAGTATCCTTTTTCACAACCCAAAGGTTCTTTTCCCGGAGGAAGATCAACCATTACGCAAGTATGGTTCTATATGATGGAATATATTTCTCTCTTTAGCTTCTTTCCAAAGCAGCGCTTTTGGAGATAACAATTATTTGTTAATAGTCCATGGTTCGTTCTTAACCATACAAGCTAGAAGGACTGGAACAAGTCTTTGTCCCCTCTTTGCTCCGTCTTGGTTTAACATCTAGAATTCCTGAGTTCTGCAGATCTGGAATATTGAGTTCCGGATAGCCAGCAACTTTCGAGTCCTGTAGATCCGGAACGTCTAGTTCCGGACGGCCAGGCCCTCGCGGGTTCTTGTTAACCTTGAGCAATTACTCCTTTTTTCTTTTCAAGGAAAGTTATCTTATAAGAATTTAGCATTCTTTGACGCCAAGAGGCGATAAGTACTCATCAAGTATTTACAGATCCAAATGGATATGTAATCTACAGTCTTAGGTCGAACTTGACCTGTTTCGGTAGTCCAACTTCTACCAGGCCACCCCACATCACAACTTTTGTATGTGAGATCCTTTTCATGTCTCACACGGAGAGTTATCCTTATCCTTATGCGGAGTTCCGTTGAGAATCGCATTAGCGGTAAGGATCGCCTTGCCCCACATAATTTAGGCGTACGGGTTTGCGCTTGGCTAACACCGTTAGACTGAGGTGAGTAATGAACAGTCGGTTAATGAACGCTGCTTCACATTCTCCCCCTCTATCGTTATGAATTTCGCAATCCATAGGCTTAGTTGATTTTCAACTTCTGCTCTGTAGCGCTTATCCGCTTCAACAACTTCATCTTTGCTTTTCAATAAACAAAGGATTCCATATGTTGTACCATCATCAATGAAGATCACAACGTACTTGTCTCCCCCCTCTATTTTGTATAAACTTCAAATCACCCAAGTAGGTGTGACTAAGTTCTAGAGGAGCGGTGCTTCTTTCGCTATTCCCTTGACGGAATTTGGAAAGGTGATTTTGCCTCTTCGCCTACCTCACATCACATTTTGAGGGTTTATGTCGAAAGAAGGCAACAATCTCAACTTCGCTAGCTTTTGAATGACTTGCTATTTAACGTGTCTTAATCTAAGATGGCATAGATGCACGGATTACAAATATATCATTCATTCGCCACAGACGTCTTTGTACCATTCTTAGTTATTACAGACTGTTGGAGTAGTCTCAAACCAGCTTGACCAACAGCGTCCCTTAAACCAAGTTAGGAATCAGAACACCTCTTTCTAGAGTGATCTCATTCCTTGAAGTCCTATTGAGGACAACCTCTCCAAATTTCTTTGATCTTAGAGGTGGCGTTGCTTCACATGAACAACCTCTTGCCCGTGGTTAGGGCGCAACCTGATCATATGTGATCTCGATACTGCACACTCTAGTTGCTTTAGCGATGAGTGTCCAATTTCTTTATCGCTTTCTTTAGGCCTTCGATCATTAAGACACTGAAACTCCGCCCACCTTGCTGGGTGTCCATTACTTTTTCTATGAAATGAATTCGCCCCACTCCAGCCGCCTGAGGCTTTATATGACCGAGTGTCCAATATCATCATATCAAAAGAGTTTTGGCCCACTCCACGCCGCCGAGGCTTTGTATGACTAGTGTCCAATATCATCCTATGAAGGATCTTACGCCAAATAATATGACAAGGCTCAACGTCATTAACTTTTAGACTTCTTCCGTTATGATTGGTGCCCAGATAATTCTTGGCGCTTACTTAAGTGTGGTAACGATTTTATGATCGATGGATCTTTCTCCATCGTAAAGCGAACATACTTTACACGCTTTTTATAATTTACACTTAAAAGAACGGATCTTTTAAGTCGCTTACAAACTCCAATCTTTAAACGGAAAAAAAGATGAGATTAAACTTCGATTTGTTAAAGCGTAAGGAATATAAATTATTTTCATATTCCTCCTTACTTTAATCCATTTTTAATCAGACATCATTTAATTTTTATTCTTGACAAGTAAGAAAAATACTCATCATCTAATCTTTATTCTTGATAAGTAAGAAAAATACTTATCATCTAATCTTTATTCTTGACAAGTAAGAAAAATACTTATCCCAATTTCGGATTCTGGCTCACTTCGCCACTTCATCGATCGAGTGTCGATTCCTTCTTACCATTATTCGGATCTTTTGTCTGGGATAGATACAGGCCTTCTGCTGCAAGATAGAAGTACATCTTCAGTCTTCTCCTCTTGTCCCAGTTGACATCCTCAGGCTCTCGAGAGCGCTTGTTCCCACCAGTCTTGGTAGCGGTGACACTATGAATACGTTCATCATCATCACTCTCTTCTACCAGAAAACCATTTCCATATCCCGATTTGGTCACACAACTTTTGACCGACATCTTTCGAACACTAATAGTAATACTATACAAATATTGTCTTAAGTTGTTGGGTATTTTTGCTCTATGGTACTTTATAAAGCAGTACGGGAAGTATATAACTATTACAGGTATTCAAAAGGATAAACAAAGATTCAATAATTCAACATGGAATCTGAAATTACAATTGTTACACAAGTAAAAACTAGAAATTCCAGTTTTGTAGAAGACGGAAAAATGTAAATTGTTTTTGCTGAGTCGAGTGTAGCACTCTGTCCTTAAGACAATATTGCCCCGTATGTATCCTTTATACGTCCTGGACAATTTGTCTCCCAAGATAAAACAGCAATGGAAACTCAAGAGCTTTATGTTCTGGACCGTCGAAATTCTGACTTTCTGAAAACTTCAGGGACCAAACTGTACATCTTGAAACTTCAGGGATCAAACTGCACATCTGAAACTTCTGGGATCAAATTGTACAGCCCGTGGACCCGTGGACCCGTGGACTCGTGGACCCGTGGACCCGTGGACCCGTGGACCCGAGGACCCGAGGACCCGAGGACCCGGAACCCCGAACCGGAACCGGAACCGGAACCGGACCGGACGGGCGGGCGGCGGCGGCGCGCGTGTGGTCTTTCCTTGAACCGAAGCACATCTAGGTCCTCCCTCCTTTAAACACATGGGATACCCCTTGGGGTCCCAAACCCCAAACCAATTTCGAGTCTTATATACACAACAATTCTTTCTTCCTCTACCGATGAGGGAGAATTGAACACAATACCACACTTTCCATGCTTCAAACACCTTACTTCGTGGACCAATATCTCTTTCATTTCTCAATGAAATTTGACGATTCTTGGCCCTACGGTTATCTACGTACTTAGTAGATCATGCATGTGTGAAGAACCGGATTCTCCAACATACGTAACACTAGTGTTTAAGCCGTTAAAGTTGGTCGGTCGCAACTCCCGCCAAAGGCAAATTTCCAACAAATATTAGGGTAATAGGATAGATTATTAGTTCCTTTGTCACATTTAGCTACTTGCTAAATTTTCATATTATGTAATTTGCATCAGCTTTCCAAAATCTATAACCAAAAAAGAATTCAAATTTAAATGCATTTTCAACTAATTATAAGATTGTTTTGTTTAATCTTATAATTATAATTAGTTTTAAATGCATTCAAATATGAATTCCTTTTAGTTTATAGATTTTGAAAAGCTTGTGCTAATTACATAGTATGAAAATTTAGCAAATAGTTAAATGTAACAAAGATACTAATAATCTATCTTAGCTAGGTAATATTTATACTCTTAGTGTATGTGTATGTCTTTTTTACCTATAAATAGTTACTTTGGGGTATAAAATCGTGCAATATTATTCAGTACCAAGTCTGAAGCAACAAAGCAATGAAAATAATGAAATCAAGAAACTCATTGTAGCTAGCATTGCTAACAAAAAACAACTGAAGAAGATGGGATTGGAGAACAAACTCAAGAAAATGGAGTCGATCCTTATTGCATATCTGGAGAATGATAAATTGTGTGCGGATAAAAAAGATTTGGTGGATTTCCTTAATTTTTTGAACTTGATAATCAAGAAAGTTGAAAAGAAAATCGAAGCTGAAAAAGCTACTCAAAACTCAAAAAAGCTGCAGAGTAGCAATTAGTGATAGGATAAAGTTTTCATTCCTTTAAGCTGAAATAGATAATTATCATCTTGTATTGGCTTACGAATAAGTAATTAATTATCTTTATTTCAAGTGAAACTCCCCCACTTGTTTAATGTCATTTATCTTTGTTCTAAAAATTCTTTACTTCAACAAATCCGTCATAAATTCTATTTTTCAAATGAAGAAATTATTTATCTAAAAAATTTGACGGATTATTAATTCCGTCTCAAATTTGTGACAGAATAGTGATATATCTTCATTTCCGTCACAAATTTGTGACATGTTTTTATTTCTGTCACAAAATTGTGATGAATTATTATTTTTGTCTCAAATTTGTGACGAAATTGTGACATATCATTGTGTCTGTCATAAATCCGTCACAAATTAGTTAATTCTTTCACAAATCCGTCTCAATTTTGTGACAGACTTGTCTGTCATTATATTCTGTCACAATTTTATGTTTTTCTTGTAGTTAGCTAATTAATAAAGTGATAAAGTTATTTTTCGGTAAAAATAATTTTAACCAAAAATACAGTTAGAGATTTGTATATAAGAGTTTAAAGTCAAGTAGGTTGTATCCGATTCAAAGACCCTCTTAAACGAATCCAGAATGGCTGATTAGATTACAGGTATGTGAGAATAATGTGCAAGTGAAATACGATAATAAGCAAGTAAAATGAATCAATAAGTTAAATCTAAAAATGAGTTATGAATCAAGCAAGAGCCAAAGCTGAGAATGGTGTATTAGCTTGAGAGAGATATTTGTTACAAGTGTGAGCTTAGAGAGAATACAATGTGTTTTTCCTTCTCTTCTAAGTCTTGTATATATAGGACAAAATATAGACTATTATGACCCCAAAAAGTTGTGACGACGTGAGCCTAATGATGTCACACGTGCCCACGCACGCCGCAACACTCTAATCTATGTAGCTTGGTGTGACGGGAGTTGTTGGGAATGAAGGACAATTGTGAAGATCCTTTGGGAACGTTGGGTTTCCGGAACCACTAAAATTCTTATATACGCTTAACATCTCCGGATGCATTTTTACCTAATACAGATAGTCCCTTACTTTTCGGACCCTTGAACTCATGGGATCGGGAAGTGGAAGAGTCTACGCGCCTTTTCAAAAAACCTTTTCGAGGGAACCAAAATGTCACGTCATTTCCCTCAATTAGACATTTCGTCAGGCGGTCATTGAATGTGCACAGTTACGCATTCGACGACGCCCTTTCTAAGACACCGATTGACATTCGCTGATCAGGCACGCCTCTTTGATTTCCAAGAGTAATGATTGTTCTCTTAGTTATATAAACCAGCGATCCCGATCACTTTTCCTCACTTCCATCTTCAACCTTCCTTTTGTAGCAACTCCAGTTTTCTGCCCTTTCACTTCATATCCTCAAAAATGTCTACTTCATCTTCATCTTCTTTCGGTGCTTCTGGTGGTCTGACTCTTGCCAGAATGGGGGCAGAACTAGGTCCACCCCGCCATCGGCCGTCATCACCCAATGTCACTAGGGCTGTAGACCTAGGTTCAACGGCTTTCGAAATTATCCCTTCTAACTTCAACTTTGAGAGAGACTTTTAGGTAAACCTCCACTACGAGTCTGTGGAGGAGATTGCCTCATTGATTGATGACTCGATTATTCCTCAAGTCCACATCAACTGCCGGAGGGCCCCATATATGGATGTTTTTCCTCCTCCGTCAAATGCTAGTATTACTCAGCACATTCTGGGGATATCGCTTATTTACACATATCCTTTCACCATCGAATTCAGCCTCTCGATCCATAATGTAATTGAGTCATTTGTCATCGCTATAGCATATGTCTGAGGCAATTGTCCCTACAGACGTGGAGAATAGTTCACTACTTGCAGCACTTGGAGGATCTCACTCATCTTCTGTTTACTCTGGATCACCTGATCCATCTCTATTCCCCCCGGGTACTCCGCGGGGGAATAATCAATTTAGCTTTTTGGGGCTCCAAAGCCCTGATTACAAATGCTGAGGATGATCACGACTGAGGATGGTGTGATCGGTTTATGATAATTCTTACCTACCGCCTTCAGGGCACCAATTTATGTTCTCCCCCAGAGTATTGGAACAACGCTCGTAAGTAATCTTCTTCTCCTTCTCTCTTATTTCTTCTGGTCTTTTCCTGACTACTTTGCCCTTTGTTTTTGCAGCAGCCCTCATTATCCCCGAGTCTTTGCTGGATATCTTTGGCTGGGTGATGATCTTGCTCTGTGCCTCTCACAGCACCGAGCGAACGTGGAGAGCCATTTCCACTGATAAGTGGAAGGGCAAAAGTCATAGTGAGTCTTTCCTCTTTTGCTGACTCTTTATCTTCACCTATTGCATGTTGATGTGTCACTCTTACTTTTCTTCTCATTCTTTTCCCTGAAGGCCTCCCCGCTCGAGGGGGTTCAACCAAGAAGGTGCCATCTCAAGATGAATCTCGGACACGCATTGCTAAGATCGCCTTTGAGGCTAGGGAAAGCAGGAAGCAAAGGCTTCTGGATGATGTGGGAGTGTCTACCTCTGGGATCAACTCGCGTGTGAGAACACATTGTCGCTTTGGCGAGCCTGAAAGAGAGGATAGGAAAAAGGTTGTCCTCATGGAGGATGATGGAGAAGAAACTACAACGTCCGAGGGCGCGGGGCCCCCCTCAACCGAAGCCATTAGATAGCCGAAAGTCAGTGAAGGACAACTCAAAAGTGCAGGAGGCAGTGATTGGGGCGCAGTCTCTTCGGTTCCTTCCCCACCCATTGTTGGCTCTGACCTCGGCCTCGAAGCCTTCTTGGCCCACCTTGCAGATATATTCCTTCAGGTAATTTTGAGTTTTTTCCATCACGCCTTTTACTTCCAACTAGAGTGTATAAGTTGAGTTTATTCTATCTATCTTTCTCTTTCAGGGGCATACCGTTATTTCCTTCATAATTTAGCATTTCAAGAACATGCATTCACCCTCTAGTGCAGAGAGGTTGGCATAGGAGAATTGGTATCTCTGGGATGAGGTTGACTATCTCCAGGCTAAGCCCAAGGATCTATTGGAATGGAGGACCACTCTAGAGGGCAGTTTGGAGGAGGCCAAGCAAGCGCCGGCAGCCAGAGAAGAGACATTCTAAATTATGACCCATGCTCGCCAATTAATGGGGGAGAGGGTGGTCCGAGCTGAGCTTGATCGAGATGTTGCTCGCACACAGGTGCAGGAGCTTGTGGCTTCTCATGCCCGCATTCGAGCCCGAAACAAATAGCTGACACTTTGTCGGGCAGCTGAGCTGTAGAAGGACACCTTACTTTGGAACTATGCTATCCTCCAAACCCGGTTCGAGGTCCTACAAGGGGTGTATATAGGAGTGATTAATGTCCCATCGGTCCTCGCAGATATAGAGGTGGATTTGGGGGCAGCTGAGGCTGATATGGAAGATTTGCATGAAGAAATGCCCCCTCCCCCGACGCTTCTGCCAGCTCTTCTGGTAGCGAGGGTGCTCCCCATCGGCTTAGCTTTATATTTCTACAGCCTTTGTTCATTGCGTTGGAGGCCTTCTAGGGATCTGTTCCTTCGGTGATGATCAACAACAATGCCATTGGTTGGTGCTAATTTTTCCAGCCCGTATGAGTTTGTGGGGACCTGCGTGCCTTTTTTAAATGTCGGTGTTTTTGAAGTGGGCATGCACGCCCTATGTTGAATATTTTGTTTTTATGGTTATGTTCGGCCTGCGTGCCATCTGGTGGATATTTCGAGCCCTTATGCCCTTTGCTGTTTTTTAGATTTGAGCATTCGTGCTCTGGTTTGCTGGATTCCCGGGGTTTGTATGCCCCTCTTGATGTTCTTTTGTTGAGCGCTTGGCATTTTTTTGTATAAATGACAACTGTTTTCTTGCCTTTCATTTTACCTTTGACATGCGCTTTATTTATTGAAACAATTGTGATCACATAATGACATATTGGCTTTTTAATTTGCACTTAACCGTCGAGGCATGACCATTATGCCCGTCTATCGGAACTATGCTACTATTCAAGCATTTATTGTTTAAGTCAAGGTTCGACAACCGGTGCACGCCTATGTGATTTTTGACATTTTGTGTTTGAGGTTGTCTTGTGTTGACTTAATCCGGAAATGCTAGTGCAAAATTGAGATTTAAGACATTCATATTCGAAATGAAGGAAGATACTCCATTTTCGGTGTTGATGGGGAAGACATCTCAACCCCATGTAAAGACATAAAAAGGTTCTTGCAAAGTTTTGTGTCGTGTTGTTTGAAACGGTTTTGCGAGGCTATATGGCTTCACTTAGTTCAAAAAATTAGATAAGGCTTTTTTATTCCACTCTTTCAAAGTTATATGGGATGACTCGTCCTGTAAGTACATGATTCCTTTTTGGGGTATTTACAAGATTTATGAAAAAAGCGACCGAGCAAGTTCAGTGACTGCCAGCAGTCCCGGTTTAAGAGAGTCCGTCTTTGGAAGGGTCTTCTTGTGGCTCCACCTCTCCCCCCTAGACTTGAGTGAGAGGTCTCGAGGAGTCAAGTTTCGGGATGTGACACGCTAAGCTTGAAGTGCTTTTGAATCGTTGCCTCATTAAAAAACTTTCCAAAAAAACCCAATCGGAACAAAACCTTGGCCAAGGAAAAGAGTGTAACGCGTGTTCGTCCCCTCTGGGAGGGGGTTCCCGATTCCCTGTCAATGAAATATAAAATTAACTGAAAGTGAATGTTTTTGTGTAAATAGAACGTACCTACGCTTTTTTAAAGGTAGAATCTCTTTAGGTGGCTGACGTTCCAGCTATTTTTTAGTTCTTTTCCGGACGCATCCTCAAGCCGATACGCTCTTTTCCCCGCAATTTTGTTGATTTGGTATGATCCTACCCAATTTGAATGTAGCTTATCCACATTCGGGTCCTTTGTCGTGAGAGTGACTTTTTGGAGGACATGGTCCCCGACTTTGAAATGCCTCAAATTCCTCTTTCTGTTGAAATACCTTTCTACTCTTCATTTTTGTGCTGCTAGATGTATGAAAGCCAACTCCCTGTGTTCCTTTAATAGCTCCAGCCTTATTGTCATTGCTTCTTTGTTAGATTCTTCGGTAGTTTTAGTTTAACAGAAGCTCAGTTCTCCTACTTCTATGGGTATCAAAGCCTCGACTCCGTATACTAGGGAGAAATGAGTTTCTCCCGTGCTTGTCTTGGCTAGTTCTGCAAGCTCACAATACTTCTGGCAGTTCTTCCGACTACTTGCCTTTTGATTTTTCCAACCTTTGGACGATAGTTTTGTTGATTGACTTTACTTGCTCATTTGCATGCGGATGATATGGCGATGAGGTGACCCTTTTGATGTTTAATCCCTTCAAAAACTCGGTGACCTTTTTTCCCACGAACTGTCGGTCGTTGTCATAAGCAATCTCTTTCAGTATTCCAAACTGGCAAACGATATGATCCCAAATAAATTCTATGACTTGTCTTTCGTGAATCTTTTTATACGCTTTAGCTTTCACCCATTTCAAGATATAATTAGTTAAAATTAGTAGGAACCTCACGTCCTCCACAACTCACGGCAGCGGACCTACAATATCCATTCCCCACTTCATAAAAGGCCATGAAACTACTACCGAGTGGAGAGGTTCAACATGTTGATATATTATCGGGGAATGCTATTGACATTTCTCTCATTTCCGAACATAAGCTTTTGCGTCTTCTTCCATCCGAGTCCAGTAATAACCAGCCCTCATTATCTTCTTCACCAATTAATCCAGCGTGATTTTTGCAATTTTTCTCATGTATCTCCCGCATCACGTACTCGGCCTCTACTGGCCCTAAGCATTTAGCCAAGGGCCAAAGGTAGGATCTTCTGTATAGCTCCCATTCATGCATGCAATACCTGGCTGTTTTTGTTCTCAAAGCCCGAGCTTCCTTACTATCTTCCGGGAGAGTCCATGTTTGCAGATAATTGATAATATCACTTCGCTAGTCCTAAGTGAGGCTGGCAGAATTTACCTCGTGCAAGCGAGAGTCCAGGACGGAGCATAGGAGATGCACGATGGATTTTGACTATCCCTTAGTTGCCCCGGATGACGAGCCTAGGTTAGCCAAGACGTCAGCTTTGAAGTTCATCTCTCGCAGGTATTGCACCACTTTCCATTTTCGAAATCGAGCCAATAGAGTGGCGGCCTTGCTTAAGTATTCCTGCATCCGGCTGTCTTTGGCCTCATACTTGCCCAATATCTGATTAACAATCAGCTGTGAGTCGCTTTTGAGCTCAATATTTTTGGCTCCGAGTCCTCGAGCTAATTCCAAACATGCAATTGCGACCTCATACTCGATCTCATTGTTAGTCAAAGAAACATATTTAATAGCTTGCTTGATTATGGCCCCCGAATGGGTGACAAGGAAAATCCCCAACCTGATGCCTTTCATGCTCGTGGCCCCTTCCGTATATAGGACCTATTCCCCGGACGCTACTTCAGTTTCCCGAACTGCTTCCGTATGAGCCTGATGCATCATTCCCATACTATAATCGACCACGAAGTGGGCTAAATCCTGAGACTTAATAGTGGTCAAGGGTCAATAGGTGATATCGTACCCACAAATTTTGATTGACCAGCTTGCCAACCGGCCTGAAAGTTCGGGCTTGTGCAATATATTCTTTAGAGGGAAAGTGGTGACTACACATATATGATGACATTGAAAAATACGGCCTCAGTTTATGAAACGCCACTACCAGGGCCAAAGTCAGCTTCTCAACGTAAGGGTGTCGGGATTCACCCTCTATCAGGGCCTTGCTAGTATAATAAACAGGAGATTGCGTACCTTTTTCCTCTCGAACGAGCACATCACTTACAACGATTTTGAACACAACGAGGTAAATCAACAACGGTTCCCCTTCATCCGATTTTGCAAACATGGGAGGGTTCATCAAGTACTTCAAAACCTTTAGTGTTTGATAGCATTCTAGGGTCCACTGAAAGTCTTTCTTTTTCTTCAACAAGCTGAAAAATTTCTGGCATCGCTCGAATGACTTGGATATGAACCTTCACACGGTCGTTATTCTCCCAGTCAATCGTTGCACCCCATGAGCACTGTTAAGTACCTCTGGTATTTGCTCTATCACCCGGCTATGATCCGGGTTGGATTCAATAACCCTGTTAGACACCACAAAGCCTAGGAATTTTCCCGAGCCTACTCCAAAAGCGTACCTTTCGAGATTCAGCTTGAGGTTGTATTTCGGTGGATCTCGAATACTTCCTGCAAATGTCTAACATGTTCCTCTATTTACAAGGACTTAACGATTAAGTCATCTAAGTAAATCTCCACACTCCGACCCAGTTTATGGCGGAGCATCGTTGGGTCAATTGGTGGAAAGTGGTCCCTGCATTTTTCAAGTTGAATAGCATGACAGTATAACAATAAGTCCCATGCTCCATTATGAATGAAGTCTTTTCCTGATCCAATGGGTCCAGCTGTATCCGGTCAAACCCCATGGATATATCCAGGAAACTAAGCAGCTCATGCCCAACCACTGCGTCGACAATACGATCTAGGCAAGGCATATGGTATGAGCTCCTCAGACAGGCTTTGTTTAAGTCCTTTAGATCTAAAAACATTTGAAAGGTTTCAAGTTTCTTAAGAAGTACTACCACGTTTGCCATCCAGTCTGGATACTTTACCTCTCGGATCGCTCCTGACTAGATAAGTCGGGCTACTTCTTCTTTGACGAATTAGCTTTATTTTGCCGACATCAGTCGTCTTTTTTGCTTAGTGGCCTGATAGTATGAGTCCATGTTTAACTTATGGAGGGCCAACTCCGGGGGCACACCTGATATGTTCAATATCGACCATGTGAAGCTACTAATATATGTCATTTAAAAATGAATCAAATTTTTCCTGAGCCCGGGGTTTAGGCCCGAGCCCAATTATACATGTTCCCTAATCTTGTTTGGTCGACAAATAGTAAGCTCGAGGTCCTCTGTTGTGGATCTTCCCGCATCTGATTCTTCTAGTGCCACGAAGCTCTGAGGTATTCGATCTGCCTAATTCTCCGGGCGAAAGGCTCCCACTGGTTCCTGCTTCTATATGACTCCGGGGTTACCCCTAAAATCAAGCTTCTATGATTGCTAGTTGTCCTTTTCGACCGAGTCCTCTTGCCTGTTGACCAGACTGATTTCTGTCAAGTCAGTTTAAACATCTCAATGTACCGCGACCACTCATGGCGTGCAACCTTGGCCTCCAAATTACCAAATTATAAGGCATTCTTCCTTCAATGTCATCGAACAAAGGTTTCATAGACACTTCTTGCACGTGTATTTCCAGTTCGATATGTCCATGTGTTTTTTTACTAGACAGGTTGAAACCAGTCAATACTTTCACTACCGGAGTTATTTTCCTGGTTAGATGCATCTTCTTGATCACGCAAAATTGCATAATATTTACGGTGCTACATGGGTCAACAAGTGCATGCTTAACGTTAAATTGAAATATTTGGATAGACATTACCAGAGCATTGGTGTCCGGGCTCTCGATGCTCTCTTTTTCCACTTTGCTAAAGATGATAGAGTCTTCGGGCTTATTCATCATCCTTTTTCTAGATGAGGACGATCTCTCGTGTTGTTGCTTTTGAGATACTGCTCCCACCATCACTCCGTCGGTGATCATATTGATCATTCCCTGATGAGTCAAGCGTTCCCGCAAAGTACCAGCAGGTCTGCTACTTAATATCTCAAGTGTTTGCAGTCTTCCGTTGAATGGCCCAGGATCCCATGGAACTCGCACCAAAGCTTGATGTCCACACCCCGCTTATTTGGGTTGGATCGAGCTACTACCGGGAACCAGACTTCTTTCTTATTCTTCATAGCCATGACCAGATCCAAGACCTTTATATTAAAGTTGTAGGACCACGCTCGGCGGCCCTGGGTCATTTGCGGACTTCTTCTGTGATGCTTCATTTTTTCTTCTAGGCTGACCTTGATCATACATTGGCTTAATTGATTGACCTTCATGCCTAGAGGATGGTCGGGTTGAATAAGTTTTGTACCATCCTCTGGGGTCCTTTTGCCTGTATGGGGGGGACATTGTGAGATCTCCTATGTTGCCCCCTTATGATTTCGACCTCATAATCAGTCTCTATTCTTATTTTGGCAGTGTGCATGTTGTTTACTTCGTTCCATGACTTGGACGGGATCTTTTTCAAGCTTTCTATTAATTTTTTTGAAGCGTCTGAACTATCGGCGTTTAAGCCGTTAATGAATGTTGCAGCATCCCAATCTTCGTAAATCGCAGGCAGCAACATCCTCTCCTATTGGAAGCGTTCTACAAAGTGTCGGAGTAACTCATCCTTCCTTTGCTTTACGGTGAAGATATCCTCATTGTGGGTCTCAACCCTCAGGGCCCCAGCACGGGCCTTAACAAATGCATCTGCAAGAGCAGCAACATAATCAATAGAATTTTCAGGTAAGAGAGTATACCAAGAGAGTGCTCCCTTTGTGAGCGTTTGGTTGAACTTTTTCAGCATAACAAATTCGATTTGATGCTGCTGCAGGTCATACCCGGTGATCGCAGCCTCGAAAGTCATGATGTGTTCATCAGGATCTGTTGTGCCATCATACTTAGGTATGTCGGGTATTCTGAACTTCTTCGGGATGGGCTTTGACGCTGTTTCTTCCTTGTAGGGTATCTTCCCGTACTTTCTTGCCCCAACCCCCTTTAGTACCGGGGGGTCCCTGGTATCTGGCTCATCCGCTCATGGAGCTCATTTTTTAGCGTTGTGAGTCTTGCTAGGTCTGTTTCTGGCACTGCAGGCTTTGCTTCTGCGTCTATTGCTGATGCATTAGGTGCTTCCGTGTCTTTCGCGTCATCTACCGGGTGACTATCCGGCGTTGCCCTAGACAAGGAGTTCAAAAACTTTTCCATGCATTCCATTATGGCGCTATTCGCTGCCAAGGCCGCGGCTTCCGAGGAAATTTCCTCTTCTTTGAACATCCCCTCCACTTTAGAGTGCGGGCACTTTTTTCTTTTCTTGAGGTACCACTCATTGAGTCATGCCTCACGACTCTCCGCTGAATGGACGACTTCATCTATAGATTCATTTATTTTGGGCGTTGTTGTTTCCTCTGATTTCATCTATGATGTTTCGGACTGGTCTGCCAGGTCCTGATGCTCGGTGGGCACCTGTTTCTCTCCAAGTTCCTTCGATCCGTGAGCCGTGCTTTCTTCACCTGACATGTTCTAAGTGTAGCGCTTTTTGTTTAGAGTTTTTTTCTAGAAGATCAGCTACAGATCAAGACAACTCCACAACTGTCTATCCCCACAGACGGAGCCAAATTATTTTTCGATAAAAATGATTTTAATCAAAAATACAGTTAGATATTTGTATATAAGGGTTTAAAGAAAAGTAGGTCGTATCCGATCCGGAGACCCTCTTAAAAAGTCTGGAATGGATGATTAGATTACGGGTATGTGAGAATAATGTGCAAGTGAAATATGATAATAAGCAAGTAAAATGAATCAATAAGTTAAATCTAAAAATGAGTTATGAATCAAGCAAGAGCCAAAGCTGAGAATGGTGTATTAGCTTGAGAGAGATATTTGTTACAAGTGTGAGCTTAGAGAGAATACAATGTGTTTTTCCTTCTCTTCTAAGTCTTGCATATATAGGACAAAATATAGACTATTATGACCCCAAAAAGTTGTGACAACGTGAGCCTAATGATGTCACACGTGCCCACGCACGCCGCAACACTCTAATCTATGTAGCTTGGTGTGACGGGAGTTGTTGGGAATGAAGGACAATTGTGAAGATCCTTTGGAAACGTTGGGTTTCCGGAACCACTAAAATTCTTATATACGCTTAACATCTCTGGATGGATTTCTACCTAATACAAAAGTTTTATAAACTAGTTAATATAAGTTCCTTCTCTATTTTGTTGCCTACAAATGTGATGTGAAATTGTGCTGTACGCGGTCTAAATCTGCAGCAATAAGAAAATAAATAATGGTGAGATCTGAAAACTTGTCGCTGCCTGCACTGCTAACAACAAAAAAGAATTGAAGAATATTAGTTTGGAGAATAAACTCAAGGAGATTGAGTCTATCCTGGTTGCACGTCTGGACAATGTTAAATTCATGTGGACAAAAACATTTGATGGATTCTTTTAGAGATGCCACGTAAGGAAGTTGATTGAGAGCTCAAAGTAGCAATTGATGATCGAAAAAAACCTTCATTCTAACAATAATTTGTATCTTTAATGTCTATTGGAAAAAAAAAGATTAATCCTAACACCAAAGATATAACAATAAGCACTCTATAACATTTTCATCATGTAGCACTATTTATAAGTAAATGGTGCAATGGAACAGAGTTGAAAAATGACATATTATTGTGATCCATGCTATTTAACTACTTTCTAACAAATTTTTGTTATACATATATATCTTACTTTATTCAAGTTACCAAAATCTCTAACTAAAATGGAATCCGATTTTAAGTAATTTTGGACAGGAAAAACTCAAAATAGCCTAGAAATTTCCTCAAGAAAGGAAGGTTATTAACTTATTATGGGGATGTCAATTTAGGATTCAAAAAAAGTTAGAACTAATTAAGAGCGTTGCAAGAGCAATAGAATAGACATCAATATTTTATTAAATCAAATTTATCTTGGAAGGGTAGTAAACGTCCTTTACCGAGCCTTTTCAATGAGCCCCATAATGTTCTACTACTATATCTTATTTGGAAGTTGGAACCTACACGAGGATATCGAGGACCTCTGAATTGTTAAAGTACCTAAGAAATTAATTGGAAGAGGCTCAGGTTGGGAGATAACCAAGAGGATCATGGAATACCAGCCTTGTGGAGTAAGGCTAGTGTTAACAAACCAGCCTCTTTTTGAGCGTTTATTTTTTAAAATATTATTTGAAATTTTGAACAAGCTAATTTTATCATTTATGACTTGTTGGGGGTGGTTGAGCTTGTGACATGAAGGGCTCGAGTGAACTTCACACAAACTTAGAGATCTAAAACAGCTGCTGAATTTTCTGTCAACTGGTGCGTCGCATTTGCAACAAAAAAAAAAGCACCATGCCAGATCTCCACAAAAGCAGAAGTCTGTCAGTGTTGACTCTCGACAGTGTTGGAAATTAGCCTTTGGCGGGAGTTGCGACCGACCAACTTTAACGGCTTAAACACTAGTGTTACGTATGTTGGAGAATCCGGTTCTTCACACATGCATGATCTACTAAGTACGTAGATAACCGTAGGGCCAAGAATCGTCAAATTTCATTGAGAAATGAAAGAAATATTGGTTCACGAAGTAAGGTGTTTGAAGCATGGAAAGTGTGGTATTGTGTTCAATTCTCCCTCATCGGTAGAGGAAGAAAGAATTGTTGTGTATATAAGACTCGAAATTGGTTTGGGGTTTGGGACCCCAAGGGGTATCCCATGTGTTTAAAGGAGGGAGGACCTAGATGTGCTTCGGTTCGAGGAAAGACCACACGCGCGCCGCCGCCGCCCGCCCGTCCCGTCCGGTTCTCGGGTCCTCGGCTGTGGGTCGTGGGATATTATCTTTTTGGGCCAGAAAACTTTGCTAAAAGTACAGTTTGATCCCAGAAGTTTCAGAAGTACAGTTTGGACCATAATTCTTTCAGATGTACAGTTTGGTCCCTGAAATTTCAAGATGTACAGTTTGGTCCCTGGAGTTTCCAGAAAGTCAAAATTGGGCAGAAGAGAACAGAAACGCCAAACACTCAATTTAGCCATTTATTTTGGCTGAATTACTCCTCCTATAATGGCCAATCCGTTGGTCTTTCACCATTTACGTTGTGGTGACTTTACTACCTCCATAATGGCCATTATTTGGCTATTATGGAGGCAGTTTTTCAGTCCCCTCCCTCACCTATATAAACACCCCCTTACATCATTGTTGAGAGACATATATGATACACGAAAATACATAGATATACACAAGCAAAAACAGTTCTTCCTACAACTTCCAAGCATCATTTCGTTACTCAATATTCTTCACGGTAGCTCTTGAGTTTCCTTTGCTCAAGTGTTCCATTGCTGTTTTATCTTGGGAGACAAATTGTTCAGGACGTATAAAGGATACATACGGGGCAATATTGTCTTAAGTACAGAGTGTCACACTCGACTCAGCAATAACAAAAGCAGTTTCGACTTTTTCTAGTTGAATTATTGAATCTTTGTTTATCCTTTCGAATACTTGTAATAGTGATATACTTCCCGTACTGCTTTATAAAGTACAATAGAGTAAAATCTCCCAACAACTTAAGACAATATTTGTATAGTATTACTATTAGTGTTCGAAAGATGTCGGTCAAAAGTTGTATGACCAAATCTGGATATGGCAATGGTTTTCTGGTAGAAGAGAGTGATGATGATGAACGTGTTCATGGTGTCACCACTACCAAGACTGGTGGGAACAAGCGCTCACGAGAGCCTGAGGATGTCAACTGGGACAAGAGGAGAAGACTGAAGATGTTATTCTATCTTGCAGCAGAAGGCCTATATCTGTCCCAGATAAAAGATCCGAATAATGGTGAGAAAGAAATGGACACTCAGTCTGATGAAGTGACTGAAGTGAGCCAGAATCCGAAATTGGAATAAGTATTTTTCTTACTTGTCAAGAATAAAGATTAAATGATAAGTATTTTTCTTACTTGTCAAAAATTAAGATTAAATGATGTCTGATTAAAAATGGATTAAAGTAAGGAGGAATATGAAAATAATTTATATTCCTTACGCTTTAACAAATCAGAAGTTTAATCTCATCTTCTTTTCCGTTTAAAGATTGGATTTTGTAAACGACTTAAGAAGATCCGTTCTTTTAAGTGTAATTATTAAAGTGTGTAAAGTATGTTCGCACATACGAGGGGGAAAGATCCACCGATCAGTAAAATCATACCACACTTAAGTAAGCGCCAAGAATTATCTGGGCACCAATCATAACGGAAGAAGTCTAAAAGTTAATGACGTTGAGCCTGTAATATTATTTGGCAGAAGATCCTTCATAGGATGATATTGGACACTCAGTCATACAAAGCCTCCGGGCGACTGGAGTGGGCCAAAATTCCTGTGATATGATGATATTGGACACTCGGTCATATAAAGCCTCTGGGCGACTGGAGTGGGGCCAGAATTCATTTCATAGAAAAAGTAATGGACACCTAGTAAGGTGGGCCAGAGTTTTCAGGTCTTAAATGATCTGAAGGCCTAAAGAAAGGAAGAAAAGAAATTGGACACTCAGTCTGCCAAAGCAACTGGAGTGGGCCAGAGTATCCAGATCACATATGATCCGATTGGGCCCTAACCACGGGCAAGAGGTTGTTCATGTGAAGCAACGTCACCTCTAAAGTAGAAGGGGTTGGAGAGGTTGTCCTCAATAGGACTTCAAGGAATGAGATCACTCTAAAAAGAGGTGTTACAGATTCCTAACTTGGTTTAAGGGACGATGTTGGTCAAGCTGGTTTGAGATTAGTCCAACAGGTCTGAAATAACTAAGAATGGTACAGTACGTCTGTAGCCGAATGAATGATATATTTGTAATCCGTGCACCTATGCCATCATAGATTAAGACACGTTAAATAGCAAGTCATTCAAAAGCTAGCGAAGTTGAGATTGTTGCTTTCTTTCGACATAAACCCTCAAAATGAATGTGAGGTAGGCGAAGAGGCAAAATCACCTTTCCAAATTCCGTCAAGGGAATAGCGAAAGAAGCACCGCTCCTCTAGAACTTAGTCACACCTACTTGGGTGATTTGAAGTTTAAACAAAATAGAGGGGGGAGATAAATACGTTGTGATCTTCATTGATGATGGTACAACGTATGAAATCCTTTGTTTGTTGAACAGCAAAGATGGAGTTGTTGAAGCGGACAAGCGCTACAAAGCAGAAGTTGGAAATCAACTAAGCCTATGGATTGCGAAATTCATAGCGATAGAGGGGGAGAATATGAAGCATCGTTCATTAAACGACTGTTCATTACTCACCTCAGTCTAACAAGTTAATAGCGCAAACCCGTACGCCTAAATTATGTGGGGCAAGGCGATCCTTACCACTAATGCGATTCTCAACAGAACTCCGCATAAGGATAAGGATAACTCTCCGTGTGAGACATGGAAATGATCTCACATACAAAAGTTGTGATGTGGGGTGGCTTGGTAGAAGTTGGACTACCGAAACAGGTCAAGTTCGACCTAAGACTGTAGATTGCATATCCATTGGATCTGTAAATAACAGTAGTACTTATCGCCTCTTGGCGTCAATGAATGCTGAATTCTTATAAGATAACTTTTCTTGAAAAGGAAAAAGGAGTAATTGCTCAAGGTTAACAAGAACCCGCGAGGGCCTGACTGTCCGAAACTAGACGCTCCGTATCTACAGGACTCGAAAGTTGCTGGCTATCCGGAACTTAATATTCCAGATCTGCAGAACTCAGGGATTCTAGATGTTGAACCAAGACGGAGCAAAGAGGGGACAAAGACTTATTCCAGTCCTTTTATCTTGTATGGTTAAGAACGAACCATGGATAATTAACAAATAATTGTTATCTCCAAAAGCACTGCTTTGGAAAGAAGCTAAATAGAGAAATATATTCCATCATATAGAACCATACTTGCGTAATGGTTGATCTTCCTTCGGGAAAAAAAACCTTTGGGTTGTGAAAAAGGATACTCAAAAGTGAGTACAAAGTAGATGGATCTACTGACGAGTTCAAAGCCTCGGCTACTTGTACATGTGCTCCCCTGGGAGTAGCTTAACATCATGGCCATTGCAGTCTTGCGTGACATGAATGTTGAAACAACCTTCCCAACCGGAGAGTTGAAAGAAGAGAATCAGAGTTGGTTTTCTGTACTGTTGGGCTTCTTCCTGAACTTTCATCTTGGTCCCTGAAATGTTTACATTTTGGTCCTGAAAGTTTCAGATAAAATAGAAACAATGAATCTGACCACAGAAACATTGACTCTGAAATTAGAAAGCCAACAGTTGGAGAATCAACCGTCTGAAAGTAAAAGATATGGTTATCACAGATGACATCTTAGAAATTGGATTTCTAAGACATCTAACGGACTGGTCGATAGTTGATAGTCTCGTTAAAGCCACCAATGGATATGAATCATATAACTGATTGGAATCATGGTGCACCCATAGACAAAGAGCGATATGCACAGGTCATGTGTAGTTCAATGTATTGTACACACTACAACCAACCTGGTATCGTCCTACAAACAGATCAGTTGAACTAAGTTTCACTGATGATCTTAATACATGATCAATAGAAGGCGTTAAGTCGGATATGACGATATCTGAATTATTCGCTTATCTACGGATTATAGTATTCTGGATGTCCAGCGGTTCTGGGAGAACACAGTGATGCAAACTGGACATCAGTTCTGAAGAACACCAAAGCCACAAGTAAATGTGTATGGTGGATCTTGGAAAAACCTCTAAGCAAGCTTGCATCGACCGATTCATGATGGTATCGGAGTTTATCGCTTTATACAAAGCATGAAAGAAGTTGAGTAACTTCACGACTCATTAGAGGACGTCCCATATTGGGAGAAACCCGTGTCTTCAACAGTTATATACTGTGGCTAGCCGGTCGGCTTCAGGAAGGACACGGATGACGGCGTCTGGACATATCTGTCAGGATCTGTCGGAGACATAAGACCGTATGGCAGTTGATCATCACGTGTGTCACTTCCTTATTTACTAACTAAGGGACTACCCGGAGATCAAGTGTTCTGCCTGTCTAGGGGAATGGGCTTAAAACCCAAAATAAACGGACCAATACAGTGGTAACCCAACCTTACTAACTGAAGATCCCAGTAATTTGGTTCAATGGGAAAACTAAGTTGTAAAGGTTCAGTTGATCGCTTCAGTAGAAGCATGAGCACTTCGGATAGTGATTTCTAAAAAGAAACACCAAATCCAAAGTTGTTCCCGCGATAGACGTTAAGTTCTATCTGCAGTATGGGTAAAGGTTAAGTTTTCAAAACCTGTAATGATCCTCAACAAGTTGAGGTTAGGTCTTTGGGAAACTTTTAATGGTTCCTAACACTTGTGAAGTGGGGTATAGCAGGATACCTTGTAGGAGACCACCTATTTAAGTGCGAGGACGGGCCGCCTCAAAATGAACGCACTTAAGAATCCAAGACGTTGTCCATGGCCAAAACGGACAAAACATTACGAAGAAGAGAGTAAGGGAATTTGTTGTGTTGGTATCATTGACTTGGCTTACACTAAACACTGACGGTTCAAGACATCACGTTCACCGCGCAGTAAGTAAGTCCGATGGTATTCAACTATGGAAGGTTCAAAGCTGAAGCTACCTCTCCTTATGCAACATCGGTCCGCTGAAATATTGCTGGAAATGAAAAGACACCATGTGAGTGCGCCAAAATCTCTTTCAAGAGGGGATTGTTGGAAATTAGCCTTTGGCGGGAGTTGCGACCGACCAACTTTAATGGCTTAAACACTAGTGTTACGTATGTTGGAGAATCCGGTTCTTCACACATGCATGATCTACTAAGTACGTAGATAACCGTAGGGCCAAGAATCGTCAAATTTCATTGAGAAATGAAAGAAATATTAGTTCACGAAGTAAGGTGTTTGAAGCATGGAAAGTGTGGTATTGTGTTCAATTCTCCCTCATCGGTAGAGGAAGAAAGAATTGTTGTGTATATAAGACTCGAAATTGGTTTGGGGTTTGGGACCCCAAGGGGTATCCCATGTGTTTAAAGGATGGAGGACCTAGATGTGCTTTGGTTCGAGGAAAGACCACACGCGCGCCGCCGCCGCCCGCCCGTCCCGTCCGGTTCCGGGTCTTGGGTTCTCGGGTTCTCGGGTCGTGGGTGGGCTGTGGGCTGTGGGTCTTCTGATATTATCTTTTTGGGCCAGAAAATTTTGCCAAAAGTACAGTTTGATCCCAGAAGTTTCAGAAGTACAGTTTGGATCAGAATTCTTTCAGATGTACAGTTTGGTCCCTGAAGTTTCAAGATGTACAGTTTGGTCCCTGAAATTTCTAGAAAGTCAAAATTGGGCAGAAGAGAACAGAAACGCCAAGCACTCAATTCAGCCATTTATTTTGGCTGAATTACTCCTCCTATAATGGCCAATCCGTTAGTCTTTCACCATTTATGTTGTGGTGACTTTACTACCTCCATAATGGCCATTATTTGGCTATTATGGAGGCAGTTTTTCAGTCCCCTCCCTCACCTATATAAACACCCCCTTACACCATTGTTGAGAGACTTATATGATACACAAAAATACAGAGATATACACAAGCAAAAACAGTTCTTCCTACAACTTCCAAGCATCATTTCGTTACTCAATATTCTTCACGGTAACTCTTGAGTTTCATTTGCTCAAGTGTTCTATTGTTGTTTTATCTTGGGAGACAAATTGTCCAGGACGTATAAAGAATACATACGGGGCAATATTGTCTTAAGGACAGAGTGTCACACTCGACTCAGCAATAACAAAAGCAGTTTTGACTTTTTCTCGTTCTACAATTGTAATTTCAGATTTCTAGTTGAATTATTGAATCTTTGTTTATCCTTTCGAATACTTGTAATAGTGATATACTTCCCGTACTGCTTTATAAAGTACAATAGAGTAAAATCTCCCAACAGACAGTTGGTATGACCTCAGTCACAAATGCTACATTGGTCAGCCAGTTCAACATTTGCGAAGAAGTTTCCACATTTACGACTTCGCATTTGCAATGGGCCTTCTGCATTTGCGACACCTGGGTGATGTAAAAATAAAAGAGGTCTTTTAGCCTAGTAACTTCTAATGGCTAGAATTCACAACATAAACTTCAAAGCTTAAAACAACATCGATTTATATCAAACATATCCAGTGTAATCTCACAATTGGGGTCTAGAAATGGTAGAATGTACGCAGACATTACCCCTATTTTTGTAGGGTAGAAAAGTTATTTCCAATATACCTTCTGCTCAAAAGAAATGTAATTAAAGCAAGATAGAAAGAAAAATGACGACAGGGGAATATCAAGATAAAAAAAGCAAACTAGATAATAGATAGTATTATAATTGAAGAATAAAATACTATGTGTATACATGTAATACTACTAAATAAGGAGAAGGTGAGAAAGGAGACTAGTTCCCTGCCTCTCCCACGTAAAAATACTATAACACACAGCTACCTATTACCCTTTTACCCTAATCCTCGACCTTCATACCTTCATATTTAGGATCATGTACTCAGTAAACTAAAGATGTGTCATATCATGTCACCTCTCCCAGTTCTTCTTACGTCTGCCTCTACCTCTCCTAAAACTTGTTATAGCCAAATTCTCGTTCCTCCTTACTGGTGCATTCGCGCACCTCCTCTTCATATGCCTGAACCACCTTAGCCTCACTTCTCTCATCTTGTCTGTCGTGGAGGCCGCTTCCACCTTGTCCTTTATAACTTCATTCCTAATCCTATCTCTCCTAGTATTCCCGCACATCCATTTGAGCATCCTCATCTATGTTACCTTCATCTTCTGAGAATGAGCGTTCTTGACGGGCCAACACTTAATCTGATACACCAGTGTGGGTCTTACCACCACTCTGTAGAACTTACCTTTAAGACTTGATGACACATTCTTATTACACATTATCCCGGACACGAGCCATCTATTTCACTCACTCCACTTCAATACGATGAGCGACATCATCATCAATCTCCTTTTTTTCTTGAATTATAGATCCAAGATACTTAAAACTTGCTCTCTTGGGTATGATTTGTGTATCGATCTTCACTTCCACATCCATTTCATGTGGTACGTCACTGAACTTGTGCTCCAAATACTATTTTTCAGTCCGACTTTACCTGAAACATTTAGATTCTAGGGTTTGTATCTAAACTTTCAGCCTATCATTAACTTCACCGTGCATCTCGTCGATTAATACTATGTCATCTGCGAATAACATACACCACAACACATACCCCTTAAATATGTCGTGTCAATTTGTCCATCACTAAGGTAAATAGAAATGAGTTAAGAACTGATCCCTCGTACAACCCATCATGACAGGAAAGTGTTTTGAGTCACCTCTCATTGTTCTTCTCCGGGTATTGGCTCCAACGTACATGTCCTTGATTGCTCTTATGTAAACCACATGTATACCTTTAGACTCCAAACACCTCCATTGCACCTCTCTAGTAACTTTATCGTATGCCTATTCTAGGTCAATTAACATGTGTAAGTTCCACTTTCTATCCTTGTACAGCTCCAACAATCTCCTTACAAGATGCTTCTGTGGTATGAATCCCCTTTTGCAAAGCATGCATCTTGTTGCGCTAGTTTTGGCAACTTTTTTGTTTCACTATTCCTAGATTTCCTGAAAGGCAAGCCAACAAAAATAAAGAAAAGAGGAAAATGACTAAAATCAAGATATGAAGTTTTGCATAATTCTGTTACCGCTTGTCATGCGAGGGATATCATGAAGTTGATGTCACTGTGGATTCTGCAGGAGCGAAGGCATAACTGGAGATTCACAAAGTGCTAAAATGTTACGGTTAGAAGTTTTCTTTTTTTCTTCAAATTTCCCCATTGCACTGTGCATTGTGGGATCGGGTAAAGGGAGTAATGGGATATCGAACCCCCTTTGCCACTAGGGGTGAGCGGGTCCGGGTACCCTAATATTTTTTAACTACTCGGACCCTACCCGGTAAAAGATCGGTTCCTAAATTTACTACCCGGAACCTACCCGTAGCAATCATTACCCGGAATCTACCCAGACATGAGGTCCTGTAGGTTCCTGCACTCTGTAAATAAAAAATACAAATTAAGCAACAATTTTTAAGCCTATGAGAATAAAAAAGAGTTCTAAAATAATTTCATCAAGTAGTTTTTTAGCTTGCAATCGGAGTTTTTAGTACCCTTATAAAAAGTTTTAGAAAACTTATTCATTGTAGAAAAGCTAATTCTGTTACCAAAGCCTAAAATTGCAAGCCAAATTTGACACTCAATTAATTGAACGTGTTGATTTCAAAATAAATTTGAAAATATCCGAATTAAACTTATTTTCGTGTTCATAAGCTCTTCGATACAAAAGAAAAGCTTTATTATACTAGTAAATTCCTAAATTTCATCTTCACAACTACAAAAATATACACAAATTTTAAAAATAGCTTTACATTTCAAATAAAAAAGTAATACAAATTGAAGATGAGTATCGCCTGAAATAGAACAAAAGCATATGATATTAAAAAGAAATTGAAGAGTTAGATATGAACCCATATGTATTTTAGGAATGACGTGAACACAACCAAAGGAGAGAAAGAGGCAAAGATGAAGCTTCAATGACGACAACGATGAAAGTACCTGAGAGAAAGCTTCAACAACGATGACGATGAAGCTCGGTGGTGTAGCTAAAACGCCATTGTTATTGAGAGAGTTTTGAGTGTTTTCTCTTAGGGCACAAAGAGCATTCTAGAAAGGGGTGAAAAAGCGAAAATATTTACGCCTTGGGGTGGGGAAAATCAATGTACAGACGTGCAACAAATAATTTTGGAGAAAGTTAAAAGTGGTCCAAATGTTTCTAAAAAAAATTAAAATATTTAATATTTTATAGGTTCCGGGTATCGGTTTCGGGTCCGGGTACCCTGTCTCTATTTGCCGGAACCGGAACCGGACCCGACATTGATCGGTTCCTAATTTTACTACCCGGACCCTACCCGTTATTATAATATATCTACCCGAAACCTACCCGTTAGTGTCGGTTCCGGTCGGGTATCTGGGTATCCTGTACCGATGCTCACCCCTATTTGCCACTATATAGAAAGCTTTTCTAATGTTTATGATATACATTGTTAAAATCAAGAGGGAACAGAAATTTAGAGAGAAAAAATAATGGGAGATTCTTTCTTGTTTTTCATTTATCACAATGACCTCAGGTAAGTTATTCATTTTTCTAGTCTAACAAGAAAATCTTATTCTAATAAAACTGGCATAGTTACAATTTACCAAAAATAAACTATTAGACTTACAATAGGATTCTACCAAAAATAAACTATTACACAACGTAATTTGTCAAGTCCCACACGGACACAATTGGTCCGTGTCTGTATTCTCTCAATACTCCCCCTCAAGTTGGAGCATGGGAATCTCGAATGCTCTGTTGGAAATTTAACTATATGGGATTGAGTTTTTTCCATCTTTAATGACTTAAACACATGGGCCCCGCATGTCGGAAACATCGTTTCTTTGCACATGCCTAATATACTAAATGAGTAGATGATATTAGTGTCAAGTATCGTCAAATTTCGTTGAGGAGTAAAAGAGATATTGATGCACAAAGTAATGTGTTTGAGACTTAGATAGATGAATTGGTTTGGCCAAATAATAGAACTCCCACATCGGTTAAATATGGAAAGATTGAGGACAATATTAACTATAGCTTTGAGCAAGGGTTTGGGACCCCAAGGGGTGACCCAAGTTTTAAAAAGAGGGAGGACCTAGGTGAGCTTGGGTCCGGGTTGGGTCACGGGTCACGAGTTGTGGGCTTTCTTCTGGAATTCTCTTTTGGTCCCCGAAATGTCTGAAGATTTCTGAATGCAACGGCTCCAGCCAACGGATCTGACTTCAACAGCCAGAATTTGCCCTCTTCTTCATCTATAAATTGAACATTACTGCTCAATTCAAACACATGAAAAAATAAACAAAACCAGAAAATCCTCTCCTCTCATTGCAATCTGTTCAATATTTTTTTTTTCGCCGGAATCAACATTACTAGTTTTGTATTATTGGTTGTTGTTGTTTTATCTTGGGAGACTATTGTTCAATACTGTAAAAGCATATATACGGGACAATTTTGTATTAAAGAAAGAGAGTCATCTCTCGACTCAACTTTTCCTTCTTGATTAACATTTCTGATACACTTAAATCTACAGTTTAAGACAATTATATTTATAAGTGTTCGAAAGATGTCTTCTTCAACCATTGGCAATGGTTCTGCTCCTGTCAGTTTCCAAAGCGAACGCCCTGAAAAGTTTCTAGGTACCAATTTCAAGAGATGGCAACAAAAGATGTTGTTCTATCTTACTACGTTGAACCTGTCACGCTTTCTGACAGAAGATCCTCCTTCTGGTGGGGATGCAATAGGCACTCAGTTTAACACAACGACTGAAGTGGGCAAAGATATCCAGGTCACAAATGCCCTGAAGTTAACACTGGATGCTTGGAATCGTAGTGATTTCATATGCAAAAATTGCATTCTGAATGGTCTGTCAGATACACTCTATATTGTGTATTGCACCGTGAAGACGGCAAAAGAGTTGTGGGGAAAATTTGAGAAAAAGTACAGCGCACATGATGCGGGTACTAAGAAATTCATCGTTGGAAAGTTTCTGAAATTTCAAATGGTGGATGAATAAATCAGTGATGTGCCAAATCCAAGAGTTTCAAATGATTCTTCATCATCTGGATTTGGAAGAAATGAAGCCAAACGAATAATTTTTGGTTGCGTCTTTGATTGAGAAACTGTCTCCCTCGTGGAATGAGTTCATGAGCTATCTCAAACTGAAGACAAAGGAAATAGGATTTGAAGATCTTATTGTCAAACTATAAATACAATATGACAATAAAAGGGCTATATCTAAGCCAAAACTGACAATGGAGGCAAAGGTGAATCTGGTTGATTCAAGAGGAAACGCCAACAAAAAGTGCAAGTACCAGGGAAACGACAAAAGCCAAACGATGGAGAAGTTCAAAGGAAACTGTCATCACTGTGGAAAGCTTGGCTATATGATCAAATATTGTAGCAACCTAAAGCGAGAGCAGAAGGAAAAAGTCAAGAACAAAGGCAAGGCCAAGGCTAACGTCGTGCAAGACAAGAATGATCCTTCGAACCTTGACGACATGATTGTGGATTTCTCGGCTGTAGAGCTGGAGGCTAATCTGGTGGAGAATCCAAAGCAATGGTGGATAGACACGGGTGCAACCCGTCACATCTGCTCACACGAGAGTGCATTCTCCTCTTACTCCCCAATCTCAGGCAAAAAGTTATTCATGGGCAACGACGCTACCTCTGAAGTGCAAGGGGTTGGAAAGGTTGTCCTCAAAATGACTTCAGGTAAAGAGCTTACTCTGAAGGAAGTGATGCACGTTCCTGACATCCGCAAGAACTTGGTTTCACGACCATTGTTGGTCAAGATTGGCTTTAGACTAGTTTTTTAGTCCAACAAATTTGTAATAACTAAGTATGGTATATTTGTAGGAAGGGGCTTCGCGTGTGACAGCCTCTTCAAAATAATTACTATGTCTGTAATTCGTTCATCTAATGAAATAAAGAATTCTACCTACTTGATTGAATCCTCTAATTTATGGCATCATAGATTAGGACACGTTAACTACAAATCTATTCAAAAGTTAGTAAAGTTGGAATTGTTGCCTTCCTTCGACATAAACCCTCAACATAAATGTGAGGTGTGCGTAGAGGCAAAATTAACCAAATCATCTTTCTATTCAATCGAAAGAAATACCGCTCCTCTAGAACTTATTCACACCGACATATGTGATTTAAAGTTTGTGCAAACTAGAGGGGGGAACAGGTACTTTGTGACTTTCATTGATGATAGTACAAGGTATTGTTATGTTTACTTGTTGAAAAATATAGATGAAGCGTCTGAAGCATTTAAACGTTACAAAGCAGAAGTTGAAAATCAACTAAACCTACGGATCAAGGCAATTCGTAGTGAAAGAGGAGGAGAATACGTAGCACTGTTTGAAGAATAATGTGCTCAATTCAGCATTGTTCATCAAACGACTGCTCCTTACTCGCCTCAGTCTAACGGTATTGTCGAGCACAAAAACCTTACGTTAAAGGAAATGATGAATGCTTTACTTATCAATTTCGATTTAGCTCAAAACATGTGGGGCGAATCGATTCTTACCGCTAATACAATTTTTAATAGAGTTCCGCATAAACGTAAGGATAAAACTTCATATGAATTATGGAAAGGAAAGAAACCCACTTACAAATATTTGAAAGTGTGGGGCTGTATGGCAAAGGTCGAAGTACCTAAACCAAAACAGGTCAAAAATGTACCTAAGACTATAGATTGCTTATTCATCGGATATGCAAATAATAGTAGTGCTTATCGCTTCTTAGTGTATAAGTCGGAGATACCTGATATCCACAAGGGTACGATCATGGAATCAAGGAATGCTGAATTCTTTGAACAGATCTTTCCTCGAAAGGAAAAAGAAATAATTTCGCGCAAACGAAGTTATGAACAAAGTGCTCAAAATCAACAAGACCCGAGAGGTTCTGATTATCCGGAACTAGACGTTCTAGATCTACAGGATTCAGAAGTTACTGACTATTCAGAACTTAATGTTCCAGATCTACATAACTTAAGGGTTCCAGAGGTTGAATCAAGACGGAGCAAAAGGGCTAAAAATGACAAAATCTTTGGTCCAGATTTTCTAACCTATATGGTTGAAAATGAACTGAGAACAATTAAGGAAGCATTGTCAACTCCAGAAGCACTACTTTGGAAAGAAGCTATAGAAAGCGAAATAGATTCCATCATGCAAAACCATACATGAGAAATGGTCTTCCTCCGAGAAGCAAACCTTTGGGTTGTAAGTGGATACTCAAAAGAAAGTACAAAGTAGATGGAACTATTGACAAGTATAAGGCCAGATTATTAGTAAAAGGCTACAGACAAAAGGAAGGTCTCGATTACTTCGACACATACTCCCATGTGTCTAGATTAACGTCCATAAGGGAATTCATAGCCATTGCAGTTTTGCGTGACCTTGAGATACATCAAATGGATGTTAAGACAGCCTTCCTAAACGGAGAATTGGAAGAGGAAATATACATGGAACAACCCGAGAGGTATGTGGTTTCATGATAAGAAAAGAAAGTATGTCGACTTGTTAAGTCTCTGTACGGACTCAAACAAGCCCCGAAACAATGGCATGAAAAATTGATAATACTTTATTATCAAAAGGTTTCTCCATAAATGAATATGATAAATGTATCTATATTAAAGGGAACTCTGACTCATTTGTCATGATATGCCTTTACATAGATGACATGATCATCACCGGAAATAGTCTAAACTTGATCCTGGAATATTTCGACATGAAAGATATGGGTATTGCAGATGTAATCTTAGGAATTAAGATTTCTAAGACATATGACAGGTTGGTATTATCTCAATCTCATTACATTAAAGATGTTTTGAGGAAATTTGATGTATTTGACAGTTCCCCTATGAAGTCACCAATGGATATGAATCATAGAATTGATAAGAATCGTGGTTCACCAGTATCCCAAGAGTGATATGCACAGGTCATTGCCAGTTTAATGTACATTACAAACTGCACCCGACCCGATATTGCTTATTCAGTCAATAAGTTGGCTAGGTTTACTTTAATCCTGGAATTGATCACTAGAAGGCGTTAAATCGGATACTACGATATCTGAAATATTCGCTGACTAACGGATTACATTATTCTAGATATCCAACCGTATTAGAAGGATACAGTGATGCAAACTAGATATCAGACATAAAGAACACCAAATCCACAAGTAGGTATGTTTTTACAATTGGTGGTGGGGTTGTGTCTTGGAAGTCCTCTAAGCAAACATGCATCGCCCGATCCACGATTGAATCGGAGTTTATTGCTTTGGATAAAGCCGTAAAAGAAGCATAATGATTTCATGACTTTTTAGAGAATTTGTTGGGATAAACTCGTACCTTCGGTGATGATTCACTATAACAGCCAATCGGCTTTAGGAAGGGAACATAATAGTATGTACAACGGCAAGTCTAGACATATTCGTTGGAGACATAAGACCGTTAGGCAGTTGATCACTACGGGTGTCATTTCTATTGATTACGTCAAATCAAAGGATAACATAGCGGATCCATTAACTAAAGGCCTACCCAAAGATCAAATATTCTGTATGTCTAGGGGAATGGGCTTAAAACCCAAACAATAAGAATTTTTATGGTGGTAACCCAACCTTACTAATCGTAGATCCCAATAATTTTGGTTCAATAGAAAAACTAAACTGTAGAGGTTCAGTTTTAGCGCTTCACTGGAAGTGAGAGCACTTCGGATTATTATTCTTATAATTCTAAGGTTGTTTCCACGATAGACATTAAGTGCTACCTGCATAAATGGTAAATGATAAGTTTCTAAAACTTTTAATGATTCCTAACACTTGCGAGTGGGGTATAGCAGGATACCTTATAGAGATCACTTATTTAAGTGTGAAGACATGCCTCTTCAAATGTACACACTTAATAATCCAAGAGTTGTCCATGGCCACAACGGACAAAACTATAAGAAGAAATGAATAAGGAGAGTTATTGTGTTGATATCATTGTCTTGGTTTACACTAAACACTGACTGTTCAAGATATCACATTCACCGCGCAGTAAGTAAATATGATAGTAATCGACTAAGAAAGGTTCAAAGCCAAAAGTTACCTTTCCTGATACAATATCTTTCTACTGAAAGATTGCTAAACTTTGGCACCTCGGGTGCACCAATTCTCTTTCAAGAGGGAATTGTTGGAAATTTAACTATATGGGATTGAATTTTTTCCATCTTTAATGACTTAAACACATGGGCCCCGCATGTCGAAAACATCATTTCTTTGCACATGCCTAATATACTAAATGAGTAGATGATATTAATGTCAAGTATCGTCAAATTTCGTTGAGGAATGAAAGAGATATTGATGCACAAAGTAAGGTGTTTGAGACACAAATAGATGGATTGGTTTGGCCAAATAATATAACTCCCACATCGGTTGAATATGGAAGGATTGATGACTATATTAACTATAGTTTTGAGTAAGGGTTTGGAACCCCAAGTTTTAAGAAGGGGGAGGACCTAGGTGAGTTTGGGTTTGGGGATAAGCCCTATGCGCGTCGTCGTCTGACCGCACGGTCCGGTCTGGGTCGGGTCGCGGGTCATGGGTCGTGGGCTTTCTTCCAGAATTCTCTTTTGGTCCCCGAAGTGTTTTTTATTTATACTTTGGTTTCTGAAGATTTCGGAAACGTTGCAATGGCTCTATCTTCTCCAAACGGCGCCAGCCAACGAATCTGACTTCAAAAGTCAGAATCCTCCATCTTCTTCATCTATAAATTGAACATTATTGTTCAATTCAAACACACAAAACAATAAACAAAACTAGAAAATCCTCTCCTCTCATTGCAATCTGTTCAATATTCTTTTTATTCGTCGGAATCAACATTACTAGCTTTGTATTGTTGGTTGTTGATATTTTATCTTGAGAGACTATTGTTCAATACCGTAAAAGCATCTATATGAGGCAATTTTATCTTAAAGAAAGAGAGTCATCTCTCAACTCAACTCTTCCTTCTTGATTAATCTTTCTGGTACACTTAAATCTATATGCTCAACTTGCCAAGTAAATAATCATGTTGTGATTTGTCAAGGTCTTTGTAAACACATCGGTCAATTGCTCGTTGTTTGAAACATAACTTGAAAGTATTATACCAGATTGGAGTGTGTCCCAGATATAATGACAATCAACTTCATTATGTTTAGTTCGTTCGTGAAACACCAGATTTCGTGCAATATACAACGCGTCTTGACTATCACATTACATTTTCACCGGAGAGTTATGTTCAACGCCCAAGCTATACAGGATTCCCTTCAATCATTTTAATTCACAGACCGTCATTGTCGTTGAACGATATTTCATCTATGTTGACTAGTGAGAGACAATGTGCTGCTTCTTGATTTTCCATGATACCGGTGAATTTCCGAGGAGATAAACCATCCGGTGAGCGATCTTCGAGTCAACGGACATCCAGCTCAGTTCCCATCACATCACCCATACAACTGGAGATCACAATTTTTACTTAACACATTTTTTTTGCCCAGTGTTCTTTTTCAAGTATCTTACCACCCGGAGGGCTGCTCTCTAGTGCGCTTTCTTCGGTTGGTGCATGAATTAGGACAGAACATGTACACAATAGGACAACTCCAAATGTGTAAAGCTTAGTTATATCAATCTATCGATCAGACGTTGGTATGGTTTCGAATCTTCCAAATTAGACCCTTTGACCAATGCCAGATTGTGATTCTGTTCCATGGGAGTTTTAATTAGTTTTACTCCCAATAGTTCGGACTCAGATTATATCCAAGGCATACTTTCGTTGACAAAAGAATAATCCAGTTGATCCACGCGCAACTTTAACTCTCAAAAAATACATCATGGGACTCGAATCTTTTATGTGAAAACAGGCTCAGAGATAGTCTTGAACTATGCAATGGCACCATGGTCATTTTCGGAGATAATCAAGTCATTCACATAAATTAAGACATTAAGTTGTATACCTCCCTAGTGTATCGTGAAGAGAGAATAATCGAATTATGACTGTTTGAACACATATTTCATCAAGGCACTTGACAATTTTGCAAATCAGCATTGTGGAGCTTGTTTGAACCCATACAAAGATTTTCGGAGTTGACATACTTGATCCGGATCAGACACATGGAATCCCGGTGGTAATTTCATATAAACTTATTCCACCAGTTCGTCGTGCAAAAAGGCGTTATGAACATCCATCTGATGCAACTCTCAATTTCGAACGGCTGCTACCGCTAAGAAGGTCTGAAAGGTCACTACATTTGCAATCGGAGCAAACTTTCATTGTAGTTAATACCTTCTTATTGCTTATTACCAAAGATGACCAACTGAGCTTTATATCTTTCAATTATTCCGTCTGAGTTGTATTTAATCTTGTACACACATCTTCATCCGAGTGTTTTCTTATCCAACGGCAATGTTTCCAATATCCATTTTTCATTGCCCTATAATGCTTGGATTTCTTATTGCATGACTTTTCTCTAACATTCATTTTTTATAGCCTCCGAGAAGAATTTTGGTCTATTAATGTGGTAATTGCTGCAATGAAGCTTTGGTGTTGCGAGAAAAAATTATCACATGATATATAGTGAGCTAAAGGATAAGGTGCACATGAGGGTTTCTGAGGATAGGACGAATTGGGTGATGGACTTTTTTCGTAATGTTTCAGTAACGTAGTCACGTAATCTAACTGAGTCATGCTTCTTATGTTTACCTCGACCCAATTGTTCCTCCGGTGGCTTTTCATTGGCCCAGGTTCCTTCCGTCTGTACTTCTTACATGTTTTCATCATTCGGACTAGCATCTGTCCGATCTAATTCTAGCTGATCCATAGGTTCGGTATCCGGTGTCTGAATTTCTTCTGTTCAAGCTTTATTCGCACCTACATTATCTGGCTATTCTTCTGCAAAAATGTGTTGATTCTTTTCATTCTTTGTTTCGTTCGGGATCGCTTCTATGTTATCGACCAAGTTATCTATTCCTACAGCAAAAGGAAACTTAGTCTCGTAGAAGTCCACATCTCTTAAGACTAAATATTCATCATTTTTTAAGTCATACAATCTTCAACCTTTCTATCCGTAGGGGTATCTCAAGAAGATACACCTATGACTCCGACTCTCAAACTTGTCTCTTATTCTTTCCTTTGTATGTGCATAGCATAGTGATCTTAGCACCCTTAAGTGATCATAATGAGGCGACTCCTAGACAAAAACACTCTCTTTCACCCTTCCCCCCCCCCCAAAACCTCAGCCAACCCATTCTCTTTCACCTCAATCACGCTGCCTCATACCCTGCCACACCTACGCCCCACCTAACACTGCCACCACCAACCCCTCTGTCGTCCATGACACCACCGCAACCTACTCCCGTAAAATACACCCCAAATCAGATTTTTATCCCTTTATTTTTTAAATTCAAACGAACGTTGGGGGAAAACCACTATAAAAAGAACCCCTTTGTTCTCCATTTTGGGCAGTTCTCGGAGGTCCGAAAACCAAAAAGGAGAAGAAATCAAAGTGTTTTTGGGGAGTCTGAAAATCAGTCCGAAGAGTCCAAAAGGAATCGAAAAACCAAGGGTCAAAAATCCGAATCTAAAATGGTTTTATTTGTTCCTAATTTTTGTTTAGAAAACACTCATCTTTATTTCATAATTTTAATCTGAAATACTTCTTGGTTTCATAATTTTCAATCTAAAAATCTCATTTCGTCCTTCATATTTTTTGTCATTTCGGGGTTTGTTTTGGTTTCCGGGTCGGGTAAGAACTGAAACCGGTTATGTTTCGGGTCTAAAATTGAAAAATCGGCATTTTAAAATCGCATAATCAGCATTCCAAATATCGCAAAAGTCAGCATTCCAAAATAACATTCTCCGAGCGGATTCGACGATTCGAAACACGCCTCGGTTCGCTGTCCGGAGAATGTCAGTAAGCTCGAACATCCTTCAGTCCATTTTTACTGTTTTTCTGTGTTTTTTTTATGTTCTTGCTACTAATTAAGTGATGATGTAATTATTGTGCTTAATGTTTAAGTATGTTAGCTTGTTTAGTTAGATAATGCGTAGAGATGTTGTGTTTAGCCTAACCTGAGTGATCCGGTACCTTTGGAATGTTGTTTAATACCTGTTCATTTTTATGTCTATGTATTTACCGAGCTGACTATATATTTGCATGGTTTGTCTAAGTGTTAAAATGCATCTGTGATAGCATGTAGTATCTTTTAAGCTATGTTATGAGATATGCCTTGTCTTTCAAATTATTTGGACAGTGTCCGTGCTAGCATATTGCATTTACTAAATCAGCTTATATCATGTTAACCATCAGCCCCCGTTTGCATACACTTTGTTTGTAATCATCTTCCATGTAAGTATGTATAGGATAGTTTTGATATTGAAACTTCCTAGGGGATGAGTAAAAATATTTTGACTATATTTTTGTATGGATAAAGTGTCTATGTTCTTTGATAAGTTGCACATACATGTCTAAATTGCCTACTAGAAATATGTATTCATTATGCCCTTGCTGATGAAATTTTCCATATTGAGAATGTATGTTAAGAATATATGTGTGTTTCTTTGAGTTCAAAAACCAGTCAATGCTCTTGAGTTGCCGCATTTTGTCGCCCACTAATGTTGTGTTTTGAGGCCATATACCTGCTGCTGAATTTCTGAGAATACGCTACCGGTTGCTGCCTTTTGGGAGCTAAAAAATTCTACACTTTGGGATAATATCTCTGCTTCCCTGCTGCTACATGTTGCTGCATATTGTGCAGATTTAGCTGAATTATTTGCTGTGATTTTTTTTAGCCAAACTACTGCTACGTTACTTGGCTGAAAACTGGTGTTTCAAGGTTATTTTAAAGCAGTTGTTGTGCTTTTGATATTCATTGATTTGAACAGATACTACACTTAGGACGATGAAAATGATTTTGAGGCTATGTCCCTTTTGAAAGCTTGTCCCTCAGTTCGCTTCCTTCGGAATAGGGCGATGATGAGACTTATAATAAAATCACATGCGAGAAACCAACATGCGTTGGTGAGGCAATTAGATTTACTGGCGAGTCACTAGTTCGCAGCCACGACATGAATGGAATTTCTTTTGCTTAAAAAATAAGTCTGAGCCTTCCGTAATTAAAACTTCTATTGTTTTATACGGATCCGAAGGTTTTTACTCGTATTTATTTATTTCTAACTCTCTTTTCTTTTTACACTTTGCGAGAAACATTCAAACAATATGGATAGCAAAGTGGGACTCTACATAGACGAAGGAGAACAATATTTGTCGGAATTGTGACCAAGGCCCAAGAGATGACACCATCATCGCCTTGGCCATTACCATTTTAATTTCTTTTAATTTCGTCTTCCTTTATTTTGTATTGTAATTTAATTTAATTACTTTGCTTGTGTGATTGTTTGAAATATTTAGAAGAATTAGGCTTAGAACTGATTAAGCTAGAAAGGGTAGTTTAAAATTAAAAATTCACCGTTAGTTTATTTTAGGTTCTTCATGCATGTTTAAAACTTTCAAAACAATTTGGTCATCTTTTACTCGTGTTATTAATCATGCAAATAAGGTTTAGTTTTATCCGATTTGCGACTTAAAATAATTTTCATAAAATCACTTCTTTACATTATAAAGAATTTGCTTTTCTTCTTTACTATCAATTGCAAAAAAAAAATGTATTTTTATAAATAATGCCATACAAATGTATACTTTTATTCAAAAAAAATCAACTTTGCATGTATATTATCAACTTTTCATACAAATGCATATTTTATCCAAAATCAACTTTACATATATTTTTATAAATAGTGCCATACAAATGTATACTTTTCAACTTTATATGTATTTTACAAATAATGCTATACAAATGCGTACTTTATCCAAAAATCAACTTTACATGTATTTCATAAACAAGCCATATAATTAACTTGAGTTTGATTGGATAACCGCAAGTTAACGGATCTTAAAGGATGTCTAACCCCTTCCCTTTAGGATAATAGAGAGCTCTTACCTAGAATCTCATAGTTTCGCAGACCAGTAATCGGAGTTCATTTTTGCAGCATTTTTAGTTAATATTTAGGTGCCATAATTCACCTTATATTAATTAGGTCGCGACTCCTTACATCATTATCAATTCAGGAAATGCCTATACGTCGCGAACCGCATCAGATCACTCTTTCCTTTGGGAACGAGGCGATCAAAAGTGGGCGCGTGTTGAACTGCCACTACCTTCATAGCCCGTATTAGCGGCACATTCCAAAAAATATTAAATTTCACCTCGACGCTCACTATTTCCAATCATCTTCCTTATGGTGGAGTCCAGTATAGCACATACAATTTTATTAAATGTCACATCACAATCTAAATAATCAACTAATTGTGACGCAAAAATTAAATTGCATGTCAAATCCGTAACATAAAGAACATTCTTCAATCATATCATATCATTCCGCTTGGTTGTTCCTTATTTTGTAGCCACCGAGCTACTTCCATCCAGAAGGGCAATTGGGCACTCAGAAATGTCCCGTTGATCGCTCAGTTTCTCTAGATTACCTGTCATATGATTGGTAACTCCAGAGTCAATGATCCAGGATAAGTTTTTGGTCTTACCATCCATCTTGCTAGTTGGATTTATTCCTTATGAATTCAACACGTGAATCACCATTTTTCAGATCTCCTCACTCAAATTGTGAGGTCATGTCCCGCATGTGTTCATCTGTTCTATCTCCGCTTGTGTATCCTTGACAACAATGGTGTTAGACTGGTAGTTTCCTCTTCCGCGATCAGATCCCAGACCTCTCATCTGCTATTGTTATTATCCTCGTCTTCTTCCTCCGGATTTTCCATCTCCTTTTATCTCTTGGCCACTATTTGGATACCTAATGAGTTGAAAACATCCTTTCACAACGTGTCTAGATCTCTTACAATGTGTGCAGAATGCACCATCGTTCTTCCTTTCACCTTGGTCAAGGTAAGTATTTCTCCCTTGTATGCCAAAGGCCACGGTTTCACTCCGTTCTTCCATTTTTTGTGTGTGTCCTCTCACATGATCTTCTTGCACTAGTTTCGAATAGACTTTGTTTAATGATGACAATGTTTCATGGGTCAGTATGTTCGATCTCACCATTTCATACATTGCCTCATCTAATCCCATGAGGAACAAATGTATTTTTTTCTTCTTATCTTTTGGTTTCCAAGATCATCCCCAGATTAAACGTGCACTTTCCGCACTTGCCAGTCGGAATCTGTTCGTAGTTTGTCAATTCTTTCCACAACTTAGTCAGTTTTCCATAGTAATCCACTATGGTCCTTCCCTTCTGCTTGCACTCCCTAGGTTCTGCCTTCAGTTATTGCATCCGAGGGTCGTTTATAATAGCGAACCGCTCCCGGATGCTCGTCCATAATTCTTCCTCTTCCTCTTTATATGAAATCGTTGAGTGAAGAATTGGTTCGATGGTGTTGCGAATCCATGATACCAACAAAGAGTTTATAGTCCATCAATCTTCTAAGTCCGGCGACTTTTCATTCGGCTTCTTGATTGTACCATCAACGAAGCCGAATTTCTTCCTTGCTCTTAGGGTCGTCCTCATTGATCTAGCCCATTCTTCGTAATTTTCTCCCTTCAATTGGACTTGTGTCACCACAACTCCGGGATTATCGTTTGATGTAATGTCATAAGGGGAGACTGTCTTCTTTGAATTTTGTTTTCTTCACCGGCGATTCCTTAATTTTATCGTCGGTTTCTCCGTCACCCGCCATTATTTAGGATTTTCGTGTTCTTTTTACGAGGCTCTGATACTATATTAAAATCAAGAGGGAACAGAAATTTAGAGAGAAGAAGAATAATGAGAATATTTTCTTGCTTTTCATTCATCACAAGAACCTCCTTAATAGAGGTAAGTTCTTCTTTTTTCTAATCTAACAAGGAAACTCTATTCTAATAAAACTATCATAATTAAAATTTATCAAAAATAAACTATTAGACTTAGAATATAGTTATACCAAAAATAAACTATTAGACAACTTAATTTGTCAAGTCTCACACGGACACAACTGGTCCGTGTCCGTTCTCTCAATATACATTAAAAGAAAATTGCATCTATGTATAGCGCAATCTTTTGGGGAGAGAGGATTCAATTGACCGCCTTTTCACTGAATGCATGTGTGATTGTATATTGAAGAAATTGCCACTGAAAATTTTGAAAACGAAGTTTGATGTTTAGATCATCTTTTCAATTAATAAGTTGACTGATTTCAGGGCTTACAAATGCTTGGATCTAGTTTGTATATTACTGGATTTTGCCTCCAATATTGAACTTCAATATGAGATTAATTGATTTAACTCTATTTTTGGTTTCTGTTTCACAGATATGTTGCAGCACTTTTAACTGATTGGGTATTATATGTTTCATACTTTTCAGCCCGGTGTATGGTCATTTACTCAAGTATCGCATTTATGAGTAATCTTCATATCTTCTTTGAGAATGAAAGAAATAATCCCTTGATTATTTTTATTAATTGAAAGACTATATATATAATTTACATATTTTCATAATAGAAAAATCTTTTTCCTATTCTACTCCTAAAACCCTATTTTAGTAGTACAAAACTTCTATAATTATGGTAAGTGTACAATGCTAAGTAATACAAATATTCTACACTAATTACAATCCTAAAACTGACCAAAGTCTCGTGATATACACTATGTATATCACGGGAATATACACGTGTCTAACACACCCCCACAGTCATAGCGGGTGATCTGCGAACGCTGAGACTGTCCCTAAAATCTTCAAAAAGGACCGAGGGAAGACCCTTTGTAAAGATGTCTGCAATTTGATACCTGGAAGGGACATGACAGACGCGTACTTGTCCACGAGCTACCTTTTCGCGAACAAAATGAATGTCCATCTCGATATGTTTAGTGCGCTGGTGCTGAATCGAATAACCAGACAGATAGATGACACTAATATTATCACAATAAACCAAGGTAGCTTTCTGAATAAGACAATGAAGCTCTAAAAGAAGATTACGTAACCAACATGATTCAGACACCACATTGGCTACCCCTCGATACTCGGCCTCTGCACTAGAGCGTGATAAAGTTGACTGACGCTTGGCAGACCATGAGACCAAGTTATTACCAAGAAACATACAATATCCAGACGTAGACCGTCTGGTGTTTGGACAGCCACCCCAATCAGCATCTGTATACGAGACAAGTGCTGACGTCGAAGAAGGATATAAATGCAAGCCATAGTCAAGTGTACCCTGAATATACCGAATGATGCGTTTGAGCGCATTCATGTGCTCAACTCTGGGATCATGCATAAACAAACACACCTGTTGTACAGCATACGTAATATCTGGTCTCGTGAATGTAAGATACTGAAGGGTCCCTGCAAGACTGCTATATCGGGTTGAATCCTCGTATGGTGCGCCGACCACATCACTAAGCTTGGGCTTAGTATCAACGGGAGTGGAAGTGGACTTATAGGATGACATCCCAGCCCTCTCAATGATCTCAGTTGCATACTTCCGTTGAGATAAGAATAACCCACCTGCATGACGAGTGACAGCAATCCCCAAAATTAACTCAAGGGCCCCAAGTCTTTCATAGCAAACTCAGAGCTGAGCAGTGTCATGATAGACTGGCGTAAGGCATCGGAAAAGACAGTCAGAATAATATCATCCACATATAACAGAATATAGGCCAGGGACGAACCACGACGATAGATGAACAAGGAATTATCCGACATGTTGTGAGTGAACCCAATAGTCGAAACATAGTTGGCAAATCGCATATATCAGGCCCGTGGAGACTGCTTAAGCCCATATAAGGACTTCTTCAACAAACATACATGATGAGGATGTTTGGGTGTATATTCTCGTGATATACATAGTGTATATCACGAGACTTTGGTCAGTTTTAGGATTGTAATTAGTGTAGAATATTTGTATTTATTCTACACTAATTACAATCCTAATACTGACCAAAGTCTCGTGATATACACTATGTATATCACGGGAATATACACTTGTCTAACAGAGAAAAATCAAATTTGTAGAGTTCTTATTTTACTTAATACAACATTCTATTCTTTAGCTTAAATGATCAAATTTGCTTGGACACGATGGTTGAAAAATGGCTTCTATTATAGAGTAGCTAGTATTTATGTGTTAAGTAGAATCATAATTAACATATCACAGGTAACTATACAATTTGCTGCTCGGCTTCTTTAAGTTGTATATTTGGCTATTTCTATAATATTTATATTTACACTTTCTTACATAAATATTATAGAAATAGTATTTGATACTGAAGCAGTTGTTGTTTTTCTTGTAATGAAGAAGAATTTATTTGAGAATGTGATGGATTTTGTCTTCTAATATTTAAATAGCTTTATTTATTTATTTATGAAATCAATGAATTTACTTCATTACATTAAAGTCTGTTGCTTTTTCTATTTGTTTTTTTTTCTTCCTTTGATTGGTTTTTATGAAGCATCAAATCCATGTTGCCTGTTATAACAGAATTCACTATTCACATCATCAAACTTTAAGTTGATCCTAACTAATATTTGTATCTATTATCTTGTGTTCAAAGGGGTTATTAAAATTTTTTGTAGGGATTAATTTGAGGTTAAAGGGAAAAAAATAGTTCAGCTAATTAATTATGAGCATTTTAATAATCCAACTTTTGACTTTGGAGATTCTTACTTTTAGAATGGCGTGTGTATATATATATATATAGATAGATAGATAGATAGATAGATAGATAGATAGATAGATAGATAGATAGATAGATCTTTTGGTTTGAGCTTGAGTTCTTACAATTTTAGGAAGCAAAATTAAAATTCCTTGATATGCTAGCTAATTCAACATAAACGAAGTCCTCAATTAATTACCCAAAGTATATTTTATTAACTTTAATCAAAATGAACTATTAACTAAAGTTTTTCCAAGAAACAACTATTGTGAAGACAGTAAAGAATAGATCTTGGGTCTAACTCAACCCCAAAAGCTAGCTTGTATATCAGCAATATAACAGGGGTATACAGGGCTGTTTGCGGAATTGGAGGGTTGGGCCGTTGTATATCAGCGTATATAGCGTATATCGGATGTATACCAGCGGTATACGTTCGGTTCGGCGCCGGAAAATAGAGGTATGGGCGGCCGAAATTAGGTCTTAGGTCGGAAAGGATTGTTGGCTCTTGATACCATCTAGAAGTGTATTAATCTCCCTTTCCTTCTCTATGTTAAGAGTCTCACATCGGTAATGGAATGAGAACATGGACTCCTTATATGGACTTGGAATGGGTTTGGTTCTGATACCATGTAAAGAATGGATCTTGGGCCTAACTCATACCCCAAAGCTTTGGGGTATGAGTTAGCTTTGAGGTATGAGTTAGGCCCAAAGTGTCATATCTTTATATGATATCAGAACCAGACTCATTCCAATTCTTTGTCCATCGATATTGGGGCCCCAAATTATATTATTTACGCTCCAGTTAACGGGGTCTGGGCGTACGGGGGAATGTTAAGAGTCTCACATCGATAATGAAATGGAAACATAGACTCCTTATATGAATTTGGACAATCCTCACCCTACAAGCTAGCTTTGGGGTTGAGTTAGGCCATACATTCTTTACAAAGACAATGTCATTACCTCTATTCAATTATAATAATTAAGAGGTCACCATCTCATTTACCCGCAAAAGGTGGTCGTTGAGATTTGAGACAATCAGAAATTGTTATCAAACTACCACTCAAGAGTTTTACCTTTTATTTATTTTCTAATAATGTCCCAATATCTTCTTTGCTTACATAAATTTTAAAAATATATGAACATTTCAAATGACTTCACCAGGCACTTACTGCCTCTAACCAATATAGTTTTCGAGTAACTCCACATATCAAAGTTTAGTTGCTTGAAAAAAGAATCACCCTTTTTTTTGTTTTTTATTGTTATTTTACCTCTGCTTGGATTAAACCCTTATTTAATGACGGTTAGGCTACACTCTTGAGTTGAAAAGATAATATTTTTATTCATGGATGCTTTCTTGAATTAAAGTAGTATATGTTGGAAATTAGCCTTTGGCGGGAGTTGCGACCGACCAACTTTAACGGCTTAAACACTAGTGTTACGTATGTTGGAGAATCCGGTTCTTCACACATGCATGATGTACTAAGTACGTAGATAACCGTAGGGCCAAGAATCGTCAAATTTCATTGAGAAATGAAAGAGATATTGGTTCACGAAGTGAGGTGTTTGAAGCATGGAAAGTGTGGTGTTGTGTTCAATTCTCCCTCATCGGTAGAGGAAGAAAGAATTGTTGTGTATATAAGACTCGAAATGTGTTTGGGGTTTGGGACCCCAAGGGGTATCCCATGTGTTTAAAGGAGGGAGGACCTAGATGTGCTTCGGTTCAAGGAAAGACCACACGCGCGCCGCCGCCGCCCGCCCGTCCGGTCCGGCTCCGGTTCCGGTTCCGGGTTCCGGGTTCTCGGGTTCTCGGGTCGTCGGGTCGTCGGGTCGTCGGGTCGTCGGGTCGTCGGGTCGTCGGGTCGTCGGGTCGTCGGGTCGTCGGGTCGTCGGGTCAATAACAACTTAAGACAATATTGCCCCGTATGTATCCTTTATACGTTCCGGACAATTCGTCTCCCAAGATAAAACAGCAATGGAACTATTGAGCAAAGGAAACTCAAAAGCTACCGTGAAGAATATTGAATAACGAAATGATGCTTGGAAGATTAGGAAGAAACTGCTTTCTTTACTTTCTGCTTTGTGTAAATTCGTGTATGTCTAGTGTCCCTCAACAATGGTGTAAGGGGTGTTTATATAGGAGGAAGAGGGGATGTTGGACTGCCTCTATAACAGCCATTATTGGCCAAATAATGACCATTATGGAGGTAGTAAAGCCACCAAATAAATGGAGAAAATTGCCAACGGATTGGCCATTAGTGGAGGTGTAATTCAGCCAAAATAAATGGCTGAATTGAGTCTTTGGAACGTTTACGCTGGACCGTCGAAATTCTGATTTTCTGAAAAACTTCAGGGACCAAACTGTACATCTTGAAACTTCAGGGACCAAACTGTACATCTTGAAACTTCAGGGATCAAACTGCACATCTGAAAGAATTCTGGTCCAAACTGCACATCTGAAACTTCTGGGATCAAACTGTACTTCTGACAAAGTTTTCTGGCCCAAAAAGATAATATCAGAAGGCCCACAGCCCACGACCCGAGAACCCGAGAACCCGAGAACCCGAGAACCCGAGAACCCGAGAACCCGAGAACCCGAGAACCCGAGAACCCGAGAACCCGAGAACCCGAGAACCCGAGAACCCGAGAACCCGAGAACCCAAGAACCCGGAACCGGAGCCGGACCGGACGGGCGGGCGGCGGCGGCGCGCGTGTGGTCTTTCCTTGAACCGAAGCACATCTAGGTCCTCCCTCCTTTAAACACATGGGATACCCCTTGGGGTCCCAAACCCCAAACACATTTCGAGTCTTATATACACAACAATTCTTTCTTCCTCTACCGATGAGGGAGAATTGAACACAACACCACACTTTCCATGCTTCAAACACCTCACTTCGTGAACCAATATCTCTTTCATTTCTCAATGAAATTTGACGATTCTTGGCCCTACGGTTATCTACGTACTTAGTACATCATGCATGTGTGAAGAACCGGATTCTCCAACATACGTAACACTAGTGTTTAAGCCGTTAAAGTTGGTCGGTCGCAACTCCCGCCAAAGGCTAATTTCCAACAATTTTATCAAGCTTTTGATTTGTATCCATTGGTGACTTTATCGATGAACTGTCTAACATCTCAAACTTTCTCAAAACATCCTCGATGTAGTGAGACTGAGATAAGACCAGCCCGTCAGACGTCTTAGAGATCTTAATCCCTAAGATGACATCTGCGATACCCATATCCTTCATGTCGAAGCATTGTTTCAACATGTTCTTAGTCTCTAGGATTACCCTAGGACTGCTTCCTGTGATTAACATGTCGTCTACATACAGGCATATCATAACAAACGAGTCAGAGTTACCTTTCGTGTAAACACATTTATCACACTCATTAATGGCGAACCCCTTCGATAGTAGAGTACTATCAAATTTTTCGTGCCATTGCTTCTGGCTTGTTTCAGCCCGTGGCAGATTTGATAAGTCGACGGACTTTCTTCTCTTGCCCTTGAACCACGTACCCCTCGGGTTGGTCCATATAGATTTCTTCTTCCAAATCGCCGTTTAGGAAGACTGTCTTAACATCCATCCGTGTATCTCAAGGTCACGCAAAGTCGCGATCGCAATAAATACCCGTATGGATGTCATCCGGGATACCGGGGAGTAGGTATCAAAGTAGTCAAACCCTTCTGTCTGTCCATAGCCCTTGACTACCAACCCGGCCTTGTACTTGGCTATAGACCCATCTCGCCTTGTTTTTCCGTTTGAGTATCCACTTACACCCCAACGATTTATTTCCCGGAGGAAGATCAACCAACTCCCAAGTATGGTTGTGCAGAATGGAGCTTATTTCACTCTCAATAGCTTCTTTCCAGAGCGGTGCTTCTGGAGTTGACAACGCCTTAGCAATTGTCCTTGGTTCATCATTAACCATATAAGCTACAAAGTCAGGACCAAAGGATTTATCCTTCCTGGCCCTTTTACTTCGCCTTAGATCCATCTCTGGAGTCTCCAAGTTCTGAGAATCTGGAACACTAGATTCCGGATGTTCAGCCACTTCGAGATTCGCTAGATCTGAACCATTCAGATCCGGGCAGTCAAGGACTCCCGGTTCTTGAGAGCTTTGTGCATAACTTCGTTTGAGAGAGGTTATGTCTTTCTCCTTTCTAGGAAAGGTACTTTCAAAGAATAGAGCATTCCTTGATTCCATTATTGTACCCTGGTGGATATCTGGAATATCTGACTTATGCACTAAGAAGCGATAAGCACTACTGTTATTTGCATATCCAATGAATATGCAATCTACGCCTTAGGCCCAATCTTGACCTGCTTTGGCTTGGGTACTTCAACCTTTGCCAGACAACCCCACACCTTAAAGTATTTGTAGGTGGGTTTCTTTCCTTTCCATGATTCATATGGAGTTTTGTCCTTACCCTTATGTGGGACTCTATTAAGAATCGTATTAGCGGTAAGGACGGCTTCTCCCCACATGTTTTGGGGAAGACCGGAATTGATAAGCAAGGCATTCATCATTTCCTTTAATGTGCGGTTCTTACGTTCCGCCACACCGTTTGATTGAGGTGAGTATGGAGCCGTCGTTTGATGAATAATGCCTTCTTGGGCACAGTATTCCTCAAAAGGCGCTACATATTCTCCCCCTCTATCGCTACGAATGGATTTAATCCGTAGGCTAAGTTGATTCTCAACTTCTGCTTTGTAACGTCGAAACGCTTCAAAGGCTTCATCCTTACTTTTCAACAAGTAAAGGTAACAATACCTTGTGCTATCATCTATAAATGTCACAAAGTACTTGTTCCCCCCTCTAGTTTGTGCAAACTTCAAATCACATATATCTGTGTGAATAAGTTCTAGAGGAGCGGTATTCCTTTCGACGGATCGAAAGGAAGCTTAGTAAGTTTTGCCTCTACGCACACCTCACACTTATGTTGAGGGTTTACGTCGATAGACGGCAACAACTCCATCTTTACCAGCCTTTGAATAGACTTGTAGTTAACGTGTCCTAATCTATGATGCCATAAATTAGAAGACTCAAGCAAATAAGAAGAAGGTTCAACTTTATTTCCTTGACGCAATACAGACATGGCATTCACTTTGAAGAGGCCTTCACAGACGAAGCCCCTCCCCACAAATGTGTCATTTTTAGTGAGTACAAATTTATTTGATTCAAACACTAGCCTAAAACCAAAGATTAACCAATAAAGGTCCGTAAACTAGATTTCTTCTAATCTCTGGGACGTGCATCACTTCCTTCAGAGTGAGTTCCTTGCCTAAGTCATCTTCAGACCACCTTTCCAACCCCTAGCACGTCCGAAGAAGCGTTGTTGCCCATGAACGGCTTCTTGCCGGAGACCGGAGTGTACGTGGAGAAGGCATCTTTGTTGGAACAGATGTGTCTTGTTGCACCTGTGTCCACCCACCACCGCATTGGATTCTCCACCAAGTTGGCTTCTAGCACCACGCCGAGAGATCCTCAATCATGTCATCCAGAGCGTGTCCTTGACGACGTTAGCTTGAGCCTTGCCTTCGACTTAGCTTTACGCTGTTGCTCGGTTGAGCTTGCGGCATTCCTTGATCCTGTGACCAGGTTTCCCACGGTGATGATTTACCTCTGAACGTCTCCACGCGGGGCTTTGCCGTCTTTGTGGAACTTCCGCTTGTTGCTTGTTTTCCCTTTGGCCTCAGCCAGATTCGCCTTTGCCTCAGAATGTTGTCTACCCTTTGGCAAGGTCTTCTTATTATCTTCCTGAATTTGCAGTTTGATAACAAGCTCTTCAAAGGTCATTTCCTTTGTCTTGAGTTTCAAGTAACTCATAAACTCATTCCACGAAGGAGGTAACTTTTCAATCAGCGATGCAACCAAAAACTGCTCGTTTGGCTTTAGTCCTTCCAAGTCCAGGTGATGTAAAATCATTTGGAATTCCTGAACTTGGGACATCACTGTTTTGCTGTCCACCATTTGGAATTTTAGAAATTTCCCAACGATGAACTTCTTAGTACCCGCATCTTGTGCGTTGTACTTCTTTTGCAGTTTTTCCCACAGCTCTTTGGCGGTGCCAACGGTAGAATATACCGTGTAGAGAGGGTCTGCCAAGCAGTTCAGTATATAGTTCTTGCACATGAAATCGCTATGATTCCACGCATCACGAACCATCTTCATGCCGTTAACGACATGGATACCAAGGGTCCCTTCACCCGCTTTCAAAGAAAGCGAAGAGTCCATTTCATCTCCACCTTGTGGAGGATCTTCCGTAAGGAACCGGGCCATGCCCATAACTGTTAAGTAGAACAGCATCTTTTGCTGCCATCTTTTAAATTCTGATCCCATGAACTTTTCAGGGCGATCATGGTGGTGTGAAGAAGAGGGGGGAGCTCCAACAGTCGGGAAGGCAGCAGTGTTACTGCCTTGAGCAGAGCGCGGCAGCGGCAGTGAAAGCGGAGGGTTATCGCCTTGGCGATGGCGGCGATGGGGAAGGCAGCAACGTTGCCTCGAGAGGCAGCAGCAGCAGCAGCAACATCGGTCATATTTCCAGCCATGTTATTGCAGTTACCAAAATCTCTTTCAAGAGGGGATTGTTGGAAATTAGCCTTTGGCGGGAGTTGCGACCGACCAACTTTAACGGCTTAAACACTAGTGTTACGTATGTTGGAGAATCCGGTTCTTCACACATGCATGATGTACTAAGTACGTAGAAAACCGTAGGGCCAAGAATCGTCAAATTTCATTGAGAAATGAAAGAGATATTGGTTCACGAAGTGAGGTGTTTGAAGCATGGAAAGTGTGGTGTTGTGTTCAATTCTCCCTCATCGGTAGAGGAAGAAAGAATTGTTGTGTATATAAGACTCGAAATGTGTTTGGGGTTTGGGACCCCAAGGGGTATCCCATGTGTTTAAAGGAGGGAGGACCTAGATGTGCTTCGGTTCAAGGAAAGACCACACGCCCGCCGCCGCCGCTCGTCTCGGTCCGGCCCGGCCTGCCCGGTTCCGGTTCTCGGGTTCTCGTTCTCGGGTTCTCGGGTTCTCGGGTTCTCGGGTTCTCGGGTTCTCGGGTTCTCGGGCTCTCGGGTTCTCGGGTTCTCGGGTTCTCGGGTTCTCGGGTTCTCGGGTTCTGGGTTCTCGGGTTCTCGGTGTGGGCCTTCGATATTATCTTTGGGCCGAAAACTTTGTCGAAATGCAGTTTGATTCCGAAGTTTCAGATGTGCGCTTTGGACCAGAATTCTTTCAGATGTGCGGTTTGATCCCTGGTTTCAAGATGTACGCTTGGTCCCCTGGTTTCAAGATGTACGCTTTGGTCCCCTGAAGTTTTTCGTAAAATCGACTTCGACGGTCCAGTAATGTAAACGTTTCCAAAGACTCAATTCAAACATTTATTTTGGCTGAATTACACCTCCACTAATGGCCAATCCGTTGGCAATTTTCTCTATTTATTTGGTGGCTTTACTACCTCCATAAAGGTCATTAGTTGCCCAATAATGATTGTTATGGAGGCGATCCAACAAACCCTCTTCCTCCTATATAAACACCCTTACACCATTGTTGAGGACACTAGACATACACGAATTTACACAAAGCGTAAAGTAAAGAAAGCGCTTTCTTCCTAATCTTCCAAGCATCATTTCGTTATTCAATATTCTTCACGGTAGCTTTTGAGTTTCCTTTGCTCAATAGTTCCATTGCTGTTTTATCTTGGGAGACGAATTGTCCGGAACGTATAAAGGATACATACGGGGCAATATTGTCTTAAGGACAGAGTGCCACACTCGACTCAGCAAAATCAAAGCAGTTTCCGGTCTTGTTCAACAATTATTGTAATTTCAGTTTTCTTGTTATATTGTAATTTTCAGTTTCTAGTTGAATTGTAATTTCAATTATTACATAAGCAGTTACTTGTAATTTCCGTTCTTGCAATCCTTGTAAAACCACAGTATATATAAAAAAATTATAATTATCTTCCATAGAACACAGAAGAAAAAAACCACCAAATTAAATAATAATTGGAGTAAATGGTGATGTCACGTTAGTGTTTGTAATGGATCTTTGGCTGATGACTCTATAGGAAAACTTTAATCAGCAAACAATAATTGAAAAACACTGTTTCAATCATCTTAAAGGAATAATATTTAATGGGAGGTGTCCCCGTACATTAATTTTTAATAACATCTTGCTTCTGAGTGGGGAATTTTTCCATATCAAATAGACTGATATTCCTATGTCATTGTCAACGGAAAGAACTTCTGCATTTCTACAAACGGCAGAGAACTCCTAGGTTGTTAAACCAATTTTAGTTTCATTTAAGACTTTATTATTAATTTAGTATCTATATATTTTGTGTTGTTATAAAAACAGGTTGCAGATTTTTGAGTGAATTTGGAATTTGAATTCTTGGAGATTGCATATTCCATCATGACTGGTAGCAGTATGGAAAATGATGAAGCAAAGCCACTGGGAAGATGGTCTGTTTTAGCATATGGTGTAGGTCATGTGCTTAATGACATAACATCAACCTATTGGTACACTTACCTCTTGCTCTATTTGACCAGTATTGGAATGCCTCCAAAGTAAGCACACATCCTTTTGCAAATCTTGGCTTAATTTCTCCAAAGTTTATCCAATTCATTATAACTATATTTCTTTCTATGGAGTAACTTTTTTTGTATGAACATCTTGCTGTAGCTAGTTTAGTCAATTCTTTCTTTGTTTTGCCAGTCCATTTATTTTGTTTAACCATCCGTTGTCCGGAACACACTAGTCCTGATTAATCGGGATTAGTGCCGAGCACTCGGCTGCTCCCTACCAAGAAAATTCCATTCTCAAAGCTTGAACTCAAGACCTCTGGTCAAAGGTAGAGGAATGTTTACCGTCCCATCACACCCTTGGTGGTCTCTGTTTTGCTATTCCAAGATTTCATAAAAATCCAAAATAGAAAAGCGAAAACTAAAAGGACTTCTAAATCAGTATAAGATGTTTTTTGGCATAATTCTACACTTCTTGTGACAAGGATATCATGAATTTGATACTCTATTCTGTGATTCTTATGTATACCGAAAACTTTGTTTCCGATAAGTTTGGAAAAGGAAGTCTAATGTTTAGATCATCATTTCATTAAGCTACCTGATTTCAGGGCTTACAAAGTCTTGGATCTGGTTATTCTATTAGTGGCTTTAGCACATTAATTTGAACTTTATTATGAGATTTGTTGATTTAACTCTACTTTTGGTTCTGTTTCACAGACAAGTTGCAGCACTTGCAATTACAGGGCAATTCACAGATGCAACCATGACCATAATTGCTGGAGAACTGGTATCTTCATATCTATGACTAATCATTCCGCAATAAGAAACTTCGTTGTGATCCTTCTTTTTTGTTTCATTAGAAAAGCATGTAATGTAATATCATGAGAAGTTGTTATATATGTTTCACTTCGAGCATTTGATATGCATGAGAAAATCGTCGATCATGAATTACTTTTGTTTGCTTTTTTTTTTCTCAACAGATAGACAGATTTGGACATTTCAAAATATGGCATGCTGTGGGAACTGTCCTTGTCTCTGTTGCATTTTCTTCGTTTTATTGGGGTGTTTGCGTTCCTTGCAAAATTATTGGGATCGATACGCCTCTTGTGCAAATGATTGGATATTATATGTTTAATATACTCTTCAGTGGTGGATGGTCATGTACGCAAGTATCACATATGTAATCATCTCAACTCATCTATTCTCATGTGCAAGTGCTTTTCATATCTTCTCTCTGAACTAGTAGATTTTTGTATGCTTATTTTCTTTAATACAACATTTTCTTGGCCTTCCTTGTTGTAGGGCAATGGTGAATGGAATTACCCTGGATCAAACAAGCAGAGTGGCATGTGTCAGCTGTCGCAATGCTTTTACAATGGTTAATACTCTGTTATATTATTCCATGCATAACTTGTCTTACCTGCAAATTCGCTGTAATACTAAACAAACTAACCTTTTTCCTCTTGTCTGCTAAGGTTGCAAGCCTAATCGTATATGGAATTGGCTTTTTCATATTCAATTCATCAGTGAAACAAGTCGAAATCAAGGAGCAGGTACATGAATATGTTGAGTGCTCTTCTATATGCATGACACGGGGCACGTGTTTTGTGTTAATGTACTTAACCATTTATGTTTGCAGTACCACTTGTTGGCAACTATCACAGTTTTGATCGGATGTTGCTTTGTAATTATATTTCATCTTGGAACTAAAGAGCCTAGGTATATATGTTACCTACTCAGTTCCTTTTTGGATTTGAAAGGCTTAAATGTTCTTTATTTATGAGGAAACAAACTACAAGTTTAGATGTACATTTGGATCTGGTTTCCGAGACTGCTGCATTAACATCTCTTGTGCAGGGTGAAACAAGTATGTCACAAGACAATTCCCCGTGGTTCTTCTTGGAAGCGATGGTTGAAAAATGGCCTGTATTATAGAGTAGCTAGCATTTACGTGTTAACTAGAGTTGTGACGAATATATCACAGGTAACTATAATTTCTGCTCAGCTTCTTTAAGTATATGTTGTCGATCATTCACATACGCAGTAGTACATTGAACCGATTGTCTGGTATAAGTTTCTGTTTTGTCTTTGTTATCTCAGGTGTTTCTTGCTCTCTATGTAGTTAGTGATTTACACATGAGCCAATCTTCCAAGGCTTTGGTATGATTTGCTATTGAGTTAAATAAAATGGACCAACTCTTATATCTTCCAATTAAATAATGTTAATCGGGCTTAGTTGTTATGTAAATAGGTTCCTGCCATCATCTATTTGTGCAGCTTCATTGCATCCGTCATGCTCCAGGTTCTCTTTCTCTACAGGATTGTTCATTTCCCTGCTTTCTCTTTACATATTCTGAACTATTCCGGTTAAATGTAGGAGCTCGAATGGAGCAGTTACAGGTTGAAGGCCATCTTTTCAGTAGGAGGTCTTCTTTGGCTATTTTGTGGTGCAGTAGTACTCTCCCTACCGATGAACATGAACGTTTTTATGTATATCTTGTCCATTGTTATTGGAATCGCCAATGCCTTCATGATGGTAAGCTGAAGTTCGATTATTGTAACCTCAATTTAATCTACTGTCTCACATAAATTTCAGCTTGCTAAAACATCAAATTAAGGCATCCAAGAAAGGGCCAGGCTCCTAAATTTAGCAATTCAGAGCTGGAAACTGTTCCATTTTGACGATCAATTTACGTGTACTCCTATTTACTTTGTGATTAACAGATAACTTCAGTAGGCATGGAAAGTGAGCTTGTTGATAAAGAAGTTGAGGGATCTGCATTTGTGTATGGATCATTAGGCTTTGCGGAGAAAGTGTTGTGTGGGATAATGTTGTACATTCTAGAATCATACGAGAGTAAGCCATCTCTTTCGTTCTCTTTAAATGCCTGCATGAACATATATATTGTCGAGAATATAACTAAGTAAATAAAAATATGCTCTCTCGAACAACTTAAGCTTTTAGATAAGACGATAATAGACTTCAACACATATACTTGATTCGTTTTTACTATTGTGAAATGAAAGTGTTCACACTTATGCAGGTGTAACACCAGCATCGTGCAATCCAGCATATCCTTGTTTCACAGTTACGCGATTTTCATTGGGATTTATTCCGGGAGTTGCTGCGTTAGCTGGAGTTGTTGTTACATGCTTTACAAAATTCAGAACTTCACATCTAGAGCCCTTGGCAGAAACCTTGTTGGCATAGGTTTTGGAAGGATTGAAATTGATGTACTTTTAAAGTTGTGTATTTGAGATTGAGGTGTGATTGATTAATTGAAGTTGCACGTACACATGTTCAATCTAGTGATAAACTAGAAGTTCTATTGTTCTTGTTAAAAGTCGCACATCAGATATGGAATGGAAACATGGACTCCTTATATGGACTTGAACAATCATCACCCTACAAGCTAGCTTTTAGGGTTGAGTTAGACTCAAGATCCATTTCTTTACATGTTATCAGAGTCAGGCCCATTCCAATTCTTTGTTCGCCGATGTTGGCCCCCAAATTATATTATTCACGCTCCAGTTAACAAGGTCTGGCGTGCTGGGAGTGTTAAGAGTCTCACATCGGATATGGAATGGAAACATGGACTCCTTAGATGAACTTGAACAATCCTCACCCTACAAGCTAGCTTTTGGGGTTGAGTTAGACCCAAGATCCATTTATTTACAGTTCTGTATATCAATTTATGCAAATCGTCCATGTGGTCAATTGTATATTATGAGTGTTCGCGATGAAATTTGTTAGCCGAATATAAATAACTCCAATCATAAAACAAATGTGAGAAATATTATTTTATTGATTATTTTGTGAGTACAACTCTGTATGTATCCCTTTATTTTAATCTTCGTGTTGTTCGCCTTGATTCGAGGACCAATGTAGCATCTTTATCGAATGAAAGATGAACTTCTGTTGATGTATTTAATCTTGGAAGAACTTTGAACAACACTTTAGATTGTTCTTGAGGGAAGACGTCTCTCGAGCTCTTCTTCTTGTTGAAAACCTCCGCCTCTAGTCAAGATGTTATCCAACTTTCAAGATGTCTTCAAAAAGGATGTGTGACTCCTTTATATAGGTGTCAGCTAGAGTTTGGGGATATTTTGGTCTCCAAGTAATTCTAGCGGACCTTGGGCTAGAAAAACGTGGGTTGGACTCATCTTGTAGAGGATTTATTTAAAGGATCAAAAAACTTGTGTCTTCCAAAATGTTGCCAACATTGATGTTGACATTTTCAGATTGTGATATTTGTTGGGATGTTCTTCTTAACTGATTTCAGAAAAATTAGATTTTCTTCCTATTTTTATGCCTCATTTTAATAGGATTTTCAAATTTTAAAATGATAAGATTAAATTGAATTCCTACCGTGATGTTTAACTTTTTATCCCGAAAATTTAGGTGCAAGTTATTAGATAAATCTGAAAATCCTAAAATTAAGGAATTTTGTTGCTATAAAAGGTTAGCCATGTATATAAATATTCCTCTCATTTGCTATTTTTTTTCTTATCATTTCCGATTTTCCCTAAAAAAAATATAAAATAAAAGGGAAATCACTCTCAAAACCCTCTCCTCAAGCTTCACCTATGGAAGTCTCTCCAATGTCAGAACAAATATCAACCAACATTCCACCCAACACACCCATGAGCATTATCCCTTCATCAAAATCGGAAAACCCAAGCATAATACCCCTGAACAATCGGGCCTATCTACTTCTTCAAATCTCCATGAGGATCTTTCTAAAGCAATAATGTTCAAAGGTTTTGATGAACCTTTAGATATTAGCTATCCCGGAGATGATAATAACCCTATAGATGTTGATGAAACTGTTGATTTTTCATTTTTGGGTAAAAGGTCAAGGTTCTCTACCCTCCATACTCTTCGATCAAATAGAGTTTCTTGCCCTGGAAGAAGGAAGCTGAAAGTGAAAATATTGCCATAAATGTCACCAACATTCTGGGCAATGCTGGTCCAAGACAGTCTACAGAATGGCTTGTGGATCAAATTGGAAAAATCAACCAACAAATTTGATGTTGTAAGGAATGCCCTGATACAAGCTAAAGACCATTTCATGATGCTGCTTTCTTTACAAAAAGGGGGAGAGATGTTGGGAGCTGAAGTTATTATGCAGGGGGAGGAAGCTAAAGTTGTTATGCTGCAGAGATGAAGGGGAAGAGATGCTGGAAGCTGAAGCCATTATGCAAGAGTAGAAAGTTGTTGGAAGATATTGTTGATGTATGATGAGCAAGGAGGAAGTTGAATGGTGTTGTTGAACCTAAGTTGTAAATGCTTGTTCAATGGTTTGATGGATTGATGTGGATATTTGTCGACAATGGTTATTTCTATTCGTGTTTTGTACATAGTGGATGATATGTATATATGTACTAACATCTTTCTTCTTTTCTAATCATATGAATCGGTACATACATGTTTGCTTGTATGCCATCACAGGTTAAGGAGGAGCATAACCTTGAAATTGTTGATCATAGATGTTGGACAACATTTGTGACAAACACCATAAGTCAACTTTACATTTTAACGAGTTTTGTGAAGAAAGACAAAAAAGGGAGATTGTTAATGTTGGATTTGATGTTGTGACATTTGACCCAACATATCTCCTGAAGTACTGACTTGAATGTATAAGAATGTTGGGGCAAATGTTGCACAACATTCAGACCAACATTTTCAGAACATATTTTGTCTTACTTCACGGAATAATTACTATATGGTAAATATGACTTGGCAAGGTAAAAATGAGTTGGTAAACACGTGTGAAGAATGAGTCAAGACTGATGCTCTTCGTGGGGAACAAGTCAAAGTTGTTAGAGGATTTTGCTCCTTGATCGTCTCCAACAAACCCTACCAGCTGCCCACATTTCCCTCAACCTCCACAACAAATCGATGAGCTTTTCAAGGAAGACTCTCTACTATAAATAGAGATGTTACTACAATGAATCGATATCCAGAATCAGATTGCAAAAATACCAAAAGAGCTCTTGGGATTTCATCTCAGAAATCTGGATCACAAGTGTTGCCTGAGTGTGTCGACAACATTCTGTCCAACATTACAATTGTTGTTTAGATTCTAGATTAGTTTTGTATTGAGCGATTGTAATGAGAGGTTGTATATGTCTAATTAGTTAGATTTTTCAGGCAGAAGTCATCTGCGATTTCAACTTTTAATTCCTTTCAATTTTATATTGTAAATCTGTAAAGAAAAGAATTTGTAACTTTGTATATAATATATATATAATACATCTGGTCATTGACCATCAATAAGTTATATATATTATATAACTTATGAAAATTTTAAACCATTGTATTCTTTATTTTTTTTCCGCTGCATTTTACTCTTAAATGTTTTCTGTTTTATCGAGTGTTGTCACTTGTGTCAGACGACATTGTCAGTGACATTCGGAAACAGAATTGACATTCAATTTATTTCATCTTTTATTTTTAATTTCAGTAGCTTTTGACACCCTTTAGTTCTTTCACATTTTACCTTTAGTAGAATTTTGTCATTAATAAAGATAACACATAAAAAAATAAAGTAACATTTAATGGAGAGAGATTATAACTTAAACATAAATATGAGTAAAATAGTAAAAAAATCTCTTTAAATAGTATTTCTTAAGGGGCATGTAAAATAAAAAAAATAAAGAAACTGAAACTGGGGGAGTACAAGAGACTTGTGGGGTCATTGTAGTTTTGTAAACTTTAGGGGAAGATTTGTCATTGACTGAACACAAAGAATCTGTTTTAAAGTATTCAATTTTGTGTTATAGATTCTAATTTCCCATTTTTCTAATTTAGCTAACTCCAAGATTCGGCGGTTAAAGAAAGGCCCCCACACCACATCAATTGACAAAAAACAAGATTGTCATGACATCCCAATTGATTTCATAAGAGCTTAATATCTTCCTTAATTTTTTTTTATATCCAATTTTCTGATTTATGTCAATTATTTCTGAAAATAATAATATCAATTCTTAATAATATTTGAGAACAGAGCAACTCATATTCTAAAAGAAAACAAATTGATAACATCACAATTCGAATATACGTGATCTTAAATTTTAAATTCACCTCATTTAGCATTCAGCAATGTCAGACTAATATTTTGCTTAAATCTTGAATAAAGAACGAAAGGAAATAAAAGGACAAACAAAATTGTCAGTGTCAGTGACCAGGGGGTGGAAATGAGTTCTAAAAAAATATATCGTTTTGGTCTGTTCTCAAACATGATCATTTGGGTACATTCTGTACTCCCATAAAAGATATCGCTTTTTCTGTACTCCCATATGTGAAAGCAGGGGGCATTCAAGGTTGAAATAATAAACGGTGGCAGTGAAGGAAGGAAGAAGCAAATTAAGGGAGACATCGGAGGTTGCTCTGTTCTCAAATCTGATCATTTGATACATTCTGTGATTTATCAAAAAAATTTAAAAAAATTTAAAAAATAAAAATAAACGGCGGCAGTGAAGGAAGGAAGGAAGAAGCAAATTAAAGGAGCAGAAAACGATTGTTGTGGATCAAAGATCAAGTTTTTTCTTCTTGGTAGTATAAATTATGGGTTCTTTTTCTACATAGCTTCAGCCCAAACTCCAGGTATAAAGTTTACATTTTTCTTCTTCAATTTTGTGAAAAAATAGTCCTTTCTTTGTTTCCGGAGCTGCTTTGTTTTTTTTTAAAATTTTAAATGATTATATGGGGAGTTAATTTGTGTAAGCTTTCTTCTTTATTTTAAATGATTATAAAGGAAGTTAATTTGTGTAAGCTTCCTTCATTTGGAAGTACTATTCATGGTTTCAGACAATCTATTTTCTTGTTTCCTTTTGTTCTTGTGATTAAGATGAACATGTAGACAGGTTGACTTTCTGTTTTTTTCTGGGTGCAAAAATTGGTGATTTTGTGGTGTTTTTTTTTTTTTAAAGAGATGGGTCTACTAGAAGGGCTGATTTCTTGATCACAAGTATTTTCAGATTGCTTAATCATGTTAGTCGCTTTCACTATTTTCATTTTTATTTTCATACTGCTTTGAATTTCTTGCCCTTATATGACCTTTTTTATGCTTTCTCTTGAGTTGACGGTTTTTCAGAAACAGCCTCGCTACCTCGCTACCTCCCAAGGTAGAGGTAAGGTCTGCATACACTCTACCCTCTCCGGATCCCACGTTGTGAGATTTCACTAGGTATGTTGTTGTTGTTGTTGTATAAGGCTTAAGGGGCAGTGGCGGAGCCATGATTTTCATTAAGGGGGTCCAAAAGTATCAAGAAGTAAATGCACGAAGAAGCTAAGGGGGTCAACATCTACGATATATACATAGAAAAAAATTAAACTTTATATATATATAGTGTAATTTTCCTGGCTCCGCCACTGTTTAAGGTAATCTAGATATTTTTCTGCATCACATCATGATTAGTATAGCCTATAAGCAGTTAGTTAAAAGTTAAAGCAATGTATAAGCATGTCCTTAAGGGAGTACAAGTAGTGATTGATACTTATAAGCAAGTACTTCCAAGAGTAAATGGTTTGATGATGATTTGTAAAGCATTAGTATTAATCAGTCATAACTGCTCCTGTCATTATGGAAGGAAAGGATAAAAGCTATGAAAGATGTATGATTACAGTTTTCAAAATGTCCACATCACTTAACAAACAGTTGGGATATCTCGTATTATTCAAGAGCTGATAGGAGTCTATTTAATACTTGTCTTTGTTTATTAATTAGTCAAGTTTAGAGTAAAGTATTTCCTCTAAATTTCACTGTTAGTATGAATACAGAAGTTTCTGCCATAGGCTAATTCACTATCTGATACCGTTCTTTTACTGAGACTTGGATCCAACATACTTGTGTCTCCATCATGCATCTGTGGCGGTTCAGTTATTTGAACTCTTTACTTGTGCAATTTATGCTATATTTGGTGCATATACTGTGTGTTGAACAACCATCAACCTTGAACAAGATGTGTTTAGCATTACTCCTTTTGTAAAATTGCAAGATGTAAATTTCCTATTAGCCAACGAGGTGAGAATGTTGAGTGTACTGCGTATCCATTCATTACTTCTTTTGTTGGTTGTTGTTGTGTGGTTTAGTTTTCTCACTGAATATTGTGTGTGGCTAAGTCAATTTAATTTTGCATCTGAAACCTCGTCTGCTGGATTGCAGGTTTCCTATTCATCGATGCACCGCCAAAACGTCTATAGCAATATGGTTAATCATATTGAGGATGATGAATCATTGACAAAACCCCTTGGAAGGCTTTCAGTGTTTTATTACGGTGTTGGGCACATGCTCAATGACATAACTTCAGCCTGTTGGTTCACTTATCTCTTAGTCTTTCTAACAGATATTGGATTATCCCCAAGGTTTGTTTCTCATTTTCTATCAATAATCTATTTAAAGTTATGACAGAAAGGAACAGAAACCCCTTCCTGCATCTCAAGATTAACACGTGCCTCTTTTACTGTATTGTGATGTAGCTTGTCTGCTGATAGCGATCTAACATATGCCCACCTTTTTGCAATTTTCGAGTTAATGCTTACCACAACTTTATATACTTCGAACAGAGTGTGTTGTGTGAATATTATGAGTTCAATGGAGTATGCTAAGAGCTTAGCTTCTACTTGGTCAAATAGAAAGACTGGTTTCATTTTTTGGACACAACTATAAGGTATATCTGTACCCTAAACTGGAGATACAACACTCTGGATGGACATATGAAAATTGAATTGAGCACTGCTCTGTCATGCTGCTGTTAGCATGTTGCATCTAACTAATGCTGTGTCACTTTTATAATGACAATTGAGTTTCTTCCATCCTACTGTTTGGTAATGCAATCCAGACTTGAAGGGCTCGCCGCCGCACTCTCAATTCTAATAGTGGAATTTCATCCTTGATTCACCCCCATTTTGTCAAGCATGTGACTTCTGCACTGCTGCATCCCTCACCCCCCCCCCCCACCAATAAACTCAAAAGAAGAGGGTAAATACTCTAGGATACTGTAGTATTTGAAGTTGTTGGTTGTGTATTCATTCATGTATACCATGTCTGTTTCTCAGTGATGCTGCAGTTGTAATGCTCTCAGGTCAAGTTGCAGAGGGATTGACCACTGTATTTGCTGGTGAACTGGTATCTCTCAAGAACATAACTACTACCTTAACTTAGTGCTTATATCACTTCCTTTTTCAAACTTTGAAACTTGCTATGACACATGTATTGCTCGAATTGAACATCTTTGAGTATAAACTAAGCTCTACAAGCTTAAAGTCAAATATCACGATTTTTTCCAACTTTAATTGCCTGGCAAGTTCAAAGCATCAAACTGTATTTTTCCGAAAAATGGAGGAGAGGACTCAAGAAAAACATGTAAAGATATTTTTAATGTCACTTCCTAAGAGAGATCATGAAGTCATTGCTAGATGAAAATATGCTCTACCATTTTCACCCCCATCTAAGCATACGCTTGTCCGTTATAAAATGTGTAGTTTTCTTTTACGATTCTAGATGTATTGTTTATGCAGTCATTTTCTTAATAATATATTGGTTGGTTAAATGCAATAAGTAACTTTTGACATGAGAGCAGCACCTCAATCCCAAGCTAATAGCACTTACAATTATATATTTGTTGACATTAAATTTTAACCTTCTATCTAATATTTGTTGTTTACATGATAGATAGACAGGTTCGGGCATTTTAAAGTATGGCATCTTGAAGGATCTGTCTTGGTTGGTATCTCATTTTCTTCGGTGTTTGGCGGTTGCTTGCCTTGCAAACTTATTGGTTCCGATTCGTCCATGCTGCAAACTATTGGTTACAGTGTGTTCACTGCAATCTTCAATGTGGGATGGGCTGCAACTCAAGTATCACACATTAATGTATGCTCTTATCTATCTACTTGTGCTAAATATTACAACACTATTGTGTCGGGCATTCTGCAGACTTGCCATTTACTCCTGAAAACCTTACGATGACAGGATTAACATGTTAGTCCACTATTTTGAGAGGACCATTTTCTGCAACTAAGTAAATGATCTACATCCTCCATCAATCCTTTATATAAGAAACACCAGCTAATGGGTGTCTTCGTTCTCCTCCTCAAGTTATGAGCAATAAGAATGGCAATCCATGTAGCTCCCCCCCACCACCACCACAAAATAATAATTATGTTTCTCCATGTTCATCAAAAAGAAAACACTCCTCTCCTGTTTCTGTTATACGACTGGATAGTAATCTTTCTCTGAGAATGACAGGGTTCTGCCATGAGATTGATGAATACAATAAGTCAGAAATTCCTCCAGCTTCTCCATCTGGCAAACCTAGACAACACCTCTGAATTGTAAATCCAAGTACCCTTGTTACTATAACACCCTAGGCAAATTTCACACGGGCAAAACACAGGAAATTTGTAGTGTATATGAGGAAGCAACTCTTACACCCTAATGACGTGTTTTTAAAGTCGTGCGGTCCTAGGCCCAAAGCGAACAATAAAACTAGTGGGTTGGGCTGATAAATATAGTATCAAAGCCAGACTCCTGTGATACATAGGCAAACCTAAGACAAGGAAGCTATGTTCCTAAGGGGGTGTTTGGAATGGCGATGACAGAGCGGACTGGCAAGCTTCTATGTTAGCAAGCTTCCGAAGGAATGTATTCACATTTTAGGCAAATCCAACCCAATAAATAAAACATCTTAGGCAAATCTCACATTGGAAAGGGAGAGCAAAGTGAAGTGCTATATAATACAGAGGATATGTTAACATGGTACACACACTTTTTCACTCAATATGAGTTGTCCAAGGGACAAAGCCGTGAGGTCTGTTGGACCAGTGTAGATAATGTGTATCATGGACTTGGACTGTGACACACTCTTCCCTCCTCCCTTACAATAGCTTCCTGATTGCTACAGATAGTCAACTGTATAGAGCTGGTGAATATAGCTTGCTCTGGACTGCTCTCACAACACCAGTGCTATTCCAAAATTAAAGCTTTGCCCCTCCCTATTTGAAGAAAATATTTTTGGAAAATGTTTGTCGCTCTCTTTATAGTTCCTCTCAAATAACAGTGCCACACAATATATGTTCATTCTTCAACTCCAAATTTCCATTCATTATTTATCTCCTTTGATCCTCCGCCACAACTCCCTTCTTCCACTCAAATGTCCGCAAAACCATACATATTCTTCGGATAGAACTTATTGTCCCTAATCCCGAGGCCACCATTTTTAATTGTAGAAGTTATCACTCTTCTGCGCACCAGCTAGAATCGTCATCACTTTAGCGCACTCAAGCTACATAGGATCCTGATAATTATCATGAAGTTGCCACCGTTTGACAAGTAGTCGCTCTGTTAGCATGCTAAAGTTTCCTCAAATTTATAGATTGCAGGTAAATAACTAAATTGTAATGACTTGAGAAGGGCCACTTTAATCTTTTAAGCACATTTACACCCAATGAAATTTTACCAAGCACAATCCAAACATTAACTGATTGTTATTTGGAATTTGATAACAAGATATATCTTTCCTGCTGTAGGTCAATGGTGAACTGCATTACACTGAACTCGACAAGCAGAGTAGTTTTAGCTAGTTGCCGCAATGCTTTTACAATGGTTGGTAATCTCCTCCATGACTTCATGAAAAATTTCCTTATACATGTGAGCAGTCATTAACTTTTGGTTTGCTCTCCATATGTTTGAACCTGATGAATTTGAAGGTTGCGAACCTTAGCTTATATGCAGTTGCTTTTGTCGTGTTCAATGTCGTCGGAGCAGGGACACCTGATGCTGTTGAGAATCAGGTGTGTGACTTTTCAGTTGTTACTCTATTTACTTTAATATTTTCTTTTGGCCGTATTCTCATTACTTTTTGAATGAGCAGTATCGTTGGATTGCATATATATCAATTTTCATTGGAAGCTGCTTTGTCGTCGTGTTTGCTCTCGGAACCAGAGAGCCAAGGTCTGCACATGTCTTATTTCTCTATTTTTGAGTGAATGCATTGGCTGCATTATTTGCTTGGACTGATTTTTAATGAAAATCCAATTGTTTGCTAGTATTTCATTGCTTGGCTGAATCGGAGATAAAATCACTTTGTTTGAGAGTCTTGATGGAGTTAACAACTGACCAGCTTAGGCATTCATCAAAACTGCTCAGCTTTTCTTCCTTCATAAAAAATATAGCTTCATTTGTGTAAAACCCAGTTGAAAATAAAATTCCATCCTGAAGAAGAAGTTAGGTTATTATAAAGAATGAAAATTATGCTATAATTTCGATATGGGAGATTGCTTTCAAGTACCATGAGCTGTCAGCATAAGGACAACTTCTTGTTAATTATCTGATTAGATGTTAATCTCTAATATTTGCCTTTCTTGGACAGGTTGAAACTAGAAGCTAATGTCAAAGGTTATGTTAGAATTTCTTGGATTTATTGGTTTAAGAAGATCTTATATCACCAAGTTGTTCTTGTTTACCTTCTTACCAGACTTGTGACTAATGTCTCCCAGGTGACCGTTATTTCTTTTGAATTTAGCCCTTTTTAATAGATATATACAATAATGACACGGATTTCATTTAGATCATTTTTCTTAAGCATTCACTAGGTTTTATAACCGATACAGTTCTTGTAATTGTTCGCGTTGCAGGCATTTCTTGCTTTCTATGTGATCAATGACCTGCAGATGAGTCTATCTTCAAAAGCTTTGGTATCTTTCTGAGCATTGTTTCCATTTAAAATGAAGACCTTTTATTTGAAAAGAAGCGCAAGGGAGAAATACAGTACTAACTCTTGTTCCTGTGCTTAATTGATTTGGGTCCCTGCGATTATCTTTGTCTGCAGTTTCGTTGTATCCGTCCTGCTACAGGTCCGTTCATCAGTTCTATATCTAAAATTTCCAAAGCGTCTTTTTTTGCCTGTTCTGTTTCCCTGATAGTTGTATTATATGCAGGAGATTAAGTGGACGAGCAAGCGATTGAAGGGCTTTTATACTGCAGGAGGTCTCCTTTGGGTACTTTGTGGCACAGGAATACTCCTATTAGTCCATATATTTCTTGTTTATTTCTGCTGACATAGGCTAGAGAGGTGCTCCATTCAATGATAAATCCATTCAATGCCTTTATCAACTACTAGATGGGCAATACTTTCTAATCAAAGCATGATACAAAATCATTTTGAAACAGCTCAGGCTCTGACGCAAAGTTTATTTATGATAAAGTTTATATGGACCAAACTCTCCTTTAAGCATTGATCGACTCTCTGTGTGGTTAACCTAATTGTCACCTTATATATGTGGAAATACTTATCTCCTTAGAAAGGACATTTTTCCATTTAATTCTTAATGATATTCTTTTAACAAAGGATCTCTATTATTGTGGTTTTTGCTTAATTTTGGCACTCAGTTGAGTTCTATGAAATTATTTAACTAGCAATGAACTTGTTTAACTGGAGAGTGGGCAATAATATTTTGAACTGTGGCATTTGGTTCCGCTTCATGCCTTTGCATACATGTGTATAGTTTCTATTATTCCATGATGAAGCCACGCTCTTAATTGTGTCATGGACTGGAGGAAATAGTGAAGGGGTGTGATTTATGATGCTCGAAAGTCTACAATTACGATCTTCATGTGCACCTCTTTCCTATGTGACTTTATAGGTAACTGGAGTGGGCATGCAAAGTACCTTGGTTGGCCGAGATCTCCATGGCTGTGCTTTTGTGTACGGATCATTGAGCTTTCTGGATAAAATGATATGTGGGGTTGCTTTGTTCGTTCTCGAGTTATATCAGAGTAAGCATTCATTTCCATGTCTCTCTGTTATCTTGGTCAACGCACATTCTAATTTTTCAACATTCATTGCTGAGTGTGTCTATGGAAAACTAGTGAATTAGCTCCACCTAAATTTCATTAACAAAGTTAAGTAGTTAATAGTTTCGCCTTTTTAACAGCCAAGAATTATTTGCCTCACCCTCTTATTTTCACCATATAGACTTGTTACCAGAAAGTTTCTGTTAAGATCTGTAATAGGGTACGGAGTTCATTTCCCTTTTCTTTATTAGATTATTTGTTGTGTTTTCTTTCATCAGATAACTCTTTATTTACTTTGGCAATTGTCACCTTTTTATGCAGAATCCTCTCCGGAACTGCACAACTGCAGTTGGAGTCGCCCATTCTTCTCCCTCAATCGATATGCACTAGGTCTCGATCCAGCAGTTTGTGCGCTCTTGGGGTGATAGTCACCTGCACTATGAACCTCGAGACACCCATATTGGTGCCTCTGGAGGAACCTCTACTGGGTTAAACACCTAAAAGCTTATGATCTTATGATCAGTCACATGTTGAAAAGGATTCAAGCCTTGCTGTTAGATCATAGATGTGTTTTATACAGATGAAAGAAACTCGGGAAATGGTTGGACTACAGCGCTATTATTTGTTCACATATATTATCAAAAAGATCGTCAAATGGATCCGCAGTCTGCTGTTTTAAACAGATGAATTTTTTTCAGCAAACACCAGTTAGCTCAAGGTTATACAGAACATTAATTCCATTGGTACTCTACTTAGCTTCTTTCCTGGCAATTTCAACCAATTTAGGATCTCTTAACAAATTATTTGTACATATTTGGATCCGTATCAGTACAATGATATGCAGATTATAGTCTTGATCTTAATTTGTCAAAAATGTACAGAGCTAGAAAGATGTTCTTCCTGTAGAACTCTTGAAAATCAGTCAGATCATTGAGTTAGTTTTCTTATTCTGGCTATAAACTATGTGTGCTCTTTCTTTTATACTAGGAAAATGCACTCATGTGAAAAACTATTGAAGTGACATGTAACCAGAAACTTAATAACATCTAGCAGATTGACTTTGCATGGAAAAAGTGACTGAACCCTGTTGTTCGCTAACAAATGTCAATAAACTTTTGGTCATATATGTAGCTTTCAAGAAACTTATGAGATCTACTGCAACGTCGCAAGTTCTTGATAATAAGAATACTCCCTGCCCCTCAAAATTCCTATCCGATTTTTATTGGACAAAGAAGTGAAAAATGTTAGTTACTCAATATTTGTTCAGAAAATAAAAAACTATATTATGTGTCTGCACAACTTTTTTTTTTGTTGTTGACGAAGGAACCCCCGCAGCCGCTACTCTCTCGAGTGCGCACAGGGTAAACCCCGGACTGACGCAATAGCCTGCAAACCACGTCAGCCGATTAACCACACTTGGCAAGCCATGTGTGACAGGCTCAACCAAGAAGGTTTATGCAGGGGATCGAACTCGTGACCTTGCGGTCCCGCGCTCTACTGTTACACCAACTTGGCTACCCTTGCGGGTATGTGTCTGCACAACTGACACTAGTTGTATGAGATCTTTTTTTGTCTCACAAGAAAGTGGACCTAAGTCACAAAATACAAAAAAAAAAACTTTTTTATGTAGATCTCAAAAGCAAAGTAAAATTATTGTTGGATAGAATAAGGATTCGTGGGGTTGCTATTCGTTTTTTTGTCTTTGTTGCTTAAATGTTGTGCAACTCCGCCTCTATGAGCTGTTCCAAATTCAGCTGAAGTAGTAGGGTTACGGTAGACTGCCAGTCAGCGTAGAACCTGTCAATTCATAATGAATCTTCATAATACATTATCATTGGGACGTGCACACCTAGGCGCGCGTTACATCGGCACCTAGATGTAATGAAAAATGCGCAAGAGGTTCCATCACCTCGCCTCCTAGGTGTGAGGGAGTATAAGCAAGGATTTACGCATTATGGACGAGTGCGGATAGAGAAGTTCCCGCACCCTCCATAACGGAAGTATGTAGAAACCTAATTAGTACCGCCACATTAATGCCTGAATATAGTGCAAAATATGAATGGATTCCCACGTCACGGATGGGTCTGGGTAAGGAAGTTAGTTCTACCACATCAATGTGCGGTTGTGGTGCAAAATAAGAAAGAGTTCTCGCATCTTGGACGGATAATAGTAAAAAGGCTAATTCAAGAGAGTCGGATTAGAATTGATAGCTAAAACGTCTGGCACCTTGACGGGGATTATAATGGAGTAGTGAAAATACTATAAAAATGAGGAGAGTTGATATTGCATGTCTTCAGGAAACTAAGTGGACAAGACAAAAGGCTAGAGAGATAAATTACACAGGTTATAAAATATGGTATTATGGATAGATAAAAATAGGAATGGGAGGGAAACTCTTGTAAAACCAAGACTTAAAGATAACATTATAGAGGTAAAATGAGTTTGGATAGAATTATTGTAGTAAGGCTTGTTTGGGAAAAAGAGTCACCAATACTATTAGTGATTGTGCTCTGCAAATATGATTAGATGCCGAAGCTAAAACTAAGTTTGGAAAGGATTAGGAGTGGCCAGTGGGCCGGGCTCGGGTCTGGCGGGCCGGGTCTGGCGGGGTCGGGGTCGGGGCGGGACGGGAGAAGGGGCGGTGGGTCCTGGCTCGGCTCAAGTCGGGTCCGCGATCGAGCAAGTCCTGCCTCGATCCCGATCCCGCCTGCTCTGGCCTGGTCGGGCTCTGCCTGATACGGCGGAGTTTTCATTTTTTTTTTTTTAAATAACATATGTATAAAAAAACTCAATAAACAAAACAAGATAGTGTAATAAAAACATTCCAAGGTCAAGTTTTTGTGCCTCTTATATTATTTAATAGACATATGATTTTTTGTAGTACAAATACAATTGTCTAAAATCTAAATTGCAACTTTGTGGTGTTGTCCAAAAGTTACAAATTACATAATAAAATTACAATTAAAAAATTACATTCTCAAAAACCTGTTTCTAATTGCTTGATGATTTCATGTGGTTCTTCGGTTGGAATTGATATTTGTTGGTCAAATTGATCCACGCCGCTTCCACTACCTTCTGTTAAGATTTCGTTGTAGTTTTCATCATCTTCTTCGTTGATCTCCTGTTGACCGCACCTTCTCTGCTCCGCCGTATCCAATCTCTCAATAATACCGCAATTTCCAAGTCGTCTCCGGCTAATGAGTGTCTGTGGTCTCCTATTTGATATCTCGTCAGAAAAAGCGCTTTGACGCAGCTTGACGACGCTTGAATGTTCAAAACATCTCGAGCCATCATTGAAAGTGTCGGAAAGGTCTTCTCATTCCCTCCAAGATTTCAAAGAAGTCTTCATGTCCATCTTCATTGATAACTTCTTGATACTGCATGTAACCCCGCAAAACAAAAATATCCAACTCGCTAATTTGGTTAGTAGTAGAGGTGCGACCGCACATTCTATTTCGAGGCTTTCAATACTAGCCGCAGAAACAAAGATGTCTTTGTGAGGTTGTATTGAAGATGAAGAAGATGGTATGGAAGTCGGTAAGTTACTAGCATTTTCTTGTTGATAAAATCTATATATATTTTTGCATTGGTGTTCTACGCTAGACAATACTTCTTCTTTAGTTTGTTCAATAGGTGGTGGGTGATTTAGATTTTTGGGACTTGGAGGTGGGAGTACTTCTATACAATCGTAAATAGTTTCAATTAGTGATTTAGTACCGTCTATTTTAATAGTAGGATTTAATACGTAACCAATAATATAAATAGAGGGAATAGGAATAAAATATTTTTTTATTTTGAGAAACATTTTTAATAGCTGCCTTATAATTTGGTTTCATATATTCACTAAGTAATAAAAATATTAGAGTTATATAAAATAACATAGTTGAAATAGTAGGATAATATATACCGGAAAATTCTTTTGTTGCTTGAAAAAATTTCTCTAAAAATACAATAAGTTCAGAAATTTTTTCCCAATCACTATCTAAAATCATATCAATTTGGCTTTTTATTATGAGAGTTAAAAATAAAGTTATAGGTAATTTATAGTCATAAGCAACAAGTAGATGCTCGTATAAAGAATTCCACCTAGTGGATACTTCTTGTGGAATTTTTCTAAAAGGTAGTCCACAATCATGACAAATTTTTTTATCTTCTTTTCTACGTTGTACTTTATTACTTTTAAAAATAAAGTTTATAGCAAATTGTATTTTACTAAGAATGTCTTCAAAAAGTGATAGACCATCCTTTACAATTAAGTTATATATATGGCACGCACATTTTATATGAAAATGGTCCTGAAAAGACTGAGTTAAACTATTTTTTAAAATTGTAATTGCGTAATTGTTATTAGAAGCGTTATCTAATGTAATAGTCATAATTTTATCGGTAATTCCGTAATAATCGCACACTTGATAAATATTTTCTACAATAAAAGTACCAGTGTGCCTATCATCTATATATCTATACGCTAAAATACGTTTTTGAATAGATCATTTATAATCTATCCAATGACAAGTTACAGTTAAATAATCATGGCCGTTAGTACTACGACCTATATCAGACGTGATAGATACTTTGCCATTAAAATGATCTAATGAAAACGTAAATATTGTTGATATTCATGCGCAAATTTAAATACATCTCTCTTAACAACTGATCTAGGAAAACCGTTAAAAGCAGGATTATATATATCTCTAATGTAATGAATAAAACCGGGAGATGAAGGAAATGAAAAAGGCAAACCCTCCACAGCAACTAATTTTGATATTGCTTCCCTATCTCTATGTTTATTGTATTTAGGGCCTACAATTCCCCCGTCATAGGGTTAATTTGACCATGTACTTGGTCCGGGACAGTATCAGTATGTGAACCTTGTCCTGATGGAGCGGGCGTTTGCGCACCCGGTTTTGAAGCCTGGTATTGGGCATACCTAGCTGGATGAGCACTTACTACGTGTCTAATTAAACCCCCCGTCCCACCGTGACCTTTTCCAGTTTTAAATTTTAAAACATTTTTACAAATTTTACATATGGCTACTTGATTCTCTACGTCCCTATCAAAAAATGTTCATGCATCTGATTTTAATGGTCGTTTTGCTGGACCTCGTCTCATACTAGGGGGAATAGGAGGTATTTCAGTTGAAGGTGCACTAGTGGGTGTGTTGTCATCAACATTAGTGGGTATATCATCTAAATCATTGTCTAAATTAAAGTCTTCTTGAGTTCCATAAAATAGCTTCTGGTCTAAATCTAATGGTATTGTAGGAAAATGTTGAGTATCAACAAAATCATCCTGTGTAGGAATAAGATGACTAGAAAAAGTACCCTTGCCCTGGTTGCCCCTACTAGAAGAAGCACCCTTACCCTTACCCTTAAACATACCTTTTAATCCTTCCATTTTAATTATGATAATAAATAAATAAATAAATAATTAAAGACAATAAAATTAAGTGATCTAAACTAAATAAACAGACAATAATAATTTAATGAAGGAACGATCACCAAACGCGGACGTAACGTCGACGTGTAATCGAGAGGTTGAAAATTGAAACTTTGCTCGATGGAAGATCCTCAAGCTAGTTGCCAACTTCACTACCAATTCCCAAATGAATAAATAAAATTGAATATTTAGCAAACAATGTAGACTTGTAGAGAGAGATATTGAGAAATTAGAGAGATTGTAGGAAGATTTGTGAGAAAGATGAAGAGAAAATGAGTTATTTATAGTTGAAAAATTGGGTTAAAGTGTAAATATAATAACTTATGGGTTAAAAATAAATATTAAGGGTAGGGGGTTGGGGAGGGGCTAAAATGGCCGTTGGCCAACGGCCATAATCTAAAATGGTCGTTGGTGCAACGGCCATTTTTGCAAAGGGGCGGGCTCGGGGTCGGGGTCGGGGTCGGGGCGGGCTCGGGTCTCGCGGGCCTGGGGCGGGCTCGGGTCTCGCGGGACGAGACATCGTCCCGTCCCGAGTTCGAGTCCCGCCCCCGTAATTTTTATTTTTATTTTTGGCGGGGTCGGGGCGGGACCGGGGCGAGCTCGGGTCGGGGTCGGGCTGTCCCGGCCCACTGGCCAGCCATAGAAAGGATATAGGTGGCTTGGTTTAATGAATTTCAGGAGACCAATAAATCTTTATATGGGAGATCTAATTGGTCATGTAGGTAAAGATAAGTATGATTTTGAACTAATACATGATGGTTATGATTATCGTATTATGATTATCGTACAAGGAATGATGAGGGAAAGGCTTTATCAGAAGTGCTTTAGCTTATGATATGACAGCTAACACATATCTTACCAAGAGAGATTCTCACCTAATTATGTATAAGAGAGGTAACCATAGTCAAATAGATATTATCTTTATAAGATGACGAAATAGAAGTACATGCAAAAATCACAAGGTTATTTCAGGAGAAGTGATGACCACCCAACATAGGTTGATAATCTTAGATGTAAAGCTTAGGAGTAAAGTAAGAAAGGTGATAGTTACAAATAATAGCGAATTAGGTGGTGGATGTTAAAGGGAGCCAACCAATTAATGTTTCGAGAAAAACTACAGGAGAAGAGAGCTTAGAACCTAGAGAGAGACACAGACATCTCGTGGAAGAAAATGTTAGGCTGCACTAGAAAGTAGCAATTGAAGTTTTAGGTGTGTCTAAAAATATCTAGAACCTCGACCAAAAAAATCGTGGTGGTGGAATGAAGATGTACAAAAAGTTACTAAAGCTAAAAGAGAATGCTATAGAGTTGCCAAAAATAGAGGACATAGAAGTCCTTGAAGAATACAAGAGTGCAAAAGGTAGCCTAAGAAGGCTATTACTATAGCCTAAGGGAAGGCGATAAACTTAGTACGACTAACAGAGAAGAATTGTAATATTTAAACCAGGTGAATTGTATTAAGGATGATTCTCAACGAGTGTTGACATGAGATATCCAGGTCAAAGAGAGATGGAGAGATTATTTTAGTTAATTGTTCAACTCGAATCAAGAGAATAATAGTTCAGACATTCCCTAATGGCAAAACTTTACCTACACTTAGGGGTGGGCAAAAAATCCGGAGAACTGAAAAAACGAACCGAACAGAATTTCGGTTCGGTTTTTTCTCTTTTTTTTTTTTAAAAAACTATTTTTTTGAAAAACCGAACCGAATCAGGATTTAGTGATTCGGTTCGGTTTTTTAATTTTGGATACGAACCGAAAAAACCGAATTAAATATATAATTATTCTTATTTTTTATTTTAGGCTACTACTATCTCTTGAATCATAGTCATTGAAGTTAATCTATGAATCTTTTATGGAAGTCGAATGCGACATGAACTTGATTAACATATCACGGAAACATTGACATAAAATGTAGGGAGAGAAAGTAGTTGTAAATTGGTGAAACTTTAAATGGTCATAACTCTGCGCTCGGATGTCCGTTTTACCCGATTTTTTTTTATTTTGGGTATTTTTCGAGACGGGGAGGCCCAAACTGCCATAAGGCGGTTTGGCCCAGCCAATATTTAGAAAAACGTTCATTTTTTAATCAATTTGTGTTTTCCCCCAAATCGATTTATAATTTTCCTTTTTCTTTAGTAAACATCTCACGATACACAATAGATTTCAACGTCGAAATTTCATGATAGTGTAGGTGTAAATGTCAATTTCAGTTTTGGAAATTCAATTTTTTTTAAATAAAAAATTCCTCGACCCGACCCGCCCCACTAGAAAAAACTGATATAATCAGATACATTCGGCGATATAAACCGAACATATCGGTTTTTTTATAAAAAAAAGTTGTATTCGTTTTTTTTTTTTAAAATGATTTTTATTCGGTTCATATTTTTTGGATACAAAACCGAACCGAACCGATATACGTCCACCCCTACCTACACTCGTATAATTAGACAGAAAGAGGTAAATGATGCCATGAAAAATATGAAGATTAAAAAAATTGTGATCGTGATAGTATTCGTATAGAGGTTTGGAAATGACTTGGAGAGTTCTGGTGGAATGGTTCACCAAGTTATTCAGTGCAAAACTAAGAAGAGGTAAGATATCCAATGAGTGAAGGAAGAGTACCCTAATTTCGATATATAAAAACAAAGAAGATATTTAAAGATGTGTGAACTATCTTGGCATTAAACCCACGAGACATGAAATTCCGGGAAAGAGTGATAGAGCCTAGACTTAGGAACACGATAAGAGTGAAAGAGAATCAATTTGAATTTATGCCTGGTAGATCTACAACGAAGACCATATTCTTGTTAAGAAGACTTATGGAATTCAATCGCGAAAAGAAAAAAGATCTACACATGTTGTTTATGTTGGAAATTTAATGTGGAATTAAGTATATCCCATTATTTATGACTCAAACAATTGGGGCCGCGCACGACGGAAATGTCGTTTCCACAATGTGCACACGTAGTGCCAAGTATTTCAAATTTCATTAGTGAAAGAGATATTGGTACGTATGTAATACGTTTGAGACATAGAATGATGGACGATTATTGGCCAAATGACAAAGTATTCCACGTTGGTAAACGAAGGAAGAAGTGTAAGATGAAACGTGTCAGAAATCGCCGCGGAGCCGAGGCGCCGGAGCGCCGCAGCGCTAATTGGGTCTTCAGTTACTGGAGCCGCGACGCTAATTCACATAGCCACGGCGCTTCGGAGGCAGAATGTTGCGACGGGAAGTTGAAAAGTTCTTACCTTTGGGCTGGTTTTGGAGCATTGATTCTCCATTACTTGGCACATGAATTCAACCATTATTTGGCTGAATGTAACTTCTCCATTAAGTGTCATTACATGGCTATTGAAGGTCATTAGTTGGCTAGTTGAGGCGTCTTCTCCTTACACTATAAATTGAGGTCTTTGGCTCAATTGAAGAAGACTGCACAACACTTAGAAAATACTCCAGAATTTTCTGAATTCATCTTCTTCCTCTCTAGCAAAGTTATTATACTCAAAGTTCTTCAAGAGTAACACTTGAGTTTCCTTTGCTCAATTGTTAAGTTGTTGTTGTATCTTTGGAGACTATTGCCCGACAACGTAAAAGGAGATATACGGGGCAATTTTGTCTTAAAGACTAGGGGTGAGCGGGTCCGGGTACCCTAATTTTTTTAACTATCCGGACCCTACCCAGTAAACGACCGGTTCCTAAATCTACTACCCGGAACCTACCCATAGCAATCATTACTCGGAACCTACCCGGACCCTGCGGTTCCGTGTAGGTTCCCGGGTACCATGTAAACCATTTATGTCATAAATACTACTCTGCATAATCAGTGACTGAAATGGAGGAAATCAGTGACATGAAATCTGAAATGTGTCTTCCGTGACTGAAATCAGTGACAAATGGAGGAACATGATACAACACAATCACTAAATGAAGAAAATATTGTAAAACTACTCTGCATAATCTAAAAAGTTAGCATAATTTGGAAATTTAGTGACTGAAATTGCAGATCTGCTTTTGAACCTAAATTGCAGATCTGCTTTTGAGCCTAAAATGGAGGAAATCAGTGACTGAAAATCTAAAATGGGTCTCCCATGACTGAAATCAGTGACCGACTGAAATCAATGACTGAATCTGAAATTGAGGGTCTCCCGTTAATGAAATTAGTGACTGAAATAACTAAATGAATAATACATTACAAAACTCCAAAAATACATCTTCTAAAGAAACAAGAGATGCCAAAAAAATTAAATAAACGCACATAAATGTCACACGTCCACTTGCATACTAATCCGCCATTATGTCTTCCGTGACACAAGTAAGCTCTACAAAAATAAAATGAAACTATTGTGAGATTCCAAGACAAAAGATAATACACAAAAATAAAAATTCTAAATAACTCAAATCCATAAAACAAAAATAAAGAAAGACCTAGTGACTTACCTTCCTCATATTTTTCTGCATCTTCCATATATTGCTCAACACTAATGGATTTTGAAGATGAGCTTAACTAATTTTGGCAACAAATCAAAGCTTCCACAAATTTAGGAGTTAGAGAGCTGCGAAATTGATCAAGCACTCGACCAGATGTGCTAAAAGCCGATTCCGAGGCTACCGTGGATACGGAGATGGCTAAGATGTCTCTAGCCATCAAATTGAGAACCTTGTAAGTCGACTTAGCAGCATTCCACCACATCAATAAATCAAATGTTTTATTTTTGGGCTCACGAGGACTACTAAGGTACCTTTCCAATTCAGATCTTAAATCCCCATCAAGTTCATCTTGGTCATCCTGGTACCAATCTTTGACAAGTGAAGCTGGATCAACAAAACCAAATTTTTCTCCACCAATACTGTCAATAGAGCCTTGAGACTCGTCCAATGCACTAGAATCAACCATAGAAGAATAATTTTTATCATAGAATGCAAAAAGACATTCCAATGCATTCATTACCTTACTAACCATCAGTTCTATTTTATCATCATCAACACCAATCCTTCTACAACTCCAATTCAGAAATCTCAACTTATATCGAGGATCTAGTACTACGGCTATCAAGACCATCATGTTTGTTCTCTCAATACTCCCATAATACTTGTCAAATTTGGCTCTCATTTTTGTAGCCATCGCCTTAAGGTTTTCATTATTATTTTGGCTTTCACATTCAGTTAATGTTGAAAACATGCTAATAACTTCATGAAAATAATGGTTAGTTGTCACATAGAGACTTCCTGACATCCTAATAGTAGCCTCATAGATTTTTTTCAGAAATAAAGACAACAAGGATGCATTTTCTCAATCCTCATCTTTCGGGACACCACAATCAAGCTCAGTCACAAAAGCCATATCATCATCTTCAAGTCTTACAATGCTTGTTTGAACTTACTAGCACTTTCTAACATAAGATATGTAGAATTCCACCTCGTACTAATATCAAGACAAACAGAGCCCTTACAAGTTATGCCCTCTTCAGTTATACAACTTTAGAATTGTTGTGCTCTACTTGGGGAACTCCTAACATACTTAACTGCAGCTCGAATTCGACTAATTGATTCACGAACCTCACTTAACCCATCTTTCACAATCAAATTCAATATATGAGTTGCACATCTCATATGAAAAAATTCACACCCCCCCCCAAAACAAGGGTATTTCTTAACTTGTCCTTCAAATAAGCAATTGTCACATCATTAGAGCTCGCATTATCAACTGTGATTGTTGATATACGATCTCTAATTTCCCACTCAATTATACATTTTTCTACCATCTTACCAATATCCCTACCTTTATGGCTAGGCATAACAATAAAGTTTAGCAATCTCTTATGCAAATTCCAATTTTCATCAATAAAGTGAGTGGTAAGATATAAATAGCTCAAATTTTGAATAGAAGTCCAAATGTCAGTGGTGAGAGCAATCTTAGATTTAAGAGATGACAACTTATCTTTTAAGCATGAGTTTTCACAAGCATAAAGTTTCATGCAATCCCTAGCAACTGTGAATCTTGAAATATGCTTAAATAAAGGTTGTAATGCAGACACAAACCCCCTAAAATCTTCACGTTCAACCGTTCTAAATGGTTACTCATCAATAATAATCATCCTAGCAAACATGTGCCTACAAAAATCTTTATCATATTTCCAAGTGCTAAGCATATACTCATTATCCCCATTTATACTACCTTTAAAATGAGCACCAAGCAATTTTTGCTTCTTGTCAATATTGTGAGGATACTTTTTGCAACTTCTCAAATGTTTCCACATGGATGAGGTACCATTGTTAACACTATAAGTTAAGCTTTCATTGCAATAATTACAGATAGAAACAACATTACCAGTTTTCTCATCTATTGCTTTACCAAAATGCTCCCAAGCCTCAAATTTTGTTGCATTCTTTTTTTCCGATGGTACACGAGTTGTGGATGTCGTGCTAGCCTCAGCCATCTACCAAAAAAAGTATCAAAATAATACAGTGTCAGTAACTATGACGTACTAAGAAAGAAGGATAAACCAATTAGCCATAGAAATATAAAGTAAATTTATCCATAGAAATATAAACTAATCACACTCAAACTACTTCAGACTAAACTAAACTAACATAAATCAACCCAAACTACTTCAGACTAAACTAACAGAAATCAAGTCAAACTAATTCAATCTAAACTAACAGAAATCAACCCAAATACTAGCTTTTTCAATTTTCTAAATATCAAAATATTATGAGAGGAGAAAACAAAACAACAACTCCAATATATTGAGCATAACAACAAACAATAAAAGGGAATCCTCATTTTCTGATGATTCAATTAGGACATAAAAATAGCAACTTGGAGACAAATCCACGACAAACCCACTCAAATTTTTGATGATTCAATAGAGAATCCTCATTTTTCACTCTTATTGTTTCTTGTTATGCTCAATTTATTCAATAGACAAAACATTATGATAAAGAAAAAAAAATAGAAACTCCAATTAAATTGAGCATAACAAGAAACAATAAGAGTGAAAAAAATCAATTTTTAAAATGCAATATTACCATAAGAGTCTATCAAGCAAACGTGAGCACATCAAAAATAGCAACTTGGATACAAACCCATATCAAGATAGGCAATATTACCATAAGAGTCTATCAAGCAAACCATACCATTAAAATCTCTTTTTACTTCTCGAAACATCAAAATATTATGATGAAGAAGAAAAACAGTAACATTATGATGAAGAAGAAATCAACCCAAACTACTTCAGACTACACTAACAGAAATTAAGCCAAACTACTTCAGACTAAAGTAACAAAAATCAAGCCAAACTAATTCAATCTAAACTAACAGAAATCAACCCAACCTTAATTCAATCTAAACTAACAGAAATCAACCCAAACTAATTCAGACTATTCTCTATTGAATCATCATAAATCTGAACTATTTAACACATACAAGACCAGATCTATCTCATGCAGTTTTGATATTAAGCCAATACATGCAAAAACCTAATGTTCTTCACTATGCAATAACTTTAAGGGTTATTCATTACCTTTAACAAGACCGAGAGGAATTCGAGCGCAACACCGTAACCTTTGTCAAGCTTCTGGAGTGAGAAACAATGACAATAAGAGAGAGGAGAGGCTGCGGGTGCAAGGCTACTAAAACCTGCGTAATGGGTGTGAGCTGCGTAATGGCGACTGGCGAGGCTGCGAGCTGCCGGCGACCTACGAGTTGCCTCTAAATGAAATGAGAACTAAGAAGTATGAAAATTAGGATTTAGGGCGACCTCATAGTGTGCGTAATGTATTTGTATGCGTAGTGTAGAAAGAGAAATGAGCTTAGGGGTCGGACCTAATCAACCGGACTGGGTCAAAAATGTAAACGCCCCAAAGCCCAAAACTAAATAATTTAAATGGGAGGTGGGTTCATAGGGTCCGAGTATCGGTTCTGGGTCCAGGTACCAGGTTTTTATTTTTCGGAACCGCAACCAGACCCGACATTGATCGGTTCCTAATTTTAATACCCGGAACCTACCCATTATTATAATATATCTATCCAGAACCTACCCGTTAGTATCGGTTCCGGTCGGGTATCTGGGTACCCTGTACCGTGCTCACCCCTATTAAAAACTGAGTATCATCACTCGACTCATCAAATCACAAAGCAGTTTGTTAAGTTCTTGATTTACAGTTTATTATAATATTTGGTTTATCCTTTCTTACAATTGTAATAGTTACTTACTTCCCATTCCCCTACAACAATTGTATCCTAACAATTTTAAGACAAGATTGTGTTGTAAGTACCTAGAAAGATGACTGGAAGAGAACAAATTGCTTCTGATTCTGCTGCTGCTGCTGCTACTCAAGGCAATCCCTCTGCCTTCCCCATTAATCAAGGCACACCTAATACCTTTCCGGTCCCTCAAGGCTCATCCAACGCCTTTACTGTTGATCAAGGGAACGTTGTTGTTCCTCCATCCGCTGGATTCCACCATGAACGCCCTGAAAGGTTCATGTGCTCCAACTTCAAGAGATTGCAACAGAAGATGCTATTCTATCTGACTGTTATGGGAATAGCTCATTTCCTAACAAAAGATCCTCCACAAGGTGGATATGAAATGGATTCTTCGCCTACTGAAACAGCTGAAGGGGGCCTAGGTATCCATGTCATTAATGGCATGAAGATGGTTCTTGATGCATGGAGTCATAGTGATTTCATGTGTAAGAACTATTTATTGAATTGCTTATCAGACCCTCTCTACACGGTGTATTGCACCGTTGGCACCACCAAAGAGTTGTGGGAGAAGCTGCAAAAGAAGTACAACGCACAAGATGCAGGTACTAAGAAATTCATTGTTGGGAAACTCCTGAAATTTCAAATGGTGGATAGTAAAACAGTGATGTCCCAAGTCCAGGAATTCCAAGTGATTCTACATCACCTGGATTTGGAAGGTATGAAACCAAATGAGCAGTTTTTGGTTGAATCGCTGATTGAAAAGTTACCTCCTTCATGGAATGAGTTACTTAAAACTCAAGACAAAGGAGATGACCTTTGAAGAACTTATTATCAAACTCCAAATTCAGGAAGATAATAAGAAGGCATTGCCTAGGGGTAAACAACCCGATGAGGTAAAGGCAAATCTGGCGGAGGCCAGAAGGAACCCAAGCAAGAAACACAAGTTCCAGAAAGACGGCAAGACCCAAGCAGCGGAGAAGTTCAAAGGAAACTATCACCACTGTGGGAAACCTGGTCACATAATCAAGAACTGCCGCAAGCTCAAGACTGAGCAACAAGAGAAGGCCAAGGCTAAGGGCAAGGCACAGGTTAACGTCGTCAAAGACAAGTTTATGGACGACATGATTGAGGAGTTCTCAGCGGAGGTGCTAGAAGCAAACCTTGTTAAGAATCCTATGCAATGGTGGATGGACACAGGTGCTACAAGACACATCTATTTCAATAGAGATGCCTTCTCCACTTATACACCGGTTACAAACAAGAAGATGTTCATGGGCAACAACGTTTCCTCTGACGTGTTGAGGGTAGGAAAGATAGTCCTGAAGATGACTTCTGGAAATGAGCTTACTCTGAAGGAGGTGATGCATGTTCCTGAGATTAGAAGAAATTTAATTCAGGTCATTTATTGGTTAATGCTGGTTTTAGGCTAGTGGTTGAGTCCGATAAATTTGTAATAACTAAGAATGGAACGTTTGTGGGAAGAGGATTCATTTGTGAAGGCCCTTTCAAAGTTAACGTCATGTCTGTATTACGTACAAGCAATAATATTGAAGTTTCTTCTTACTTGCTTGAGTCCTCTAATTTACGACATCATAGATTAGGACATGTCAACTACAAATCCATCCAAAGGTTGGTCAAGTTGGAGTTGTTGCCATCTAACGACGTAAACCCTCAACATAAGTATGAGGTATGCGTAGAGACAAAACTCACAAAGCTTCTTTTTCTATCCATCGAAAGGAATACCACTCCTCTAGAACTTATTCACACATATATATGTGATTTAAAGTTTGCACAAACTAGAGGGGGAACAAGTACTTTGTGACATTAATTGATGATAGAACAAAGTATTGTTACCTTTAGTTGTTGAAAAGTAAAGATGAAGCCTTTGAAGCGTTCCGACGTTACAAAGCAGAAGTTGAGAACCAACTAATCATGCGAATTAAATACATTCGTAGCGATAGAGAGGGAAATATGTAGCGCCATTTGAGAAATATTGTGCCCAATCAGGCATTGTTCATCAAACGACCGCTCCATACTCACCTCAGTCAAATAGTGTGGCGTAACGTAATAACCGCACATTGAAGAAAATAATGAATGCCTTGCTCATCAATTACAATCTTCCCCAAAATATGTGGGGAGAAGTCGTCCTTACCGCTAATACGATTCTTAATAGAGTCCCACATAAGGGTAAGGACAAAACTCCATATGAATCGTGGAAGGAAAAGAAACCCACCTATAAATATTTAAAGGTGTGGGGTTGTTTGGCAAATGTTGAAGTACCCAAGCCAAAGCAAGTCAAGATTGGGCCTAAGACTTTAGATTGCATTTTCATCGGATATGCAAATAACAGTAGTGCTTATCGTTTCTTAGTGCAAAAGGGTCAGGAAGGATAAATCCTTCGGTCCTGACTTTGTAGCTTATATGGTTGATGATGAACCAAGGACAATTTATGAAGCATTGTCAACTCCAGAGCCACCGCTCTGGAAAGAGCTATTGAGAGTGAAATAGACTCCATCCTGCATAACCATACTTGGGAGTTGGTTGATCTTTCTTCGGGAAATAAACCGTTGGGTTGTAAATGGATACTCAAACGAAAGTATAAAGCAGATGGGTCTATAGATAAGTACAAGGTCAGGTTGGTAGTCAAGGGCTATCGGCAGAAGGAAGGCCTTGACTACTTTGACACGTACTCCCCGGTGTATAGGATGACGTCTATACGAGTATTCATTGCGATAGCAGCGTTGCGTGACCTTGAGATACATCAAATGGATATCAAGACAACCTTCCTAAAATGGTGATTTGAAAGAAGAAATTTATATGGAACAACCCAAGGGGTATGTAGTTCTAGGGCAAGAGAAGAAAGTCTATCGGCTTGTCAAATCTTTGTACGGGCTGAAACAAGCCCCGAAGCAATGGCAAAAAAAACTTGATAGTACTCTACTATCGAAGGGTTTCACCATTAATGAGTGTGACAAATGTGTCTACATGAAAGGTAACTCTGACTCGTTCATCATGATATGCCTAAACGTAGATGACATGTTGATCACAGGGAGCGGTCCTAGCTTGATTCTAGAGACTAAGAACATGTTGAAACAATGCTTCGACATAAAGGATATGGGTATCACAGATGTCATCTTAGGGATAAAGATCTCTAAGACATCTGACGGACTGACGGACTGGTCTTATCTCAGTCTCACTACATCGATGATGTGTTGAGAAAGTTTGAGATGTTTGACAGCTCGCCTATAAAGTCACCAATGGATAGAAATCAAAAGCTTGATAAAAATCGTGATGCACCCGTATGCCAGGAGCAATATGCACAGGTGATTGTTAGTTTGATGTACTTAACAAACTGCACCCGACCTGATATTGCTTATGTAGTCAATACGTTGGCTAGGTTTACCCATAATTCGAGTAATGATCATTGGAAGGCGTTGAATCGGGTACTATGATACCTGAAATACACGCTAACTTAAGGGTTGCATTATTCGAGATATCCAGCTGTACTAGAGGGGTACAGTGATGCAAATTGGATATATGATATAGAGAACACCAAGTCCACCAGTGGGTATGTATTTACAATTGGTGGTGGGGTTGTGTCTTAAAAATCCTCTAAGCAAACTTGCATCGCCCGATCCACGATGAAATCGAAATTTATCGTTTTAGACAAAGCAAGAGAAGAAGTTGAGTGACTTCACGACTTCTTAGAGGATGTCCCTTGTTGGGACAAACCCGTACCTTATGTAATGATCCACTGCGACAGTCAGTCGGCTCTAGAAAGGGCACAAAGTTCTATGTACAATGGCAAGTCTCATCATATTCGACGGAGACATAAGACCGTGAGGCAGATAATCACCACGGGTATCATATCCATTGATTACATAAAATCAAAGGATAACATAGCAGACCCATTGACAAAGGGTTTACCCAAAGATTAGATGTTCTGCCTGTCTAGGGGAATGAGTTTAAAACCCAAGGCATAAGGACCAATACGGTGGTAACCCAACCTTACTGACTGGAGATCTAGGAATTAGGTTCAATGGGAAAACTAAGCCGTAAAAGTTCAGTTGAGCGCTTCGGTGGAAGCATGAGCACTTCGGATAGTGATTTCTGTAAAGAAACACCTAATCCAAAGTCGTTCCCGCGATAGACTATAAATGCTATCTGCAGTGTGGGTAAATGTTAAGTTTCCAAAACCTTTAATGATCCTCATCAGTTGAGGTTAGGTTTGGAGAAATTTTTAATGGTTTCTAACACTTGTAAAGTGGGGGTATAGCAGGATACCTTGTAGGAGACCACCTATTTAAGTGCGAGGACATGCCGCCTCAAAATGAACGCACTTAAGAATCCAAGAAGTGTCCACGACCACAACGGATAAAATATTACGAAGAACAGAGTAAGGGAAGTTGTTGTGTTGGTACCGTTGACTTGGATCACACTAAACACCGACGGTTCAAGACATCACATTCACCGCGCCGTAAGTAAGTCCGATGGTATTCAACTATGGAAGGTTCAAAACGTATGCTACCTATCCAGATGCAACATCGGTCCGCTGAAAGATTGCCGGAAAGACACCATGTGAGTGCGACAAAATCTCTTTCAAGAGGGAATTGTTGGAAATTTACTAATGTGGAATTAAGTATATCCAATTATTTATGACTCAAACAATTGGGGCCCCGCACGTCGGAAACGTCGTTTCCACACACGTGCACACGTAGTGCCAAGTATCGCAAATTTCATTAGTGAAAGAGATATTGGTACGTATGTAATACGTTTGAGACATAAAATGATGGACGGTTATTGGTCAAATGACAAAGTATTTCACGTTGGTAAATGAAAGAAAAAGTGTAAGATAAAACGTGTCGAAAATCGCCGCGGAGCCGCGAAAGGCCCGTCGGAGCGCCGCGACGCTAATTGGGTCTTCAATTACTGGAGCCGCGACGCTTCGGAGGCAGAATGCTGCGACGGAAAGTTGAAAAATTCTGACCTTTGGGCTGGTTTTGGAGCATTGATTCTCCATTACTTGACACATGAATTCAACCATTATTTGGCTGAATGTAACCTCTCAATTAAGTGTCATTACATGGATATTGAATGTCATTAGTTGGCTAGTTGAGGGGTCTTCTCCTTACACTATAGATTGATGCATTTGGCTCAATTGAAGAAGACTACACAACACTTAGAAAATACTCCAGAATTTTCTGAATTCATCTTCTTCCTCTCTAGCAAAGTTACTATACTCAAAGTTCTTCAAGAGTAACACTTGAGTTTCCTTTGCTCAATTGTTAAGTTGTTGTTGTATCTTGGGAGACTATTGCCCGACAACGTAAAAGGAGATATACGGGGCAATCTTATCTTAAGGACATAGTGTCATCACTCGACTCAGCAAATCACAAAGCAGTTTGTTAAGTTATTGATTTACATTTTATTGTAATATTTAGATTATCCTTTCTTACGATTGTAATAGTTACTTACTTCTCGTTCCCTATAACAATTGTATCCCAACAGTTTATTAATCAAGAGAAAGCATATGATAGAGTACCACATAAGGTCCTTTTGTGAGTGAGGGAAAAGAAAATAATTCATATTAAATATCTAAATGCCATAAAGAATATCTATGAAGGAGTTGTAACTAGCGTGAAAATAATAATAGATAATACGTATGATTTTTCGATAATAGTGGGTTCACACTAGAGATCAACGTTGAGCCTTAATTTTTTACCCTAGTTATGAATGATCTAGGCAAAAAATATCAAGAATTGTTGTGACAAAGTAATGATGATAATTCTCTGTTGGAGAATTCAGTTCTTCACACATGCATGATCTACTAAGTACGTAGATAACCGTAGGGCCAAGAATCGTCAAATTTCATTGAGAAATGAAAGAGATATTGGTCCACGAAGTGAGGTGTTTGAAGCATGGAAAGTGTGGTGTTATGTTCAATTCTCCCTCATTGGTAGAGGAAGAAAGAATTGTTGTGTATATAAGACTCGAAATTGGTTTGGGGTTTGGGACCCCAAGGGATATCCCATGTGTTTAAAGGAGGGAGGACCTAGATGTGCTTCGGTTCGAGGAAAGACCACACGCGCGCCGCCGCCGCGCGCCCGTCCGGTCCGGTTCCGATTCCGGGTTCCGAGTTCTCGGGTTCACGGGCTCACGGGTTCACGGGTTCACGGGTCACGGGTCACGGGTCGTGGGATGTGGGTTGTGGGCCTTCTGATATTATCTTTTTGGGCCAGAGAACTTTTCCAGAAGTACAGTTTGATCCCAGAAGCTTCAGATGTACAGTTTGGACCAGAATTCTTTCAGATATACAGTTCGGTCCCTGAAGTTTCAAGATGTACAGTTTGGTCCCTGAAGTTTCCAGAAATTCAGAATTTCGGCAGACAGAACGTAAACGTCGGTACTCAATTCAGCCATTTATTTTGGCTGAATTACTCCTCCTATAATGGCCAAATCCGTTGGTCTTTCACCATTTATTTTGGTGGCTTTACTACCTCCATAATGACCATTATTTGGCCAATAATGGTTGTTATGGGGGCAGTTAAATAACCCTCCCTCACATATATAAACACCCCTTACACCATTGTTGAGGTACAGAAAAATACACTTGATATACACGAAAATATACAACCAGAAAATCAGTTCTTCCTATAACTTCCTAGCATCATTTCATTATTCAATATTCTTCACGGTAACTCTTGAGTTTCTTTTGCTCAATTATTCCATTGCTGTTTTATCTTGGGAGACGAATTGTCCGGGACATATAAAGGATACATACGGGGCAATATTGTCTTAAGGACAGAGTGACACACTCGACTTAGCAAAAATCAAAGCAGTTTCCGGTCTTCTTGTTCAACAAATATTGTAATTTCAGTTTTGTTGTTATATTATAATTTTCAGTTTTTCTAGTTGAATTATAATTTTCAATTATTACATTAGCAGTTACTTGTAATTTCCGTTTCTTGCAAATTCTTGTAATCCCAACAGCTTAAGACAATATTTTGCTTACGGTAACTGCAATAACATGGTTGAAAATATGACCGATGTTACTGTTACTGCTGCTGCCTCTCGAGGCAACGTTGCTGCCTTCCCCGCCACTGCCGCTACTGGCCAAGGCAGTAACCCCGCCGCCTTCACTGCTGCTGCTGCCACTCGCTCAAGGCGATAACATTGCCGCTTTCCCGACCGCTGGAGCTCCCTTCTTCACACCACCATGATCGCCTGAAAAGTTCATGGGATCGAATTTAAGAGATGGCAACAAAGATGTTGTTCTACTTATGATTATGGGCATGGCCGGTTCCTTCTACGGAAGATCCTCCACAAGTGGAGATGAAATGGACTCTTACTTTCTTGAAAGCGGGTGAAGGGGGCCTTGGTATCCATGTCGTTAACGACATGAAGATGGTTCGTGATGCGTGGAATCATAGCGATTTCATGTGCAAGAACTATATACTGAACTGCTTGACAGACCCTCTCTACACGGTATATTCTACCGTTGGCACCGCCAAAGAGTCATGGGAAAATCGCAAAAGAAGTACAACGCACAAGATACGGTACTAAGAAGTTCATCGTTGGGAAATTTCTAAAATTCCAAATGGTGGACAAGAAGACGGTGATGTCCCAAGTCCAGGAATTCCAAATGATTTTACATCACCTGGATTTGGAATGATCAAGCCAAACGAGCGCTTTTGGTTGCATCACTGATTGAAAAGTTACCTCCTTCATGGAATGAGTTTATGAGTTACTTGAAACTCAAGACAAAGGAGATGACCTTTGAAGAGCTTGTTATCAAACTGCAAATCCAAGAAGATAATAAGAAGACCTTGCCAAAGGGTAGACAATATCTTTGAGGCAAAGACAAATCAGCCGAGGCCAAAGGGAAAACAAGCAACAACCGGAAGTTCCACAAAGACGGCAAATCCCCCGCAGCGGAGAGGTTCAGAGGTAACTGTCATCACTGTGGGAAACCTGGTCATAGGATCAAGGAATGCCGCAAGCTCAAGACTGAGCAACAACAGAAAACCAAGTCGAAAGGCAAGGCTCAAGCTAACGTCGTCAAGGACACGCTCCTGGATGACATGATTGAGGATCTCTCGGCTGTGGTGCTAGAAGCCAACTTGGTTGAGAATCCGATGCAGTGGTGGGTGGACACAGGTGCAACAAGACACATCTGTTCCAACAAAGATGCCTTCTCCACGTACACTTCAGTCACCGACTAGAAGCTATTCATGGGAAACAACGCTTCCTCGGACGTGCTAGGGGTTGGAAAGGTGGTCCTGAAGATGACTTCCGGCAAGGAACTCACTCTGAAGGAAGTGATGCACGTCCCAGAAATTAGAAGAAATTTAGTTTCTGGACCTTTATTGGTTAATGCTGGTTTTAGGCTAGTGTTTGAATCCAATAAGTTTGTACTCACTAAAAATGGCACATTTGTAGGGAGAGGCTTCGTCTGTGAAGGCCTCTTCAAAGTGAATGCCATGTCTGTATTGCGTCAAGGAAATAAAGTTGAACCTTCTTCTTATTTGCTTGAGTCTTCTAATTTATGGCATCATAGATTAGGACGCGTTAACTACAAGTCTATTCAAAGGCTGGTAAAGATGGAGTTGTTGCCGTCTATCGACGTAAATCCTCAACATAAGTGTGAGGTGTGCGTAGAGGCAAAACTTACTAAGCTTCCTTTTCGATCCGTCGAAAGGAATACCGCTCCTCTAGAATTTATTCACACAGATATATGTGATTTGAAGTTTGCACAAACTAGAGGGGGGAACAAGTACTTTGTGACATTTATAGATGATAGCACAAGGTATTGTTACCTTTACTTGTTGAAAAGTAAGGATGAAGCGTTTCAACGTTACAAAGCAGAAGTTGAGAATCAACTTAGCCTACGGATTAAATCCATTCGTAGCGATAGAGGGGGAGAATATGTAGCGCCTTTTGAGGAATACTGTGCCCAAGAAGGCATTATTCATCAAACGACGGCTCCATACTCACCTCAATCAAACGGTGTGGCGGAACGTAAGAACCGCACATTAAAGGAAATGATGAATGCCTTGCTTATCAATTCCGGTCTTCCCCAAAACATGTGGGGAGAAGCCGTCCTTACCGCTAATATGATTCTTAACAGAGTCCCACATAAGGATAAGGACAAAACTCCATATGAATCATGGAAGGAAAAGAAACCCACCTACAAATACTTTAAGGTGTGGGGTTGTTTGGCAAAGGTTGAAGTACCCAAGCCAAAACAGGTCAAGATTGGGCCTAAGACTGTAGATTGCATATTCATCGGATATGCAAATAACAGTAGTGCTTATCGCTTCTTAGTGCATAAGTCAGATATTCTAGATATCCACCAGGGTACAATAATGGAATCAAGGAATGCTCTATTCTTTGAAAGTACCTTTTCTAGAAAGGAGAAAGACATAACCTCTCGCAAACGAAGTTATGCACAAAGCTCTCAAGAACCGGGAGTCCTTGATCGCCGGATCACGAATGGTTCAGTTCTAGCGAATCTCGAGGTGGCTGAACATCCGGAATCTAGTGTTCCAGATTCTCAGAACTTGGAGACTCCAGAGATGGATCTAAGGCAAAGTAAAAGGGCCAGGAAGGATAAATCCTTTGGTCCTGACTTTGTAGCTTATATGGTTAATGATGAACCTAGGGCAATTGCTCAGGCGTTGTCAACTCCAGAAGCACCGCTCTGGAAAGAAGCTATTGAGAGTGAAATAGGCTCCATTCTGCATAACCATACGTGGGAGTTGGTTGATCTTCCTCCGGGAAATAAACCGTTGGGGTGTAAGTGAATACTCAAACGGAAATACAAAGCACATGAGTCTATAGACAAGTACAAAGCCAGGTTGGTAGTCAAGGGCTATCGGCAAACAGAAGGCTTTGACTACTTTGATACCTACTCCCCGGTATCCCGGATGACATCCATACGGGTATTCATTGCGATCGCAGCTTTGCATGACCTTGAGATACACCAAATGGACGTCAAGACAGCCTTCCTAAACGGTGATTTGGAAGAAGAAATTTATATGGACCAACCCGAGGGGTATGTGGTTCAAGGGCAAGAGAAGAAAGTCTGTAGACTTGTCAAATCTCTGTATGGGCTGAAACAAGCCCCGAAACAATGACACAAAAATTTGATAGTACTCTACTATCGAAAGGGTTCGCCATTAATGAGTGTGATAAATGTGTTTACACAAAAGGTAACTCTGACTCATTTGTTATGATATGCCTGTATGTAGACGACATGTTAATCACAGGAAGCAGTCCTAGGGTAATCCTAGAGACTAAGAACATGTTGAAACAATGCTTCGACATGAAGGATATGGGTATCGCAGATGTCATCTTAGGGATTAAAATCTCTAAGACGTCTGACGGACTGGTCTTATCTCAGTCTCACTACATCGAGGATATTTTGAGAAAGTTCGAGATGTTAGACAGTTCACCGATAAAGTCACCAACGGATACAAATCAAAAGCTTGATAAAAATCTTGGTGCACCTGTATACCAGGAGCGATATGCACAGGTGATCGATAGTTTGATGTATATAACAAACTGCACCTGACCTGATATTGTTTACGCAGTCAATAAGTTGGCTAGGTTCACCCGTAATCCGAGTGATAATCACTGGAAGGCGTTGAATCGGGTATTATAATACCTGAAATACACGTTAAATTACGGGCTGCACTATTCGAGATATCCAGCTGTACTAGAAGGGTACAGTGATGCAAACTGGATATCTGATATAGAGAACACCAAGTCCACCAGTGGGTATATATTTACAATTGGTGGTGGGGCTGTGTCTTGGAAATCCTCTAAGCAAACTTGCATCGCCCAATCCACAATGGAATCGGAGTTGATCACTTTAGACAAAGCAGGAGAAGAAGCTGAGTGGCTTCATGACTTCTTAGAGGATGTTCCGTGTTGGAATAAACCCGTACCTTCGGTAATGATCCACTGCGACAGTCAGTCGGCTCTAGGAAGGGCACGTAATACTATGTACAATGGCAAGTCTCGTCATATTCGACGGAGGCATAAGACCGTTAGGCAACTGATCACCACGGGTATAATATCCATTGATTACATCAAGTCAAAGGATAATATAGCAGACCCATTGACAAAGGGCCTACTCAAGGATCAGATGGCTTGCCTGTCTAGGGGAATGGGCTTAAAACCCAAAATATAAGGACCAATACAGTGGTAACCCAACCTTACGAACTGGAGATCCCAGTAATTTGGTTCAATGGAAAACGAAGTTGTAAAGGTTCAGTTGACCACTTCAGTGGAAGTATGAGCACTTCGGATAGTGATTTCTGAAAAGAAACACCAAATCCAAAGTCGTTCCCGCGATAGACGTTAAGTGCTATCTGCAATATGGGTAAAAGGTTAAGTTTTCAAAACCTGTAATGATCCTCAACAGTTGAGGTTAGGTTCTTGGAAAACTTTTAATGGTTCCTAACACTTGTGAAGTGGGGTATAGCAGGATACCTTGTAGGAGACCACCTATTTAAGTGCGAGGACGAGCCGCCTCAAAATGAACGCACTTAAGAATTCAAGACGTTGTCCATGGCCAAAACGGACAAAACATTACGAAGAAGAGAGTAAGGGAATTTGTTGTGTTGGTACCATTGACTTGGCTTACACTAAACACTGACGATTCAAGACATCACGTTCACCGCGCAGTAAGTAAGTCCGATGGTATTCAACTATGGAAGGTTCAAAGCTGATGCTACCTCTCCTTATGCAATATTGGTCCGCTGAAATATTGTTGGAAATGAAAAAGGCACCATGTGAGTGCGCCAAAATCTCTTTCAAGAGGGGATTGTTGGAAATTTGCCTTTGGCGGGAGTTGCGACCGACCAACTTTAACGGCTTAAACACTAGTGCTACGTAGAGGATTTGCAAGAAACGGAAATTACAAGTAACTGCTAATGTAATAATTGAAAATTACAATTCAACTAGAAAAACTGAAAATTATAATATAACAACAAAACTGAAATTACAATATTTGTTGAACAAGAAGACCGGAAACTGCTTTGATTTTTGCTGAGTCGAGTGTGTCACTCTGTCCTTAAGACAATATTGCCCCGTATGTATCCTTTATACGTCCCGGACAATTCGTCTCCCAAGATAAAACAACAATGGAACAATTGAGCAAAGGAAACTCAAGAGCTACCGTGAAGAATATTGAATAATGAAATGATGCTAGGAAGTTATAGGAAGAACTGATTTTCTGGTTGTATATTTTCGTGTATATCAAGTGTATTTTTCTGTACCTCAACAATGGTGTAAGGGGTGTTTATATAGGTGAGGGAGGGTTGTTTAACTGCCCCCATAACAACCATTATTGGCCAAATAATGGTCATTATGGAGGTAGTAAAGCCACCAAAATAAATGGTGAAAGACCAACAGATTTGGCCATTATAGGAGGAGTAATTCAGCCAAAATAAATGGCTGAATTGAGTCTTCAGACGTTCTGTTCATGTCTGCCAAATTACAATTTCTGAAACTTCAGGGACCAAATCAGTACATCTTGAAACTTCAGGGACCGAATCAGATATCTCGAAAGAATTCTCGTCCAAATCATACATCTAAAGCTTCGGGATCAAACTGCATTTCGGAAAAGTTCTCGCCCAAAGATAATATCGAAGGCCCATCGCCCAGGCCCGGAACCCTGAATCGGACGAAGCGGCGACGGCGCGCGTGTGGTCTTTCCTCGAACCGAAGCACATCTAGGTCCTGCCTCCTTTAAACACATGGGATACCCCTTGGGGTCCCAAACCCCAAACCAATTTCGAGTCTTATATACACAACAATTCTTTCTTCCTCTACCAATGAGGGAGAATTGAACACAACACCACACTTTTCATGCTTCAAACACCTCACTTCGTGGACCAATATCTCTTTCATTTCTCAATGAAATTTGACGATTCTTGGTCCTACGGTTATCTACGTACTTAGTAGATCATGCATGTGTGAAGAACCGAATTCTCCAACATACGTAACACTAGTGTTTAAGCCGTTAAAGTTGGTCGGTCGCAACTCCCGCCAAAAGCAAATTTCCAACATTCTCCAATTCAATAACAACGACGGCTAAAGAGAAAACACTTCTAACGATGAAAAATTTCTTATTTATTTTCTAATTTTTTGTTTGTTGAGCTAAAAAGCTTGTTAGCAAAATGAGAAATCTAAAGATTCTGGTATTCATTACTTATTTCTGTCATATATTGCAAATTTTGTTATTTTGACAATTCTATAAAGATTGACACCAAAAGAACATAGTGATTCAATTATGATTATATTATTTTAATAAAGTCAAATATATGTGAAGAAGACGGAGGATATCTCTTTTATTCAGTAGTCAGTAGTCAGTACCATGATGTCGCCCTTGTCATCTTCAATGCAGGTCATTGATGTATTCACTAAAAAGGTAATTTCACTCTTACAAGTGTTGGATCATAATTTGATTCATATGCATTTTAGCCCTATTAGATACTACTATCATATTTGAGGCACACTTTTAATTGTTCCTAGTTTCTTGTTTGCACGCACTTAAATTATATTAGCTAAGCTTAGATCACATAATTTAATTAATAATCAGAGGTATTTAATATGTATAACTTTTATTCACTAGAAGTGCTTAATTGAAAAAAATAAATAAGTAAAGGTTCGACTATGCAAAATAGTACAAGTTGAAGTCATGTTAATTATGTATTAGGCCAAAAGATATCATGTAATGTTTTTTAATGATAATTGTGGTCATGCTTAATATTGTAGCCTTGAGGCATATGTAATCACTTTTTACGTATCACATTTTAATTCCGCATGAAAAATATAATAGTGTAAGTAAATTAAAATAGTCCAAATTCATCCACATGGTTGCTTAAAATTACATTCTACGACATTACCATTTTTCATAGACTAATAGTCACCTTGATCAGCCTTATGCTAAACAAGTGCTTATTTTAAAAAAAACTTATTTTAAAGATTTTAGGTGTTTGATCAAGTTTATGGGGAAAAAAAAGAATTTTTAGTAGTAAATGAGTTGTTTTCAATAGGATGAAGCTAAAAAAAGTAAATTTTGTTAATATTAAAAACGAAACTTGTTTATTACTATTTTTAAGGACAAAATTACATTTGACAAGAAATTATATTTACCAATTTTCTCCACGACAAGAACAAAACCTAACACCATGTGTTATCGCCAAGACATGTATAACCAAAGTCTAATAACATACCTCATTTCTCTATTCTGTGATTTTATTTCCTACATTTAATTAAAATAAATTAAATTTTTAATTAAAACTTGTTTTAGTAAATATTGGTAGTCATTTATCTAATTTAAATAAATAAAAATTTAAAGTGAATCTTTACATATATTTTTTCATAAGTTGACACTTGATATTACTTTTGGGAAATTTGGTAAGCGTCTGGCTATATATTTTACATATTTTTCACGTTATTTGAAATTCATTTAGTTAGAGTTAAAGATTAAGTTATGTTTGATTATACTTTTTGTCAAATTTTTTTGAAATAGTATTCATGTTTTAATGTACTTTTCAAATTTAAAATACAACTTCAAAAGTGAAAAGTGAGTTGAGAGACAGATTATATGTTGTTTTTCAAATTTGAAATACAACTTTAAATTAAACTTGAAATTTTCACGACCAAACACTGAATTTCAAATAAAGTAAAAAAATATTCTAAATAAATAAATAACTTTTTATGATCATACGGGTCCTTGGTCAAATATAAAACATTACTACGCCAAAGACCAATAATAACTTTCTCAAATAATGTGATAAAATAAAAAGTGCTATTATTATCCAAAAGTATTCACTTCTTTATTTTCTAACATATGAATAATCAAAGCTACCAAAACGGGCTGGCCGAGCCCTTCAGGGCCCTCACATGATTTAGAATTTGATGGGCCAGAATCGACTAATCCATCTTTTTTATGGCCCTTAAAACAGCCAACCCAACACATCACTATGTGAGCTACGTGTCTGGTCGGGTCAATCCCCATTTCTTTAAAAAGATATTTTTTTTAATTTAGATTCGAATTTAATAACATAAATATTTACAAGATAATATCATATGGTGTTACTACTTGTTAATTAGCCAAGTCTCAAACAATATTTTCAAATAATTTTTTGGGGCGATCGAGTCCCCGCCCGTAGTGTACCAAAGACGCTCCGGGGCGCAAAATAAAGGCGTAAATTCTTATGCCCTAGAGTTTGAGGTGTAAGTCTTGGGCACAAAAGCGTAAGTTTCTGACATAAAAGCGTATGTCGCATGCGTTAAATTTAATGTTTGTTGTTTTAAAAATATTTTACTAGATCATGTTTTTATTATTGGTGTAATGATATTTATACTCATTGTAGCTCAAGCCAACCCACCGACTCAAAACCACAGGATAACGGGCTTTTTCGGGTCGAGCTAAAAAGTCTTATTTTTAAATGGGCTTCAAAAATCTTAGCTCAACTCTATTAAATTACGGGTTTGGCTGGGGCAGCCCGACGGGCCAAACCCATATTGATGGTTGTATGAATTTGCACGATTGCTCCTATTTTAGGGTGGTCTTTAATTTTTTACCCCTCAAATTGATGATATTTAATTTTTGTCCTTCGCCTTAAAAAATGATCAAAAATACCCCGAGATTGTGGGCTCGAATTCCAAAAGAATCAAAAGAAAAGTAAATTTGCAAGACAAGATTTTATTAGAAATTATGCCTATTCTGCCAAAGTTATGTAGTAACTATGCTTTAATGAGCATAATTTTTATGTAACTATGCCTGACGGCTAAAAAAATAATTCGCAAGACAATATTTCATTAGAAATTATTCCTATTCAGTCAAATTTGTATAAAAACTATGCCTTAAGGCAAAGTTTCGTTGAAAACTAAGATTATATCTTGTCCGACTAGTTACATAGAAACTATGCCTTTAAGGCATAATCTCTATGCAATTTTGGCCAAATAGACATAATTTATATGAAAAATTTGCCTTATAATTTTTTTTTTAACTCTGATGGAATTCGAACCTAAAATCTATGATTTCGTATACCAGCAAATAAATAATACTTTGGCATATAAATTTTTATTAAATATGAATTAGATAAAAATTAGAGTCCAGTGAATTGAGGGGCAAAAATTAAATATCAGCTCAAAGGAAGGCAATTCGCCAAAAAATAATAATTGAGCGACAAAAAATAATTGAATTATTCATAAAGCCTTTTTTTTTCCTTTCAAGCTCCTTTCCACCTCAAATAATCTGTTCTTTTCCTCTCGTTACACCATTTTTCATTTCTTTTTCAAAGTGCTGTTTTGTTAGTTTCCTTTTACCTTTTATATTCTCTATATGTAGGACTCAGTAGCAGATCGAAAATTTCAAAGAAAAATGAATAAAAAAATCAATATTTTCATATAGTCGATAAAGAGTAGATCGACAAATTTCTCTTGCATTTCTCTTCTTGCCCACAAGAAAATAAACAAAGGGCTTTTGTGGGTTGGTCTTCTCTTTCACCAAAATTTTCAAGAAATATATTGGGAAAAAAAAGCAGTTCTTGATTCTTGAAAGTTGAAATTTTTAGTTTCAAGATTACAAAATGAGTTCGGATCTGATAGCTAGCACACATGGTAACCTTGATGAACAGATTTCTCAGCTTATGCAGTGCAGGCCTCTATCCGAGCCTGAGGTTCTTGGTTCTCATTTTTTAAAATTTTTTTTATTACATAATTTTCATTTCTGGATCTGGGTTTTTTTTTGGCCCCCTTTGCTTTGTTTCTGAGATGGAATTCATTTCCTTTATATTTCTTGATTATAAAAAAAGATTCTTTTTTTTTGGATCAAATGTCATTTACAAGATTAGTGCAACATATTTGCTGTTATTATTTTCTAGGAAGCTGATTTGTCATTGGGATCCAAATTATGGTGACTTTAGATGGGTTTTGTTGAGATCTCTGTGTATTCTCATTGATCTTTTGAACTTGTTAGTCATTTTTAATGTGAAATGTTTTGAAAAATTAATCTTATTGGCTTTGAGTTGAGGGAAGTAAATGCTTTTCTGTATGCTGATTGTCTAGAGCTAGCTGTGTCATGTAAAAATGGTACGTATCTGTTGCTATTTTGGCAATGTAGAGGCTTTTTTTTGTTATAGTTGGGTAATGGTTGTTTGTCCTTTGATGGTTTGGCTAGAAAGCACTGTTAGAAGTTGTGCAAAGGGTTGAAGTGTTTTTGTTGATTTAATCTATTCCTGACTGTTGTTTTGTTTCTTAAGTCGCTAGAGTTCTGCTGCTATAAGCTTGTGATATTAGAGTGACCATGAAGCTCAATTGATTGCAAATTATATCATTGACTGTGATGTTTCATTTGTTGTTACTTTATTTTCTTTCCGGTGTTAGTGTATGTTATCTGTATGAAAAAGGTATTGGCAGCTAATCTCTTTGTGCTCTAATATAGGTTAGAGCATTATGTGAGAAGGCTAAAGAGATACTAATGGAAGAAAGTAATGTTCAGGTAAGATCACAAATTTTCTGTTGCTTGCACTGTGTTCTAAAGTTATTACCAAGGTGTAGGCTCTTGTAACTGTCCCCTTCCCCGTTTTTCGAGAAGGTATATCTATATTGGTTATACTGTGGTACAGTTCCGTAAAAATAGATGTGCTTTTTCTGTCTTTTACTCTTTATAAAAAGTGCCATGTTCTGATTTTAAGTATCATAATGTGTTTGGTATTGTATCTGCTTGCTTTTCTCCTTTTCGCCTTTTTTCATTTCAAGATCTAAGTGATGACTAGTTGTTTTTCCCTAGTGATAAGAGTATTCTTACCCTGGATCTGTATGGTGCATTGATGTACATATATTAGCTATAAATGTATATCTTCTGATTTCATGAGGTTATGTATCTGCGTATTTGGCCTGATTTTGATTTATTTCCTATTTTTTCCTTTGCAGCCAGTAAAAAGCCCTGTGACTATATGTGGTGATATCCATGGGCAGTTCCATGATCTTGCTGAGCTTTTTAGGATTGGTGGACAGGTAATTGCTAATTTCTTCTTGGAGTGTGTATCTTTCTCATTTTTATGTGGTGGATGGTGGATAAACACATTTGTTTATGTACACATAAGATAAAGATGTAGAAATAGAAAGCAAACGATTATCTGGTGTTAGAGAGTGTTGGCTGGATCAGAAAGGTAAAACTAGTTTGACTCAAGATGCAACTAGTTCATCCTAAGAATACAAACCTCTCACCAAACGCTGTTAAATTGGAGGTGGTTAATCTGCAGTGTATGTAGCCTCTATACTTGCATTGTCATATAGCTGGTTTCTTATGTTTGTACCGTGAGATTTTCTTCTAAAATATGATAAAACAGCCTGATGGATATTGTGCCATTGGCCCTTGGGGATTTCTCAGTTATTGAAAAAGCCCAGATGAATATTAGAAATTTATAGGTTTTCTCTTTCTGGTAAGAATCTGGCTTGCTATAGCGACACGTGCTGTTTGACTACTGTATCAGATTCATATCAAGCCTATTCATAATTTATAGTGGCTTGAGTTTTATGCATGTGAAATTACAGAGATGTGACATTGGTTTTCTTTTATGCTTTATGGAGACGCAAATGGTCGCGGATAACTAAATTATAAGATATTTCTGGATGAACTTATGTTATCTTATTTATTCTCTAATAATTAGAAAATAAAGAAGTAGGTACATGTGAAAATTACCTATCCCAAGTCTCTCATACCATGGGAACTTAGATGCATTATTGGGCTTGTATTTTTTGAAAACTAGGGAAAGTTAGAAAAAGCAACACAAAGTAGAGGGGGAATCCCAATAGAGTTCCCTTCTGCTTAAGCCTTGGTGGGCTGTGCTGGGGGAGGTAGCGGGTGATGGCTTGTCCACCATCATTATTAAGAAATTAGTAGTTATTTTCTTTCATTCGTTCGGTGCTAGTGAAAAGAGAAAGTGGACACAGATATATGATAAGTTTCACCTTTGTTGAAATAATTATGTGAGTCCAAAAGGAAAAGAACGGTTTTATCTTTTATTTTCTCTCCTCGGTTATATAAACTAGATAAGATAAAAGTTTGTGACTTTCCATTGCCTAGTTTCTGAACAGTCTTCTATTCACATAAAAGGGATTTTATCCATGTATTTTTCATGATAACTTTAGTATGTTTCTAATGTATTTATTACACAGCTGCTCATGTTCTTATTTCAGTTTAATTTTCATATTGGCAGTGTCCAGATACAAATTATCTGTTTATGGGTGATTACGTTGACCGTGGATATTATTCGGTCGAAACTGTTACTGTAAGTAAATAAACAATGTCTTAATTGCTGCATTTGTGACATATTTTCATGTAAAATTCCTAATGTAGTAAATTTTCCTCCCTATAAATATTTTGGAAGAAGACACCTGCATTCTTACATTTGAATTAGTGATAAAAAAGAGTGCCATAATCATGTCATATTGAGATTTTCTATTACATGAATTTTTGACCGGTTATTGAGTATTCACGCAGGGTACAGTAAGCAGGTAGTGGAGAACAAAAACTGAATAATACCTTCACGTGTTTTTTCCTCCTAATTAAGTTCAAAACAAATTATCTTGTTTTCACTTATTGCAACTGCTGCTATATTAGATTATGTCTTAACTCCCTATAATGTGATCATGTGTCCAAGCTTCCATTCTTTATCTTAGTACTGGTCAAGGGATGCTGACTAAAATGGAACAACACGGAGTATGTTATATGACTCTTCTATATCTTCTTGATTTTGTCTCTTAAACAACAGCAGGCCTTTTAACCTTTTCTTGTCTATAAAATCATCTGGATGAGACCTGCATTTATCTGAATAATTTTTGGTATAAAATCTGAGTAGCTGAAGAGTTTGTGTAAACTTGGTTTTACAGCTATTGGTAGCCCTAAAAGTGCGTTATCCTCAACGACTAACAATTCTCAGAGGAAATCATGAAAGCCGACAGGTATGAATGATATCATTTTTCCAGACCTCTTACTTGGTCAATTTAGTGCTGTTGGGTCCAATGTTTCATTTTGGCTCTCTGGTCTGATCATCCTTTTCAGTTTTCATTGGAGCTGACGCAGGTGTCTGGTTAGAACTTAGAATTAATAGTTTATCTTACAGTCTTACTTGTAGGTTCATTTTCCCATTCTAGTTAAATACTGGTGCATGATGGTGAGTTCATTCCTGATAATTTTTTTTATAATAGTTCTTCTTGTTCCTTCCGTTTCTTTTTTGTGATTTTCTTTTCCCCCTCTTTGCTTCTGCAATTTTTTATTCAAGTTTTGGCCTCCTTGGTTTTGGGGGTTGTTGGCAGTGGACAGGACATTGACTTTGACAATTGATTTTCTGGGTAACAAATGATTCAATCAAAGCAAACTTGTTTCAAGTTAAAGCTATTCTTACGAGATCCTTATTACACTCCATATATCTGTATCCAATGAATATCTTCTAGCAAAAAATTTCTGGTAAAGTCCTCATCAAACAGAAAAGCGAAATTCTGGTAGAGTTTCTGCTAGGTGCTTTGAGTTCCAACCTTGATGTGGGGTTGAGGAATAGTTGATTGATTGCTTTGGGTTCCAACCTTGATTTTCTCTACATGTTATTTGCTTAATCTGGCCCAGTTTACCTGTTTTTGGATCACATGTTGGCATCAATTTCCTCCATTTTAAACAGTACTTGGTGATTGACAAACTGATGGGAGGAAAGAAGAGATCCGCATTCTGTTGAGTGAGGATGTAGTAAAAAATTTCTGAGGAACTTGTTACTCTTGTGCTCTTTTAAACATAAGCTAATCTTTTCCTGAATTTTCCTGAATGTTATTTCCTTAATGCAGATCACACAAGTCTATGGGTTCTATGATGAATGCTTGCGGAAGTGAGTTCTTTAGACTATGGTGCTATATCCAGTTCCAAGTAAATTCTATCTTGCTGTTAGTATTGTGTATAATGCTTGGTGAAAACTTAGCTAACTTCACCAACGATAAGCATGTAAACACCAAACCAAATAAAGGTCCTGTGATATATACTTCTCTTAGTTGCTGAACACAGGACATCTAGATATCAAATTTATCACTGAGAGAAAATCTGAAACCTGAAAAAGGGAAGACAAAACTGAAATAATTATCCTTAAAATAATGAGTACTCTTTTAGTAATATTTCATGACTCGTAATCAAAGCTTCCTTACCAACTTCTGATCAAGAACAAAGCTTCCTTACCATGTCCAAAGTTTAGTGTTTGCTGTTGCATTATATCTCATATATTTATTTTTCTCTTATAGTTTTTATGCATTAAGAAATATCATTGATTTTTCAAATGCTGGTCGAGTACTTATAACCTAATTGATAATCTCGCAAGCAAAGACAGCTCCTACAGTTAGGAGCAGCTTACAGTAGATTTCAGAAAGACTAACAAGAAAGTTGGGAGCAGCTTCTTGAGGTTTTATAAACCTTTCACATAATTTAAACCTTTTTCTTTTGATACATTGGCCTTTTAGGGCCATTAATTTCTGATGATTGGGCTGTAGCCTGTATTTACTCAAAAGTAAACACCACCAACAATATACCCAATGAAATCCCACAACGTGGGGTCTGGGGAGGGTAGAGTGTACGCAGACCTTACCTCTACCTTAGTTGGTAGATCGACTGTTTCCGAGAGACCCTCGGCTCAAGACAGAGCATAAGCACAAGCAAAACAAGAGAAACGGTCAGACCCGGGCAAAAAATTTAAAGTAGTATGAAAATGCTGGTATCAAAAGCGAATAAGCCATGATAGCGCATTTTGAAAAAAGAAGCAGCAACTAATGCAGATAAATAAGATAAACAAAGTACACTAAAGAACATATATCAACAAAAATCAAACTACAGGGGACTATAAAGCAATACTGCGCCTATTAGTATGATAGGCTAAGCAGGCCTACAATAATAACACAACTATCAGTTTGCAAGTGCAAGTAGGACTACACTCGACTACCTATTACCCTTCTACCCTAATCCGTGTCCTCCACAACCCCCCTAAGGTCATGTCTTCAGTAAGTTGCAGCTGCGCCATATTCCGTCTAATCACCTCTCCCCAATACTTCTTCGGCCTACCTCTTCTCATCCTGAACCCGTCCATAGACAACCTCTCACACCTCCGCACTGGTGCATTTGTGTCTCTTCTCTGCACATGGCCAAATCATCTCAACCTCGCTTCCCACATCTTATCCTCCACCGAGACCACTCCACTCTGTCCCGGATATCATCATTTCTAATCTTATCTCTCCTTGTATGCCCACTCATCCATCTCAACATCCTCATCTCCGCAACTTTTATCTTTTGGATGTGCAAAGTCTTGACTGGCTAACACTTTGCCCCATACAACATAGTCGGTCTAACCATCATCTTATAGAACTTGCCTTTAAATTTTGGCGTCACCTTTTTGTCGCATAAGACTTCAGATGCGAGCCTCCATTTCATCCACCCTGCCCCAATACGTTGTGTGACATCGTCATCAATCTCTCCATCCCCTTGGATAATAGACCCGAGGTACTTGGAGCTTCCTTTCCTTGGAATGACTCGAGTACCATCTTCACCTCCACGCCTGTCTCATGGTCGCTCCCTTTAATGAACTTGCACTTCAAGTATTCTGTCTTGGTCCTACTCAACCTGAACCCTTTAGACTCCAGAGTCTGTCTCCTAGCGTTCACTCCACTGCGAATATCATCAATCAGGACTATGTCAACAACAACATACCCAGTGAAATCTTACAACGTGGGGTCTGAGGAGGGTAGAGTGTACGCAGACCTTACCTCTAGCTTGGTAGGTAGAGCAGCTGTTTTCGAGAGACCCTCGGCTCAGGACATGTAAAGCAGAAAAAAACAGTCAGACCCGGTCAAAATTTTAAAAAATTAAAAATTTAAAGCAGTATGCAAATGCTGATAGCAAACGCGAATACGCCATAATAGCTGCTTCATATTCCGTCTAATTACATCTCCCCAATATTTCTTTGGCCTACCTCTACCCCTCCTGAACCCGTCCATAGCCAACCTTTTATACCTTCGCACTGGGGCATTTGTGTCTCCTCCGCATGTCCAAATCATCTCAACCTCACTTTTCACATCTTTTCCTCCACCGAGGCCACTCCCACTTTGCCCCAGATATCATCATTTCTAATCCTATCTCTTCGAGTTTCCTCCCACTGTCCGTACCCTGATTTTGGCTCCATCATACATTTTCTTGATCGCCCTAGTGTACGCCACAGGTACACCTTTAGCCTCTAAATATTTCCAAAGAACCTCCCTAGGGACTTTATCATATGCCTTCTCGAGGTCAATGAAAATCATATGTAAGTCTCTATTCCTCTCCCTATACAACTCCACCAACCTCTTAATAAGATGAATGACTTCTGTAGTCAAACGCCCCGGCATGAATTCAAACTGGTTCTCGGAAATAGACACGCCTCTTCTTACCCTCATCTCCACGACCCTTTTCCAAACTTTCATGGTGGCTCAGCAGATTGATACCCTTATAGTTGTTGCAATTTTGGATATTACCTTTGTTCTTGTACAAAGGAACCATTGTACTCCACCTCCATTCTTCGTGTATTCTCGCCGTCATAAAAATGACGTTCAACAACTCAGTTAGCTACTCCAAGCCTGCTCTGCCTGCGCTTTTTCAAAATTCAACTGGGATCTCATCAGGTCCGGTCGCTCGTCCCCCGCGCATCCTGCGAACATCACCCTCAACTTCCTCAATCTTAATGCTTCTACAGTACCCACAATTCCGGTACCTACAAGATTGCTCCAGATCTCCCAACACAATGTCTCTATCTCCTTTTTCGTTAAAGAGTTTATGGAAGTAAGATTGCCACCTCTGCCTAATATGTGCGTCCTCCACCGGTACTTTGCGGTCCTTGTCCTTAATGCACCTCACGTGATCTAAGTCACGAGCCCTTCTTTTCCTCGCTTTGGTTAATCTATACAATTTCTTATCCCCGTTTTTTTACTCTAATTACACGTATAGGCGTTCAAAAGCCGTCGTTTTTGCCGCTGTGGCCGCTAGCTTTGCCTCCTTCCTCACCATCTTATACAGTTCCCTATTCGTACACTTCACCTCATCCTTACTTTTTACCAATTTCACCTCATCAACCTCTCCCCCATCTCCTTTGCACTAGACATGGTCAAACTCCCCCATTTGATTCTCAACCTGTCATCCACAACCATTCTCTTCTTCTCCATCTTGATTTCCAAATCTATCACCAAAAGCTTATGTCGGGTTGTAAGACACTCCTTTGGAATAACCTTGCAGTCTTTACAAAGACGGTTGTCAACCTTCCTAAGGAGCAAAAAGTCTATATGAGGCTTAGCCATCGAACTACGGAAAGTCACCAAGTGCTCCTCCTTCTTCAGGAACCTCGAATTGGCTATCACCAACCCAAAAGCTCTAGCGAACTCCAAAAGTGAGACGCCCCCCCCCCCCCATTCCTATCCTCGAGGCCAAAGCCTCCATGCACGTCGTCGTAGCCCCCCGGTCTAGGGATGGCAATTGGGCAGGGCGGGTGCGTGTGCGGGTACCCCCTCCCCCACATCCTTACTCGCCAGAAAATTTTATACCCATCACCAACCCGCCACCATTTTCAACATCCATATCCGCCTAGACGGGTATATTTCTAAATCCACACCCACTCCACCACTCAAGTGGATATCCGCCAATACCCGCCTGTACCCGCCAATCATATTTTGTAATCAATTCATTTATCATTTTGTCAACCTGCCAATTCATTATTATTGGGCCTATGAGTTGCTAAAATTATTTGTGCCAAATTATTTGGGCTTTAGATAAATATAAAGTTGTACAAATAAAATTATAATTGGTGGGTATAAGGCTGGCGGGTGGATTTGGGGCGGGCGATTAGATGCGGGGCATGTGGGTATGAGGCAGGTATACCTGCAAATCCACCACCTATCCATACCCGCCTACTATCCGCCAAATTTATACTCATACTCACTACCCATCAAAGTTATACCGATACCCGCCCCAACTGGGGCGGGTGCGGTGCGAATTTTCAAAATTGTACCCACTTGCCATCCCTACCCCTTGAAGTGACTCGATATGTCCATTGAAATTCCCTCCCACAAATAATTTCTCAGTGGGTGGTACTCTTGCCACCACATCGTCTGAATCCTCCCAAAAGCGCCTCTTCTCCTCTTCGGCCAAGCCCGCCTGCGGCGCGTAAGCACTAATAATGTTTATAGTGGATCATCTAACTACCAACTTAATCGCCATCATTCTATCGTTGACCCTCCTAACCTTTACCACTTGGTCCCTTAGCTCGCTGTCAACCAAAATGCCTGCCCCATTCATGTACTCCGACCTACCCGAGAACCATAACTTATACCCGTCCATCTCCTTAGCCTTAGGTCCTACCCATTTGGTCTCCTGGATACATGTTATATTAATCGTTCTTTTCTTAAAAATCTTAACTAGCTCTATGGACTTCCTTGTTAAAGTCTCAATGTTCCAAGACCCTATTCTCAGCCTAGCATCTCCCCTACCCCGCTTATCCCTCCAAACCCTCGCCCATGTCCCCAACCGAGAACATGACCCTAGTCTACCATCAGTCGTCAAAGTCGTCAAAGCCACCAAAGCAACTATAGACTAATCAACTATTTACCATAAAACAAGCAGAAATCAATGCGAAACACACAAATCAATGCGAAACACAAATTAACAAGAATTTAGGTGCAAGTCTAGCCATTATGAGAAACTGATATAGCTAAAGAGAAGACTAGTAACGGAAAGAATGTAAAGTAATATACAATACAACACAACAAACAAAATTTAACTACGAAGGTAAGAACAAAGAATGAATATGGGCACCTAGAGGTACCAACTCCAGGTGAATCTAACTTGCTTGTTGCCAAAAATCACTGTTCAGCTGTGCAAATGTTTGTCTAAAGTCGGAAAATTCTTGTTCACCGCCGGAAACTTGCGTAACTATGTAAACCTGCCCGAAACCAACTGTAGGGTTTATGTTTTGAGCCTGAGAACCCGAAGAAACCTAGTTTTCTTCGTCGGCGGCGGCGATGGTGGTCTCCGACAGTCCTTACTGACCAGATCTGTTTGTCGGTGGTGCCGAGTGACGGATTTCGGTTGGTAATCACCGGCGACGATACAACTTCGGCCGCTGGTGGTGGCGGAAAGATAGAGAAAGATTAGAAAGGGGGAAGAAAGAGAAAGAGAAAGAGAGAGGAACATGCAGCGTACCCGGTCGCCTGTTGTCGGTAGTCAGTGGTCGGTGGTGGTAGTCACCGGCGACGATACAACTCCGGCCACCGGTGGTGGCGGGTAGATAGAGAAAGAGTAGCAAGGTGGAATAAAGAGAAAGAAAACTGAGGACAGCAGTGCTAGGGTAGCGTACTTGGTCGCCGACGGTCAGTGGTGGTGGTGGTGCTACTGGTGTGTCGATGTCGGGGGGTGGCGACCGGGGATGTTACCGTTGGTGTCAATGTGTGTCGGGAGGGGGATGTTACCGTTGTATGTTAGAGAGAGACAAAATAGGAACAAGGATGTAATAGATCCAAAGTCTATGTCGTCTGCGAATAACATACACCATGGCACCTCCCCTTAGATTTTTCGCGTCAGTCCATCCATCACCAAGGCAAATAAGAATGGACTAAAAGCTGATCCCTGGTGCAGCCCATCATCACTGGGAAGTGCTTCGAGTCTCTTCCTACTGTCCGTACCCCGGTCTTGGCTCCATCATACATATCTTTGATCGCCCTAGTGTACGCCACATGTACACCTCTAATATCCAAACATCTCCATAGAACCTCCCTAGGGACTTTGTCATATGCCTTCTCGAGGTCGATGAAAACCATATTTAAGTCTCTCTTCCTCTCCCTATACTGCTCCGCCTACCTCCTAATAAGATGAATGACTTCTGTAGTCGAACGCCCCGGCATGAATCCAAACTGGTTCTCGGAAATAGCCACGTCTCTTCTCACCCTCATCTCCACGACCCTTTCCCAAGCTTTCATAGTGTGGCTTAGCAGCTTGATATCCCTATAGTTGTTGCAACTCTGTATGTCACATTTGTTCTTGTACAAAGAAATCATTTACTCCACCTCCATTCTTCGAGCATTCTCACCGTCTTAAAAATAACGTTAAACAACTCAGTCAGCCATTTCAAACCTACCTTGCCCGCGCTCTTCCAAAATTCAACTGGGATCTCATCAGGCCTGGTCGCTCGTCCCCTGTGCATCTTGCGAACAACACCCTTAATCTCCTCAACCTTAATGGTTCTACAATACCCAAAATTCCGGTACCTACCAGATTGCTCCAGATTTTCCAGCACAATGTCTCTATCTCCTATTTCGTTCAAGAGTTTATGGAAGTAAGACTGCCACCTCCGCCTAATATGCGCGCCATCCCCCATTACTTTAAACACCTTCTTCAAAATAACTTGGTGTGTATCAGGCTAAATTTCTCACTACTAATCACCCCCCTTGAAAGTTTTGTGGTGCACATCAGAACTAGTGTTCAAGATCCATCTCACAGAACTGGAGTAGCATAACCAATTTTGAAGTGATATTTCTATAATATTGGATGGAACATTGGGCAGAAATAAGTTACCTTCCAGTCTCTATCTTTAAAAGCTCATTGTCACGATTTCCTCATTAGGTCTTTTAATTGTTCATTCATCTAAAGTTATATGTGGATGGTGCTTATATTTGTTACCCTTTCATAAGATTTGGGGCGTGGAGCGTGAAATGGAATTGAAGGTCCTCTTGAGGAACCAAACCTATAAAAGTTGCTTCTTTAGACCCGAAACATTGTATTGTTTTATACCTGTTTATGACATCTTATCTGTTAGGATTTATTCTGATTTAGTTTTAGCAAGCTGCATATATTTGGCTTGCACACAGATACGAGGGCCTATACTTGGATATGGAGCTGAGTTCTATGGCTCTGGTTGATTGTGTTCTTGTGTATTATCTCCTCTTGTATAATTCTGATGCTGATATTTAAAGCATTTTATTTTCTTGACAGGTATGGCAATGCTAATGTTTGGAAAACTTTTACTGATCTATTTGATTATTTTCCTTTGACAGCATTGGTTAGTTAATCACTCTTGATTAATCTTTACAGTCTCTTGGACCATCTTATCTTAACAGCAATGTAGCCTGCTATAGCATAAGCTTGCATCTGAGCTCAAATATTAAGCTTTTTACCTTGTCCTATAAACTTTTCCTAACACTACCAAATCTACATTAGTAGCTGCTAAAAAATGTCGCTTACTTCCTCTGGTCTAAAGTATTAGTTTCTTGTTTGTTTTTAAAAAGCAACCACGCACTGCTTCATATTCTCCTGCTTAATGAGCAGCTTCACTTTTTTTTTCTCAAAAGATGAGCTGCTTCACTTTTCTTACTCGTACATTCTTCGGTAAGTTGTAACAAACAAATACAACTGAAAGCTTCAAGGAAAGCCATAGAAATTTATCACACCAACTTAGACCAAATAAGTCTAGGTAGGCCGGTGGCTAGGCAGTTTCAGCCCAAAAGCTGAGACTTTTTAAGCCAGCCAATCTAGAAAATTGGATTGGAGTAGGGGAAGTGGATGTGGTGGAGCTGGATGTGCGTTGTTTCGAGGATGAGCTAAGAGCTCGTTCCTCTTAGTGTTCCTTCTTTCTCTTCTTATGCGACTGTTTAACCAATTTTGTATTATGAGGGAGGAATAGTTCCCTCGCATTTAAGAGGTTTCACTATGTACAGGTTAGAAATATACCTTCTAGCAGAGTGCTTCTGTTTAGGTTCACATTAATTTCTTAGAAATTTAATGCAAGTCAGAATTCCCTCATTTCTGGTTGTCCTTGAGCCAGGGGTCTATCGGAAACCTCTCTACCTCCAAGGTAGGGGTAAGGTTTTCGTACACTCTACCCTCCCCAGACCCCACTTTGTGGGATTACACTGGGTATCTTGTTGTTGTTGTTTGCCAGAATTTCCTCATTTATTTAGGAAAGAATAGCAGAACATGATTTTTTAGTAAGGGCATGAATTCTTAAAATAAATATTGGAAAAATGGCCTCTTTTTGTTAGCTCAACCTTATGCATACCAATATAAGAAGCATTGGCAAGGGTGAATACTTCGTCGTAGATTAATAGTCTGTAGTCAGGTTTTCCTACATTCTGTCGGGGAAGTGTGGTGGCTTCAGCTTGGCTTGTGTAGTTTTGGAAGATACGATTGCCTGTTGATGACCCATTTGATATCTTTCTGACCATGTTAAATGTATCTTGTAAGTGCAAGAATTCGCTTCCTTTACTCATGTTGCCAAATATCAAAATTCTAGGTTGAATCCGAAATTTTTTGTTTGCATGGAGGACTGTCTCCATCTATTGAAACCCTTGATAATGTAAGAAGTTTTGACCGTGTCCAAGAAGTTCCTCATGAAGGGGCCATGTGCGATCTTTTGTGGTCAGACCCAGATGATCGTTGTGGTTGGGGTATGTCACCCCGGGGTGCTGGATACACTTTTGGGCAGGTACTTTTACTGTATACTTGAGATTTCTTACTTCCATCCTCTTGCTCTGTATTCTTGAGATATTTTTTTTCAGATTTTCATCTGGCAAACAACTATATGCTGCACCTGTCTGTAATTTTACAGGACATTTCTGAGCAATTTCACCACACCAACAATCTAAAGCTGATAGCTCGAGCTCATCAGCTGGTCATGGAGGGATATAACTGGAGCCATGTAACTAATTACTTCTTATTTTTCATACATCTAGTGATACTATTCCTCTGTAAAAACCTTGATTAAATGTAACATCTGCTACAGGAACAAAAGGTTGTCACTATTTTTAGTGCACCAAATTATTGTTATCGCTGTGGAAACATGGCCTCTATTTTGGAAGTTGATGACTGCAGAGGGCACACGTTTATCCAGGTGCTTATAATCTAGTTTAGTCTGGTATTCCTAGAATTATTTTCTTGGATTTACTGACATCTTTCGCTGGAATCTTTGAATGTAACTGTGAATGTAAGGTCTAATTTGGTCTTGTTACGTTGATATATGTGGCTCAGTTAATGGAACACCCTAAAAACCATGTCATTGCAGTTTGATCCAGCTCCAAGAAGGGGAGAACCGGATGTAACACGAAGAACCCCTGATTACTTCTTATAAAATTGTTGGAGAACATTATCTGTTGTCTGCCAAGTGCTGGGTTTTTACGATAATTTCCATCTGCTGTCGAGATGTGAGCACAATTATGGCAAGCTAATAGGCTGCTCTTGGGAGGTAATCGGAGGACCAAGAGGCTTGACCAGGTCCCCTTGGTTTAAGTCATATTCTAACCTATGTTGGGAAATATTATAGTTGGGGAAGTGCAACCAGCAATGCTGTAATGTATCATTTCATGAAGACTTCTTTTCTGTTCCTTTCCATGCTCTGATTTTCAGTCTTAGTGTGATATTTTTGACAACTTTGACATATGTTGGTTGCAAGGAAGTCTGTTGTGTAAAGTTAAGAATCTTCTTTACAGTGTAACTTTTACCTTGTTAAATCAGCTGATCCTTTCTGGTGAAATTGGTTTTTAACTTTGTGACATCGACAAGACAACTATGTATGGTGTGGATCATGATTTGTTACTTAAGCACTACCATTGTCTTGAAATGAAAAAGGTGCTCCAAAAAGAGTAACAGCTCCCACATAGGGCAGCCCGGTGCACTAAGTTCCTGCTATGCGCGGGGTCCGGGAAAGGGTTGGACCACAAGAGTTTATTGTACACAGTCTTACTTTGTATTTCTTCAAGAGGCTATCCCACATCCAAAGGAGTTTTCCCTATTTACTTGTCATTTTCAGCACGATATCTCTTTAGGAGGATGAAATCTTGACTTGTCTCTGGTCTCAAGATTGTCTCGTGTACCTACATTTTCAACTTGTAACCAGCACGCTTATTAAGTTCAGTAGAAAAAGCACAATATAATGTTGAAGCCAAGGTGTCCAAGGTATAGGGTCTGATTTTATTGGTGGCAGGTTTGTTGACAATTAATATTATACTAGATGTCTTTCTCCTTGTGCGCCTAATCTGATAATTATTTTTAAATGTATCATTTTACTTTATATTTCCAGTCTTATTTCTCGATACTAGAGGTGTTAACTTAAGCCTAAACTTATATAATCTGCAGAACTCGCTTAACGTTGGATAGACATTTGAATGACATAATTAAGGATGTGTCACAAAGGGTTACATTTGGAATTGATCAGTCAAACATTGGACTAATGGACTACAAAAGTGAAACAAAACCATTTCTACATAAAAAATAGATTTGCAGCTAAATTGAACCATGCCAAATTCAATTTGCTATGCTGCAAGTTAGCATTTACTAATAAGATGACCCAGCACACTAACAAGAGAGGGAGGATTACTCTAGCTTCAAAATAGAACTAAGGCCACCATCCACAGCCAAGTTCTGACCACTAATGTAAGCTGATTCATCTGATGCCAAGAGAAGTGCTGCTTGTGCGACATGCTTGGTGCTCAACGTAACACCTTTCAAGTTGGCATTTAAACAAATTGACGCTTCCAATGAATCAGCATCCCAGCCGTAGGCTTTGCATACGAGGGGCGTCACAATGCCATAGGGCGACACCCTGATCCTGTGCGGACCTAGCTCACGTGCGGCCGCTTTCACAATGCCTACGACCGCGTGCTTGGACGCTACGTAGGCCAAGGAAGCGGCCCCAGCTAGGATACCCTCTAAGCTTGCGGTGCATATGATGGACCCGCGGATTTTCTTAGCAAGCATGACTCGAGCCGCGTGCTTGACAGCTAAGTCAGATCCTCGCGCATTGACGGTCATCGTCTTGTCGAAGACCGTCATGTCCATGTCGAGGACGCTTGCAACGTCCTGACACTGCTGAACATGATGTCGAGAGTGCCGTATTTTTTCGACCGCGTAGGCGACGGTTTCCTCGACTTGTTTCTCATCGGTGACGTTGCAGTGGTGGAAGCTGTCCATGTCTGTTCCGATGGACGCCACCACTTGGAGGCCGAGTTCGTCTTGAATTTCGGTGATGACCACGTGGGCCCCATGTTCGACGAACAATCTTGCACTTGCTTCACCAATGCCACTTGCAGCACAGCCACTTTGCCCTCCAACCTGGATGCATGCCATGAAAAAACAAACCAAAGATTATACTTTTGAATTTAAGTTATATACCATACCTCGTAAATATATTTTATACTATCAGTATAGTTATTTTTACCAAATTATCAATTAGTGCTTACTAAGAGACTTACCCCTAATAACTATTTGATTGTGTAAATATTTTTAGCTTAGGGATGCATGCATGCACATTTTATAATTTACAACTTTATCACTTGCAAAATTATGCATAGGAATGGAGAGTAGATATGTACATTAGAGACGTCCTGGTGATAGTGAAATGATATTGATAAACTGATGATCCACTATTTTGAGACAGCTAGCTAATTCAAATGAGCAAGAGAAAAGAAAGAAATTAAAAGCACAGATTAGCACCATTAATTTAAATAATTACCTGAGCTTATTTGCCATTATTGGAGTATACATGTATGTACAAGCGGAACTTCCTTGTTGCAGCACTGGTAAATTTACTTGGTTCTTATGGAGGTGTCTACGTACTCCCTTGCATTCACAAATGTATTTTTATATTGATCTGGGGAACTAGAACTGTTCTCTTTAATTAGTCCTCCTTTTCCCGGGAAACTGTCCATTTAATTTTGTTGACTTACCTTGAGCAATGCAAAGATTAAATTATGGGGAAAGCGGGATACAAATAACACTACAATAATAATCGCTGTGAAATCTACTATTCTCTCGGTCTCAATTTATGTGGCACGGTTCAGATTTTGAGAGTCAAACAGTAAAATTTTGATCGTGAATTCATTCATAAAATCTTTAAATTTTTTGAAATAAAATTTATATACTTGGAAACTACGTAAAAAGTACTATAAGTCACAATAATTGATAAATCAAAATATATAAAAAATATATAAAAATATTACGATCAGACAAAGACTTGTTTGAATCTCGAAATCCTAAAGGTGCTATATAACTTGAGATGTATGGAATATTTCTAATAATATGACTATCTCCGATCCTTCTTAGTCGTAATGGTTATTATAAATAATTAATAAAAAATACTTGTAGTTTTATAAAATCAATTATTTTTTCCATCTTACACTTACTCTAATAAACGTTGAGAGAGACTAATATGATGAACATAAGAGATCAATAATTTAATAAGAGTAATTTAATCAAATTATTATTTCATTAATATGTTGTTAATTGTTAGTAATCTGTATTCCAAAAAAAACCAGTAAATAATAAACACTGAAAATAAACAAAATCAGTGTTGAAAAAATAAGAATAATTTTTTCAGAATATAATCGAGCCCACTTAGTTCAAAGTGTGTCCTTAAGGAAATTATTCCCCTCACAGTACTCGAGGTTGATGGAATATCCCCTCACATGATAGAACGATTATCTTACCAGAATAGTAGTACTCCAAACTCTGGTAGCGGCGAACCACTCAACAGTAGTATATCACACAGAATTGATTCGTGCAGAAAAAGAAGAAGATTTTGTAGTTCAGAAAATTAGTAAGTAAAATTCTGAAGAATCAAATGAATTTATAGCCATGGAAATCTTGTTTACGAAGGTTTGCAACCCTTCCGAACAATCACTAAAAGCGGTGGGAAATTTAAATGTGGGAAAGAAACCGGTCGCGGTCGGCGGATCCGCCGGTCGCGGTCGTGGTCACTAACGGGTAGGATTGGATAAGTTAATTAATTTAATTAAATAATAATTAATTAAATAATTAAAAATTAAAGAAAATTTGGTCCAAATTCAAATCCAAATCCAAATCCAAATCCAAATCCAAATCCAAATCCAAAGCCGAAGCCGAAGCCGAAGCCGAAGCCGAAGCCGAAGCCGAGCCGAGCGAGCGACGACGACGGCGCGAGGGGTCCTTGCCCCCTCAACCCTTTTACTGACAAGAAGGAGTAATTCTACTTATAAGTAGAAGAACTTTTCTTTCCACTACCGATGTGGGACAACTCCCACTTTTCTTTCCACTACCGATGTGGGACAACTCCCACTTTCTTTCCACTACCGATGTGGGACAACTCCCACTTTTCTTTCCACTACCGATGTGGGACAAATGATTATTTTATAGAGCAAGAGGGAACTCCCTCAATTTCCCATTCAATCTATCATTTAATCCCAACAATCCCCCACATGAATGGGGAATGACTATAAGATAAAGGAATGCGCTGATAAGTGTGATATACAAGCGAGAATTGACTGCATCTGGATAAGTAGGTTTCCCTTTGAACTTTCCGTAGTGAACTTATATCGGATATACTCGATCAATCGGTAGATTTGATATCTTTGAACCGTCGAACTTTGTTGTATACCTAGACAACATAAGTCACACAATCAACCCTCAACCGTTTATGGTTCTCACGGTTGTGTTCGTTTCAGCCATGAACACCTCCTGGTTTCATGAGTGTGTAGAGAATGGGCCTTTCTTCTCATTCCCTTTTAAAGCGGCTTACACTTAACACTCACATAGGTGATTTCTAAACATGTGGTCCTATATCCACATTATCTGGTCATACACTGCCAGATTTAGATAATCATTAAAGAACCTTAATGCTTTATTAACTCATTAACAAGCCATAAGGTTTTATCCTTATTTCTGAATATTGTCTTCATCCGAAAATGGGTTGAGTTATTTGACAATGTTGAACCGTCAGTCACAACTTTGTTTGATCTCCTTGAACCTAGCTCTTGGGATCTCCAGTCTGCTAGGTAGAGTTACCGCCATGATGACTTGTCCTCGGCCTTAACCCCATTCCCATTTATGATCTACTAACTCCCTCTCTAGATAAGCCTTTTGTAAGCGGATCCGCCACGTTATCTCTTGACTTTACATAGTCAATCGTGATAACGCCACTAGAGAGGAGTTGTCTAATGGTATTGTGTCTTCGTCGTATGTGACGAGATTTTCCGTTATACATTACGCTCCCTGCCCTACCTATTGCTTGATTGTCACAATGTATACATATAGGAGCCAAAGGTTTGGGCCAGAATGGAATATCTTCTAAGAAATGCCGGAGCCATTCAACTTCTTCACCGGCCTTGTCTAAAGCTATAAATTCAGATTTCATTGTAGAGCGGGCGATGCATGTCTGTTTTGATGATTTCCAAGACACTGATCCACCCCCAATTGTGAAAACATAACCACTCGTGGATTTAACTTCAAATGACCCGGTGATCCAATTTGCATCACTATATCCTTCGATCATGGCGGGATATTTGTTATAATGCAAAGCATAGTCTTGGGTGTGTTTTAAATACCCCAAGACTCGTTTCATTGCCATCCAATGAGTTTGATTGGGATTACTCGTGAATCGACTCAGCTTGCTTATAGCACATGCTATATCTGGTCGTGTACAATTCATAATATACATCAAACTTCCCAAAACTCGTGCATAGTCCAATTGTGAGTCACTTTCACCTTTATTCTTTTGAAGTGCAAAACTTACATCAATTGGAGTTTTTACAACATTGAAATTTAAATACTTAAACTTGTCAAGTACTCTTTCAATATAATGAGACTGCGATAATGCTAGACCTTGTGGAGTTTTATGAATTCTGATGCCTAAGATCAAATCAGCAACTCCTAAGTCTTTCATATCAAATTTGCTAGCCAGCATACGCTTCGTAGCATTTATATTGGTAATATCTCTACTCATTATCAACATGTCATCAACATATAAACAAACAATGACTTCATGATTTGGAGTATTTTTAATGTAAACACATTTGTCACACTCATTAATCTTAAATCCATTTGCCAACATTGTTTGGTCAAATTTCGCATGCCATTGTTTGGGTGCTTGTTTAAGTCCATAAAGTGACTTAACAAGTTTGCACACTTTCCTTTCTTTACCAGGAACCACAAAGCCCTCAGGTTGTTCCATGTAAATTTCTTCCTCCAATTCTCCATTTAAGAAAGTCGTCTTGACATCCATTTGATGGATTTCAAGACCATATCTGACACGCCAAGGCTACTAACACCCGAATAGATGTTATTCTTGTTACCGGCGAGTATGTGTCAAAGTAATCAAGACCTTCTTTTTGTCTATAACCTTTGACCACAAGTCTTGCCTTATATTTGTCAATAGTGCCATCAACTTTCATTTTCCTTTTAAAAATCCATTTTGATCCTAAAGGTTTATTTTCAGGAGGAAGATCAACCAATTCCCATGTATGGTTGTTCAAAATTGATTCAATCTCACTATTGACTGCCTCTTTCCAAAATCTTTGAATCGAGAAGAAGACATCATTTGCTTTAAATGTTTGAGGCTCATTTTCAAGCAAGAATGTCACAAAATCTGGTCCAAAGGAAGTAGATGTCCTTTGACGTTTGCTACGCCTTGCATCCGCTTTACTTGGTGTATTTTCCTTTGGTTCTTCCCGCGGTCGTTTAGATCTTTCACTTGACGACTCATATTCAGTTTTATACGGATAAGTATTTTCAAAGAATTCAGCATTATCTGATTCAATTACCGTATTTACATGAATTTCGGGATTGTCCGATTTGTGAACCAAAAACCGACAAGCTTTGTTGTTTGTAGCATAACCAATAAAAACACAATCCACGGTTTTTGGTCCGATTTTTACCCTTTTGGGCAAAGGAACTTGGACCTTTGCTAAACACCCCCACACTTTGAAATATTTCAAGTTGGGTTTTCTTCCTTTCCATAGTTCATATGGAATAGATTGTGTTTTGCTGTGGGGCACCCTGTTGAGTATTCGGTTAGCTGTAAGGATAGCTTCCCCCCACAAGCTTTGCGGTAAACCGGAACTTATTAGTAAGGCATTCATCATTTCCTTTAATGTTCGGTTTTTCCTTTTCGCAATTCCATTTGATTGTGGTGTGTAAGGCGATAGTTTGATGAATAATTCCATATTCTAAACATATCTCTGCAAAGGAGATTTGTACTCTCCTCCCTATCACTTCTAATCATTTTTATCTTTTATTCAATTGATTTTCCACTTCATTTTTGTATTGCTTAAATGCATCAATTGCTTCATCCTTACTATTAAGCAAATACACATAACAATATCGAGTGCAATCATCAATAAAAGTTATAAAATACTTTTTCCCACCGCGAGATGGTATTGACTTCATATCACATATATCTGTGTGAATTAAGTCTAAAGGATTTGAATTCTATCAATAGACTTATATGGATGTTTAACAAACTTAGATTCGACATGCATTTCACATTTAGATTTATTACACTCAATTTAGGCAATACTTCTAAATTAATCAATTTCCATGAGGTTTTGTAGTTGACATGTCCTAAACGAACATGCCATAAATTATTTGACTCCAATAAGTAAGACGAAGTCTGAATTCTTATTAATATCACAACAACCATTACATTGAGTTTGAAAAGGCCCTCGGTGAGGTACCCCTCTCCTATGAACAAATCATTCTTACTTATTACAATTTTCTCACTAACCAACACACATTTAAACCCGTTTTTGACGAGTAGTCCGGCTGAAACTAAATTCTTCCTAATTGTTGGAACGTGCATAACATTGTTGAGAGTCAGGACCTTGCCGGAAGTCATCTTCTAGTATCTTCCCATATCCTTCAACCTTGGTCATTGATTTCCCATAAACAGTACCTCTTCGGGTCCAATGAGCATAGGTTGCAAATGCTTCTTTTGTAGCGCAAACATGTCGAGTGGCACCGAATTAAGCCCCCACTCCTTTGGGTTTCCAACCAAATTGCACTCCGATAGCATTGCACACAGATCATCCATATCATCATTCTTTTCCACCATATTGGCTTGTCCTTTTCCCTTGTTCTTTTTCGGGAGACGACAATCTGGGGCTTTGTGGCCAGCTTTCCCACAATTAAAGCAGTTGCCCTTGAACTTTTTCTTGTTGGAATCCTTCTCCTTTCCAGAAGGCCTCTTCCTTTTCTTGTTCTTTTTTAGAGCAAAGATCTTCAACGATGTTTGCCCCTTCAATTGGTGAAGTCTTACGGTACCTCTTCTCAGCGGTTTTGTTATCTTCCTCGATCTTGAGACGAATCACAAGATCTTCCAACTTCATTTCCTTTCTTTTGTGCTTAAGATAATTCTTGAAATCTTTCCATGAGGGCGGCAACTTCTCAATCATTGCAGCCACTTGGAACGCTTCATTTACTACCATACCTTCAGCAATAAGGTCATGGAAGATAAGTTGAAGCTCTTGAACTTGGGTTCCAACGGTTTTTCCATCCACCATTTTGTAGTCTAGGAATTTGGCAACCACAAACTTCTTCAAGCAAGCATCTTCAGTTTTGTACTTCTTTTCAAGTGCACTCCATAGTTCTTTGGAAGTCTCTACTGCACTGTAGACGTTGTACAAGTCATCTTCTAAGGCACTCAAAATGTAGCCTTTGCACAAAAAGTCAGCCTGTTTCCAAGCCTCAGTAACCATGAACTTTTGGTTGTCAGGCATGTCGGCGGCAGGCACGGGAGGGTCCTCATTGGTGAACTTTTGCATACCAAGGGTGGTAAGCCAAAAGAACATTCTTTGCTGCCATCCTTTAAAGTTGGCACCGGTGAACTTCGCAGGTTTCTCAGCCGGTGGCACAGCGGTACGAGTCGTAGGAGTAACCGCTGGTGCAGTAATTGCAGAGGTAGTTCCAGTCTCAATTGCCATTATTCGTTTGTCACTGTCAAATCGACAAACTGTTTTAGTTAATAAAACCAGAATAGCAATTCAATCACAGACTTAAACGATGAAGATTTTATTTCTTCAAATTGCAGTATAATTATGAAACTTTAGTATTCCAACGAAGTTTTTATATCTTCGAGTCAGAATACTAATATTCATATGGAGTAGAAAACTGCACAAGTTTTAATCTCCAAACCAGAATACAACAACGATGAAGTTTTTATGTTCTTCAAATCGTTGTACAAGTATGAACTTTAATATTCCAACGAAGTTTGTATGTCTTCAAGTCAGAATATGAAATTTCACACGGAGTAGAAAACCACACGGGTTTTAGTCTCCAAAACAAAATACAGATTAATCTAAAAATATAATTTCCTTAAGATTGTTAGTAATCTGTATTCCAAAAAAAACCAGTAAATAATAAACACTGAAAATAAACAAAATCAGTGTTGAAAAAATAAGAATAATTTTTTCAGAATATAATCGAGCCCACTTAGTTCAAAGTGTGTCCTTAAGGAAATTATTCCCCTCACAGTACTCGAGGTTGATGGAATATCCCCTCCCAGGATAGAACGATTATCTTACCAGAATAGTAGTACTCCAAACTCGTAGCGCGAACCACTCAACAAAGTAGTATATCACACGTAATTGATTCGTGCAGAAGAAGAAGAAGATTTTGTAGTTCAGAAAATTAGTAAGTAAAATTCTGAAGAATCAAATGAATTTATAGCCATGGAAGTATTGTTTCTGAAGGTTTGCAACCCTTCTGAACAATCACTAAAACTGGTGGGAAATTTAAATGTGGGAAAGAAACCGGGTCGCGGGTCAGAAGCGGATCCGGCCGGGTCGCGGGTCAGGGTCACTAACGGGTAGGATTGGATAAGTTAATTAATTTAATTAAATAATAATTAATTAAATAATTAAAAATTAAAGAAAATTTGGTCCAAAAAGATTATCAATCAATCAGATCATTTGACCAAATCCAAATCCAAATCCAAATCCAATCCGAATCCGAATCCGAATCCGAAGCCGAAGCCGAGCCGAGCCGAGCCGAAGCCGAAGCCGAGCCGAGCGAGCGAGCGACGACGGCGCGAGGGGTCCTTTCCCCCTCAACCCTTTTACTGACAAGAAGGAGTAATTCTACTTATAAGTAGAAGAACTTTTCTTTCCACTACCGATGTGGGACAACTCCCACTTTTCTTTCCACTACCGATGTGGGACAAATGATTATTTTATAGAGCAAGAGGGAACTCCCTCCATTTCCCATTCAATCTATCATTTAATCCCAACACTAAGAACCATAGGACATGCCAAAAAAAAAACATGACATGTAGGGATGATAATTGGGCGGGGCGGGTGCGGGTAAGCAGTAAAACAAAGTCATTATGGCCCCTCCCCCGCACCTGTATCCACCAGAAAATTTTATATCCGCCACGGGCATCCGTACCCGCATAGGCGGGTATATTCCTAAATCCACACCCACTCCACCACCCAAGTGGATATCCGTCACCCACCAATACTCGCCTGTACCCACCTGCCATATTTTGTAATCAATTCATTTGTGATCAATTAGTGATCAACATGATCCCAAAAATTCAAATTTCAAAAATTATCCCAAAAATTTGAGTCAAGAATCAATACTGTCACGATCTCATTTTCTTTGGGAGCGAGAGAGGATAATTCCTGATGTTTTCACCATCAGAATTCCCCATTTTTTTCATCTCTTCCCCCTTACACAACAAAGAATCAAGAAAACAAAATTTCCAAGAAAATCCAAAAATTATCCACCCAAAAGCTATATATTACAAATATAGACAAAATCCAGATATTATTTTAGCTATATAAGCTAAAGTTTTTCAATTTTTTCAATTGAACTCCACAAACCCAATAGGTAAAATTTAACAAATGCACAAAAATTGACCGCACCAAGACAACCTAAAGCACAAAGCAAATACAACAATATTTTCCAATATTTCCCGATCAACATCTCCTTTAAAGAAAAAGGCAGAGACGTCGAGGTGGCTCGTAAAAAAAGTTTGTGATTTTTCTTTTAAAGAAAAAGGCAGAGACGTCGAGAATGAGAGAGGGAGAAGAGACGACGTGAAGGGGAACGAGAGAGAGGGAGAAGAGACGACGTGAAGGACTGAAGAGGCGTAGGGTTTTGAGTTTTGTTGGAGAATGAGAGACTTGTCGTGACTTATGGGTTGAAGGCACGACTTATGGGCTGCTAATATTTTGGGCTTGGGGCGGGTATAAGGTGGGCGGGTAGGCAGTTGGATGCGGGGCAGGGGAGGCGAGTATGACTGCAAATCCACCATCTACCCGCCTACCTGTGACGGGTACATTTTGAATACTCATACCCGCCTACTATCCGCCAAAGTTATATCCATACCCGCTTCAACTGGAACGAGTGCGGTGAAGAATCCGTAAAATTATACCCACCTGCCATCCCTAATGACATGTACTAAAAAGGGACCAGAGGGGTATTATTATACTCCTACTTACTTCCTCAAGACTTGCGCGGGATGAGTAATGAACATTTAAGAGATCCTGATTTGAACGTTCCTGCCGCATGAAGTTAAGTATTCATGCATGATCAACACTTGGTACTTGGTAGGCATACAATATAAATGTTATTTTTACAGAAATAGGAGCACTTGTTTTCTTCAACCTCCAGTATGCAATAACACCCTTACCAAGGCATTCAAAATATATTATATATACTCCTAGTAGTTAGTATTCAATAGTTCTCATGCTTCCTCAATTTTTTCTTTTCTTCCAAGGAAATTCTTAAGGGACTGTTTGGAAAGCTACCTGTTACGTAATTGGAATTGGTGTAATTGCTAGGGTTATAATTACCCAACCTAGTAGTTATACAGTATAGTAATTGCGTCAGCCTATTTATTTATCATAACGTAATTATAATATAATTACAAGTATACTGTTTAGTTGCACAAATTTAATTACACAGTTAGATTAATTTAAGAATAAAATTTAATTATCAAAATTAAAAGTTAATATTTGACAAATATGGCCACGACTTCCTTTGATAAATTTACTTATTAGAGTTCTGACGAATTTAAATTTCAGCCACTTCTTAGCTCACGTTGATACTGAGGAAGATCAAATAGTAAAAGAGAATTAATACTTTTTCCTTAACAAAGACTTGCCAAACACAACACTCATAATAAAACAAAAGAATACTTAGTAAGAGAAATATTTTCGTAACCGCACAAAATGCCAGTTCTGCAAAGTTCACTATAAAATGGGTTACTACATGAAGTAGAAATGTATATATGTAGATCAAATAAGTAAAATGGTACTGAATAGACGAGGATTAATACTTACATTGATCGTCCTTCGTGCACAAACTTGTTCGACGTTAACGTAAATAGTATTTATCATATGCATGATAACTAATTCATTTAGGTGTGGGTATTTATCCTTTTAAGGAAGTTCTTGTTAAGAGTCCCACATCGGAAATGTAATGAGAACATGGACTCCTTATATGGACTTGGACAATCATCATCCTACAAGCTAGCTTTTGGGGTTGAGTTAGGCCAAAAATCCATTCTTTACATGGTATCAGAGTCAGACCCATTCCAATTCTATGTTCACCGATGTTGGGTCCCCAAATTATGTCATCCACGCTCCAGTTAACGGGGTCTGGGAGTGCGGGGGAGTGTTAAGAGTCCCACATCGGAAATGGAATGAGAACATGGACTCCTTATATGGACTTGAACAATCCTCTCCCTACAAGCTAGCTTTGAGGTTGAGTTAGGCCCAAGTTTCATTCTTTACAATTCTGCAAAAATAAACTTATCATATTGATTTGTGATGTTACTTTGTGGTATTCTTTAAGTATCTTCAAAAGGTATATATGATAGATCCACATTAATCATTTACAGAAATTGAAAGAGAATAATCCCTTGATTATTTTCATTAATGAAGATGTATATATACATGATATACAATACCTAATGATGAAAAATAAATCTACCTTTTTACAATACAAGACTAATTCCTTTTCCTAATGCAATACTACTATCATAATTACACTTGTACAAGAATTCTACAAATATGGTAAATTATATACAAAATCCTCCTAATTGATATACACGATCAACACCATGTATATCTTGTCTTTCACACCCCCGTAGTCATAGCGGGCGGTTGCCGTATGCTGAGACTGCCCCTAAAATCTTTCAACAGAACTAAGGGAAGACCCTTAGTAAAGATGTCAACAATTTGGTACCGTGAAAGGGCATGCAAGACACGTACTTGCCCATGAGCTACCTTTTTGCGAACAAAGTGAATATTCATCTCGATATGTTTAGTGCGCTGATGTTGGACCAGATTCCTATAGAGATATACTGCACTAACATTATTACAGTATACCACGGTAGCTTTATGAATAGAAAAGTGAAGCTCTAATAGAAGATTACGCAGCCAATAGGACTCAGACACCATATTGGCTACCCCTCGATACTTGGCCTCCGCACTGGATCACGATAAAGTAGCCTGGTATTTTGCCGACCAAGAGACCAAGTTATCACCAAGAAACATACAATAGCCAGATATCGAACGTCTGGTATCTGGACATCCACCCCAATTAGCATCTGTATAAGACACAAGAGTTGAGACGAATGATGGATATAAATACAAATCATAATCAAGAGTGCCATGTATGTGATGTATAATGCATTTAAGAGTATGCATGTGCTCGTCCCTCAGATCATGCATAAATAAACACACCTGCTGCACTACATAAGTAATGTCAGGCCTCGTGAAAGTAAGATATTGAAGAGCCCTTGCAAGACTTTGATAGTGGGAGGGATTCTCATGAGGTGTGCTAGAGTTAGCACTTAACTTCTGTTTTGTATCAACCGAAGTAGGAGAGGACTTACCAGATGACATGCAAGCTCTCTTAATAATCTCAGCCCCATACTTCCTCTGTGATAAAAATAGACCACCTGCATGACGTGTGACAGCTATACCTAAAAAATAACTCAAGGCCCCCAAGTCTTTCATAGCAAATTCGGAAGAAGAGATATGATAGACTTGTGCAGTTTATTAGAAGAGGCAGTCAATATAATATCATCCACATATAACAAAATATATGCCAGAGAAGTACCACGGCGATAGATGAACAGAGAATGATCAGACATGTTGTGAGAAACTCTAATAGTAGACACATAATCTGTAAACCTCTTATACCACACATGTGGGGCTTGTTTAAGTCCATACAAGGAGTTTTTGAGCAAACATACATGATTAGGATGATCGGGGTCTCTGAAACCCAAGGGCTGATGCATGTATACTGTCTCCTTGAGATCACAGTGTAATAAAATATTTTTCACATCCAGCTGATGAATGGGCCATGCTTTCGAGAGAGCCAGACTGTGAACAGTGTGAATGGTTCCCGGTTTGACCACCGGACTAAATATCTCTCGACAATCCACGCCAACCTGCTGAGTTTTGCCATCACCTACAAGACGGGGCCTTATGCCTCTCAAAACAACCGTAAGATTTTTTCTTATAAGTAAGAATTCACATAGAACGAATAACATTGACACCAGGCGGATGGGGCACCAACTCCCACATCTTATTTTCAATAAGAGCATTAAATTCATCATCCATGACCATTTTCCAATTCGGGTCATAAAGGGCAAATATTGGGTTACGTGGCAAGGGCGATTTAGTGACATTAGAATTGAGATTAAAATATCTTTTAGGTTTAAAAATTCCCCGTTGGCTACGAGTAACGGGCTCTGGACTCGGTGTAGAATTAAACTGGATTGGGGTTGGTGTGGGACCGTCTCGGGACTGGATTGAAGATTAGGCATTTGGGCCAGAATGCAGTAGGCCTGCTAGCCGAGACACTGGATCCGGAAGACACACAATTAAAATTATACAATTTAGCAAATGGAAATTAGGTTTCATAAAAAATAACATGACGACTAATTATAATTTTATTAGAAGATAAATCAAAACATTTGTAACCACGATGATTAGACGGATAACCCAAAAGCACACAAGCGGTAGAACAGATTTGAAGTTTGTTAATTGTAGTGGATGGAAAAAGTGGTTAGTACAAACACCCAAATACCCTAAGATGAGAATACGCAGGGTCTTTATGATAAAGAATTTTTAGGGGAGATTGATATGCTAATCATTTGGTAGGAAGTATGTTAAGGAGGTAAGTAGTCATTTGTAATGCATGATGCCAAAAAGAAGGGGGGTAATGAAGCATGGGCTGTAAAGTTCTGATAATATTATTAATAGTACGAATTTTTCGTTCGACTTTTCCAATTTATGAGGACGTACGAGGACAAAAAAACCGAAAAGATATGACATTAGTGTCACAGAATTCCCGAAACGGCCCATTATCAAATTCCCTTCCATTATCACATTGAATATTTATAATTTTTCGTTCAAATTGGGTATGGACGAATGCTCTAAACTTTAGGACTGTGGAAAAAACTTGAGACTTTTTAGACAAAGAAAAGATCCATAAAAAATTAGAATAACCATCCAAAAATAACACATAATAGCGGTGGTCCAAAGAGCTTAAAACGGGAAATATTCACAAATCACTATGAATAATATCAAAAGGCAACAAGATACTAGAATTTGAGGCTACAAACGGTAACTTAACATGTTTCCCAAGCGGACAAGAAGGACAAATATTAGTACTACGCGTACTATTACATTCAATAAACTTATTATTGTTAAGAAAATAAATGACAGACGCCCCCGGATGACCCAAACATGCATGTCATAAGGAAGGTGCTAGAGCGGCAAACGTTGATGGTGTGGCTTGACTCGTAGAAGTGGCGGTGGTGGTGATTGGATAAAGCTATCCCCGACTATTACATCTCATTAGAGGTATCCCCGTCGTGAAATCCTTCACATAAAATCCAAAAGGGTCAAAGTTAACAGAAACCCAATTATCAATTATGAATTTTTGAACAAACACCAAATTTTTAATTAAGTGAGGAGCATGAAGGACATTTATCTAGGTTAAAGGTGGGTGTGGGGGAGATAAATTTGTGTGACCATAACCACGAATAGGAATTGAATTGCTATTGTCAACAATAATGCCAAGTTTTTTGCTCAAATTGAAATAAAATGAGAGATTACCTTGCGTGGACGTCATATGAGTAGTGGCAGAGTGTCCATGTACCAATTTGCGTCCAGAGGATTTAATCTAAATGTATGCATCACGACCTCGATATCTTTGGGGGTCGAAACTGCCGTTGGGCCAGCAACAGTGAAGGCCTGCTGCCAGTTACCGTGTACTGGTCTAGTTGGCCTCTGCTGCTGGAAGTTGGGCCTTGCCCAAGTCGAATGTGCCGGGCATGGTGGCATAGGCCACTGCCCATTGGCCCATGGCATGGCCCAAGGCCACTGCCCCGCAGCCCAGGCCTACTGCCATGGGTTCAGTGACCCAGTGCCCTGCCTGCCGCCACCATTCGTCGGTCTGCCACCACTAATGCTGCCATCGTCGGCGTCGCGATTTTTGCCATCATTTTTCAGATATTGACCCTTTTGACCTCCACAGTTGTTACGGTTTTGGCCAGAATTATCTGAGAAGGAGTCAGGGTCATCGGACATGGTTACCATCATGGCGGAATTGGCGTCGGTTGCCGCCTTTTTAGCTAAGCCGGCTTCTTCCAAAGTGAGCATGAAACGTGGTTGGTAGAACGACGGGAGAGGATTACTTTGATGAAGAAGCATCCCAACACCATTATAAGCCTCGAAAAGGCTTGTAACCATATGTAGAACAAGACAATAATTTGTGACGGGCGCACCAACGTTCTTGAGTTGATCCGGCAACTCCTTGAGCCTCTTACAATAGGCAGAGACATTCGAAAAATCCTTCATGTTGATGTGGGAGAAGGGTCACGACACGAGAATTTTTGTTATTCTGGAATATATCACGCAACCTATTCTAAGTGTCCATCGCCGTGGCATCGGGTTTAATAATAATATGCAAGAGGTCCGTAGAAATAGTGGAATAAATCCACTGGAGTACTGTAACATCAAGAGTTACCCATAACTCAACGTCATCATCGGTGGTAGGCACCTTCTCATTGCCTATGTTTGAGGGGATGATGTGATGAAGGACTCGATGAGAGCGTGCGTGGACTTTAAATAATTCCACCCACGTCGCGTATTGAACATTTTCCATCTCAAGAACTATAGAAATGTGGTTCTTGATGTTAGAGAATGCAATGGCAGGATGAAACATGTTCTTTGAGGTAGACATGAGAAAAGAATAAGAGGAGAATTAGGGATTTGGAAGAAAATTTTGGGAGAGAGGAGGTGTCGGCCGATGGCCAGAAAACTCGGAATCCTAGAGGAGAAGAGGGAGGCGGAAGGTGAGAAGAAATTTTTGCCCTAGACTTCTGATACCATGAAACAGAATAATCCTTTGATTATTTTCATTAATGAAGAGGTATATATACATGCTAATATCTAATTATGAAAAATAAATCTACCTTTTCCTAATACAAGACTAATACATTTTCTTAATGCAATACTACTACCATAATTACACTTGTACAAATTTTTTACAAATATGATAAATTATATACAAAATTCTCCTAATTGATATACACAGTCAACACCGTGTATATCGTGTCTTTTAGAAATTTGTACTTTAATTATATTTTCATGTATAAATATTTACTCAAAATTTCATTGCATGATATTGATATTGTTTTACAAGATCGTATATTATATGACTTGATATACACATGCAACACACATTGCCGAGAGACTAGTAAGGATAAAATTTGTATAAGGTAAATCTTAATTGATTTTAATTCTTAAATAGTAGGACTTCCTACATAGATAAAATTAGCAATCGATTTAATAGGAATTTTTTACTTAGTTTCAAAGTCCAAATATTAGGAAAATATTAACTATCAATTTTATCTATAATAGTCTTTTAATGAAGGGCAAAAAGTTCAATCAACATTTCTTGGACCATTCTTGCTTTTAATATACTAACTAGTTTCCAATCAAAGGTCCAAAACGCACTCGAGTCCCTCGGGACTCGAACCATCTGCTAGACTAAGTCATAATTCACGTTTGAGACCTAATGCAATCGATAAAAATTCAATATAAACTCATTTACCTCCGGTGTTGACTTTGGTCAAACTTCTGTATTTCTTTAACTTAAGAACTTTCAAATTTGCTAAATCTAATCCGAAACTCACTCGATTGCCTCGGGAATAGTGCTACCCATCCATGCAAGTCATAAAGTCCATGATGAAGCTACAGAAAGGGTACTTCGGGAATAATGAAAAAACATAAAACAATCTAGCAGATCATTATATTTTTAGATACAAATTTTTTATCATATACACTTGCAATACACGTGCCTAATTATTTAGGCGATAACACATACAAGTAAATAATTTTGTTGTTCTTGTTCACATGATCACATGATATCCATTCATTTTTAAGTGTAGCAGCTAAGTCACTAATCAAAGATCATGTATATTCATAATCTTCTCTAAATTTTACTTAATATTTTGCAACTCAAGACATGTTTTAATAATTAACTTATATGTTTTTATACTCTTACACTAAAGGACTTGATTTACATGTGCAACACACGTGCCGAATAACAAGTATTTATAAAAGAACAAACAAAGATATTAGTACTTAGTTCGAATTGGGTAGGTTGGGTTATGACCTACTTTCTATGTCCGAATTTATATGACGTGCTTTTCTTTTTAGTCAGTCCAAAAAAGAATGACACATTTTCTTATTTGACAACAATTTAACTTTAAACTTTACCATTTACGCTTAACGAGATGATCTATAACTACACAAATATATTTGACTTGTTTTAGACCACAAGATTCAAAAGTCTTCCTTTATTTGTTAAACTTCACGCCCAATCAAACTACATCATATAAATTGGGAAGGAGGGAGTACTTTTTAGCCCAATACATTTCAGCCCATGTAACTTTTAGACGGGTCAATAACCTATCCATTTATTGTTGGATATGTAAAGCAGTACGGGAAGTAAATAAATATTACAAGTGTTCGAAAGGATAAACGAATTGTCAATGTTCAGAACTGCCGCAAAGTTGTTGAATCTTGAATCTTGATAACCTGAAATCAAGAAACACTAAATCTGGATTGTTACAACTGTGTGCTGAGTCGAGTGATTACACTCTGTCTTTAAGACAAGATTGGCCGTATATATGCTTTTACGTTAACGGGCAATAGTCTACCAAGATAAAACAACACTTTAATCAACACTACAAAGCAAATAGGTTGATTCTGACGAAGAAAACAAATACGAATCGACTTGCTGAAGAAATGGAAAAGGAAGGAAGAGTTTTCTGTTTTCGTCCCAACGTTACTGCTCACATTTTGGATTGTGTTTTACTCTTCTGTTTGTCTCTGTATATATATTTCTGTCTCATTTTTAAGTATGTTCTATATCACACAATTGAGCCAAAGGGCATCAATATATAGCATAAGGGGAGACCTCTCAACTGCCAAGACATGGCTGTTAATGACCATTGAATGAGGGAAGTAAACAACCAAGTAATGACTGTTTATGGCCATTGAAGGAGGGTGTAATTCAGCCAAGTAATAGAGAGAGTTAATTAGCCAAGTAATGGTAGGCAGAAACTTTCTGCCTACCGTCGTTCCCAAATTCAACATTCTAGAAATTCCAGGGACCAAACTGTAAATATTAAACAATTTGAGGGTCTATCAGAAGAAGCCCAAGACCCAAGACCAAGCCCGGACAGGCGGGCGGCGGCGGCGCGCGTGTGAGCTTAGCCTTGAACCCAAGCACATCTTGGTCCTCCCTCCTTTAAACACATGGGATACCCACCGATGTGGTAGATTTGTCCCACACCATATTTTCATGCCTCAAACACCTTACTTCGTGGACCAATATCTCTTTCATTTCTCAACGAAATTTGACGATTCTTGGCCCTACGGTCATCTACTCACTTAGTAGATTATGCACGTGAGAAGAGACAAAGCCTCCAACATGAGGAACCCTAGTGTTTAATTCATTAAATATGGGTGGACGCACCTCCCCATCAAAGACAAATTTTCAACATTTATAAACTCACCCATTTTAACCCGCTCAAATTCATTCCGCCCATTTGACACCTCTATTAACGTACAACACAATAACCAGGCTCTCCTTATATGAAAATAGTTCCATCATATCATCAGGATTCCCTTGGAAGTGAAGATCTTGAAATTTCTTGTTCCTAGGATCATAAAGAGAAATTATATTGTCAAGATTGATTGCTTCTTCCGAAATATTGAAGCCTTGCTGTTTCTTTTTAAATAAACATGTCATGCATAAAATATTTGGCTTCCTTATGTAAACATATGAGTAATTTTTTTTATTGTGTGGATACCAGCCATGTCGGAAGGCAGCATGGTATCAAAAAACCAGTTAAAGAAAATGAAAATAATAGAAAAATTTTAGAGACATTTTTAGGTTTAGCTTAATCACATTAATCTTTCTCGTAGTTTGCAATTTTACGCTTACCTCTGTTGTGTTGACTTTTTTAACTTTGATTTATTAGACAATAATATTTTTATTATATTCTAGAATTACCTTCTTATTGCATCAATTATTGAAATATAAAAAAATAATTTAACCAAATAAATCCATTCTTTTCTCTTCTTTACTGTCTTGTACTGTCCAATTTAAGGTCTATAGTTGAACGATTTCACATCTCATGTAATTATAGTTCATTTTCAAACTCTCTTATTGTTGCTTTGCATGGACAAAGTGGAACAATAAAAACTTTATTCCCCTTTTCCTGAATTGCATGAGATCTTTGACGGGAAGTCGTGACAAAATGTATGTCATTTTATCATCAGGTGGATCTGTAGAGATCATCGTGCTAATCTTTTTTAACTCTAATATTTTTTGACTAATTCTATGAGATAGTTGCTACCTCCCATCAGCAATAGGTGTTAGATAGCTCTGTCCACCAAAGTTTAGACAAATAAAAATGAGAGTCGTATAAGAACCACACCTAAGCCATCATAAAGCAATTTTGGAGATCATCATCGTGCTCATTAAGATAGTAATTGCAAGGCCATTCAAGAATACGAAGTTCAAGATGATCGCTACCAACTTTATGTACTTTTTCAGTGATCGAATTCTAACGACTATTACTAACAATGCAGACATCGTAACGGGGTGGATCACTGAATTTGAGTAAGTCCATCGACGACGTATCAATCGCCTCATTGTGGGACAACACATAGAATGGAGGTCCAATTTCAACTGTTACCAATAAAACCCCATTGCAACTCTCCAGCTTTGCGTTGGCCGCCGTTGCCTCATATTTCAACTACTTTATAGCCCATGTATACCAGATGACTTAACGTAGTTTATGTTGAATCCTTGTTATTCTTTTGTTGGAGTGGGAATCACGAATAATGTTGAGAAATTGGAGGAGGATTCTGAGGCAAGTGTGGAGGATATTGTCGATTTGAGGCAATTAGTGGTTGATGTGTATACTTTGAGGAATGCTAGATTGAAGACTATGTCAAGTTGTGCTTGGAAGAGAGATGGAAAAGCCGAGGCATATTATTATGGGGAGGTGGGATAATGAGTGGCTAGATATGGAACAAGTGCAATATGCTTTTGTTTCATTCGAGATTGGAAAGACCTTGAATGCTTTGGGGTATTAGTCTTCTCACTGATTGAACTATTTCTTGATTTGTGCGTGTTTTTCTAATAAAGATAATAAACATGAATTGATTTACACAAAAAAAAAAATAGTAATTGCGAGGAAGTGCAGATTTTTTGATCTTATGCCTAGCGAAACTAAACATTTTTTATGAGATCAAAGGAACATGGAAATTTCTAGGAAACGAAGCACTCAAACTCTACCATTTAGGAAACATTTGTGTAGGGTCAAATATTTATAACTGTAGGGTCAAATATTTCATAGTAATAACTGTAGGGTCAAATATTTATAATATAACCATTATAACTCTTTGCTCCATTATAGCCAATGAAAACTTGGAGTTGATATTTCCCTTTTTTTTTGGGTCATCTTATCATTTCAAACCACATTTAATTCGCACCATGTACATATTGTCATATCCCCAAATACTTCATTTAAATCGTGTGAGTCCTTATACCCCTTAAGATACCTTACTTACGTCATTAAGTTCGTTATTACGGAACTTTTATGCCTAAAACGTTGGGGCCTTACATTAGACAGATAAAAATTAGAGTCGTATAAGAACCATCTAAGCTATCAGAAAGTAATTTATCATCGTGCTTATTAAGAGTAATTGCAAGGCCATTCAAGAATACAAGTTCAAGATGATCGCTACCAACTTTATGACGTTTACTTTTTCAGTGATCGAATCCTAACGACCGACACTAACAATGCAGACATCATAAAAAACTGGATCACTGAGTACGTCCATCGACGACACCTCATCGTGGGCCTAGACATAGAGTAGAGGCCCAATTTCAACCGTTACCAATAAAACTCCGTTGCAACTCTCCAGCTTTGCGTTTGCCGTCGTTGCCTCATATTTCAACTACTTTATAGCCCATATATACCAGATGCCTTTACGGAGTTTATGTTGAATCCTTGTTATGCTTTTGTTGGAGTGGGAATCGCGAACAATGTTGAGAAATTGGAGGAGGATTTCTGAGGTTAGTGTGGAAAATGTTGTTTATTTTAGGCAATTAGCGGTTGTTGTGTATAATTCGAGGAATTTGAGAAATGCTGGATTGAAGATGCTATGCCAAGTTGTGCTTGAAAGAGATGGAAAATCCTAGGCGTATTACTATGGGGAGGTGGGATAATGAGTGGCTCGATATGGAACAAGTGCAATAGCTTGCATTGATGCTTTTGTTTCTTTCGAGATTGAAAAGACTTTGAATGCTTGGGGGTATTAGTCTTCTGATTGATTGAACTATTTCTTGATTTGTGTGTATTTTCCTAATCAATATATTAAGTATGAATTGATTTGCACACAAAAAAAGATAGTTATTGCAAGGAAGTGTAAAATTTTTGATCTGATATCTAGCGAAACTGGACAATTTTTACAAGATCAAAGGAACAGGAAAATTTCTAGGAAACGAAGCACTCAAACTCTACCATCTAGGCAACATCAAAAGAGTGAGATATCGATAGAGAGAAACCGTTCAAATCAGAAAAAATATAAACAAGATTTCATTGAAGATGACAATGTTGGTTGAATAAAAAAAAGGAAAATGAGTGAACAAAGGAAGGTGAAAGTTGGAGATACGGACAACGATTAATGGGAGAGCGGTGGTGAACAGAAAAATTGACACAGAGCAACCGAAAGAAAAAAATATATTTCTTTTCTCTGGACGTGCGTTGCACGTGTTTGTAGACACCAACAACAATTAATGACAATGTTCTCTACACAAGCGTTGCACGTGTATTTCATATCATTTTATACAAAGTGTATTTTCAAAGATAATTATAAAATTGAAATATGCATACATATTCGAAAAACATTAATTGAATAGATTAAAAATTTAAATATACCAAAAGCAAACATTATTGCATAATCTTAAGACTTCATTTAAAATGTCAAAAGGTGTACTCTCCATCCAAATACACCTTCGTTCTCTATCGTGACACCTTGGTATATCTCCCATAGCAAATTTGATTGCTCCGATAGATGACGATGGAATATTTTTTTACCATCAATTTTATCTTCTTTATATTCTTCAGCCATAACAATATCAATTGCGTATTGACAAAATTATCTTCTCAAGGTTGATTGCTTCTTCTGAAATATTGAAGCGTCGTTATTTCTCTTTCAATATACATGATAGAAAATTTTTAGAGACACGTTTTTAGGTTTAGCTTAATCACACTAATTTCCTTATTATTTGTGATATCACGCTTACCTCTGTTGTGTTGATTTTTTTTATAACTTTGATTTATTGGACAACAATACATTTATTATATTTTAGAATTACCATCTTATTGCATCAATTATTGAAATATAAAAAATTAATTTTACCAAATAAATTCATTTTCTTGTCTTGTATTGTCCAATTTAAGGTCTATAGTTGAACGATTTCACATCTCGTGTAATTACAATTCATTTTCAAACTCTCTAATTCTCGCTTTGCTTGGACAAAGTGGAACAATAAAAACTTTATCGCCCTTTTCCTGAATTGCATGAGATCTTTAATGGGAAGTCTTGATGAAATGTTTGTCATTTCATCACCAGGTAGATCTGCAGAGATCATCGTGATAATATTTTTTAACTTTAATATTTTTTAACTTATTCCATGAGATACCTGCTACCTCCCACGGTGTTAGATAACTTTGTTCACCAAGGCTTAGACAAATAAAAACTAGAGTCGTATATGAACCACCTAAGCTATCAGAAAGTAATTTTAGAGATCATAGCCATGCTTATTAAGATAGTAATTACAAGGCCATTCAAGAATACGAAGTTCAACATGATCGCTACCAACTTTATGACGTTTACTTTTTCCGTGATCGAATTCTAACGACCACCACTAACAATGCAGACATCGTAATGGACTGGATCACTGAAATTGAGTATGTCAATCGACGACGTCTTAATCGCCTCATCGTGGGCCTAGACATAGAATGGAGGCCGGTTGTTATCAACAAAACACCGTTGCAACTCTCCAACTTTGTGTTGGCTGCCGTTGCCTCATATTTCTACTACTTTATAGCCTTTATATACCTGATGCCTTAACAGAGTTTATGTTGAATCCTTGTTATGCTTTTGTTGGAGTGGGAATCGCGTACAATGTTGAGAAATTGGAGGAGGATTCTGAGGTAAGTGTGGAGAATGTTGTTGATTTGAGGCAATTGGCGGCTGATGTGTATAATTCGAGGAATTTGAGGAATGCCGGATTGAAGACGCCATGCCAAGTTGTGCTTGGAAGAGAGATGGAAAAGTCGAGGCATATTATTATTGGGAGATGGGATAATGAGTGGCTTGATGTGGAACAAGTGCGCGTGATATGCTTGTATTGATGCTTTTTTTTTTTTTTGAGATTGAAAAGACCTTAAATGCTTCGAGGTATTAGTATTCTGATTGATTGAACTATTTCTTGATTTGTGCGTATTTTCCTAATCGACATATTAAATATGAATTGATTTACACAAGAAAAGATAGTAATTACAAGAAACTGCAAAAATTTTGATCTGATGCCTAGAACTGAATAATTTTTACAAAATCAAAGGAACATGAAAATTTCTAGAAAACGAAGCACTCAAATTCTACCATCTAGGCAACATCATAAAAGTGAGATACCGATAGAGAGAAAACGTTCAAATAAGAAAAAATATAAATAAGACTTCAGATGACAATGTTGGTTGAATAAAAAACAAAAAAGGAAAAGAGGGGTAAATAAAGGAAGGTGAAAGTTGGATATACGGACAACAATTAATGGGAGAGCGGTGGTGAACAGAAAAATTGGCACAGAGCAACAGAAAGAAAAAGATATATTTCTTTTCTCTGCACTTGCGTTCGTGTATGTAGACACCAACAATAATTAATGACAATGTCCTCTACACGATCGTTGCAAGTTTATTTCGTATAATTTTATACAAAATATATTTTCAAAGATAGTTATAATTGAAATATGCATACATATCCGAAAAATATTATTTGAATTATAAACTAAAATTTTAAATATACCAAAAGCAAGCATTATTGAGTAATCTTAAGACTTCATTTAAAATGTTCAAAGATGTACTCTCTATCCAAATACATCTTCGTTCTCTGTCGTGACACCTTGGTATTTCCATAATTAAACTAACAAAACGTTGATAATTTAGATTTTTTGAGGTATTAACTCTTAAATATTATCAAGTAGCATTAAATAGTATTAGTAGTTCTAAGAAAGAAGCCCAAAAAGTAGAAGATTAGAAGAAGAGTAGTATTATATTAATTAACTTTAAGTGGGATTAAATATTATTAAGTAGCATTAGGTATCGCTAAGTACAAATATATAGTGTTAAATAACATTAAGAAATATGTCGAAAAAGAATAACTGAAGTAAGCATTATGAAGTAGCATTAAGTATTATGAAGTAGTGTTTACTGTTTAGTATGATTAAGTATCTTTAAGTACAAATAAGTAGCATTAAAAAGGAGCCACAGAATTAAATTTTATGAAGTAGCACTAATCGGATTACATATTATTAAGTGGTATTAAATAGTATTAATTAAGTAGCATTAAGTAGTGTTAGTTTGGATAAAATAGTTTGTATTAATTTTCGACATAACAATTTAAAAATTAAAGAATTGAATAATTAGATGAGGAAAAAAAAGGACCCCACGGGAGCAAAAGAATCATTTGAGTAGTCTTGAGTTAAAGAATCTATTACAATATGTTTAGCTAGCAATATTGAAGAATTTTCCTAAAACACTCATTTGACTTGAATTTCAAATACTGAAATACAATATTTATAAATACTCATGTCAAACAGATATTTACAAATATTGAAGTTCATTGTTTAAATTGAAAACAGTAAAACTGTAGCTTTAGAAACTAAAAAGAATCTTTTATAGTTATAGATCATAGAATGGTAAATAAAAGGCGTTGGTAAAACTTCTTTTAATGGACTCACATACAATTGTACATAGGTTGCTAATTGCTACCAATTAAAAGAGTCCATATATTTGATTTAATAAAGTATTATTTTATGGACTATAAAAGTTTATTTATCAAGTGTGGGCTTAATATTTGTAGAAACCAAATTCACTTTCTAAAAATGTACCTCTTTTTACTAAGTCATCTCCTAAAAGGTGCCTTTGTAAGGAGGGTCAGTATATTTAACCGGTTGTTGCCTTAAGTTTACTAAGTATTCTCTCCTCTCTATACCATCTGTGAGAAGAACCAATTGAGAACGTGAGAATCTTAGAAGGTCATCAACTATACTTCAAGAAAGAGAAGATCTTTCAATAGTCTTGGCTCTAATGGATCAAGGTAGTATTGATTTATCTATGATCCTATGTTGTTAATTAAGTTTAATTCAACAAAAAGAACGAAAGAGTAATTTAATAGGACTGAAACCATGGACTTACATAGTGTAAGGTAGAATTGTAGTATGAAATGGTAACTCCAATCCTAAGCTATTGCTATTGCAATTGGTTCCAAAATGATTAAATGGGATGTGTATGTAACTTTTAATAACTACAAGGGCCAATTTCTTTAAATGAAACTACAACTTACGAACTGGCCGGCCATCAAGATTTTGTATCTTTAAGATTTTAATGTAGTACTAACAAAATCTGTTGCTATCGAAAACTTCCTGGTATCAATATAAAAGATGTCAGGTTACTACAATTGAAGAGTCACAATCTTGATTTGGGTCTATGATACTCTTTCAGAAGCTTTGATAAATATAACATATCGTATCATTTATTGATGTACCTCTTTGTCCTTTAGTTTGATTTTGTTCTCTCACGATTCCTTGCCAAAAATATTTTCAGTTTCGAGTTTAAACTTTAAAGGACTTTATAGGAAGAAATTAAAATTTTACTACATGTCCTACTATCTTTTGTCGTTGTTTGATTAATAATAATTTGACAGACGGTTATAACTTGACGTATATAAAATGTTTCATTTATCTTTTCAAATAAAATTTAGACAATTAGAGATTATGCGTAAATTACATTACAAGTAACAAATTTGTCTCGTATTGGAAGTGAAAAATGTACACTTAAGGGTCATTTGGTGGGAAACAAGTTATCCCAAATTATAATGACATAATTATAATACGAGATTGAATAATAACGAGATTGAATAATAATAATAATAATAATAATAATATTGTTGTTGACACCCAATTTTGTCCCATCTTTTATGATTTTATTCGTAATTTTTAATATTTTTACACTTTTAAAATAATTTTAAAATATAGGCATATATATGTGCATCTTCGTATTATTATTATTATTCGCATTTTATATCATTTGCATTTTATAATAATCATAAGTTATCCGAAAATTCTATGTTATTTATTCTCGCAAAATTGCATCGCATTTACATTTCATTAAGCATTAAACATTTACTTAAAATTATATTTTTAATATCACGTCGTTATGTTATTTTAAATAATTCACATCTTTTACAAAAATATATATATATAATATCTTTTAATATTAAACCCCTTTTATATTCCTAACCCAATACAATTTCTACCCAACCTAAATTAAAACCCATTTTTTCGTCCAAAGCCCAATCCCCAAATTAAATTCCCACAAGCCCAATCCCCAAATTAAATTCCCACAACCCTCAATCCATGTACCCAAATCGCCAACACCACAAGCCCACTCCCACCAATTAAATCCCCCATTCCCCAAGCCCAACCGAACTGCCCACCTTCAAATTAACCCGACCCGAACCGGTCCAGCCCAAACCCATTTCCCCTTTGCCCCTTTTAATTCCCCAACAAACCAAAAAAACCAAAATCAGAAAAAAAAAACGAACCCACACTCTTCTCCCAAATCGCCACGACCCACACCCCCATACCGCGACCCCACGTCGCCGGTCACCTCGCCTGCCACCACCAACCCCTGACACCACCAACCCCTGACACCACCAACCCCCCTCTGTTACGCCGACACCCGCAAAATCCGCGACCCATACCCACAAAATCAGAAATCTTTACCTTTATTTTTGAATTTCAAACTCGAACGTTGAGGGGTGCAAATACACCTATAAATACCCCCCATGTTGTTCTTCATTTGGGGGAGACGGAGGAGGAGATTTTTCGGGGGATTAAACAGATTTTGGGAGGATTTTTTGGAGTTCTTTTCGGGTCCAAAGAAAAACAAAAAAAGGGTCGATTTGTTCTTAATTTTCTTGTTATAAAATACTCCTTTTGGTTCTTAATTTCAATCCGAAAATCCCTTTGTTCTTCACATTTTGGTTCGATTCGGGTCGGGTCGGGTTGGGTCACCGCCGGGCCGGTCGATTCAGTCGGGTTGAACATCGAAAAAAGATCCTTTTAATTACCAATTGAATTGGGTGATCAAAAATCCAAAATCTGAATTCTAAACATCTCAGAGGGTCGTCGATTCGAAACAAGTCTCGGTTCATTTGCCGGAGAAGGTCGATAAAATACAAATTCCTCTCGGTATGTTTTTCTGTATTTTTATGTGTTTTGTTGTTAATTATGTGATAAGATAGTCATTTTGCTATTTTGTTCATTATTGTGTCAAGTATGTTATTTGGTTTAATTGGCAATTAATGTTTAGAAAGGCTTTCCTTGTATTATCGATTCTTACTTAATATGGTAAGAAGCTTTGTCTGTGTGTTGATTTTACGGACATCGTGTGATCATATTGGATTGAATGTTGAATCATACTTATTTTCTTTGAGTCTCTTGAGCTGATAACACACTTGCCTTACTGTTTAAATGTTAAAAGGCCTCGATATTAACATGTGAAGTCTCCCAAGTTATCTTGTATCATGCCCTACCTTTTGAGTTTGTTTGAATGACATTTGCATTAGTGCTTTGCACTATTTGAATCGATTTATACCTGTTAAGGCATAGTCTCTAATGCATTTCATACCTGGCTTGTGATTATGTTTCATGTAGTAAGTATGTATAGGGTATAGTCTAAAGATAAAGCTGCTTAGGTGAATAAAAGGTCTAATAAATGATTTGAACATGTCTCACTTAAGAATAAGTAGTATCTTTGATTCTTGTTAAAGTCGTGCCTATGTCTAAACTATCTACTTGGGAGTATGTGTTTGTTTATCTCGGTTGTGAATCTGTTCATACGAGCATGCCTATTTTCGCTTTATAAATATGTGGTGTGTTAGAAATGGCCTAGATATGTGTTGCTCTTGTCCAGTTCTTCCTTCTATATCTTTTAAATATCTGAAAAATTGAACTTTCTCTGTTGGTTTGTGTGTAAATTTAGGAGACCATGAAGCATGCTAGTTAGTTATGATATGTGTCTTGTCTCTTTCCCATGTTGGTATTCTCCAGTTCCCTAAATGGTTATTTGGCTCATCCTTTATCCTATTAATGCCTCTTGAATTGGTCATGCATTTCCCTATATGATTAGGTGTTAAGTGCCCCATAATATCATGTAAAGTCTTTTAAGTTACCTTAGATCATGCTATGTTTACTAAGTCATTGAATGATATCGGTATTAACATATTGTGCGTATTTGAACTAGTTTATGGTGTGTTATATTATCGCCCATGTCTGCAATCTATGTTTATTGCCGAATGTTTTCTTTCATGGTTGCCTTGTCGAATCGTCCTATTATCTTAATATGTTGGTTGAAAGCCAAGACAAGCTTGGGTTGGGTTTAGCCTTCTTCGATAACTGCCATGCCCAAGGTTCAAGAAGCCTTTTGAATCTTGTTGCGGCATCGGAAATGAATGGTGGTAGCCCCCTCTTTGTCTTCTTATCTTTCAAATTTGAAGTTTAGAGTGGTGGTCTTTAAGTTTACCTTCCCCTTTATGTCTTTCTTTGTGCTACCAATAGTGTGGTATCCAGTGCACCTTGAGATTCTGGATATATGTCATCTTTAAATAATTCTAGTTATGGGTTTTGTTGCATTTTGGCTGCTTGATTACGAGGCGCGATTCTTTGCAATACTTGAAATGATCGCCGCACTTTTGAGCCATTATACTGCTGCTGCGTTTGCGCGCCACATTTCTTTGCAATCTGGACCATTTACACTTCTTTTGAAACATTTTACTGCCGCATTTTGAGCCCATTTGATGTCTTATCAACTGCTGTGTTTTTAACACAATTCTTCTTTGTTTTCTTGGCTAAAAGCACGCTACTTTAGGTCACTTCGGACAACCCATCGCTTCTGCGTTTCTAACCCACTCTGCGTTATTTTTAAAACCCAATTCTTCTTTGTTTTCTCATTTGAAAACAGTGGTTTAAAACTTGCTTTGGACAACCGCAATATTTCGACTTTCTTGTTTTTCTTGTTTTGAATAAATACCGCGTCTGTTGGTATTGTTTTTCTGTTTGATTTGCTCCCGTTTGGATTACCCATCGCTGCGTTTCCGGCCCATTATTGCGTTATTTTAAAACCCTTTCTTCTTTGTTTCTTGGTGAAAGCGATCGCTTTAACATCGTTTTTCTGTTTGATTCATCGCTCGATTTGGATTCTTGTTTCGTCTTTACCGCTTTTTCTTGTTTTAAAATAAGCACCGCACCTTTCAGATATTGCTTTCTGTTTGATCCATCGTTTGACATTAAAATTACCGTTCTCTTTGTTTCTTGTTTTAAACTAAACAGCGTCATTTTGAGCTGTTTTTACGCCTCTGTTTTTACGCTCACTCTCGCTCTCTGCTTCTTTGTTTACATTCGATTTAAAATTTTCTTGATTTGAACACGATACTACAACTGGCCGATGAAAAACACCGTCGATTTTGAGGCCTACACGGTTGCAAAGACGGAAATATAACCACGGGCAAGGATGAAGACTTAAACCTTTTATCCGAGATCAACATGTTTAGTAGGCGAGGTGAATTATATATTCGCAGCCACGACGTGATTGTAGTGATCTTTTTTTATTCCACCCGAGAGACCAACACGTTTAGTAGGCGAGGCAATCAAAATAAACTACATTAGTCATATGTTTGCAGCCACGACGTGATTGGAATGTTCTTTTCAAAATTTAAGTCTGAGCCTCGCGATCAAAACATTCAACGTTTTGAATACGGATATGAAGTTATTTGTATTTATATGTTTCTAACCGTTTGTTCTTGACAGCTTGCAGGGATTAAAGCAAAATAACGACAAATATTCCTCGGAGTTTATTTATTGTTATTTCTTCCTTTAATTCATCTTTTATCTCGCTTCGTATTGTAATATTATTTATCGCACTTATGTAATTATTGAAATGCTTAGAATAGGCAAACTTAGGATTTATTCATAGGTTAGTTTAAAAATTTGAAACCCGTCGCTAGCTTATTTTATTTGTAGGCTCGCAAACTTAGAAATCCTTCGCTAGTTTATTTATTTTAGGCTCGTCACGCTTATTGAAGATTTTTAAAACAACTCTTGTCATCTTTATTTGCTTCAATTAATTGTACAAATAAGTTTATCTTTTATTATTATTTTTGCAACTTGTTGATTTTCGAAAGATTCGCTTCTTTGGCATTATAAAGAATTTATTGTCACAAATGCATGTTTTCTAAAAACTTTACATGTATCTTTCTTTTATGTCATCCGAATACGTACTTGTATAAAATGCATCATATTTACTTGTATAAAATGCATCATATTTACTTGTATAAAATGCATCATATTTTGCAAACATCTTTTTATCTATCATATTTGTAAAACATGCATTATTTCTACCAGTAATTAACCTGAGTTTTACCGGATAACCGCAAGTTGGCGGATCTTAAAGGATGCCTAACCCCTTCCCTTTAGGATAATAAAGAACACTTACCTAGAATCTCACTAGTTTCGCAGACCATAAAATTGGAGTTTACATTGCAGCACTTAGTTTAAATATTTAGGTGTCCTAATTCACCGTAAAGATAATTAGGTGGCGACTCCTCAATCCTTTACCCAGGAATCACCCGGACACGTCCGCGCTCCGCTTTGACCCGAGCCGGGTCGAAATAGGGCGCGACAATTGTTTTGTGGATATACCTCTTTTTGAGGTTCGTATTTATTTATTAATAAAAATTAGCCCTAGGCACCTGCCTAGAGGATTCGCTTAAAAAAAAGAATATAATTTTATTGGTTGAGGTTCATTGAATTAAAAATGAGATACACGGGTAGAATAAAAACATGTGATGTGAGTGGTTTAAACTTTAAACTAGACAAATTGAGATGATTTTTTTTTTAAATTTTAACCTTATTTTTCATAATTATGGAAATAGCTTTAAAGAAGGGCAAACATATCATTTTGTTGTTTTTATTCCAGGATGTTACTCCATATAAAATATGATATGAAAAATAATACGAAATTATGGTATAAACAATTCCGAAATTGCTAATTCTGATTTTTTTTTACCAAACATGTGATAATGAAATATTAGTTAATCCTACCTTTTGCTTAATCCCACCTTTTGCCCAACCTGAATCAAACATAGGAATGAACAAATATTATTGAAGGAAATTCATTCCATGGTTTATTTCATTTCAAGATTACAATTTATATACAAGTATACAAGATTAATCTATGGCTATTATTAAGGAAGACTTATTCTAATTATATCCTAATTATCTTTGACAATCCTAATTCTATGATAATGAGTATAATTACATTGATATGACTGATGAATGATTGAGATAATTATGGATTGGGATCCATAATTATCTTAACAGGCCCCTGCAGTCTTATCCATTATTATCTTAACATGACCTTGCAGACTTAGTGGGAGGTTCTCGTATGCTGAGAATGTCTCTGAAATCATCTAAAAGTACATGCGGAAGACCTTTCGTGAAAATATCGGCAATTTGATAACGAGACGGTACATGGAGAACCCGAACTTGTCCACGTGCAACCTTTTCACGGACGAACAAGATATCCATTTCTATGTGTTTTGTGTGTTGATATTAGACAGGGTTACATGATAAGTATATCGTACTCACATTATCACAATAAACCACGATTGCTTTCTCGATCGGACAATGAAGTTCTAAAAGAAGATTATGAAGCCAACACGATTCAGAGACCACATTAGCTACCCATCGGTATTCTGCTTCAACACTCGATCGGAATAGTGTCGTCTGGCATTTCGACGATCATGAAATGAGGTTGTCGCCTAGAAACACACAATATCCAGAGGTGGAGCGACGCGTGTCTGGGCAGCCACCCCAAGCAGCATCTATATATGATGTGAGTCCGAAACTGGTGGATTTATATAGGTGCAACCCAAAATCAAGAGTACCCTTAACATATCGCATAATTCGTTTGAGGGCCCCTATATGCTCATCCTTCGGGTCATGCATATGTAAACAATTTTGTTGAACTGCATAGGAGATATCCGGTCTCGTGAATGTGAGATATTGCAATGCCTCTACTAAGCTACGGTAATGTGTTGGATCACTGTAGGGAGAACCTTTAGAGTACTCAATTTTGCCTTGGTATCGACCGGCGTGTGTGACGGTTTGCAAGAGGTCATACCATCTTTTCGATGATCTCCTCAGCGTATTTCTTTTGACAAAGAAACAGACCACCATCATATTGAGTTACAACAATTCCTAAAAAATAGTTTAGAGGGCCCAAATCTTTCATAGCAATTTTCGAAGCAAGGAAGGAAATAATTGACTGGCGAAGTTACTCAGATGACGCTATGAGAATGATGTCATCCACCTTGAGAAGAATATATGTCATGTCAGTCCCCTTTCTATAAATGAACAAAGACTGGTCGGACTTGCTATGTGAGAACCCAAGTGTTGAGACGAACACTGCAAACCTGTTATACCACGCCCTGGGTGCTTGTTTTAAACCATACAATGATTTTTTCAACAAGCAGACATAATCTGGATGAGTCGAATCCCGGAAACCCAAAGGCTTGTGCATGTAAACTGTTTTCTGTAGGTGACAATGTAGAAATGCATTCTTTACGTCCAGCTGATGAATGGACCATGATTTTGACAATGCCAGACTGAGAACAGTCCTGATAGTCGTTGGTTTAACCACTTGGCGGAACGTCTCACCACAATCCACGCCAACATGCTAAGACATGCCATCACCAACAAGATGAGCTTTGTGTCTCGCAAAAGAACCATCAGAACTCTTTTTATGATAGAAAACCCATATAGAACGTATTATGTTCACATTATGTGGACGGGGCACCAACTCACACGTCTTATTTTTAGTAAGAACATCAATTTCGTCTAACATGGCGGCTTTCCAATTCAGGTTGGTTAGAGCAGCTTTCGGATTTTTCGGAATGGATGATGGTTGGACTGAGAATGTTAAATTAAAATGACGCTTGGGCAAAAAAATATCATGCATTGCACGGGTTTCAATGGACTGAGGATGGGTTGAAACTTGGGACATGGGCAGTAGAGTCTCGAAAACAATGTTGGGACGAGAAGAATTAATTGTTTGGGCTTGGTTTGATGGGCTCACTGGTTGGATTTGTGTAGTGTTGGAGAGCTCCCTTATTTAGGCCAAGAGGGGTGGTGAGGCGGATTGGGCCGATGGCACAGAAGAATGAGCAGTGGGCTCCCTTAATTGGAATGGCCCAGTCCGGGGATGTTACTGGACCGAGGTAGTTTGTTGCCGTAAATGGGCCGGTCCAGTCTAGTAACTTGGCTGGACCGACGACAATGAGGGTTCAGTGGGCCTCCTTGTTTGGGTTTATGGAGATGAGTTTTGTAAATGGTATCTCAATATTGGATTCATCCCGTCATCCAAAAATCATATGAAGGTGGGAAAGATGTGTGAGAGGTAGAAAATGGGAACATATACTCATCGAACACAACGTGACAAGAGATGATTATTTTCCTATTAGACATATGTAACACTTATAGCCTCTATGATTTTGTAGGTATCCCAAAAATACACACGAAGTGGAACAGGCTTGAAGTTTGTTTATTGTTGTGGATGGAAACAATAGATAGCACAAACACCTGAAAACCTGTAAATGTGTGTAGGACGGAATACGATGGTATATCATTTGGGTGGGTGATATGTTTGAGAGTATCTTTCTAGGAAGAATGTTTAAAAGATATGTGGTCATTTGAAGGGCATAATGCCAAAAATATGGTGGCATCGACGAATGCGCGAGAAGTGTGCGCGTTAAATTGTTCATTGTGCAGATTTTTCTTCTGGCTTTTCCATTTTGAGAAGAAATATGTGGACATGAGAGACGTAATGACGTACCATTTTTGTGACAAAAATCTTTAAATTGGTCATTTACAAATTCCCTCATATTGTCACATTGAAAACATTTAATGGACTTCTCAAATTGGGTTGGATGAAGACACTAAATTGTTTAAAAATAGTGGGAACTTGTGATTTTTGTCCAATTAGAACTGTCCACAAAAAATTAGTGAAATCATCCAAAATAAGCATATAGTACTTATGACCTGCCAAACTCAAAACCGGGGATGTCCACAAATCACTATGCAATATATCAAACGACATAATAGTATTTGACGAAGATAAATAAAAAGGGAATTTAACATGCTTCCCGAAAACGCAAGACTGACAAACATGGGAGTGCAAACACCGTTTAAAATCAACCAATTTTTTTTAAAGAGAATTGAATAACGGTGCTCTCGGGTGTCCCAAAAGGTTATGCCATAACATATGAGAAAGAGCAGTAAAAGTCGATGTAGTGGTGACTTGGTTGTTTGTAGTGGCGGTGATGGAATACAAATTCCCAGTGCTATTACACCTCATTATTGGCATCCACGTCTGAAATCCTACACAGAAAATCCAAACGGATCAAAATTAACAGAAACATTGTTGTTAGTAGTGAACTGATACACATATATCAAATTTTTAATGAGTTTGGGTGCATGTAGGACATTATTCAATTGTAAAGATGGGTGAGGGGGGAGGTTTAATTGGCCAATACCACGAATTGGGATTTCCTGCCCACTGCTGCGGGTTTCAGGCCTACGACGGGATCTGACCCCACTGCCTGTTGCCGGAAAAATGTTGCGGCTGCAAGTGGGTTTGACCCTGCTTCTGCCCGCGGCCTCTGGCTCCACCTCAATCGGAGGTGTTTTCGCCGCCCCGGCCCTCTTCCACCATTATTTTTACATTTGTTGTTGTTGCGATTTTGACCCATTTTAGATCCATTATTGTTGCGATTTGAAGCCCCTCCCGAACCAAATTTTTGTGGGTTAAAATCATTTGTAGACACGTTTGGTGGAAAGAATGGCGGTGCCGGCACTATTTGCCGCTGACGCCGCCTGTTTCACCTTTCAAGTTTCTTCAAGAATCAACCTCGAACGGGCCTCGTAGAATGGTGGTATGAGATTGCTTTGTTGAATGAACGTAGCCACACCATCAAATTGTTCATTCAAACTCAGAATTAATTGGAGAACTAACCTTTGATTTGTCACTGGCGCACCAACATTTGAGAGTTGATCGACAAACATTTTCAACTCTTGACAATATACTGAAACGTTTGAAAAATCATCCAATTTTACATTGGTGAATTGATTTTCAAGATATACTGCTCGAGAAATTTTATTAACTTGAAAAATATTTTGTAAATGTTCCCAAGCCTGTTGAGCCGTAGAGTCCGGTTCCAAAATGGTGTACAAAAGGTCATTGAAGATTGTGCCGTAAATCCATTGAAGAACTATAGCAGCTAAACGAGACCATAAGTTTGGGTCAACAACGGTGATCTCCAATGATGACTTGGAAGGAATAATATGGTCTATAACTTCATATGTTCGACAATGGATTTTAAACAACTCCGCCCAAGAGGAGTATTGCCCTTTTTTCATCTCAAGGGTGATAGGAATAAAGTTCTTGACGTTTTTTACGGTAAGAGCGGGATGTAATTTTTTTTGTCAGCCATTGTTGCCCAAGAAAGTACAAGAAAAGAGGCCGAAAATAGTAGGGTAGTTCTCGGCTATGTTAGGGTTTTTGGAACAAAACTAGTTAGGGTTAGGTTTTGGAGGAGGAGGCCAAAAAACAAGGGTGGTTTCGGCTAGGGTTTGTTGACCAAAAACTAGTTTTCGGGTAGGGTGTGGTTGGGCGACCGACGAGTAGGGTTAGGGCAAAAATTAGGGAGTTATTTTGTGGCTCTTGATATCATGAAGGAAATTCATTCCATGATTTATTTCATTCCAAGATTACAATTTATATACAAGTATACAAGATCAATCTATGACTACTATTAAGGAAGACTCATCCTAATTCTATTCTAATTATCTTTGACAATCCTAATTCTATGATAATGAGTATAATTACATTGATATGATTGATGATTTGATATTATTAACAATTATAATTCTATCTACAGACTCCTCTCAGAGGTTGTATTGCAATCTATCTATCTCTCTTAACCAAGCATTCCAGTCTCTCACCCTATCCAATTCATAAAGCACATGGCCCCTTAATTTAATAATTCTAATAATGTACGTTGTCTAAACCCTAATCTAAGGTACCGTTACGTTTGTTGGTGTTGACTAGATAATAATTCTAATTATCATCTCCACACATCCAAATATTATTCGCGTCAAACAAATGAACAAACAGTCGACAACCGACAATGACCCAAACTATTTAAGAGAATGAATAGGTTGAGATAAATCTAGATAGATAGAATATAGATAGAGCTAGAGACAGAGAAGAGAGTGTGTAACGTAAACAAATTCTTTTAAAAAAGAAATTAAAGATGGAGAAGTAGCAGAAAAAAGGTTTCCTTAGTCCCAAAATACTTTTCATTTTTTTCTTTTTAAAAATCTATTTGACTAAATTTCGAAGCTAAATTAGATTAGATTAGATTAATTTAATATTTCGAAGCTAAATTTTAGATATTCGAAAACTATATGAAAAGTACTATAAGTTGCACTTCTTCTCATATTAATATGATAAAAAATATAACTTAAAATATTGGTCAAAATTCATATAGTTTGATTATTGAAAAACGTAATGTGACAAATATTTTGGGACAGAGAGAGTAACATATATACACTTAGGCTGATGTAGTACTTCTCGTCATGTTGGACATTTCTTGTTTCAGCAATACTAATAAGATTGAATTTGGTCGGGAGGGCTTTATCTTTATCTTGCGCCAATTCAGTTTATCAAGTTCCATACGGATAATGAACACCAAATGAAAAACAAGAAAAAAGCTAACTTTATTTCGATTGTTAGCCTTTAATTTGGAGCACTTTCCTTTGGCTTTTGTCATAATAAAAAATAACTTAACAAGAGTCTCAATGTGTCAAGAGCGATGTCTTTTAATTTCAATCAACGGTTTGTACCATTTACCTCATTCAAGGGTGGATGTAAGGTCTGCGTACACCCACCTTCCTCAGACTTCACTTGTGGATAATACTAATATGTCGTTATTGTTGTACTTGTTTGGTTTGTACCATCTACATAGTTCATGAATGACATTTTTATTTTATAATACTAAATGTAAGTAGATTCATTTTTTTTCATTCCGGAAGAGGTGCATATTTTGTGTGGATCTTCTTCGTAATGTTAGGAAGAATAAATTAAATTCTAGCCTAAAATTCTAGATTTTTTTTTCTTTAACCTTTCAATATGATTAGAAAACACCTCAATATTAACTTCTATAGGTCAAGAGGAAGATTCCTATATTGCCTTTAACAACATAAATAACATCTCCACATTTTCTTTGGTAAACTAAGAGGGAGACTGCTCGTGAGTCCGGCGCCTAAAGGACATGTTTTTAAGTCAAAATTTTAAAAGGGGTTGTGAAATATACAATAAACCAAAAGGGATTTATTGTATAGCCCCCCATGAGTTGTTTATAATTTTAACGGATAAACTGTCTTCTGTTGCATCTCCATTTTTTTTAAAAAATATTTTGCTTGCAATCGTAGAGCCGGGTACAAAAGTTTTCCGGCAGAAAACAATGGTTTCTGGTAGGAAACAATGATTTTAGGCAGTGAACATTATTTTCCCGCGTTAAGAGTGATTTTTGGCATGTGAATAAGTTCTATCAGCCTGGAGTTGGTACCTCCAGTTGCCCGTACCTAATATTTGTTCTTATCCTTGTAGTTATTTTTTTGCGTGTTGTGTTTTATTGAATCTTGACTTTACATTCTTGTCTTTATTCTTCTTGTCCTTTGTTTTATCATTCTGCTCTGTAGTAGCCTGACTTACCTCTAGATTCTTGCTAATTTGTGCTTTAGTATTGGTTCCCGCGTGTGTAAGCGTTAACTTTTGACTAGTATTTTTTTGCTCTAGTGGCTTTGGTGAATGATGGTAGACTAGGGTCATGTTCTCGATCGGGGACGGGGCGAGGGTTAGCGGGTTAAGTGGGGTAAGGGAGATGCTAGGATGAGAATATGGTCTTAGAACATTGGGACTTTAACGGAAAAGTCCATAGAGCTAGTTAAGATTCTTAAGAAGATGAGGATTAATATAGCATGTGTCCAGGAGACTAAATAGGTAGGATCTAAGGCTAAGAATGTAGACGGATATAAGTTATGGTTCTCGGGTAGGTCGAAGTATAGGAACGGGGTAGACATTTTGGTAGACAGTGAGCTAATGGATCAAGTGGTAGAGGTTAGGAGGGTCAATGACAAGATGATGACGATTAAGTTGGTAGTTGAAGGGTTCACTATGAACATTATTAGTGCGTACGCGTCGCAGACGAGCTTGGACGAGGAGGAGAATAGGTGTTTTTGGGAGGATTTAAATGAAGTGGGGGAGGTATACTATCCACTGGGAAGTTATTTGTATGAAGAGATTTCAATGGACATATCGGGTCACTTCCGGGGGTTATGATGATGTGCATGGAGGCTTTGCCTTCGGGAACAAGAACGAGTGAGGCGTCTCACTTTTGGAGTTCACTAGAGCTTTTGGGATGGTGATAGCCAATTCGAGGTTCCTGAAGAAGGAGGAGCACTTGGTGACTATCCGTAGTTCGGTGACTAAGACTCAGATAGACTTTTTGCTCCTTACGAAGATTGACAGCGGTCTTTGTAAAAACTGCAAGATTATTCCGAGAGAGTATCTTACAACCCGACATAAGCTTTTGGTAATGGATTTGGAAATCAAGATAGAGAAGAAGATGAGGGTTGTGGATGACAGGTTAAGAATCAAATGGGGGAGTTTGACCATGTCTAGTGCAAATGAGATTGGGGAGAGGTTGATGGCCAAGGGGGCTTGGGGAGTAGTGGGGATGCGACCGATATGTGGGACAGGATGGTCAGTTGCATTCGGGAGGTTGCTAGAGAAGTGTTAGGGGTCTCGCGAGGTAGCCGTAGTGGGCATCTAGGGGACTGGTGGTAAAATGGTAAAGTTCAAGAGAAGGTGAAAGCGAAAAAAGTGGCATATGAGAAATTAGTAGAAAGCAATGATGAGGTGGTGAAGTGGAAGAATATGGAATTATATAAGATGGCGAGGAAGAAGGCAAAGCTAGCGGTTACGGTGGCGAAAATGACGGTTTTTGAACGTCTATACGTGGAATTAGAGAAAAATACAGGGATAAGAAGTTGTACAGACTAGCCAAGGTGAGAGAGATGAGGGATAAAGACTTGGATCACGTGAGGTGCATCAAGGACGAGGACGGCAAATTACTGGTGGAGGACACACATATTAGACGGATGTGGCAGTATTACTTCTATAAACTATTGAACAAAAAAGAAGATAGAGATATTGTGCTGGGAGATTTGGAGCAAACTGCTAGGTACCGGGATTTTGGATATTGTGGAAGCATTAAGGTTGAGGAGGTTCATGGTGTTGTTTGCAGGATGCACAGGGGACGAGCCACCGGGCCTGATGAGATCCTAGTTGAATTTTGGAAGAGCGCATGCAAGGCAGGTTTGGAGTGGCTGACGGAGTTGTTTAACGTCATTTTTAAGACGGCGAGAATGCCCGAAGAATGGAGGTGGAGTATAATGATTACTTTGTACAAGAACAAATGTGATATCCAGAGTTGTAACAATTATAGGGGTATAATGATGCTAAGCCACACTATGAAGGTTTAGGAAAAAGTCTTGGAGATGAGGGTGAAAATAGGCGTGTCTATCTTTGAGAACCAATTTGTATTCATGCCTGGGCATTCGACTACAGAAATTATTCATCTTATTAGGAGGTTGGTGGAGCAGTATAGGGAGAGAAAGAGAGACTTACATAAGGTTTTCATCGACCTCGAGAAGGCATACGACAAAGTCCCTATGGAGATGTTTGGAGGTTAGAGGTGTACCTGTGGCATACACTAGGGCAACCAAGGATATGTATGATAGAGCCAAGACCAGGGTGCGGACAGTAGGAGGAGACTCAGAGCAATTCCCAGTCATGATGGGGCTGCACCAGGGATCAATTCTTAGCCCATTCCTATTTTCCTTGGTGATGGATGGACTGACATGACAAAACCAAGGGGAGGTGCCATGGTGTATGTTATTCGCAGATGACATAGTCCTGATTGATGAGACTCGCGATGGAATGAACGTTAAGCTGGAGGTTTGGAGACATACTCTGGAGTCTAAAGGGTTCAGGCTGAGTAGGACCAAGACAGAATACTTAGAGTGCAAGTTCAGTAATGGTAGCGACCTTGAGACAGGCGTGGATGTGAGGCTTGGTACTCAGGTCATTCCAAAGAAATGAAGCTTTAAGTACCTCGGGTATATTATCCAAGGGAATGAAGAGATTGATGACAATGTCACATATCGTATTGGGGCAGGGTGGATGAAATGGAGGCTCGCATATGGAGTCTTGTGCGATACAAATGTGCCATCAAAACTTAAAGGCAAGTTCTATATGGTGGTGGTTAGACCGACTATGTTGTATGGAGCGGAGTGTTGGCCGGTCAAGAGCTCGCATACCCAAAAGATGAAAGTTGTGGAGATAAGGATGCTAAGATGGATGTGTGGGCATACAAGGAGGGATAAAATTAGAAATGATGATATCTGGAACATAGTGGGAGTGACCTTGGTGGAGGATAAAATGCGGAAAGCGAGGTTGAGATGGTTCGGGCACATGCAAAGGAGAGACACAAATGCCCCAGTGCGGAGGTGTGAGAAGTTGGCCATGGACGGGTACATGAGGGGCAGAGGTAGGCCGAAGAAGTATTGTAGAGATGTGATTAGATGAGATATGCCGCAGGTGCAACTCATTGAGGACATGACCTTAGATATGGGGTTATGGAGGACACAGATTAGGGTAGAAGGGTAGTAGGTAGTCCAATGTAGTCCTACTTACGCTTACAAACTGGTAGTTGTAGTTTTATTATTGTAGGCTCGCTTAGCCTATTATACTAGTAGACACAATATTGCTTTATAGTCCTCTGTCGTCTGATTTATGCTGCTATGTGTATTTTGTTTATCTTATTTACCTGCATTAGTTATTGCTTTTTTTCCAGAAGTCGCTATCATGACTTACTCGCTTTGTTTGTCTTACTTTGCTTGTGATTGTGCTTTTTCTTGAGCCGAGGGTCTCTCGGAAACAACCGCTCTACCTACTAAGGTAGAGATAAGGTTTGCATACTCTCTACCCTCCCCAGACCCCACGTTGTGGGATTTCACTGGGTATATTGTTGTTGTTGTAATCGTGGAGCCCTACACGATTTGCAAAATATTTTTTTTAGAAAAACAATTGGAAAATCGTGTACCTACACGATTTGCAAATGCCATTTTTTTTAAGCGGAAGTCTTTTATATCGTGCACAAAGGCATTAGATGTTCCTTATAAAAAAACTTCCTTTTCAATATCAAATAGTGTTTCTCGTTAATGACTGTCATATTAACAATTTTCAGTTACCTGTATTTTCATCTTTGGCCAATGTTTAAACGAGTGCTGTTTCATCTAATATCCTTCCAATCATAATGCTAAACTTTGCAAAATAATAGAGAGCATTAACAAAAACACTTCTGGATACTAGGAGAACAGTGATCAACTCATTATATATATATATATATATATATATATATATATATATCAGTAGCACAAAGATGAAGCAGGATCCCGATGTTAAGAAGATTCAGTTTGTGAATTGAATAAAATGTACAGTTTGAGCAGTCGCTGCTTCGTTGGAAGAGTTTTGGTACTTGCATGTTTTAGAAGTGCCTTTGGGCAACTCATGCCGCACGATATAAAAGGCGTCCACTTATTAAAAAAATTGGGGTTTGCAAATCGTGTACCATCGTGTAGGGGTACACGATTTACCAATTGTTTTTTTTCTTTAAAAAATGTTTTGCAAATCGTGTAGGGCTCCACGATTTGCAAGCGAAAGTTTTTTTTTTTTAAAAAAGTTTGAGATGCAACAGACGACGGTAAGGTTCCGTTAAAATTATAGACAACTTGTGGGGGCTACACGATAAACCCCTTTTGATTTATCGTGTAGTCCACAACCCCTTTCAAAATTTTGGCTTAAAAAACATGCTCTTTAGGCGCCGGACTCGACTGCCCGTCAACATTACAAAGAATAGCTTGCTATGGGCTTACACTGTCAAGAGGAAGATTCCCTTTTCTGTTGAGTTTTCCCACATCGATGAGATACGTGGTTCTTGATCTCTTTATATGGCTTGGACAATCCTCCTCGTTTCAAACTAGCTTTTGGAGTTGAGTTATGCCAAGATCTATTCGTTACATGGGTCAGACCTGTCCCAATTCATTGTTTTCGATGTTGGGTCCCCTCTTATATTGTCCACGCTCCAGATGTCCAGCCATTGGCGTGAGGCGGGTGTTGAGTTCTCCTTATATAATTTGGATAGTCCTCCTCCCTTCAAGCTAGCTTTTGAAATTGAGTTAGACCCAAAATATATTCTTTACGTCTTAAACAAGAAAATTAAATAACAAAGTAACGAACAACTCAACATGAGCTTTTTGCCTATTACGTATCGAGAAGGAATTCCTTCTGGCGTGAAATTATAAATACAATAAAAGACAGTTTAGTTTTCCAAGTTTCAGGTACATGAAAAGAGATTCTCTTATGGTTTTCAATAGAATATATTTCACATACTTAATTAATCCACAAAAGAGAATGGCTCTCGGAGAGCTCTCTAAAAACATGGATAATTAAGGCTAGGAATGTATACATGCTATAGTTTTAATTTGTGTCTCGGGTAATGAAATTTATTAATGAGGCTTATCGTGTTTTTGATACTTAGTACTAGCTAGATGATGATGCCTTGGTCCTCCGGGGCATAGTCCAGTGGCAAAGCCTGAGCGCTATAAGACGCTCTGGCATTGGACAGCGTGGGTTCGATTCCCCGCAAGCACGAAGAAACTCTGCATGTTGGGAATTTGACATTGTCTCATTGATCAGTTGTACGCTCCCAGAAAATTGGCCACCGGAGCACATCCCGCGATTTACCTGGTAATAGTGTTGAAGGACCGTTGCTATTACCTCCAGGACGTAGTCAGGCGCAAGCATAGAGACCTGGATTATGAAAAAATAAAATAAATAAATAAATAAATGATGATGCCTTGGATGCAAGCTTTTGCCAAACCAAGTTTGAAAAGATATTAATTAATTATCGAAAAGGATAAATGTTTTTAAATCATTTTAAAGTGGCGACAACCTATCATTGTCAGCTTTAGAGATAAGAGCTTCTAACCTATCTAATGGATTCGATTGTTAGAGGGTTTGAACTTCTGGCCCAACCGATAGGTAATTCTGTCCCAATCAGAATTAGATATTCAAAAATTATATAAAAAATATTATAAGATGCAATTTTTTTATATATCAAATGACGAAAAAGTTTATTTTAAATTAATGATAAAAAAAATTAACATAATTTGAATCTCAAAAAGATAAAAAATATCATATAAATTAGAATGAAAGGATAGATAGTTCGACTTAATAATACAAGTAGCTTTCCCATAGAATGGTACAATTCGACTCACGTTTGACCCAATGAATAGGTAGTGTGACCTATAGATACCAGCATTCAATTTGCTTGATAGATCTATAGTTATAAGCATGTGGCTTGGTATATACATATTCTTTGAGGACTCGATAGCTTGACTTGTACCTTTTCTTCGCGCGTTCTAATGCATTTTCCAATTGAAAAAGGAGAAAATTTATGAAAGTAAGGCAATCCTAAGTCCATTTTAAAAGGACACATGATGTTCTGATGTTCTGATGTTCAGAGCTTTCCGAGGGGCCATATCGATCTTGCTTTTGGTCGCATTTTCACAAATCACAATGGTGATTGAGGTTTTTTCTGGTCGGATAAAAAATAGGATTACAAAGTAGTTTTGTAAAAATTACTACAATATTTTATAAAGTTTCTTCGAAAATTCTTTCCAACAAATTGTCCAAACAATCAGGAAAAAATTGAAGGATTTAAAATTTTAGGGGACCCACAACCGTGCAGTTGAAACAATGGATACCAAGTGAAAAACTTTATTTCTGGCTATTTTTTTATATACAGTTTCCTGGCTTACGCCAGACTATTCCTGGTGATAGTAGTCCCGGTCCCTTAGCACTGCTACCAATAAATCGCGAGATGTTCCTGAATGACCAGGGTTTGAGAACAGAGCAACTGATATCACCTACAAGGTCCTACCCCAGAAGCATTACTACCAATAAATCGCGAGATGTTCCTGAATGACCAGAGTTTGAGCACAGAGCAACTGATATCACCTACAAGGTCCTACCCCAGAAGAGAGCAAATTGCTCCCACCAGGGTTCGAACCCACGCTGCAGGCCTCCAGCTAGATTTTAAATTCCTCTCCTTTGTCATCCAGCTATGCCCGGGGGACTTATTTCTGGCTATTTTTTGTCTCCTAAATTAGGATACCAAATTTTACATTTTTGAGGTCTACTTAGACCTGTCCATAGGGTCGGGGACTCGCCAGACCCGACCCGGACCGATCCGAAAAAATTAGGACCAGGGTCAGCTTATATCTGACCCGTGAGCCACCTGACCGGAAAAAGCGAGGACCCGATCATATGTAAGGTCGGGCTAGGATCAGAATTTTTTACCCACTTGACCCGGCCCGACCACCGATCCGTCCCCGACCCGGGTGTCATTTTAATATAATTTAAATTATTTTTTATTTTATGAATATTTATTTTTCACTTATATAAGTGAAGGAACAAACGAAGAATCTAGTTATGACGATAACGATGACAATGATGATGCTTATGATGATGTTGATGAATTATCGTGATGTTGATTTGTACTTGCCTCTTGTCAGTTCTTTTTTGTTTAATTTTTAATGATTTCATGCTTCTGTTTGTTGTAATTTATAATTTGTGACAAATTATATTGGATAACGGATTGGGTAGAATTGCAGAAAAAATAGGGTCATGGTCGGGCTAGGGTCGAAAAATTAAAAAATAAAACAAGGTCAGAATCGGGCAAGCAGAAAAAAAAGTCACTTGACCTGGCTCGACCCAAGCTTTGGACAGGTCTAGGTCCACTATATATGAAAAAAATTAAGGTTGAATACATTGATAGCCTCTGAAACTTGCAGCAAATTTCATTTATACACCCGAACAACGGCTTGTTCTATCTAAACAACCAAAACATATGATAAAAAATTTTTATCAGCCAATTTGAGTTTAAATTTTAAGTATTTTTTTGCATATATTTATAAATGCCTATTATATAGATAAGTTAACCACTTAAAATATGTCATTTCATCTAATTATATGGATTAGTCTCTATATTTTTCATTTAAGGATGATGTGTATGATTAAAACAGATGACATATTTTAAATAGTTAATTTATCTATGTAATGAATATTTATAAAAATATTTTATCAGATGTTCGATGAAACAAATTGTAGTTGAGGTTCTAACTTCTAACTTCTAACTTCTAACTTCTAAATAAAATTTGGTTCAAGTATGAGGAGTTGTCGATATATTAATATTAAGTTAAAAAATAATTGACATAGTTGTGCCAGATATAAAATAATTTTTTTCACGTAGGAGCATACTACCTTTTTAGTTGAATCTTGTCTTCTACTGCCTTCTTCCTTACGGATGTACTCTGTTATCCGCGCCCATCTTCTTTCCTCTGTACCATTTCTGCAACTCTGTGACCCATAAACCACATCCCCATTCGACACGTGTCCCTTTAGCGTTTTGAGATTCGCTACTAAGAGCTTGGCTCCCCTCAAACTCACTCTTCCCCATACCAGTACCCTTCTCTCAAATCTGCCAGCTTATTTCATTTGTTCCCCATTTTGCCCCTTCTCTTCTTTGCACTGCCACAGTGACATGTTTGATAAACTTTCTTTTTACTCTCTGTTTCAGTTCTTGAGATCATTGCATTATTAATGGCGTCTCTTACGCCTGGTATTTTGCTTAAACTCTTGCAACATCTCGATGATAAAGACACCAAAGTCGCTGGCGAACACCGCTCTGCTCTTCTTCAGGCATGTTAATATATGCTTAATCTTTTTTTTATAACAATGCTGGTGAAATAAAAAGATATTATACTATAATATTTTTTGGTTTTGAATCTTGGATTCAGCCGCAGCTAGACCTGCAACTGTATGCATTTGTTTATCTAAGTAGGGGTTTGGCCACAGATTTTAAATATTTAAATTTATGAAGTTGGAGTTGAAGATAGAGTTGTGTTTAGTTATAATTTCTGTAAAGAATATTTGAAATGACGTTGATGTTTAAATATATTTAAATAGAATTTATGAAAGGCGAGTTAGACAATAAGTTATAAGCTGTCATCCAAATTTGAAATACAACTTTAAGTTGAATTTGGAATTTTCACGGCCAAACACTAATTAATTCAAGAAAAAAGTGTGTAATTTTTATAGCCAAACGGTCCTAAGACTTCATTTTATTTATCTTTATTGTTATGGGTTTTCAGGTGATTAGTATAGTTCCATCACTTGATGATGATCCATGGAAAAGCAGGGGATTTTATCTAAGGGTATCAGATTCTCAGCATTCAGCTTACGTTTCTGTATCTGAACAAGATGTTGAGTTGATACTTAGTGACAAGATCCAACTCGGTCAGTTCATCCACGTGACCCGGCTTGACTCGGGTTCCCCTGTTCCGGTTCTTCGTGGTGTCAAGCCGGTTGCCAAGAGGCGGCCATGTGTTGGAGATCCTAAGGATTTGATTTCCAGTGATTTTCTCACTGCCAGGACCCGACCCGACCCGAAAAGGGGGAAGAAGAATGGTGAAGTGAAAATGGTAGAGGCAAAAACCAAAATGGAAATAAAATCAAGAAGACAGTCCATTGGAAATGGGAAGGTGGAAGGGTTAGAGATGAGGAGATTGAGTCTGGAGTCAGTGAGAAGAGGATGGGATCGGAGCCCCGGTGAGAAAAATGGTGCTGGAGCAGCTACACCTAGGTCCAAATCCAAAAGTGGGTTCTCGGGTTCAGGTTCGGACTCTGTAAGTTGTTACCCCACTTGTTATTTGTTGGTGGACTTTTGGAAGAAGTGACTTCATTTAATTTATATGCATGACAAAGTTGTAAAGTTCTCTCCTTTTTTAGGGGTTAAATTCGGTGCTTTAATGCTGTTAGCAACTGCAACTTTGTTCTGTTTATCCATGCCATTACTGCTGTGTTTGTTAGGAGGTTTTTATCTTTTTAGGCCAATGTGCTGATTCAATTATAACCTAGGGCAAAAATGGACAGACAATAATGCACTAGGTTAGTTTCAACGTCCTTGTCTTTTTCTTGGTTTGGTTCTTCAAAGAGATCACACTTTAGTTCATATTTAGGTTAATGTTTTCATTCTTATATTTAGATTTAAGTTACAACAACATACCTAGTATAATAACACATGTGGGTTCTAGGAAGCATGATGTGTGCGCAACCTTATTCCTACCTTAAAAAAGGTAGAGAGTGTTTCTGATAGCTCATATATTTAGATTAAAGTTAAATCCTAAAAATGTAGGTTCTTTCATCTCCATGGATGGTGAGTCATCACGAATCATGTTATTAATGTTGCTTTATCTGATGAATTGAGATTTTAGTTAGTCTAAGGTTGCTAAAAAAATGTAATATTGACTAAGCCTTATTTTAGAAAAAAATCATGGCTGTGTTCTCTTGATTGTGTTTGAATTGGATGAGTCGGTGTTTTGCAGCTTCCTTCTGTGAAGAAACCTTCTTTAGACAAAGTTTCAATACCAAGGCATTCAACCGCAAACATTTCACCGCTTACTAGTAAGAATGATATTGTCTCGCCAAGATCAGTTGGCAAGCCTACTAGAAAAGATCTAGAGCTTATTGTCTCACCAAGAGCGGTTAGCAAGCCCATTAGAAAAGATCTAGACCTTATTGTCTCACCAAGATCAATTAGCAAGCCTGCTAGAAAAGATCTTGAGCTTTCACAAGATGAGACTCTTCCGTGCAATCTGACAAAGGTGGCCCTCAGTTTCAAAAATTGTTCCGACTCAAGGATTTCATGGAATTCACTTCCATCAACAGTTCGTGATCTTGGCAAAGTATGTGAAGCATGAATGTTTTAGTTTTTTAATCTATGATAGTGGTATGCTTGTGTATTAAATTGTGAATTATAATATCTTCAGGGAGTTACAAATTATAGGAATGTTGCGTTTCTGTCTGCTATGCATGCATTAGAAGAAGCTGCTGCCGGAGAAGGTGTCATCCAGTGCATGAGGTAATGGTTCATTTGTTATTTCGATGTTTCTACTTCGCATGTATTTTTACCGGTACTTGACGTGAAACTACTGGAATATAAGCTCTGCCTTTGAATATATGAAACACATATTCTCTTGGTGTGTATTTATAATTAAATTCTGTGTAACGTATTGTTTGCTTAATTCTAGAACACCGCTATGTTGGCCAATCTTGATTAGATAGTTTTATTATAAATCACTACATTAATTGCCCTCCACCCGATTACAAATCCTACAATGTTATCTTGCATTAGGTTCATAGTTTATATATTGGTACCATGCAAAATTATGTGGTGTTTGCTGCCTTTTGAGTCGATGAATTCCTTTCTTTAGCAGTGTCCCATTCGGCTTACGCCATGCTCTTACATGCGCCTAACCTACATATCACTGGTGATTACTAGATATTATCTATTAGTTGCAAATAAAGTAGAAGTAATCCTTAGAGACATGTTTTATCTACTTTTATCCTGTCCAATGTATTAGCAAGAATGGTTGAATTAGATCACATTTCTCTATGTTATATTTTCACTTACAGCTTTCTTGATTGCCTCTGCAACGGGCAAATTTGGTTAATTTTTTAAATTGTGTATCAATCTCATTTCTTTCAATGTAGAGTAGGTCCACCTTCTGTTTCCAAATCTAGGATTCTGCTTGTGTTTTAGTTTAAGTTAGAGATTAGTAGTTTTAAGAGTTTTATTTTGTACAAAACTCTATTTAACATAAACAGAACTTTTATGCATAGACTTATTTGAATTTGATATATTGATGAATTGATTTGGTATTGAAATCTCCCTCTTTACAGTATGTTTGCAGAACTATGTGAATCATCGAAGAAAGTACCAGCTGGACAACTGGTTGAGCAATTTTTGAACCTTCATCAAAACATGCTGAAAGCAGCGGCTGTTACAAAATCATTGGCGACGAGAACTCCTGAAGCAAAAGGCAGCGACAAGTTCTGTTTGCAAAATCCCTTTCCAGAAATTTCCCATAATTTTACAAATAAGAATGCAGCCTCCTGGATTCAAGCTGCAATTGATTCCGAACTTTCCAATTTCTGTTTGTTCATTAAGGAAGGCAAGAAGGGAATTTTGGATAATGAGAAATCTCATTACATTATACTAGAGAACAATCCAAAGATTAGTGAAGCAGAGAACCATTCACCTAAGAACAAGAAAAGCCCTAAAACCAACGGGCCATCTGGTCCTGATTCTAATGGAAGAAGATCAGTATCTCAAGCGAAGCAGTATTTACCAGCTACAAGAAGAACGAATATTGAAAGAGAAGAATGGTCCAAAGGGAGTGGGCTGAAAGAAGCTGCAAATTTAGCAGAAAAGTTGCTTTCTTCATCTCGCGCATGGTTCTTGAACTTCTTAGAAGATTCTTTAAACAAGGGATTTGGGCTAAGTACCGCGGAAGGGAATTCTGAAATCGCAAGTCTTCTTGGTCAACTCAAAAGGGTCAATCAGTGGTTGGATGACATGGTTAAGTTGGGAAACACAGTAGATGAGAGGGTAGAAGGATTAAAAAAGAAGTTATATAGGTTTTTGCTTGATCATGTTGACTCCTCCATTCTTGGAGGTAAGTAAACTTAACTCTTTACTACTAACAGCCTGGAAATCTGGTTGTAGTTTGCTGATGCCATTAGATTAGGTATTTTCCGGAAACATGTAACACCGTCCGGTCTGATCTTTCTGACTGCTGTAGCGTTAACTTAGTGGAGGCTCTAAGAAATATAGAGTAGATGTCGCTAGTGATTCGGTATTAATTATAATGTATAGAAGTTAGCATCATTGCTTCTTTGAATTGTGAAAGAAATCTTTTATTAGAGATTTTCAACGTCCAAAAGTTGGTATGTTACCAAATTTCTTGCCTTCGGCCCCGTCTTTTTTTTTTTGTTTAATCTGGTATTCTTTGTCCACTGGCTCGACTAATTCAGATTTTTAGATGTTGGTTTTTAAGCTTATGCATTGTATATAGTTGAGATTAAGTGGAAAACCAGGCTTATAATTACTGAATGCAAGTGAAGGAGATTTCACTTGTAAATTCTTGAGCCTATGCAATTTCTTACTCAAATTTACATGGATGGCTTGTCCAAATTCTAAAAAAACCATTATCTAATTCCAAAAAAAATTGTAATTGAAAATGAAGCTGACATTTAATGAGTCAAAGGGTTTCCAGAAACAGCATCCACTTTTATGCATCTTTGGATGTCTTCTCAGGAGCAGAGGTAACTGAATTAGCACCTTTTGCCAGAGCTTTCATCCCTTTGCAGGATTTCATGTGGCTATGAAGTTTCTCTGGCTTGAATGGCTTCCCACATTGCCTGCAGCACGATAATAATTTAATACAATGCTGACATATTCTTCCATTTTTGTCTCTCTTTAATACACAGAAGAAAAAGATAAAAACACATTCAAGGGATTATTTTTTGGGGCCCAGTGGATTGAATATTGGCTGATGCTAACCTGAAAAGGCCAAAGTAAAACTTTAAAAAAATGAATCTTTGACCTATAGATTTACCATTTTGGTTGATTTGGCACTATATTTAATTGATCAAAACTACACAAAAGAAAGATAAACTTGCTCTACTAGGCTCTTGTCACAGAAGTTAACAAGTTTTCTTTTGACTGACTTGGGTTGGATGGTTTGCTGGATTATAAATTAGCTTTACTTTTCTCAAACATTTTTATAAGAAGGCGAAATGGCTTGGCAGGCCCTATACTTATCCAGTTATCCGGGCTTGTCATGTCTGTGTTCCTACTTACGAGTTTGCCAACCAAACCCTTCTATCCTTAAAAAGTGAGCATTTTAACACTTTTTAGGCCCGCTCATCCTATGTGTCATTAATCGTGGAATTAGTACAGTAGTAGTTAGATGGAAGAAGTCTGCAACATCACTCCATTTCTTGACAGGTAATATCACAAAGACCAAATTTTCCATGCAAGAACTAAACAATTTAACAAAAAATATTATTCCTGACCTTAAATATTAGTCGTTTTGAGAAATTGAATTTGTTTCAGTTTTTTTATGTCTTAGACAAACAAGAAGCACATAGCACATATTTTCATTATTAATGCTCTATATAGTGGAATTTTTATGAAGTGTAACGTTTAATGAAAAAGATAACTAATAGTTTAGACAAATATTTTTATAATTAAAGTTATTAGATGTCTCTGAGGGTGGACTTAAAATGGAGTAGTAATAAGGTAGCGTGGCAATAAGTGGAAGACAGGAGGTAAAAGAACAAAACTACTTGGAAAATGACATTGTCTTCAAGTCCCTATGTACGTTTGATTTTAATGGCACTCAAACTTCAAAATTTTGACTATGATTTTCGAGAATGTAATAAGGAATATATTGATATGCAATTGTTGTGAAGGAACTTACGAGCAGTTGGGTCCATTGATTGGCTTGTAATTAGCAGAAACTGATCTACGACTACCAAATTCACTTTTATTCTTTGTCGAACTGAATGCCCCATCACAGCTTTTCCTGCAATCAATTTTATGCCCACAATTAATTAATCCATACATTCACATTAAAGTACTCCATGATTTCACAAAAAAGAAAGATTTTAATTGAAATATAAATACTCAAATCAGTTGTTGTTAGAAAAAAGTATAATGTACATTGTTTATATACTATCCTATTCAACGGAAGCTATGTTGTTTGGATTCTCTTAAAATTCTATCACAATCATATTAGATCTTAAAAAATATACTATTATTGGAGAATCTGACGACATTTTTGAAGTGTCAAGAACAATATAGAACGAGATTGAAAACATCAATAACAGTCCTTTAGGATATAAAATATGGATCATATTTCTTCTCATAATCTCCAGAGTGCATGATCTAAATGTATGCATTTCAATTACCATTTTCTTAATACAAACTTGAATAACCTACATAATCTTAATTACTAATCTTTTGTGTATATTGGTCTTCTAAACCATTTCTATAAACAAAGTGATGAGATAACATTTTTTGTAATAACTTAATTAAATCAAATCTTATTCTACCATAAGAAATTAAAAATGAGGAAAAGTAAATGGGAAAATTACCTTTCATTAGTTTGTTGATGCTGTTGATTCCAAGCAGTTCCAAAAATCCTTTGAGACCCTCTAAGTTTCTCAGCTTTACAAATCTCAGACGAAAAACTCACAGTCTTTTCACCAGAAGCACTTAAAGAATTCTTATTCTTTCTCATTGGAACAATTCCAGTGTCATTAGTATCCACAGCTCCACATGTTATCAAATTCCTGAAAATACTTGAAGCCCCATTTGAATTGCTTCTACTCTTGTTAGACCTAGGATTTTTCGACTTTTTTTCCATACTCTGAGTACTATTTTTCTCTCCATTTTCTTTAACATGATCATCTATTTTCTTCTTGGTTTTCATTGAGCCAAAAGAAGAAGCAGATGAAGAAGAATTAGAAGAAAATGAAGTAGAATTGTTATCAAAGTTGTTAACTTTCTGTTCTTCTTCTTGGAGTTTTGGTGAATTTGTGGTGAGTGTGGAAGTTTCAGAGGCAATATTTTGAGATTCTTCTTCAATCTCTGAAGGAATTTTCAAATCTTGATTGTGATCTTCTTGTTTTGTTTGTTCCTTTTGCATGGTTGTTATTACTCCTTTTTCACCACATGAAACATCTGCAAAATTTGTAATAAAACATTTATAAAGGGAAGTTCACTTAATAACTTTCTTGAATAGATGGGAATTTTTTATCTAGAGATATTAAGATTGATTTGAAGATTAGATTGATTGACATCTAATTCACTAAATCTATGGATTTACCTTTTTGGATGTGATTGTAATATGTAAAATCTTGATATTGATTATTGAATGTCCTTTCCAACACTAAAAAGGAACTAAAATTTATGCTAAAAAAAGGCAATTTCATTTAATGGGAAGAGAAGAGGTGGTAAAAATGTTATTAGTAATATTTATATACAAATATTTTCTTTTTTCTGAAGCTATCACTGCCTTTCAAAACAAGGGTACTGATAACATAATTATTTTGATCCCCAGCGGTTCTCATTTTACCGGAGCAATTCAAGCATAAAAATATTGTACTATGTGCCTAATTACAAGTACCGTGATCCCATTGTAACACATTCCAGTGCTTGATTTGTACCCTTTGAAAAGATTAAAATGCCCAAGTCCATATTGTTGTCCAAAAGCCCACTTAAAGTTCAGAAGGAAAAATGTTTATCATTTAAGCCATGATAATATTAAAAAAAAACGTTACACTATCTAATCTGTGATAGCGAGTTAGTTACTGTTTTTATCAAGTTACTAATTAGTGTTTGTTGTAGAGTAATACGATAATAATCAACTTTATCTTGATAAAGAATGAGAAAATTAGTGAGTTAATTTCATTAATGGTCACTAAACTAGTTTGGTGACTTTATTATTATAAATTGTTAGTTTACTGACTTTCTTGTTACAAAAAAGTGTTTTGACTCTTATTATTATAAGAGTAAGTTTAGTGATCATCGGTGAAATTGACATAAAAATTGAAAGAGAAAAGGGGGTACTTGCCTTTAATAGGGGTGATGGATGGAATTTCAGATCCTTTAAGGACGTATTCATTGTCCGAAATTGGAGTAATGAGATCTTCATCCAATAAGTCTTGCCATACATATCCATTCTTGTATTTCCTGCATCACACATTTTGACTTCCTGAAATTTTCTATTTTAGGAAAACAATCCAAACTTCCAAATCATATATCTCCAGCACAATTAATTGAGAGATTGATCTAGAGATGTGATAATATGATTGATTCTCGTGACTCACACTAGAGGATCAGATCATTAAATTTTACTTGTAAAATGAGATTTGTACCTTTGATTCTGATTTTAATTGACAAGATTCAAAATTTCAAATACAAATATATCCATGCATTCTAAACTCATACGTAGAAAAAATTTACTGGGCGATCTAACGCCGCAATTTATTTAAAGAACAAGAACACTTATGATTGATGTGTTTGATACCTCAATATCGACTCAACAATTCCGTTACTTTTTATGAGGCATCTGCCCCAAATAAACTACCGATATATCAAGAACACCAACTCAAATTCTTAATGTGTACACAATTTATCATAATCAAGTGATAAATTGGGGTAAAAGTATATTATGAATAAGACATGCTATGTTATATTATCGGCTGAACCAACAATAATTATGGGTAAGTTTTTATGTCAGTGAATCACCAGATAAATAGTCATTCTTACTGGTTCTTTGAAATTTCTAAGAATTAACCCACAATACATTTCAAAACTAGTTCTGCTTTTATTTTTCTTATAAGAATGACTTCGGAGTAAAGCATCTTTTAAGCATGAACTAAAAATTGGCAGTAGGATATTCATCCATTTTCATATATTGACAGAAGAACACTAAGTTTATGTTTTTTTTTTAATATTCTTTTTTGAAGAACTCTAAGTTTTAAGCTAACAACTCAACTTGCAATAAATTTCATGAAATTATAAGAACTTGCACTAACCTCTTGTATGACCAAGCGAAAGATTCAGACATGTCTTTTCCTCGCAATTCTGCCAACCATCTCTTAACATCTATAATTATCCAATCATTAGTCAAGAAATTTAACCCCATTAATAATAATTAATATATATATATATATATATATATATATATATCAATCATTTTTCACAACTAAATAAAATGAAAGGAATAACAATTTATATATAATTAGAATAAGGAACGAACCTCGAAGACGAATGCCATTTCTAGAGAAATGATGAACTCTAATGAGATGAGGATGTTCAATACGACCTTTTCTACTGAGAAAATATATGATGTGAAGTCTTCTCACTTCTGCTCCTCCGTGAATTTGTCCCTCCATTAATCTTCTGCTAATCAATTTTACGTTAATTAAACAAACAAAATTTAAAACAAAGTGAATACTTCTTTCTAGGCATGCTATATTATAATATTAAGAAATTCAAGAAAGTAATACTAGTAAACAATTAAAGATCAAGAATATGGGACAAATCTCTGTCTCTATGCCGGCCTGCTCTAACAAAAGATTAAAAACAAAATAAAAGCAAAAAAGGGAATAACGAATTTCAGCGTGCTTTTAACCAAGAACTTTAACTAATACTAATAAAATTAGATTAATTTAAAGAAACATGGTTGTAAGTATATGTAAATATGTGCAGTGCAGGCCTAGTAACGTAGTTCAAATTGTTTAAAGTATTGTAACGTGGAAAGATATTGAAATGATAAAAATTCTTACACACTAATCAAAATGAGCATCATCGGATTTGGAGATTACCTTATTGTTTTGTTTCTTTTGAAGAAAGAAAGAGAAAGAGTGGTGTATTTTTTATGATGCTTTTATCAAGAAAAAAATGTGTGTGTGTGTGTGGTGGGGGGTCGGGGTGGGGGTGGGGAGGGAGAGAGGATGAAGAAGTAAATCTAGAGCTTCTAAACCATATAGAAGTAGAGAAATTAGGTTCTCCAAGAGAGTTTTTTCTGATTCCCGCGATATGCTCAACTTATATAAGGAAATGGAAGTATATATATGTTCAATATATGTGTACCTGTTTTGTTAGGGTGGAGTGGGGGGGGGGGGATATAGCAGCTTTTGACCATCTTTTTGTTCTACCTAGAGAAACTTTCTTTTATCCATAATTTTGCAATGATCTGCATGATGACTAGTACTAGTATATTTTTGGTAACAAACTTTTTTTGATTTAATATTTAATTTCATATTATCCACACCAAAGGCCCAAAAGAACTTTTGTTAATGATTTCCAACCTAAAATAGGATTTGTGTACAAAGTATATTTCTTTCTTAATAACTTTTTGTTTAGATCTTTTATAGGTTGGAATATGTTAAAAAGAAGAGTTAAAATAGTAAGTAGTAAAAACAATAGGGTCAAAATAAAATATGTTCATTTTCTATATTATATTATCTCATTTTTACTAAGACCTTTTCTTATATTGCTTTTTCATAACCGTTTTCTCACACTAACATACATATAACTTAAATAAATACTTGTTTTTACCATGTTTTGGAGGTTTAATTTCACGTGGTTTCATTTCCAGCCTCATATCTTAGGACTACCGGAATTTAATGTTTTGTGTGGTTCCAAAACTAAAATGAATCGAATATTCTGGTAATTTGATTAAAATTATCAGAATAATTCACTTCAACTACCTAACTTTCTAAGTAGAAACAATTTTAAAAAGTACGTACATAGAACAAAAAATCATAATTAATAATTTATGGAGCCATTTGTAAGATTGCTATACAACGCAAGTATGGAAAACATAAAAACATATACAGTTCGTTATAATAAATTAACTAGAGGGGAAAAAAAGAAATCTAAATAAGCCGAACAATTTTTATAATTTTGACTAAAAAACACTCACTTGTTACGTAAAATAACATGTTAAGAGTACCACATCGGATATGAAATTGGAACATGTACTCCTTATATGGACTTGAACAATCCTCACCCTACAAGCTAGTTTAGTGTCATAAATCAGCGTGAATAATATCAAATGGAGAGAAAGTAGTACTCATAGAAGTCGTAAATGATAGTCTAACATGTTTCCTTAACTGACAAGAGGAGCAACTATGAGACAGGTTCCCTTTGTTACATTGGATTAAATTGCGGTTTCTAAGAGAATAAAAAATGTGAGAACCCGAATGACCAAGTCTACTATACCACGTTGAGAGAGATATGATTGTTAGAACAGTGGGAGGAGTGACACTAGCGGCGGATGTGGGTAGGAAAGAATATAGGTCCCCATCACTATTGCATATCGTAAGGAGTTTTCCGGTACGGAGGTCCATTACAGAAAATTCAAACGGATCAAAATTAATCGAGACAGAATTATCGGTGGTAAATTTTCTAACATAAATTAGATTTTTGATGATGTGTGGGGCATATAAGACATTTTTAATAGAGAAGTGGGGATGCGGTGGTGGGGTAAGGGTGTGGACGTATCCTTGAATTGGAATTCGATGACCGTTACCGACCATAATGGACTGCGGAGTATTTAAATTTCACATTTGAGGAAGATTATCAGAATTGTTGGTGAGGTGAGACGTGATGCCTGTATCCATATTCCACGCATTATCAGGCTTCCGAGGGGTCAATATGCCAAAAACCTGGCCCAAAATGATTGGGAGAAGCCTGGAGCGAACTGGTGGCCCCCAGGATGTTGGGCCAGAATGTCGGGTCCCGTCGTGTGTCCTATCAGATTGTTGGGCCACTGTTGGGTCGCAGGGGTTTGGGCCTGATGACAATGGCCCTGCGGTTGTGATCCCATGTGGCTGGGCCGCAGCTATGGTCATTGATGTTGTTGGGCCGCAGGCTACAATTGTTCTTGAATGCCCGCCTCTATCGGTGTTTCTCATCGCTACCGTAATAACCCGGTGTGGTTATTTACCGCCATAGGGTTGCCGAAAAGCAGTTGGGGAGGAAGAAATAAAGCAACGTTGGGATTCTAGGGCATTAACCGAGGTGTATGTCGGCTGAAAGAAAGTATACATGCAGTATACGAGGCAGACTTTGCTTATGCGGCCATGTGTGAACCCAAACCATTTCACCAATTTCCAAAACCCAAAATTGGCCAAACTAGACTCAAATTGGAATGCATCCATGTGTGTGAAGTTTCATGCTTTAACGAAATAACACATTTGGGATTTGGTCCCTCGATCGGATGGGGTGAATGTGATCCGATGCATGTGGATTTTTCACTACAAATACAGAGACAGTGGTGACCTCAAGAGGTACAAGGCAATACTTGTGGCTAATGACACTAATCAGCAGGAAGGTATAGATTGTGGTGAGATATTCAGTCTGATTGTCAAACCGGCCACCATTCGTGCAGTTTTGAGTATTGCTATGGGTAAACACTGGTTTATTCATCAGCTTGATGTGAAAAATGCGTTTCTACATGGGGATTTGAAAAAAACAGTTATATGCATCAACCGCCTGGTTTTGTCCATCCAACAGCCCATCAGTATGTATGTCGTCTTTGTAAGTCACTCTATGGCTTGAAACAGGCCCCTAGAGTGTGGTATGATCGTTTTGCACAGTATATCATGCAAATTGGGTTTGTGTACAGCAAATGTGATAATTCTCTATTTATTTTCATAGAGGTATAACATTGCATATTTATTATTGTATGTTGATGATACTGTGCTTGCTGCCTCCTCTGATTTGTTGAAAAATGAGATCATTACACTGCTCAAAACAGAATTTTCTATGACTGACTTGGGGAAGTTGAGCTGTGTTTTGGGGATTTTTGTGACTAGATTTGCAGATACTATGTTTCTTTGTCAGCGTAAGTATGCAGATGAGATTGTATACATGGATAAAATGGCGAATTGCAAGATCATGGCTACTCTAGTTGACTCTGGATCAAAGCTTAGTGCTTGAGATGGTGATCCAGTGTCAAATCCCACTCTTTACAGGAGTCTTTCAAGTGCACTACAATACCTCACTTTCACCAGGCCTGATATTGCTTATGATGTTCAGCAGGTATGCTTATTTATGCATGCCCCTAGGGAGCCTCACTTTACCGCCCTCAAACATATCATTTGATATGTTAAGGGCACACTTGATTATGGTTTGCATCTATATCCCCCCCTCCTCACCGAAGAAGTTGTTGTCATATACGGACGATGATTGGACAGGTTGTCCGGACACGCGACGCTCCACCTTAGGCTACTATATTCTTATGGGATAATCTTATTTCTTGGTCCGCCAGGAGGCAACCCACATTATCCCGTTCGAGTGCAGAAGCAGAATACATATGTGTTGCTAATGTTGTTGCTGAGATTTGTTGGCTCCGAAACCTTCTTTTGGAGCTTCAGTGTCATTATGTAAGACTTCTTTGGTTTATTGTGATAATATATCCGCCATATATCTTTCTCATAATCAGGTTCAGCATCAGCGAACCAAGCATATTGAGATGGACATCCACTTTGTTTCGTGAGAAGGTTTCTCTCGGTCATGTCAGGGTATTACATGTGCCTTCTTCATACTAGTATGCGAATATATTCACCAAGGGACTTCCTAGATAACTATTCCTCGACTTCAGATCCAGTCTTAGCGTCCGGCCTCCTCCCGCTCCGATTGAGGGGGTGTATTAGCATGTGTGTACCACTATTATATTTACCATATTTAGTGTTATGTAATTATGGTAGAACTAGGATCCCTGTTGTATAGGGATTCCACATTGTACACCTATATATATATATATATATATATATATATATATATATATATATTAATAAGAAAGGCCCCAAGGGAGATTAATACATTCTTACATTGTATCAGAGCCAGACTCATTCCAATCCTTTGTTCACCGATGTTGGGTCCCCAAATTATATTATTCACGCTACAGTTAACAAGGTATGAGCGTGCGGAGGAGTGTTAAGAGTCTCACATCGGATATGGAATGGGAACATGGACTCCTTATATGGACTTGGACAATCATCACCCTACAAGCTAGCTTTTGGGTTGAGTTATGCCCAAGATCCATTCTTTACCTAACAATTGTTGGGTAACCTAATTGACTTTCTCCTTAATGATGTGTAACAACACTTCCTTACATTTCTAGCTACATTTTTAATTTCCTTTCTTTAAATTATTTTGTAACTTATCAAATGATAAATGAATTATTCGTGGCCATTCTTTTCCCATAAGTTGCTAATGGTTTGTTAAATTTGTTATGATCTTAAAGTCAACAACTAATTAGTGAGATAGAAGTTCAGTAAACAACCAATCAAATGCATAAACTATCTCTAGTTAATGAGAAAATTGAGTGTTGACCTTTTCACAATGCGCTTATCCACAAAAGCCGGGTCTTTTTCGATTAATTTCTATCTATATAAACCATCCATTTTTTTTTATATTAGAGATAGACTTCTAGCTTGTTCTCCTTCGTTTTCTGCATGAATTACATTCATATACTTAACAAATTTCTGCACGTAAACAAAAGAATCATTAAATTTTATCTAAGTATCATATAAAATGTCTCGTTTGTTTCCTTCCAGTGACTTTCTATGATATTTAGGCAAGGTTGAGTGGATTTTTTGGAACAACAAATAGTATAGTAACTTTAGTGCAACAAAATAAAAGTTGAATAACCGTTTACAAAGTCAATCCAAAGAGTAAAAATTCTAATACTATAGTCCAAAAACAAGAATAAACTTCATTCCCTCCTATTCAATCCGTCAAAAACTGTAAACTCTGACCCTCCCACCCCAAAAGAAAAATAACAGAACGAACAAATTAAACCTCAAAACCAAAAGGCTGATTATAAGAAGTATAATAAAAATAATAAATAAGTTAAAATGTGAAAATGTGAAAAGAAAAAGACCATGAGTATAGCAGCTTCTTACATGAGTGTAGCAGCTTATTCTGAGCATGAACTGAATTAACTTGATGAATGATTATATGTATAAGATGTTCATTTTCTTATATGCACCAATTAGTAGCTAGCTGTTGGCATGTACATTATCACCGCCTATATAAAATAAAAAATTAAGTTATAATAAAGTGTCATTGTTTTCGGTAACCATTAGGACTTACTTGATGTTGAAAGTTAATTTAAACATAGCAAAAGAAAATTAAATACATTATAGTGAGAAATTTTATTTTGTAAGTCACATAACCTGCATTACTTATGTGAGACTACCTACTTGACAAGTGGACACTTGCTTGTTTTAAGCCTAACAAGAAAGGCTATGTTAATGTCAACATTTTCCCTTAATTAATTAAACTGCCTAGCTAGAAACAAAAAAAAAAAATGAAAATATCTCCAAAATCTGCAAATAGAGAATGGTAACAAAATTGACGTTACGGAAACTTTTTAATTTCAGTGTTCTAAACCTTTGCTTTCGTAATCAGTGGCGGATTATGGTAGGAGCGGAGGGGAGCTGTGCCCCCCTCAAAAACTCAAAAAAATTAAATTTATTTTTATATATATTATTCACGATTAAAAAATTCTAAATTCCGTTATTTTTTCGGCGGCATCAGCTACTCACAAACTCACAAACTCACACTCGACACTTGAAAAACACCATTCCGATGATCAAACGATTCAACTGGATGAGCAACCTTGCAAGATTCAAAAGTCACCATGGATGAATTTGATGTCAATTGTTTAGAACGTGACCCCGGAAATCGGCCCCAAATTTTCTACTAATTCAACTTGTGTGGTTCTTCAAAATATAAGAAAAAATGGATCAACTTACTCTCAACGAGGGATGCTAATGCTGCTTATAAGATTATGAATTCATTTAAGTTCATATTGATTTTGCACATGATGAAAGCGATTATGGAAATTACAGATTGTCTTTGTCAAGCTTTACAACAACAATCCCAAGATATACTTAATGCTATACATTCAGTCAGCACTACAAAAATATTAATTCAGAAGTTTAGAGATGAAGGATGAGATCAATTATTGAAAAATGTGATATTATTTTATGAACAATGTGATATTGATTCTCCTGATCGTAATGATGTTTATATAGAGCGTCAAGCACGTGCTCGTCATCAGAAGGATCACATCACAGTGGGTCAACATTTTAGAGTGAATCTCTTTTGTGTTACAATTGATCAACAATTGCAGGAATTGAATCACAAGTTTAATGTGCAAACAATGGAGCTTTTGAGGCTAAGCAATAGTTTGGTTCCTAAAGATATTTACAAAGCATTTGATATGAATGATATATGTGCTCTTGTAGAAAAATTATATCCAGTGGATTTTAGTGAGCAAGAGAAAACAAATTTGAGATTTCAACTTCAACACGTTATTCTTGAAGTTGTTAGTCATCCAGAATTGAATAACTTGTCAACTATGTCTGAATTGTGTGAAGTTTTGAAAAAAACAGGGAAGGCGAATACATATTACTTGATTGACCGGATAATCCACCTTATCTTAACTCTTCCAGTTTCTACGGCTACTACAGAAAGATCATTTTCAACAATGAAGATAATCAAGACAAGGTTGCGTAATAAGATGGAGGATGAATTTCTTGCTGACAATATGATGGTTTATATTGAAAAAGAGATATCTGAAAGTTTTAGCTCTGATTTAATTATTAATGATTTCAAGTCTTTAAAAGAACGAAGGAAAGCACTTTAATTCTAGGTACGTCTTTCCTTTTATATATTATATTTTTGTTGTGTTGATGTTATTTTAAATTTTTGATAAAATTATATTTTATTCTTATAAATTTCAATTATAATATTTTAGTTAGTAGTTACCGCTCCCCTTAATATTTTGGGCAAGTTCCGCCACTGGTCATAATATAATTTTTGTTATTGAAGATCTAAAATAAATCGTTTCTCTAAATATTGTTTTTATCAAATATTTAATTATAAATATTAAAAATTAATGTACAGTTAAATCTATTTATATGTTTATACATTATTGCAGCTGGTTCATGATCATGTTTCATTAATTATAACTCTATTCAATTCTTTTTAAAAAAAGAAAAGAAGACGACCAATAGCATTTAAGACCAAGTTGTGCAATTTTAACACTAATTATTTAGAGAAGTTCATTCCTCCATTAGTATAACAGACATTGATTATTACATATGGAGTATAAAATAAAGAAAAAAACAATATAAAATGATCAATATATATTGTTACCATTCTTTAATCATCGAGTTTGAAGATATTTTAAGTTTTCTTTTTCACTTTTTCTAGTTAAGAATTTTAATCAAGGGAAAAATTAACATTATCTTTCTTGTTTGTGCTTAAAATAAGCAAGTATCCACTTGTCAAATAATAAAGTAACCTCATATAAGTAGGTGTTGAGACTAGGATGATGACGATGATAGTGATCAAGTCATGTCATCTACCTTCATTATCTTCTTTTTTTATTTGATACTATAATGTTAAGGTTTGGTTTGGTTGTTAAGATTCAGATTAATAATGTCCCTATGATAATAACTGATTAACTTATTGATGGGATTGGAGACTTGGTGGAAGGTAAGGTGAGAGGTAGATGGGATTGGAGACACGGTGGAAGGTAAGGTGAGAGGTAGCTCAAAATTTTAAATTTATTGATTTCGAGTTTTAGGATAGGATAATAGCTAGATGCGGGATATGTTATATTTTAATATAATTACAGAGTTTGAGACAAAGATAATGAATTTTGTTGAACTTATAACTTCAACGGTGGTAGATCCGCACATACCCTTGGGTAAGTAAATAAGTCACATTCTTATTTGGACACTTCTATTTAACATGTACAAAAATTTTTAAACTTTTTGCACGTACACTTCAGGATAACTTTGAATATGCGGTGTCTGAAATTAGATTTGACAGAGCCTAACTTCAGATAAAAATATGACTAAAGCTCATGCGGAATAACTAAAAGTTCAGCCGTACGGGCATGCATGAACTTCAGCAAAAATGATTGAAGTTCAAGCAAAAATGATGTAACTTCAGCTATATGTGTCTGAACTTAAACCATATGTAATTTTAAACATATCTGAAGTTATTTCAAAACGAGTAGACTTAAATTGTGTTACAAAATCAGGTATGTATTCACTTAGGCCCCTAGGTAAGGTAAGCCATTATTAGTTTATTTTTACATTGTTGACTCAAAGAAATTAGAGGATCTTTTTTGGACATTATTTTCATTTTGATTATGTGACAGTTTTGTTTTGATAATGGTGTTTTTAACTCTTGATCATAAATCCCAATCTCAATTACTGTATTATTTTTTTTGGTGTGGGAGGAGTTAACCATCTCGGATAGACGAAGTAATAGTGCACCAAATGGCCATTATAAAGTGAAGAAGGATAGTCAATGTCAATTTCATTGTAAATCACAAATTAAATTGTGGTTTCTGTTCAAGTGAAAGATAAAATATTGAGTACAAAGGTAATAGCTTAATGCCAGTTTAATTTAGCATTAAATCATACTTGGAGAATCAAACATGACAATCGTCATTCATAATTAATGAGACCATGAAAGGATATACCACGGCGTACTCAGAATTTAATGGTTTTGAGTGCTCACATTAAAATCAACAAAAAAATATTACTTTAAATGGATTTTGAACTCAAATCCTCCCTGACTTACATAGCCTTAACTCTATCACCTTTTAACCAAAGCACCAAGATCATTTATTGATTCCCGGATGCTATTTATTATTTTATACCAAAATTTAAATATTTTCTATGTATCTACATAGAGTATCCGCCACGATTAATGAGTGCTCGAGCACCAAAATTTTATACATGGGTCCACCCTTGAGGATATACATGTATCTGTTTAACTTCGTACATCAAGCCTACCGTTAACGAAAAAATATATATATGCCTCGTGCAACATTGAAAGATTCGAATAAAATTTTATAGGAATACGTATTTAACTTCCATATTGACATTAAAAATGACTTCAACAACCAATAGGCGTTTTTTATTTTTCTGGAGTGGTTCATCGGTACCAAAGGCAATTTAATTAAAGAGGACTTGGTTTTCTCATGTCTAATCTTCAATTTCATTAACAATAGGTTTTTTCAATAAACAAAAAGACATATCAAGGTGTCTGGATTTTTAAATATATAGGAAACATAAGAAATAACAAGTGTAGGAAACATAAGAAACAACTCAATAAGTGTAAGCTAGAGCATTCAAAATCCTCACTAGAATAACATATGGAGGGAAGGGGAACCATAATCCTTACCTTAATATATAAAGTAAAAATAATTGTAAAAATAATCTAGAATTTGACCTTGAGTTAAAAAATAGTCAAAAGAATCATATCATGGTTTCTTTCGTGTGTGTTTCTTTTAAGCGGTATCTTAAATTTTACTTCATTAACAAATCAAGAGCTGATGGTTGTAACATGTAGGTATGACAATAGTCATTGAACTTCTATGAAGATGAATATTTCATATATCTTGTGTATTTACATGACCAAATATCTATCTATATAATAAAATCTTCGTTATGTCTATCAAGTTTATATAGTGAAAGGAATACTCTGGTCATCTTTCTTATGGCTCATTCTTTTGTTCAAGCTTTGGAGCCCTCTACTTTAACAACGAGTTGGTCTCAATCTCGTTTGAAATTCGAAGTTCAAACTATAGGCCCAACTTTATTTGTCGAGTTTTTGTCATTACAAAATAAATGTTAAGCCTGTGCTACTAAGAAGAAGAAACTCCTACTTATAAACTATCAAAACAATTCATAATTAGGGGTGTTAAATAAACGAGTTAGGTTAAATTTGGATGGGTAAAAAAGAGTTGAGTTAATAAATGAGCAGGTCACTTAAAATTTGTCCAAAAGTTACTTTAGCTGAAATATTGGACTGGGCTAAACAATGAGTCATGACCAATCCGCCTAATCCTTACTAAGTTATAATTTTCTAGCATTTTCTTATAATTTGTTTAAATATCAGGCTAATTTTTTTTCCTTTTTAGGACTATATATAACATATCAAGCAAAAGAAATCTTTTCAAAGATATTCTGACAAGATTTTTCATGGATCAATTTGGACTATATGTATCAGCTCAACTTTTAGATGGGCTGAATTGGACGAATCAAAACTGGTTGGGTAAACTAATCAATCTTTGGTGGATTACTGTTATATCCTCGTCCTAGACGGGGCTATTGTTGGATCGGTATATGTTATTAAAGGAAAAATTACAGTCAAAATACCATTTGGCTATCTAGTTTACCAAATATGTATACAGACTACAGTGTATAGGTAGTGTACACTTTATACTAAATATACATATACTATACATACCTATACACAATAAATACAGCCGAAATGTATACTTTATACAAAATATATATACACTATATATGCCTATACACAATATATCGATCATATTGATAAACTAGTTGGTCCAAGGTACATTTACGTAAGTTTAATTTGCAACTGACATCCATTTGGATTGTAAAGACTAGCGATTCTAGATTTGTAGTTATGACGCTCAGCACTGAACAGCCAAAAAGCCTATTCTCGTCCATTTGCATTGTGCTTATTTGAATTGTAGTCTTGGAAGAATGATTCAAAAAACCTTTGGAAAAATTGTTAAAGTCCAAAATAATTCAGATGTTTTCATATTGTCATGGTTATGAGAAATATCAGCTGAACAATCATATTGCTACTAAACTTATTTAATTATCGACGTAATGTGATGCATCTCAACTTAGAAGTATTTAATTTTTTTTGGTAACTAATTATTTTATTACCAAGGCAAATATATACAATAAGAACAAAACCTTACATTCGTCAGACCACCTCCATCTACTCCCCCTATCAGCTAAATGTCACAACTAAGGATAGAAATTTAATCTTTCAAGACCTCTAGCTAACTGACTACTATTGCATCCTCGACCATGAATGGCTTGTACTACTTGACGACATATCTGATCCACTGTTCTTTAATTCCCCTGAAAAATAAGTCGATTTCTCTCTTGCCACACAAAGTATGTGCATGTTTTGTGGCCCATTCAAGATCTTCTTTCCACCCCCATTAATCTGTTGCCATGCCAAAAGCCTAACTGCAACTGAAGAATAGATGCTCAATAGACTCGGCATAGAGGACAGTCAATACAGTTGGTGATTCTCCACTTGGCTAATCTATCACAAAAAATATATTACAATTCTTTCATGTAACACTAGCAGATAAAGCAAGTAACTCACTACTCATCGACCTGGTCATAAGCAAACACAAAGGGTCTTGGAGTGTTATGAATGTGCAACCATATTGCCAATTTATTGGAGTGAAAATTTGATTTTTAATGCAAAGTTAGAGCAGGAAATGATATTCACCAATCTCGTTTGTTTGAGGGATTCTGATAAAACATATAGTTACTTCATAACAACATTTCTTTCTTTAAATTAAACAAATGTGCAATGGCCACTTGATGAAACAATCATACAGAGGAATCATGAAAAATAAAAACAAGTAAAACCAAACCCCATTTTGATCACTATCGATCATGTACCATGTTTAATTTAACCCCTTTCATCACCATCCCACATGTCCTTAAACTTGGGCCCAGTAGGTCCTTCCTCACCCAAAATCTCATTTGGTAGACTTCTCACAAGTTTCTCAACAGCCTTCTTCAATTTCCCTGGCAAAAATCTCTCTATCTTTTTTAGCTCATTTGCTAAATTATAGCTAATTTTTGGACCCCATTCTCTAGCATAGTTCAACCATGCTGGCTCAACAATTGCCAAGTATTCACCAGCCACCACCGAATAATTCCCTCCAGTGTCCATCACCTGCCCTTTTGCCGTGTCATTTCTTATACCTATATTACCACTCCCCTGCATATTTTGCTCTGCTTTCGCATACGAAGCGTGACCGTGCAACGACGAATAGGCCACGGGCTTATTACCGTTTTCAAATTCAAGATGAGGTGCACTCACCCAATTCCCTCCACTGTGTTGAGAGAAGTACACACCTTGTAACTCCCCATTGAAGTTGCTAATCCTTAACGTAACATGCTCCCAATCGCCAATATGTTCACCAATTTTCCCTAACGGAATGGTTATGAACTGGATTTTCGCTCTAGCAGGACCGTTAAAGGGGTAAAATAGCCATAGAGCGATATCAGTGCACGTCGCACCAAACATTGGTTTAATGTGTAAGTAGGAAGTGGCAGAAACCAAATCTCCATTCTTGACTTGATCTTTTGCTGAATTATCAGTTGGCAGGTCTAACCAATAAGCGCCGTCATTTGAACCACCTTGAGGGAGATTTGAACCATCTGGTTGAACATTAACTGATGTAGATTCTTGATCTTTGGTGTACAATAATGCTCCATTTTGGAAAAACCAATTGACAGATGAAGGGTAATATTGTTCATCAGGGTGAAAATAATACACAGGAGAGTAGGCTTGAAACAATGCTTGAACTTGGTTCAAATTTGGCATAGCAGATAAATTAGCTTTGACATTTTTTAGACAAGCTACTGAATTTGCATCTCCATTGCTCGACGCGACAAAAGCACCAGTAGACACTCCTAAAGCATGAATTCCTCTGTCTCTTGGCCTTGAAGAGTACACATTTAATCCATCATTTCCCCATATCCAATCATGGGTTTCAGACACATCAGTTAAATCAGCACGAACACAACGAATTTTGTCAAGAGAAGGCTTCTGAGGCGAAGTTGTTACAACGTGGCCTACAGCATTATAGCCCTCAGGAGGAATTGGCAGCCAAATATAGCCAAAACCATCTTGACTACTCCATACAAGTGTATAGTCAGTTGGCATTTTTAGAGCATCTCCTGTTAAATCTTTACCAACAAGAACCCATCCGAAAAGGGGCAAATTGTTAGGTTGGCTATAGGATCCAAGCATAAAGAATTCATTTGGTAAATTTGATGGTTCAAAGAAAGTAGCTCCAAGATCATCTGGTCCACCTTCTTCAGTAGCCCAAACTTTAGTAAATGATGATATTTGAGACACTTCCAATCCTCCAAGATCAATTATTCCACTAGCAAAGCCTTGACCTAATAATTAAGCAATCAACATAAACAGAACAACTGATCAGAGTAGCCAGAAGTGAAAAGCACAAATGAAGAAAACATTAAAAAAAAAAGGGGGAAAGGGTCAAATATAACCCACTACTTTTTTTTATTAGCTAACTTTGCCCTATATCAGTGATAGTGAATAAAAATACCCTGCCGTTATCAAAGTTTATACCTATACCCCTATATAGATGAAAATCTCCAAATCAAACCCAATTTTCAATTTCACTTAAAATTATCCGTTGAACCGCCCTCACCCACCAATTAAACACATCCCCACCACCCACCCCCAAATATACCCTTCTACTTCAACAACAACAACAACGAATTTACCGCTGAAATTCACCAAACAAATTTCAAATCCTTCACCAAATTTCAAATATAAACTCTCCAAAACGTTTCCGATTGTTTGCAATAATTTTCACTCATAACGAAGCTCGTCTATTATTGGCATCACCAAATACTATAGTTGAGCCCTGTAATGGAAGCAGCTGAAATAACGTACATCCATCAAGACCGCCGTTGCTGCTGTTGATTCCTCTCAACCTGCCGAAAAGGTTTGCACAATTTACCTTTTTATTCCACAAATTGGTTTACCTCTTCTCTACTCTATTACATTATAACTGTTTGATATTAGAAATTGTTTAAACATAAATAATTTTTGTTTATACCGTAGAAATTTCGGTCTTATCTTTTGGTACTAATTTAGCTCATATGTGTTACTTGATGATTGTCAAATTGAAAAAGTTAGTGTCAACTTTCTTATTAAGTTTGATAAACTTTTGTTTTTGTTATAAGCTTCTTGTAGCTCGATGGAAGCTAAGTTTGAAAAATTGGATTGCCGCAAAGGAGCTTCGTTTTGAGTGAATATTATTGCAAACAATTGGAAACTTCTTGGAGAGTTTATATCTGAAATTTGAATAATTTGGTGAAGAATTCGGAGTTTTTTTTGTGAATTTCAGCTACAAATTCATTGTTGTTGAAGAACAAGATTGTTGAAGTAGAGGGGTATATTTGGGGGCGGGGTGGGGACGGGGGATGTGTTTAATTGGTGGGTCGGGACAGGTCAACATGTAATTTTAAGTGAAATTGAAAATCGGGTTTGATTTGGAGATTTTCATCCTAATAGGGGTATAGGTATAAACTTTGTAGGCAATGGTATTTTTGTTCACTATCACTAACGGATGACAAAGTTAGCTAATAAAAAAACGTAGAGGAATATATTTAACCCTTTTTTCCAAAAAAAAATAGACATGTTATGCATGAAAATATAACTATAAATACATACAATAATCACTAAAAGTTCAGCCAAGAAGTTTTCAAAATAATTAACTATCATGTAGTCAAATATATTAACTGCCTAGTGTTGTGCTCTTATAAACAGAGCCGATCAGTGAAAATATGCGTGTCTTAGCACTTTGACACCTACACTAATGCGTCGCTAAGCGAGATGAAGCACACAACTTGGGCTTCACCAAGCTTTAGGATTAAATGCACTTTAAGCGTGCCTTTAACGACACTGCAATTTATCACATACTAATAAAGCAAAAATGATAAGATAATGATTTTATAGGGGAGCATATACATAGACCGAAGAATGGTCAGTTCAATACCCTTTATTAGAAAATTATATTGCATATATAGATCAATTTATTTTTATTCATATATATTAACTTTTAACATTCTTGACGATATTTCAGACTTCGCCACTATGAAATACTGCACACTGATTGACAGAAAGTACCTGAAGGCCAAGTGGGCAATGGAGATGGAAGCCTAAAGGGAGTATCAATTGGGAGTGGCACATTGTTGGCATCATCCAGCTTTGATCTTTTATTGATGATGTTCCCCATAGTTGAATTTTTCAAGGAATGACTTGAAGGAAGTGCAGGGAATAAAATGAGGCAAGCAACAAATATATTCTGCAAAAGAGAAGTTGAATAATGTGAAAGAAGAAATAGCTACAGTATGATTTAAAGAAGATATCAATGGGTGAATGGTACAATGAAACCTTAATTGATGGTTATATATATACTAAAATAATTTTCCTAGGCTTGACAAACTTATCTTCCTACTTGTTGATAATATCAAGAGCATACCTACCAGAATTTTGGCTTCTCTGCATTGTTTTACAAGTTGAAATTCATATACGTATGTTTGTGAAGCCCGTTTGAAGGCAATTCATAATGTCCGGGATCGGACATCAAAAGGGAAGGCGAGGTTTCAAAATCTATTATGGCGGTTGCTAAGGCTTGTAGCTTGCTTCTGTCCTTAGTCAATTTTGGACTGAAGCTGTTTTGACTGTCGTATCTTTTTTTAACCGAATTTTGAGACCCTTTCTGATTCCCTCACCAATCTCTCTGACTTTGTCCGTGTCAACAAACAATTCGCGTTAGATAGAATGTCTATATTATACCTAGGAGCAAAGCTACTGAGCTTCGAGGCACAAGGGGTTCATCTGAATCTCTTTACTAGAAAATTACATTGCATTATAAGGTCAATTTTTTATTATGTATATATTACTATGTAGATGTTGAATTTCCTTAGTTTTTTTATTGTGTTTAATTCTTTATATTTTGAATCCGTTAAATGAAAGTCTTGGTTCCACAGCTAATTACACACCCTTGGCGTGACCCTTTCCAAACACTACGTGAACATGAAATGCTTTGTGTATCAAGCTACCCTTTTAACGCAACAAATTGCACATTGAAAATTCTTGTCAAATGGTCAAAAGGGTAGAGCTAAAAGCTTAATAATTTCACAAAGGACATTAATTAATCTTAAAAGGCTACATTTCTTGATCTTGGTTTTAATCATAGAGTCAACAAGCATCTGTCTCGTACAAGGAATAATATAGTTTACATAGGCGATGTTTTGCACGTTTTAGAATATGCTAAGCGATGTTATTCATTGCGTCCAAGTTCATCTTTTGACATTTTTAAAAATGTGTTGGAATAGTTCACTTTTTGACAAAAAAAATATGATTTTTTTCTGACTTATAGAAAGAATTACAAAAAATCAAATGAAACCAATAATTACCCCTTTCTATACAACTTTTTCACTACCTTATTTTACAAGATTAATACCTTTCCTTCTGTTGTTATATATACCCTAAGTAAAGTACTAATCAATTCAATTAATTTATTTCTTAAGTTGTGCGAAAACAAGCTAATACAACAAGAACGTAAAAGAAAAATTAAATTGTACACATAATGGCAATAACTAATTATAAATTAATAATTGTTACAGTTAGATGGTCTATAAACACAGATGAGTAAAGTTCAGAGGGCTTCAAATTAATTATAAGTGTCGTCATCAATTTAATATTGGAGGTCAGTGGCAAATAATTAATGAGATTAATTATCACCTCATGGGCGAAAGCTTCGCAAATTATATGAAATATGAAAATATAATGACAGTTCTCTTCAAGCTAAGTTATTAGCCATAGAAGTTAAATTCGTTATTTAGATGTGCACGTCATGTTTTATCATGCATGAGTGCTGATAAGAATATGCTTGCCGTGTGGTTATGCCAATAACGTTTGTTAATAAAATTTAGGAAAATAGCATTTATAATTAACCCTTTTATGTAGGAAAATTTTAAATATATTTCCAATTTGTAGTTATATTTTTCTAATTCTCAATTCACCGCTAGAACTGCTAACCACCAAAGTAAACCTTTTTTGTTAAATTAGAATATTTTTCTGGGTACCAACTACCAAGTACACTATTGCATTATTATGCTAAACTACTAGTATCCCATGAGAAGAATATACAACTTTTACATAAAGGGAAAAACAGTGATCTCTTGAGAAACATTTTTGTTTCAATTTTATTCTTGTTATTCAGTTCTTCTACTGTAAAATGTGACTGCTTAAATATGAAAAATGAAAGTTTAATTACTCACCAGTTACAACCAAATTTAAATAAGTAACAGAAGGAAACGTACCTTTATGTTAACGGATTACCTTTCAAACATTTGGGATGTACAAAAAAAAATACATCATATAAATGGAAATAAATAGTATATAAGTTATATTTCACGGAAAAGGTTCACCTAAAAGTGTGAACAGTTTATTCAAAAATTGCACGGTTTCCCTTTAAAAGGGTTGTTCTTTAATTTTTTCCCCTCAAATCGCTTGTCTTTAATTTTCCCCTACTTCTTATTTAATGAAAAATTGTGGGCCAATATATTATGCCCTTATTCGTTGGTCTACAAAATCAGAGTTACTGAGCTAGATCCTCAGTAGAGTAAAAAAAAACAATTTCGCAAGGCAAGATTTTGATAGAAATTATATTTATTCACGAAAAGGTACATAAAACGCTTTCGCTATAGTTTCTATCAAAATCTTGAACATACTTTTCATCACACTTGATAGAATCGTTCTCAGAGTTACAAGCTTCAGGAACTTATCTAACTTGAACATACTTTTCTCCAGATGTTATTGCATTTCAAAAAGGCTACTTTAAATTAAATTTGAAACATTAACTAAACTTTGATTATTATCGGGTCAAAAGCGGAACATCCCAACTAATTAATTTTTTCATGTCTTATTTAGAAATAACCAAACACATTTGAAAAGGAAAAAAATGGAGAATAAAATGGAAATAGAAGAACTTTGCATGGAAAAGAGAGAGAGAGAGTTCTTCAGTACCTTGAAGAGAATGCGTAGTAAAAAAAAGAGCTGAGACGAAAATATTGACGATGTCATCCTCGCCGTCGAAAGCGTCGCAGCTCTTCCTTATTCTCCGGATCTTCCGTTATTCGTCCGTTGCCGCCGTCAATATATACAATGCAATGCAAACACAACCTTTATGATCAATTTCTGGTTTTTGAGAGGAAAACTGAAGGTAACGGAATGGAGAATATATATAAATATATAGTTAAACAATATAATGACTGTGTTTTTGGAGCAGTGAAAATTTATCCACTCCACATTTTCTGGTTTGTATCATAATTATTAGCGAATATTCTCCGTATATTTTGTAATTATGATAGATGTATATTTAAGGTAACTTAGGATGCTAATTGTATTAGGAATCAACCTTTGTAAGGTAAGTTAGGATTCATACCATATTAGAAATCAACCTTGTACAGCTATATATATTGTGAATAATGAAATGAATCCTCAAGTAAAATTTTCATTCCATAAACAGATTGGGGCAAGTTTTTCCTAAAATATACTACTGTTATTGTTCCTATAGTTATGGAGAGAGATTTGGGGGTTACAAATCTAAGCTTCACATGTTAATTAGCTCTAAATTAACTTTATTTTACGTAATTAGCTGGGGAATAAGCCGAAAATGGCTTAATCAGTATCACTGCATTCAAACATAGAATATTACGATTTTTTATTAAATATTTCCAGTTTCAACTTTGATATTTCTTAATATTAGGTAGTAATGGCACGTGCCAGCACAGGCTATATCATGAAAGTCGGAATTTTCATTTAGATTAACTTCTATATGAAATTGTCGGATAGTAAAAGGAAGTGACATCAAAAGATAATTATTAATCATCACTCAACATTAATTAAATGGAAGAAAGAATGGTGAGAACACACGGAAAAATATTTTAAAATCTTGTTACATGGTTGCAAAGGTCTTAACAGCTATGTTATATCACTGAGCATAAAGTAGGAATGCATGATGCCATTGTCATAGAGCAGACTAGACATTTACAAAGGGATATCTAAAAAGAGCATCGAACATGCTCAGTTCACAATCACAACAATGTCTATCTATCTGTAATTTGAAACAAATCATAGTTCATGTATATGCAGTGTATATGTTGAGAAAAAAAAAATCAAAAGAAGGCTTTAGAATTGTAAAGCACAGATATATGAAATTACAGATTTACTAATGAAAGCACATTCCTTAAGAATGTGATATATGCCTTCAATGTTGTATTCTTTAATGCAACAAAAAATCAGCTACCTACCTACCTACAAGCCACAAAAGTAAATAGGCAAGAGATCAAAGAAATTTATGTAGCATATTTTTGAGCATTTTAATATAAAAAAATGTTTCACTAAACTGCCACATTTACAACCTGAAGTCCTGAACGTTAGTGACAGAATGTTGGATGAATGTGATCAAATTCATCTTGTAACTCCCATCTCATTACTCAGCCACATTCTTCCACATTATCTCTTGTAACTCTTATAACCTCCAACTATTTACTACTCCATATTCATACTAATTTACTACCTACTCTCCCACCTTTCTTTCAATTTAATTCAAGAATGAATTTCTCCACCTATAAATAGCTATTCATCCTTAACTTATGGTGGGTAAAAAATATTGGAGAGTTCTTGAAAAAAAAAGAGTTTTTATTTAGTTGAAGAAATGTGTTCTTTTGGTGGAGCTTTGGACTCAACATCTTATCCAGAGTTTGTTGAGTTGTACAACGTGGTCGGACTATTATATCCTGGAGGGGACAAGTCAGGAAGATTAATGTTGGATCGGTGAAGTTTTGATGCAGTGGGCTTGAATCTCCTTAAAATTGTTGGCGATAATGCAATTAAAATTACAATTACAATTGAAAAATACAAATTAGGAAAATAATATCTTCATACTGAGGTGTGGATATCTCTTCACACAATTTTAAGGAGATTCAATGGCAACAATTGAAAAATTCGCGGATGTCAGAGTTAGAGATCTTAACAAGCTATTTCGGTTCAATGTTACTCATTTTAAGAGATGGAAGGGTAAAGTACTTTTTTCCTCAAGTCTTCTCAATGTTTCTTATGTGTTAACTGAGAAGAATCCAAATAAAGTTGACAACTCTTCCATGAATGATGAAAAACTTGTTTCTCTTCAAGAGTGTTAATGTTGGATTTGGTGTTGTGACATTTGATTCAACATATCTCCTGATGTATTTATTTGAATGTATAAGAAAGGGTTATTTGTAGACCCGTGAATACTATAATAATAATAATCCTTGGAGAAGGACTTTAGCAGAAAAACAATTTTGTCATTTTACTTCTTTCATCTAGGTATGGCTGATCCTTTATGTTATTCAACATTAGATATTTCAGTAATTGTACCGGTATTACTTATATAGAAAATAAATTAAAAATATTGCAACCAAACGGAATATAATATAATACTTAATCCTGAACTTTATATTGGGGTTATTATCATAATCCTCGTAACAAAACAAGTCCTCGATTTAACTTATAACAATTGGATTGTAATAATTTTTACAATATTAGTAAACTTTGACTAGTTATAGCAGGTGTTTAGGCTTTATCTATATATATGTTGCCAAATTAGAGATTCTATAAACATTAATGATGTTCTAGCTCGTTTCAACTTTTGATGATATGGAAAAATATATACAATGTTATCATGAGTGTAGTTAAAATAATTTTGTCCTTCAAAACTTAATATTTGATTATTTTCATTAATGAATGAGTATATATACAATTTTCATAATATGGAAAATACTATTCCTATTCTACTCCCAAAACCCTATTCTATAATTATGGTAAGTGTACAATGCTAATTATATACAAAAACTATTACCAAAATTACTACACACCGTGTATATCACGGTCTCCCAATTGCCTTGGGTTACCATGATATACACGGTATACACAAGAGAGTATACCGTGTATATAGTGGTATATTTTCACACCCCCGCAGTCATAGCAGACGATCTTCATACGCTGAGAATGTGCCTAAAATATTCAAAGAGGACCGATGGAAGACCCTTAGTGAAGATGTTTGCAACTTGATACCTGGAAGGGACATGTAAGACGCGTCTTGTCCACGAGATGTAAGACGTGTCTTGTCCACGAGCTACCTTTTCGCGAACAAAATGGATATTCATCTCAATATGTTTAGTGCGCTGGTGTTGAACTGGATTCCCAGAAAGATATACGGCACTAACATTATCACAATACACTAAGGTAGCTTTTTGAATGGGAAAGTGAAGCTCTAAGAGAAGATTACGTAACTAACATGATTCATAAACCACATTGGCCACCCCTCGACACTCGACCTCTATATTGAAGCGGGATAAGGTAGTCTGTCGTTTGGCAGACCATGAGACCAAGTCATCGCCAACAAACATACAGTAGCCAGACGTAGAGCGTCTGGTGTCCGGGAAGCCACCCCAATCAACATCGGTATACGAGACAAGTGTAGAGGCTGATGACGGATATAGATGCAAACCAAAGTCAAGTGTTCCTTGGATGTATCGGATAATGCGTTTGAGTGCATTCATGTGCTCCACCCTAGGATCATGCATAAACATACACACCTTATGTACGACATACATAATATCCAATCTCGTGAAAGTAAGATACTGAAGAGCTCCAACAAGACTGTGATAGTGAGGGGGATCCTCGTAAGGTGAGTCAGTCGCAGCACCTAGCTTGGGCTTGCTATCAACTGGAGTGGAAGTAGACTTACACGAGGACATACCGACGCGCTCAATGATCTCAACAACATATTTCTGTTGGGATAAGAATAACCCACCTGTATGACGAGTGACAACAATCCCCAAAAAGTAACTCAAGGGCCCCAAGTCTTTCATAGCAAACTTAAAACTGAGCATGGTCCTGATAGACTTGCGCAAAATATCATAGGAGGCACTTAAGATAGTATCATCCACATATAATAGAATATAAGCCAGGAAAGTACCACGACGATATATGAACAATGAATTATCAAACCTGATATAAGAAAACCCAATAGACAAAACATAGTCTGCAAATCTCTTATACCAAGCCTGTGGGGCCTGTTTAAGCCCATACAAGGACTTCTCCAATAAACAGACATAATGAGGATATTCGGGGTCTCGAAAACCCAAGGGCCGATGCATGTAAACGGTCTCCTTAAGATTACCATGTAAGAAGACATTTTTCACATCTAACTGATGAATGACCATGCCTTTGAAAGAGCCAGATTGAGAATAGTGTGAATGGTAGCTGGTTTGACCACCGGACTAAATGTCTCACCACAATCCACGCCAACTTGTTGAGTCTTACCACCTACAAGACGAGCCTTATGTCTCGCAAAAGAGCCATCAGAATTATCTTTATGAGTAAAAATTCACATAGACTGAATAATATTAACACCAGAAGGATAGGGGACCAGCTCCCACGTCTTATTTTTAATAAGAGCATTATATTCGTCGGTCATAGCCAATTTCTAATTCTGGTCATTTAAGGCAGACACGGGTTACGTGGTAGAGGGGATTTAGAGACATTAGAATTGAGATTAAAATGTTATGTTGGTTTAAAAATACCCATTTAACTACGAGTGATTGGCCCATGACTCGAGGAGGAAGTGGGTGGATTTTGGGCAGTGGGTGGGCTGGTGACGGACTGACAAGCAGGCAGAGGGCCTGCTGGCCCAAAACTGGACACAATAGCTGGGGCAGAAACATAATGTGAAGTAGAAGCAGTTTCGGTATTGGGCTGGGCAACCGGCCCAATAGCTGAAATTGGGGCAGAAACAGTGGGTCCAGCGGGCAGTGGGCCCGATGGTGGATAGTGGGTGCGGGACAAATTCGATAAATGGTGGATAATATACGGGGAGACCTCGTCATCTAAAAAATTATACGACCTAGGCCTGGGACTACTCACTTTAGCAAATGGAAATTAGATTTCATCAAAATAACATGGCGACTAATTATGATTTTATTGAACGATAATTCAAAAATTTTGTAACCACGATGATTCGATGATAACCCAAAAACACACAAGGGGTAGAACGGGCTTGAAGTTTGTTAATTGTAGTTGACGGAAATAGTGGATAATATAAGCACCCAAAGACCCTAAGATGTGAATAAGAAAGAGTCTTATTATAAAGGAATTTAAGGGGGGATGAATATGATAATCTTTTGGTAGGAAGAATGTTAAGAAGATAAGTAGTCATTTGTAGAGCATGATGCCAAAAGGAAGAGGGCACCGAAGCATGGACCAATAAAGTTCGGACAATATTATTAATAGTGCGAATTTTTCGTTGGCCTTCCCATTCTGTGAGGACGTATGAGGACAAGAGAAACGAAAAACTATGCCATTAGCATCACAAAAATTCTGAAACAACCCATTATCATATTCTTTGCCATTATCACATTGAATATTTTTTATTTCCCGTTCGAATTGGGTACGGATGAATGCTCTAAATTGTAAGAATGTGGAAAAAACTTGAGATTTTTTCGCTAACGGAAAGGTCCATAAAAATAGAATAATCATCCAAAAATATAATATAATAACGATGGCCCACAGAACTTAAAACGGGAGAGGTCCATAAATCGCTATGAATAATATCAAATGGAATTAAAGTACGAGAAGTAGAAGCTACAAATGGTAATCTAACATATTAACCTAAAGGACATGAATGGCAAATTGGATTACTATGCGTACCCTTACAAGAAATAAAATTATTTTTATGCAAAAAAGAAACAATTGATGACCCAGGGTGACCCAAACTTGCATGCCATAAGGAAGGAGCTATAGCAGCAAAAGTAGATGACAATGCTTGACTCGAGAGACTGGATGCAGGCGTGATAGGATAAAGATCTCCCCTACTATTACATCACATGAGAGATGTCCCCGTCTTGAAATCATTCAGAGAAAACCCAAAAGGATCAAAATTAATAGAAACCCAATTATCAGTGGTGAATTTACGGATATACACCAAATTTTTAATTAAGTTAGGGGAATGAAAGACGTTTTTCAAAATAAGAGGTGGATGTGGGGGAGACAAAGTTGTATGACCGTAACTGCGAATTGGAATTGAGCTGCCATTACCAATAATTATGCCATAATTTTTGCACAAATTGGAATAAGACGAGAGAGTACCTTGGTCGGACGTCATGTGAGAAGTGGCGCTGGTGTCCATGTACCAATTCGCGTCTGGAGGATTTAATCTAGGTGTATGCATGGCGGCCTCAATATCTGTCGGAGTGGGGATCGGACGCAGGCCCGTAGCATGGAAAGCATACGGGGGCCGAGGCCCAAGCAGGCCTTCCCGCTGTCCAGGTCTAGTAGTGTGCTGAAATCCACTGGGCTATGAAACATTGGGCCTGAAGGGCGCCTGAGAAGCCCATTGCCCTTGGTACGCTGAAGCAGGAAAATAGGGGTTGTTGGGCTACTGCCCACTAGCCTAAGCCCAGTTTCACGGGGCCCATGGCTGGGACAGTTGGGCTGCGGCCCACCCCCACCGTACCGAGGCCCGCTTCTACTGTTTTGGCCACCTCCACTATTGTCGGTACTACCACGATTGCCACCGTGATTTTGCCATTATTTTTCCGATTCTTCTTGCCGCCGCCGTGAGTACGGTTTTGGCCCGAATTATCAATAAAACCTTGAGAACTATTGGAGGACGTCATCATAACCACGGGACTAGTGCTGATAACCGCCTTTTTTGCCAAGCCGGCTTCTTCTAACGTGAGCATTGAACGGGCTTGATAAAAAGGTGGACGTGGATTACTTTGACGGAGGAGAGTCCCAATGCCATTATAGGCCTCAGATAGGCCTACAACCATTTGTAAAACAAGACAATTATTGGTAACAGGAGCTCTGACATTACAGAGTTGGTTTGCTAATTCCTTGAGTCGTTTACAATAAGCCGAAATAGTCGGGAAATCTTCCATGCTAACTTGGGAAAATTCCTGCTCAAGGGTGACAGTACGAGAGTGTTGGTTATCTTGGAATATATCACACAATCTATTCCAAGTAGCCATAGTCGTAGTGTCTGATTCAATGATCGTCTGTAAAAGGTCGGTAGAAATAGTGGAGTAAATCCACTGAAGGACGGTAGCATCAAGAGTAATCCATAACTGAGGATCCTCCGTAGGATGAGGGATAGCGGGAGGAATTATATGATGGAGGATTTGATGTGAGATAGCGTGAATTTTAAACAACTCTACCCACGTCGCATATTGGACGTTTTCCATCTCAAGAACAATAGGGATGTTGTTCTTGATGTTAGAAACAGTAAGGACATGATGAAACAGGATCTTTGACGTTGACATAACGAAAGACCAAAGGATTATTGAGGGATTTAGAAAAAAAAAATTGGGAAGGGAGGAGGTAGCAACCGGCATGGAAACCGAGGAGGGGCTCAGATTTCGAAGTAGCCGAGAGAAGCGGAAGCTTTTGGAGAAGGAGATATGTTAGACCTAGACTTCTGATACCATGAAAGAAATAATCCCTTGATTATTTTCATTAATGAATGAGTATATATACAATTTACAATTTCCATAATATGAAAAATTCTATTCCTATTCTACTCCCAAAACCCTATTCTATTTGTACAAAAATTCTATAATTATGGTAAGTGTACAATGCTAATTATATACAAAAACTATTACCAAAATTACCATATACACGTTGGGTATACCGTGTATATCACGGTCTTCCAATTGCCTTGGGTTTCCGTGATATACACGGTATACACAAGAGAGTATACTGTGTATATGGTGGTATATTTTCAATATTTCTGAAATTGGAGTTGCAGTTTTAGAAATTTAGCGAGCACCACTAAGTGCAAAGTTTTAATCTCACCACATACTTTCACTTCTTCTTCCTTTTCATTCCTTATCCTTCCAAAAAAAAAAACTAGGATTTTTATTTTAAGATGCAGAAAAATAAATTGAACATGGTATAAGGTTTGCCACTATTTGTCCTCCCTGAATTTCTGCATACTTGTATAAAATCACTTAACTTCGCAAATGATATATATGGTATATATTGGCTAAAAAGGTTTGTAAACAAGCAATATATACATATGAGGTAAAAAGTGAAATAAAGAATGCCATAGAAATTAGAAAGTACGAAAAGATTCTAGGTGTTCTTAGTTTAGCTGTTTGATCACCTAGAGGTGTCATATATAATGTTTACTATTTAGTCAATTGACTTTATTTAACAAGTCAAAATTGTACAAATTATTTTAATTTGACTATGTAAATAAGAGTAAAGTCGAAGCAAAACTTTCTCAGCAGAAAGTGACTTTCACAAATATTGATGAAAACTTAGAATGTTTGATCTGGGAAAAGAGAAAGCAAAAGTTCCAAGATGTCATCTCTTTCCATGATTGATATAGGAGTTAGAAAGCAAATCTTTCTCTGCCTTTACTTGCAACGGTTATATGGACAAAGTTTCCTTGTTTATTTATTTACTTATATATTATAGTAGTATTCATTTCGGTTAGGGGTCATGAAATGCCAAAAGAAAAACTATACAATTTTTAATACAGAGAGGATATTCTATGAAGGAACTATGTTGACATATGCTTAAATAACTACAAACAAAACTTTTGTTTTTAAACAAATAAAGACAAAAACCAACAGGCGTTGGCTTTTGCACTATAGTGAATATCCACAAATAATACTAGAGATTACTCGACAAACAACATATGGCGCTGCATCATTACACAGATTGGTTCCCAAGGTCTTAGAATATCATATTCTTTTCAAAAGAAATAAATAAAAATGATATTAGAAGATAACTTTATTACTTTGTGAAGAGAAAAGTCCCGAATGCGAAATCCCCCACCTGTATCAGAGGCTCCTTGGCCAGGTGGAATGTAAATCGAGGGATATGCGCGAGTGGTAGCCTGCAAGGGAGATGACCAACGGGACACGAATCCAGCAACAACCCTCGCAATATTTCAGCAAAGACAGTCACCACACGGATTCGAACCCGCGACGTCGGAGTGGTTGTATCTCAATCACCTTGCAACTTACCAACTCGTCTGTGCCTTTGGGGACGATAACTTTATTACTCTAAGCACAAAAATCAAAAGCCGATCCCATATATAGAGTAAGTCAAAACAGAGTACTATAAAAATTAGCAGCTGTCTGGCCATTTTATTTAGGGAACAACGACTAATTCTAATTTTAGCTGCTCGCCTGCAATCTCTGTAAACTAATTGGGTTCAGTGATCACTCCTTTTAAGTTCTTTTGGTCCTTTCTCAGTTAAATTGATTTTCTGGATTTCATTCAAATTACATTAGTAATAATTTAGGCTAATTTTTAGCATCAAATGTAAATTACCTCTTGTGACCTTTATTTTCATTCATCTAATCGCTTCACTAATCGTGAGTTGTGTATAAACTTAAAATTTAGGTTAAATGTCCTGACTTATTTGTTAAGTGCACCTTCCTCAATAACCAAAAATCAACTACTTAATCAATAACACAAAGTAGACGTAAACGCTTTCCATTATCCCACTAAAAAGGTTATTCTTGCTTTTAATCTAGAGTTTACTTGCATAATACACACAAAATCACAAAAAGACATTTAGTAGCTTTAATCATAAGAATATTTGTTTAAACTATCATTTATCTCTTAAACATCGTATTGAAAATTTACTAATATGGAATTAAGTTTATCCCATTATTTATGACTCGAACAATTGGGGCCCTGCACGTCGGAAACGTCGTTTCCACACACGTGTACACGTAGTGCCAAGTATCGTAAATTTCATTAGTGAAAGAGATATTAATACATACGTAATACGTTTGAGACATAGAATGATGGACGGTTATTGGCCAAATGACAAGTATTCCACGTTGGTAAACGAAGGAAGAAGTGTAAGATAAACGAGTCAGAAATCGCCGCGGAGCCGTGAAGGGCCGCGGCGCAACACCGTCGGAGCCGCGACGCTAATTGGTAGTTGGGCTACTGGAGCCAAGGCGCCGCGACGCTAATTCGCAGAGCCGCGACACTTCGGAGGCAGAATGATGCGACGGGAAGATGAAAAGTTCTGACTTTTGGGCTGGTTTGGAGTATTGAATCTCAATTATTTGACACATGAATTCAGCCATTATTTGGCTGAATGTAACTCCTAAATAAGTGTCATTATATGGCTATTGAAGGCCATTAGTTGGCTAGTTGAGGGGTCATTTCCTTACGGTATAAATTGAGGCCTTTGGCTCAATTGTTAAAACATTGGAAATTTTCTAAAATCTTTTTCTTCCTCTCTAACAAGTATTTCTATATTCAAAGTTTTTCAAGAGTAACACTTGAGTTTCCTTAGCTCATTTGTTATGTCGCTATTGTATCTTAGGAGACTATTGCCCGATAACGTAAAAGAGATATACGGGACAATCTTGTCTTAAAGACAGAGTGTCATCACTCGACTCAGCAAATCACAAGGAGTTTGTATCGTTCTTGATTCCAGTTTATTGTAATCTTTAGTTTATCCTTTCTAGCAATTTGTAATATTTACTTACTACCCATTTTCTGCAATTATTGTAACCCACACATCGCACTTCAATTATCTCTCTTAAACATCTCAATTTCTTTTCGATAGATTCTCGGCTCCGGGGAAAACAGTTCAAATCAGATCAGAAAAAGAAATAACATGCCAAGTTCTCAAAATTATATGATCAAATGAAATTCTTTTTGCTAAGAGGTAAAAAAAACATTGAAGTTTCAGTTACTTGATATCCAAATCAGAAACCAACAAATTAGAAGCAAAGACATTTAAAGCTGAAAAGAAATTAACCAAGTCAAGTCTTTATATAGTCCTTCCATCTATCCCAACCATAAGATGAATCCAAACATAATAAAACAAACTACCCAAAAATACCATAATAAATACTCAGTCATTTCATTTCTCACCTTATCAAAACAACACCAAAAAATGAGAGGAGAGAAAACATTCTCCTCCTTTCTTCCACTTATCTCCTTATCATTCTTTATCTTCATTTCTCAATCAATAGCTACGAATTACCCAATTAATGTCTGGCCCAAGCCCACAACATTTAATTGGCCCAACCCAAAATCCATCTTACTCTCACTAAACTTCACCATCTCCCACCCGGACCACCGTTACCTCACTCCCGCCGTTAACCGTTACCGTCAGCTCATCCTCTCCGAGCACCACCGTCCGATCATCACTCCGGCGATCAACCTGACGTCATCAACTCCGTTACAATACCTCATAATATCCGTCTCCGACGTCACTTCACCGCTTTCTCACGGCGTTAACGAATCCTACTCTCTCTCCACCCCCTCCGACGGCTCCTCCTCCGCCTACATCACCGCCGCAACAGTATGGGGAGCCATGCGAGGGCTGGAGACATTCTCACAACTCGTGTATGGAAAAAACCCAATCAGAGTCTCCGCCGGCGTGTATGTACACGATCTGCCTATTTTCATTCACCGAGGTGTGATGTTGGACACTTCGAGAAACTTCTACGGAGTAGATGACTTGTTAAGGCTTATTAAAGCTATGAGTATGAACAAGTTGAATGTTTTCCACTGGCATATAACTGATTCACATTCATTTCCGCTTCTGGTTCCATCGGAGCCGGAGCTCGCCGGAAAAGGAGCATACGGCAATGACATGATGTACTCGCCGGCGGACGTGCAGAAGATCGTGGAATTTGGATTGGAACATGGAGTTAGGGTTTTACCTGAAATTGATATGCCTGGTAAGTTCCTTTCGGATGCACATTATAATAATGTATGGATAATTTTGTTTATATTTTCTAGGTAACCCCGAAAAGAAACAAGATTGGACTTTTGGAAGTATTATTAATTCATCAGAACATGGGTATCATTAGTAATTTATTTGAACTTAAAGGAACTTTATTTATTTGGTACGTATACATTTTTTCTTGTGTCAAAAGGTATGATTAACTTTATATACACAAACTAGAAACAATACTTTTAAGCACAACTAGAGTCTAAATTGTTTTTCCACCATTTCATGTGCTATTTTTAGTAGAGATAGTTCCTGACTCTAAATTGGAAAATGTTATAAAAGGGGGAGCCCGGTGCACTAAGCTCCCGCTATGCCCTAGGCTTGGCCGGACCACAAGGGTCTGTTGTACGCATCCTTACCTTGTATTTCTGCCAGAGGCTGTTTACACGGCTTGAACCCATGACCTCCTGATCACATGACAACAACTTTACCAATTACTCCAAGGCTCCCCTTCAAATTGAAAAATGTTATAGTACTCTGAAATAAAGATATTCTTATCGACCCAATCGACTATAATTGGAAAATGTTATAGGCTTATAGAGATGTGAAATCAAGATATTCTTATCGACCCTAATTGATTCATTTGGAGCGAGGGTGGGTGCTTGATTTTGAACCTAGAATAATACAGTGATCCTGCTTTTTGACGGATCAAGTACTAACAAGTCATTTGGAGAGTGAAACACGAGAACATAACGATTCCGGTGGGTGGAGTATTCCCTCGCCCCTATCTCTAAAGCCGCTAACTTCAGTACCCGGGGCATTTCCCTCACATGCTGAAGCAAGAAAGCCCTTTTTGCCGGATACCAATAACAGATCCTTAAATATGTACAGAAAGATAGAAAGTGCTTAAAAGAGTTCTTGATGCCATCAGTAAAACTACTTACCTTGTAAAATAATAAGAGATCTGAACAAGAGTTTAGAAAGTTGATCTCAATCTTGACAATTGGGATTATACTATGCCATCAGTATTAGCTAACAGTCATTCTTGATGCCATCAGTAAAACTACTAACCTTGTAAAAAATGAGAGATCTGAACAAGAGTTTAGAAAGTTGATCTCAATCTTGACAGTTGGCCCCATTTATAGTTGATTTCTTGTTCTCTTTTGGTAGCATTTTTATACTTTTTTGATATGGCATTTGATTAACTGCGAACTCCGGATTAACTTATCACACAACTGATTTTTTCTGCTTGACCAAAATCCTATAATCCCAATCAGAGGAAATATGCAATAATCCTCCCCAGAAGCATGTAAAGTAAGTTGAAAAGTAGATAAAAAATATTTTCCTGTAAATGTCACAATGATTACTTTGTAGAAATAGTGTAAAATAAGTATCGCTAATGCTTTTTGTAGTATCTGAAGTGAAAAAACAAAACTGAGTAAAAGTGCTCTTTGCCAAAGGGAAATAAAAAATTTCAATAGTTGTTTCTGGAATTACAAGTTTTATAATGATAAAAGCACCATCGGCAAAAACCATTTTTGGACGTATAGCTTGGAATGCGGCTACAAGAAGGTAATGTAGACTCATGAACATTGGATTACAAAGTACAATTATTTTGTTTATATATTCTAGGTAAAGCCATATTGGGACAGGATAGGATTCTGAAGTATCATTTAACCTATCCAATCCTGGGGATCATTATTTAATTTATTGAAACTTAAAACTTAAAAGTATATTGGAGAATTTACTTCTCTTTAGTTTTTTATGTTTCTTTTCTTTAGTCAAAAGGTATGAAACACTCTTATGCATACTAACAGTTAATTGAATGACATACAATGAAAACTATCACACTGAATATTTTGATTAGGTTCATTTTTCTTTCTTTTTATCTGGTGAAAACATATTCAGCTAATTGATGGTGTGGCCTTGATATTTTCTCGTCCATTAATGGTTTCTAATGCTTGAATGAGTTAAGGGAATCTCTTTTCCAAAATGGACCTTAAATGGTCATCAACAGAGTTGAGAATTATATAGCCTAGACAATCATCCATCTTGCAGTTAGACTCAGAGTCCCAGTAAACTCACATCATCCACTAAGAAAGGAGGAATCTGTTAGAACTTTCTCCTGTTGAATTGTGTACACGGACTCATCTAAAAGCTTAAACTCTTGGAGAGAGGCTACTTCTATTTACATATTTGTTTTAACTGTGCAACACTCTCCCTTACGTATGGGATTTACTCTTTCTTTTGGTTAAGTACGTGGAAATTGTCACGCCCCGACTTTTCTCAAGTCTTTCTTTAGGACGCGATGTCACCTAGACAACTATCCCTTTCTAGACGAACCATTTACTTCATTTTCTTCCTAATTTAGACATGTATTTGCGGAAATACTATATATAATAATCAATTTGAAGTTTACGAAGAACAATCTCATGTGGGGCATTCCCCGAGATAATAAAACTTAATTCTTTAAACAAACTTAGTCTAGAGTAACTTTCACCAAATCCGAAATAATGGATTGGTGGTACGATGAGGCTGCGGGACGATCGCTAGCCCTCTTGTGGAGCTTTTCCTCTATCGCGCCTTCCTGAAATATGTTAAATAAAAGAGTCAGCCCTACCATCCGGGGCTGAGTGGGAATCTCACCTTACAGTCCAAAGTAACCTCACAATATTTTTAATTACAATCACATTATAAGAAAATAATAATCATGTTGAAATAAACAGATTACAACCCTTTTATTAAATAAATCAATAAATATTCACGTGCAAAATTTTCTCCCCACTCGTCTTTAAAAAAAACAGCTAAGTTTAATCAGTACTCCTGCTTTTTCTCATATAACATATTATACATTTGTTGCGGTACGTGCAACCCGGTCCAGTGCATTTATATATTTGTTGCGGTACGTGCAACCCGATCCAGTGCATTTATATATTTATTGCGGTTCGTGCAACCCGATCCAATGCATTTATGTATTTGTTGTGGTCCGTGCAACCCGATCCAATGCACTTATTTGTTGCGGTCCGTGCAACCTGATCCAATGCACGTATTTATTTGTTTAAATATGTCATATGTTCAAAAGGCTCAAATAATATTTCCTTCCTTTTATATTTCGCCCTTTTCACTTGTAAGGGTTACAACTCTCAAACCTTAAGTCGGATTTATCCCCGTAAAGTCTCAAACTGTCGAGGACAGAGTAATCTATAACTTTTATTCAGCACAATCTTTCATATGCTTTACCTATTTGTACAGTTTTTTTACGTTATACATTCTGCCCTTCCAGACTTCGGTTGATCCGAGGCAGAATGTTTAAACAGCGATAACTCTCAAATCGTAAGTCGGATTTATCCCCGTAAAGTCTCAAACTGACCGTAACAGAAAGATGTACAACTCTGTAAAATTTCATCCAATTCTAACAAGTATAGCCCAGTATAACAAATTACAATTGCACAATCCAAACTAGTTATTAAACAAATCATAAATTTCATGCTCATTCTTTCAATAACCGGATTATATTCTAACATGTATTGTAACTTAAAAATAAAAGGATTTTACTAAGAACTTTGAGTGAGAAAACTCACCTTTTGTTTCTTCGCAATCTTTTCCGACCTCCTCAAGATCTTTTGCGAAGATTAATTCACAATAAGCAAACGGCTACGATCTACTGATTTCCAAGTTAACAATAGCGTCAAGTCCTTTAATGCGAAACCGTGAACATAAACATCCGAACTCGGAACAAAGCCCTTCTCGAAACTCCTAAATTGTTCTAGGTATTTTTCTCTCTGTGTATTTTTTTTTCCTCTCAAAGTGTTTTTGTTTTTGCTTTTCGTGTCTCCCTTTTCCCTTTTGATGTGTTTGTGTGTATAGTTATATAGATGTGCATATTGCACAGATTTTGGGACGTGAGGGAGTGGAAGGAAAAGTTGAGGGAGAGGGGTTTTAGGGACGTGTGTGTATGTGGTGGTGGTGTTGTTTTTTTTTTTTTTTAAATTTTACAGGACTTTACAGAAATATTGTGTGAGCGGTCGCATCTAAAATCATAAACTGATAAAAAGGAGATGTTTCTTTTACTTATTTACTATAGATGTGCAACATTTGTGCTGATTTGAGCACATATTGTAAAAAGAAGTTGTTTAAAAAATCTCCTTCGTGAATATGTAGTTGGACGACAAAACTGCTAGTGCAGTATCTGTTCAAAACTACAATTTTTACCGTTACAGATCGTGTGAAGCTAGCTTTAACACTTTGAGAAAAAGCGCTATTTTGCTTCACCACTTTACTGAAGTTCTTCTGATTTTGAAAATAACGCAGCACATACAGGATCATGGGCTGAAGCTTACCCTGAGATTATCACTTGTGCAAATATGTTCTGGTGGCCTGCTGGAAATACTCCAGCTCTTGCAGCTGAACCAGGCACTGGTCAACTGAACCCCTTGATTCCCAAGACCTATGAAGTAACCAAGAATGTCATCCACGATACTATCGCCATGTTTCCAGATTCACTCTTTCACGGGGGAGCAGATGAGATCAATTCAGCGTGTTGGAATACTGATCCATCAATCCAAAAGGTTGTTGCTAGCAATGGAACTCTTAGTCAGTTACTCGAAATGTTTATCAATAATACCTTACCTGAAATCCTCTCACTCAACCGTACGGTGGTGTACTGGGAGGATGTTATATTGAGTGCTAATGTGAAAGTGAATCCATCTCTGCTTTCTCCAGAGAATGTTATTATGCAAACTTGGAATAATGGACCAAACAATACAAAGCAGCTTGTCACTTCTGGCTACCGTGTAATTGTGTCATCTGCAGATTACTATTACTTGGATTGTGGCCATGGGAGTTTTGTGGGAAATGACAGCCGCTATGACCAGCCACCAGGTACTGACCAAGGCAATGGTGGATCCTGGTGTGGACCTTTCAAGACCTGGGAAACCATTTACAACTATGATATAACCTATGGCCTGACTGATAAGGAGGCTCAATTGGTAATTGGAGGGGAAGTAGCATTATGGTCCGAACAAGCTGATGCAACTGTTATGGACTCACGAATTTGGCCAAGAGCATCAGCAATGGCAGAAACATTGTGGTCAGGGAATCGTGATGAAACAGGAATGAAGAGATATGCAGAGGCTACTGATCGACTGAATGAATGGAGGTACAGAATGGTTGCTAGGGGAATAGGTGCTGAACCGATTCAGCCACTCTGGTGTGTCAAAAACCCAGGCATGTGTAACACAGTTCATCCATTTACTAGCTGATCGTCATCCGTGTGTACTAGTCTCTTTTTTCCGTTTGTTTTCCATTTCCTCTCAGTTTTCATTCAAAACTGAAAAGGGGGTCATTTATATGTATTATCTTCTATATTAAGAGTCGGTTTCTTATTGTAATGTTACCTTCTATTGTCACCACATTATTAAAATTTTACGAAGCAAATGAATTTGGGAATTTTCTACATTGCTGTTTTTCCGATCTCTACTTGGTGAGGATGTACCATGTGAAATTAGCTCAGCAAACTCTGTGCAGGATGCACTTCTTGTGATGACGGTAAAAGGTGGAGAATGCAAGCTCACAGATTATGACATATCAAAAACTTAGTACAAGAAAGTGAAAAGTAAAAAAAGAGACAACGCCACGGTTAAAGAAAGGGGATGGCGTTAGCTTAAAGCCAAATACATCCATTGGTGAAGTTAGCAATTGTTTGGTTCTAAGAAGGATGTTGGGGAAGTGAAAGGGATAGGAATTTCATCCTTTATATCATGATGTTCAATGCTTGGTTACATTAATTAGAATGATCTCATCAAGAGTTGCAACAACTATAGGTCAAGCCGTTGAGCCACATTATGAAAGTGTGGGAGAGGATGGTGGAGTTGCGGGTAAGGAAGGGCATGTTTATTTTCAAGAACAATTAGGATTCATGTCGGGACGCTCGATTACGGAAGCCATCCACCTTGTTCGGAGGCTGGTGAAGCAGTACAGGGAGAGGAAAAAGAACATTCACATGGTGTTCATTGATCTAGAAAAGACATATGACAGTCCCAGATTCTTTGGAGATTCTTTGAGGCTAAAGATGTGTCGGTGATATATATAAGGGCGGTCAAGGACATGCACAATGGAGCCAAGACCCGGGTAAGGACTGCGGGAGAAGACTCGAAACACTTTCCAGTGGTGATGGATTGTATCAGAGATCAGCTCTTAGCCCATTTTTATTTGTCTTCGTGTTGGATGAACTGACGCGGAAAATTCAAGGGAGGTGCCATGAAGTATGTTATTGGTGGACGACATAGTTTTGATTGAAGAGACTCGCGACAGAGTTAATGCTAAGTTGGAGGTTTGGAGACAGACTTTGGACTCCAAAAGGTTCAAGTTGAACAGAACCAAGACGGAATATTTGGAGTGCAAGTTCAGTGATGTAGCGCATGAGGAGGGCGTGGAAGTGAGGCTTGAGACACAGGCCATCCAAAAGCGAGGAAGTTTTAAGTATCTTGGGTCCATTATCCAAGGAAATTGAGAGATTGATGCCGATGTCACAAACCGTATAGGGGCAAGGTGAATGAAATGAATGCTCGCTTCCGGACTCTTTTGTGATAAGAAGGTGCCACCAAAACTTAAAGGCAAGTTCTATAGAGTGGTAGTTAAACCTACTATGTTGTATGGGGCTGAGTGTTCGCCAGTCAAGAAGTCTCACGTCCAAAAGATGAAGGTGGCGGATATGAGGATGTTGCGATGGATGTGTGGGCATACTAGGAAGGATAGGATTAGAAATGAAATTATCCGGGATAAGGTGAGAGTGGCATTGGTGGAGGACAAGATGTAAGAAGCAAGACTGAGATGGGTCAGGCATGTTAAGAGGAGAGGCACGGAGGCCCCTGTGTGAAAGTGTGAGAGGTTGACTTTAGACGGGTTCAGAAGAGCCGAGGTAGACGGAAAAAGTATTGGGGAGAAGTGATTAGGCAGGACCCCACTCAACTCGAAGAAGTAGCTCTTTCAACTAATCCATACTTTTCCTCTCCTTACAACGCAAGTGGCTTTCCGTGGCGCAGTTGTAACTTATCAAGGACATGACCTTAGATAGGATGTTGTGGAGGACGCGGATTAAGGTAGAGGGTTAGGTAGTAGTACGGGTCTCGTATATCCTTCCATATTAGCAAGCGTAGTGTTACCTTGTAGGTTCTTGTTTCTCGATTTCCTATTACTAGCTACCATTTTTTGTACTCCAATTAATGTTTATCTATATTATTTTGCCATGATCTCTTTACTTTACTTTCTTCAAACGGTATCTGATCTTTTTTGTCATGTTTTCTCTTGAGCCGAGGGTCTTTCGGAAACAACCTCCCTACCTCCCAAGATAGGGTTAAGGTCTACGTACACTCTACCTTCCTCAGACTCCACCGCGTGGGATTACACTAGGTATGTTGTTGTTGTGATCTCTATTGTTAAACTTTGAAGGGGGTGTTAGAATTAAAACAGAGAGCTATTCAACTACAAATATCTCTTTCCTTTCTCCATTAAAGTAAATGAGGAGACAGAGACACAGACTGCTGCTTTCACTTTCCCTTTTTACCTGTTTCTGTACAATATTTTCTCTATTCTCTTCTAACTTCCTTTGCTATCATTTTGTTATTGCGTATGACTTTTGCATCCTAATACCATAAAAACAATTAAACAATTTCTTAAAGTCTAATGCAAGATTCAGTGATTAAATTAGTAAAAAATTGTACACGTAATGGCTTAAAAATTCAAGAATTTCATTCAGTGACACCTTGATCTTTTTAATGAGTTTGCCCCAAGAGTTGGATTACTTGCAAGTTGCAATGAATTTTATTCTAAATACTCCTAGTTGATATTTCCATTTTATATAGGCTTTCACCAATGCCATTATCTTAAAATTCAAGCAAAATCTTATCATATCTACTTCATCCAAGTGGTTATTTTCAGATTAATTTTCCTTGTATAACCTGCTCGATTCTAGACCATGCCATTGGAACTGCCAACTCCATCTTAATGTTACCTGGTATGATTATTATATTTTTTTTGGTTATTAATTAGGTCGGCATATGCAACCAACAGTGGCAAAGACATCCTTTAGTAAGGGGTGGAACAAAAAGTAAAGCCTTAAAAGCACCACATTATTAGATTTAAACTCACTTACAAGACTAATTGTGACAATAGGCCGACACTAATTACCTAAACTCTTGCAGACGCTGTCGCTGACAAGCAAACATGGATAGAGCTGAGTTCTCAGTATATATGGGATTGTAATTACCACGAACCTCAACGAGGTACATACTCATTTCGTTAGAGGTCAATTTGTGAGGTTATCCGAGCTTTTACTACTAAAATAGACAGTGAAATGGAAAATGGCCATTGTGTTGAATAGGTGGCAGTTCCTTGCCTCAATCTCCATTCCACCAAACTTTTGACTTTCCGGAAAACTATACACAATCTTAACCAAGAAAATACATCAATAATCCATTATTTCTTGCACTCAATCACTTGAACCAACCATATCTTTCATTTTTATAAATTTCTTGTGCTAGTGAGCTTTCTTAAATCTCATCTATAAAAACAGATTCAAAACAAAGAGAGTCTCAGCAACAAATTCAACTCAATCAGTTGGTCTTTTAGTTAACCATCATGAATTCCTCAAGCCAAGCAAAAGAAGTGGTACCCTCAATCATGACTCTAAATTTTATGCTGGTAATTCTCTTACTAGTTGCACCAGCTTCAGAAAGTGCAATCACTTGTGGCACTGTGATTAGCTCTATTAGGCCTTGCATTAGCTATTTACAAGGTACTGGTGGGAAGCCACCACAATCTTGTTGTGCTGGTTGTCAATCTCTTGCATCTGCTACTGCAACTACACCAGATAGACAGGCTGCATGCACTTGTCTCAAGAATGCATCTCAAAAGATCAACATTAATGCTCAACTAGCACAAGGTCTTCCTCAGAATTGTGGAATCAGCTTGTCCTTCCCTATCTCAACCAGTGTTGACTGCACCAAGTAATATAACTCTTCCCATATCCCTTATCTCTCCCACTTTTACTAATGTGTTTGGTAGAACGAAAGTTATTTTTAGTAAAAATAATACTTTTTGAGTAAATATTTTTTAGAAAAAATGATCTGGTGTTTGGTTATTGAGTGAAAAATATCTTTCGAGAAGACTATATATTATAAACTGATAATATACACAAATCGGGTCGTGTTTAACTTTTTAGTACTATTAATTGATAATAATGTACAAATGTTGGTTGAAATTAAAAGGTAAGATAATTCATAGTTGTAAGGAATTAAAATAACTTTCGATTAATTTATAAGTGAGAGAAGTCCAGGGCGTCTTAACGATATTGGAGGTCTAAGGCGAAACTCTAATACGAGGCCTTAACTTAACTAAATATATACATATACATATATACTCATTAAATAATTTTTCTTCGTTATACAAAGTGCGATAATGCTTAGGATTTTACAATTAAAAATAAAAATTAGATTTTATGCATCTTTTTTCGCCCATAACAGTGAAATATTATTTAAATGTCACTGTTGTTATAGTATAACAACCATTCATATTGTAACAGTAAAAAAATATCGGACCCAACGATATTGTTATATAGATGTCTTACTGTATAGTTTAAAGTGGGCCCAAAAAAGTACTTTTTAAATAAATATTCAAAATTAAACATAATTACTAATACATAATAAATATATACATAGGAAAAAGTGGGGTCCCTAAATTATGGGGCCTAAGGCAATGACTTTACTGGCCTAATGCTCAAGACGCCCTGGAGAAGTCATTTTCCTCTCATGATGGAAAATGTTTTTCACAAGGAAGTCATTTTCTTGTGGTTGATTATTAGAAAAAAAATTTCCTGAAAAAATGACTTTCATCTTAGCAAATACTGCCGAAAAAAGAAAGAAAAATAGACATGTAGATGAGATAAACACATTAAAGCATGTGATAAGATATCCATGAACCACATATTGCACCTAAGATGAAATTTCCTTGGGCAATATTATCATCAGTCAAAGATGAAATATAAAAACCAATTAATTTCTTCCATGCTCCAAACAGATATGTTTATTACCAGCTATCGGAATGTTTTATGATAATTTTGTACGTTGCTACTACTTTGCAGGGTCAAATGAAGTGTTTTTAAGGATGATAGAATGAGGAATTAAGGCTATATAATAAATAATTTGTTGAGTGTAACTGTGTCTTTTTCTGGTTTGGTATGTTTCAGAGTTTTTGCACTTCTGTTTTGCATGTAATAAATTGTGTTTTCTCTGTTGAGGAAAAATACAATGAGAACTTTTCTTACTGTGTACTAAACGAGCTGAGCTTACGTTGTAATAAATGCAGTATTTTATGAGAATTTATCAAATAAAGTTTCTATTTGTTTGTTGTGTGTGCTTATCGGTGTTTACGCTAATATAGATTATGCTGGTCTGAAAAGTCATTTAATTTCCTGACTAAAATAACAAGGCCGGCTCTAATTACTTTAGAGTTTAGGCAACAAAACTTTAAGGTCTCAAATTAACTTTACTGTTAATCGGCCAAAACTAGTCAAAAGGAAATCTGCTAAATGTATGACATGACTTGATGAGTCCATTTGGAGATGCAGATAACTACGAACCGCATAATTTTGTTTGCATATTCGATCTCTCAACATGGCACCTTCCTTACCTGCACGTGAAAATCGTATGTAAGGTGCAAGCACGCATTTCTGCAATCTAAAGTATTTCAGGTAAACAGTCAATTTTTAAAATTTGTTAGATCCTACCGGGATGATTTTGAAAGTAATGGGCTGCTTATGCCTAGAATATTAGCACATATAAATATTGTGAAAGCACTTGAGCTCCTTCGCTCCACTACGGGCCTGGTGAAATGAAAAGCTACGAAGAGGACCAAGTTTTCTGTGGTGATGTCAAAATTTGCACCTATTTGTATCTATTTAGTGATCAGCCCGCTAGTTTCTTTGATCCCACTCGGTCTTCCTTTTCTATTTTCTTCCAATAGTTCGACCTATCCAGAAAAATTGTCGGATCTTTTGGAGTATATATAAGTAGTATTCCAGTCAACTTACGTGTATCTCGATTGTTTTAAGAAAATCTGTTATTTGACTCCTACCATTTATGTATTGTGTTATCTGCTCACCAAAATTTATAGGCAAAAAGAAATCACCTAATAACATTTTTTTGATCTTTACTGAAATTTGAAGCTTGAATTCCTGTAATTTTCACCAATTTCATATATTTCATTCTGATCTTCTTCATTATTTGTCTTAGCCTAATTGATCGCGTCATCAATCAACAACTTTATTTGTCTTCATTTCCCCTCAAAACTTTATAAGCATTTGGAAAGAAAGCAAACTCAAAATCTCAATATCCTGAATAACCATTACAAATTAGTACTTCACCATGAAGCCTACATATCCTTTTCTTAAGGTAGTTCTAATACTCTTCTTCTTTCTTCTCCCAACCAACTCACACGCCGAAAATATTAAGTGCAGTAACGTAGTATGATCCATGAGACCATGCGTGGTGTTGTTCACGGGCGGGAGTGGGGTAACTGGGATGCCTCCAGCAGCGTGTTGTGCTGGAGTTTCAAAGCTTTCACAAATGGCTAGCAACACAGCTAATAGGGCAGCTGTTTGTAGATGTGTTCAGTCAGCAATCAAAATCTGAGAATCACGGATGCAACAGCTGAAGATATGGAATAACCTTACCCTTCTCTTTCTCCCCAAGCGTCAAATGCATTGATGGTGTAATAATATTTATCCAATCAGATAATTTATAAAGTACAATAATTATTACTAGGAAATTAAATTTTATGATAAGCTACCATAAATTGATAACCTTGTAACATTGGGTAATTAGTTTGTTATTAAAGGTTAAACTACACTAATATTGTAAGAAAAATATTTGCATCGTCAGTGTATGTAACTTAAATAATTTACCTTATAGTGTAAGATAGAATAATTTCCCTTAGGGATTCCTTTCATTATTCACAATATATATACCTGTACAAAGGTTGATTCCTAATATGGTACGAATCCTAACTTACCTTACAAAGGTTGATTCCTAATACAATTAGAATCCTAAGTTACCTTAAATATACATCTATCATAATTACAAAATATACGGAGAATATTCGGAGAATATTCGCTAATACTCCCCCTCAGACAGAGCGGGAGGAGGCCGAACGCTAAGGCTGGATCGGAAGTCGGTGAAGAGCTGCCGCGGTAGTCCCTTTTGTGAAGATGTCTGCATACTGATAAGAGGAAGGCACGTGTAATATTTTGACCTGACCACGGGCAACCTTCTCTCGCACAAAGTGGATATCCATCTCAATATGCTTAGTCCGCTGATGTTGGACCGGACTATGAGATATATAGATGGCAGATATGTTGTCACAATATACTATAGAAGCCTTACGGAGTGGACACTGGAGCTCTAAAAGAAGATTGCGGAGCCAACAGATCTCAGCAACTACATTAGCAACACCGCGATATTCTGCTTCAGCACTCGAACGGGATAGTGTGGCCTGCCGCTCGGCGGACCATGAGATAGGATTATCCCCAAGAAATACACAGTATCCTGAGGTGGAGCGATGTGTGTCGGGGCATCCTGCCCAATCTGTATTCGTGTAGGTAAGTAGCTTGGTTGGGGCAGAAGGGTATAGATGTAATCCAAAGTCTAGTGCGCCCTTAACGTATCTGATAATACGTTTGAGGGCGGCAAAATGGGACTCTCGGGGGTCGTGCATAAACAGACACACCTGCTGAATGGCATATGCAATATCAGGCCTAGTGAATGTAAGATACTGAAGAGCACCTGCTAGACTCCGATATAGAGTGGGATCAAAAACTGGCCCACCGTCATTTGCACTAAGCTTGGATTTTGATTCCACCGGAGTTGGCATAATTTTACAATTTGCCATCTTGGCCAGTACACTATCTCTTCTGCATACTTACGCTAACACATGAACATAGTGGCTGCAGATCTAGTTACTGTTATACCTAAAAAAATAACTTAGCTTGCCCAAGTCAGTCATAGCAAATTCAGTTTTGAGTAGAACAATGATTTCATTCTTCAACCCGTCAGATGAGGCAGTAAGAACAATGTCATCGACATATAATAGCAAATATGCAGTGTTGCTACCTCGGTGAAAAGTGAAGAGAGAGTTATCATACCTGCTACATATAAAACCAATCTGCAGAAGATACCTGGCAAAACGATCATACCAAGCGCGGGGTGCCTGTTTCAATCCATACAGTAATTTTCTGAGACGACATACAAACTGCGGAACTGCCGGATGAACAAAGCCAGGAGGCTGATGCATGTATACATTTTCTTTCAAATCCCCATAAAGAAATGCATTCTTGACATTTAGCTGATGAATCGGCCAATGCATGCCCATAGCAATACTGAGAATAGTCCGAATAGTGGCCGGTTTAACAACCGGACTGAATATCTCACCACAATCAATATCCTCCTGCTGATTAGTGCCATTGGCAACTAGTCTTGTCTTATACCTCTCTAAGTCACCATTGTCTCTGAACTTGTGCCGAAATAGCCACATACACCGGATAACATTCACACCTTCTGGTCTAGGTACCAAATACCAAGTGTTCTGCTTGGTTAAAACGTTAAATTCCTCGCACATGGCCTCATTCCAATTTGGGTCCAGTTTTGCTAGTTTTGGATTTTTTGGAATGGGTGATAAGGTTTGTGTGGAGAGATTGAAGTGAACCTTGGGTTTGAAGATCCCGTGTTGTGCACGAGTCTCCATGCGATGAGAAGGCAGTGGTGATGAGTCGGGGCTGTGAGGTTGTTGGTCCACTGGTTCTGGACCAGTGAGCAGCAATTCAGTGGACCTGGTTTCTGGACTGGGGACTGAGAGGCTGCAGAGGGTGCAGGAGACATGACTGAAGGCAGCGTGGGTGGTGTCGGGGTATTGGACCGAGGGCAGGGGACTGTTGGGGTGGTGCCGGACAGTGTGGGTACTGTCGGAACACTGGACTGTTGTTGGTACTGTCGGAACAGTGGACTCGGTTCATCGAGAAAGATGTAATCAGTGGTCTAAAATTTTTGGAGATTTGAAAAAGGAAAGGTTGTCTCGTCAAATGTGACGTGACGGGAGACGATGATTTTGCGAGTGGTGTCATAGCACAAGTAGCCCCGATAATTAGGAGATAGACCAAGAAAGACACAGGGCAGAGTGCGAGGGGCAAGTTTGTGAGGTGCAGTAGAGGTGATGTTGGGGTAGCATAAGCATCCAAAAATACGTAGGTGATCATATGATGGTAGCCTACAGTATAAGATTTCGGTAGGGGTCTTGTTTTGGAGTGTGCTAGTTGGTAAAATATTAAGAAGGGATTCTACCATTTTGACAGCATAGACCCAAAAAGGTGATCGTAGACAGGCATGAAACAGAAGTGTGTGAACCATGTTATTGATGGTACGTATAATTCGTTCAGCCTTTCCAATTTGGGAAGAAGTATAGGGACAAGAAAAACAGAAAACCATGCCTTGTTTAGAACAAAAATTGTGAAATGCCGAGTTATTAAATTCATGTCCATTATCACATTGGAATGATTTGATAGATTTTTCAAATTGTGTATTTATGAAACTCGAGGAATTTTACAAAAACTTCATATTTGAATTTCAGTGGGTAAATCCAGACAAAATGTGAAAAATCATCCAAGAATACTAGATAGAATTTATGACCCAAAGAACTAACAATCGGAGATGTCCACAAATCAGCATGCACAATATCAAAGGGAGAAAAAGTAACACTGTTTGATGACATAAATGGAAGACGAGTATGTTTGCCTAATGGGCAATAAACACAGTGTTGGGAAATTTCCCAATTATTATATTGAATACGCTTAGAAGTCCTAAGAAAAGTAAAAACTGGGTCTCCGGGGTATCCGAGTCTGTTGTGCCAAGTTGAGGGAGAGGTCGCCGCAAGGGATAGAGGTGCTTGCTGTCTGACAGCGGAAGATTGAGTGAATGGGTAGAGATCTCCCACACTATTGCAGCGTGTAAGAATTTTCCCCGTATTGAGTTCCTTCACAGAAAAACCAAAAGGGTCAAATTCGATAGACACAGAGTTATGGCTAGTGAATTTTCTAACAGAGATTAAGTTTTTAATGATGTTATGTGTGTATAGGACGTGGTTTAGGGAGAAAGGCGGGTGTGGATATTTGGTGTGTGTGTTACCGTAACCTTCAATTGGAATGCGGTGACCATTGCCGACAGTAATAAATTGAGGACACTTTAACCGACGTAGTTGAGATAGGTTACTTGACGACCGGGTGAGGTGAGATGTGGCTCCGGTGTTCATGTACTAATTTTCGTCGGGCTGTTGAAGGTTCACGGTGTTGTAGGCCTGGCCCAAATCAATCGGGGCCAGGCTGCTGCTGCTGCTGGGCCTGCCTAGTGGCTGGGACAGGGCCCAAGTGGCTGGTCGACCATGAAGGCTGCTGGAACTGGGCCCCTACAGTCGGGTACGGGCATGAAGGCGATGCCCAGTTCTGCTGGTTGGGCCACTGCTGCTGGTGGTTGGACCACTACTGCTGCTGGTTCCAGAATTGTTGTTGTCCAGTGTTTGGGCCTGTTTGCTGTCTAGTCCACTGGTTGCGTTGGCCCTTGCCGCGGCCCTTGCCTTTGTTGTTGCGACCTCTGCCGCCACGACCTCCGCCGCTGGACTGCTGTTGTTGGTGGACATGCGGTGGTGGTGGGGTGGTGTTGGTTGCCGGTGGTGCCATCCCGTCAACGGCTAACGCCTTTTGATTATGTTCCTCTTGTTTGACACATCAGGTTTCTTCCAACAATAATTGTGACCGTGTCTTGGTGAAACTTGGTAGTGGGTCGGCCTGTTGAATCATTGTTGCAAGAGTATCGTATTCACCTTTCGGTAAACCCGCAACTAATTGGAGTACCATCTTGGTTTCAGAAACAGATGTCCCGACGTTGGAAAGTTGGTCGGCTATGCGTTTTAGTTGTTTGCAATATTCGGACATGTTGAAATTCTCGAGGCGCATATTGTTGAATTGTTCCTCCAAATACACGGCCCGAGTATTTTTGTTATCCTGAAATATTTCTTCCAACCGTACCCAAAGGTCACGTACCGTGGCACCTGTTTTCATGATGGTGCACAATAAGTCTTTTGAGATGGTGTCGTATATCCACTATTTGACGATGGCGTCAAGGCGACGCCATGTTGGTTCGGCAATATCGGTGGGACGAGGAACGGAGTCATCAGTATGGTCGAACACGTTGTATGCACATGCATGAATATAGAATAGTTCTGTCCACATGGAATATTGACAGTCTTCTTGGTCAGGAATTATAGGGATAGAATTCTTGATATTTGTAACGACGAACGCCAGGTGAAAAGAAGACGATGAACGTTGAAAGGGGTTGTCAAAAGTGCCAGTGGAGGAACCGGAATTTGTGGGGGAAGACACGGTGGCTGCCTTGATGCTGTTTCGGCCGAGGGAAACACAAGAAGAAAAAAAAATCTGGCCGAGGGAAAAAATAGAAAAAAACTTTCTAGTTTGGCCGAGAAAGAGAAAGAGAAGGAGAAGGGAGAAGAGTAGAGTTTAGGTTTTAGGCTCTTGATACCATGTAAGATAGAATAATTTCCCTTAGGGATTCCTTTCATTATTCACAATATATATAGCTGTACAAAGGTTGATTCCTAATATGGTACGAATTCTAACTTACCTTACAAAGGTTGATTCCTAATACAATTAGAATCCCAAGTTACCTTAAATATACATCTATCATAATTACAAAATATACGAAGAATATTCGCTAATATATAGGTTGTGATCATGCATCATAATATATATGTTCAAAAAAGTAGCTTGATCACGTAACCAAACAGAACAAACAGATTTGTATCATTTTGTACTTTATATTTTTCGTGAACTTGGAATACTAATAAACTACTACAGTACTTATGAAGTTTATATGTGAATTGATTTTTACTTCTATTAATCGCTCCTACTGTATTTATTATTTTCTATAATATCTTGTAAATGTTTGTACTTGTGATAGGATAAAAAATGAGCTTAACTTGGAGTAATCTGGAGGATGTAAATCACAAAGATGAAGCACTACCTGGAATAAATGAGTATAAATATTCCATGAATTTTGTAAAAAAAATCTTTAGTATTTTTTTTCTGTTTCTTCATGTCATTTCCTTTAATTGCCTGCCTTTCGTCCTGTGTTGGTGTTTTTATAGTTGTATATAGCAATCTGCACTGGTTTTCTTACACCAGTTTTTTTTCCACATAGTAATCTCATTATTGGTCCAAAGCAATTAGAAAGAAGATGACAATAGTACATATACTGCCTATTTTATGCTGCACAGTTTTCAGTTTAATTTATCCCAAAAATATTATTTTCTATATTTAGATACAATTAACTTTGAACTTTCATTGTATTTAAGATAAATTAGCACTCTTAGACCCTCAAATATGGAAAAATTCTTTTTTTTTGTCCTTCTTATTCTAAGTATATTTAACTTCAAGCAATTGATACATGCACTTTTGATCCTTCAAACTGTGAATTTCCACAAATTTAAAGAATTATTAACTGATAAACTATTCAATTTTTAATGTATTCAGTTAAATTTGTCCTATTAATTTATATTTGCGATTGTTTGTATAGTTTTACAAGTAGTTTAAAAAGCACATATTTCCTATATAGAGGGTCCAAAATGCATATTTTAGTTAATTGAAGATTAAATGTGTTTAATCAAATATTATAAGGATGAAAATAATAATTTATCAGTAATTGAGGGATCAAAAGTGCAATTATCTATATATTTAGTGAATTGATTTATAATCACACAAATATTTATAACTTATTTTAAATCACAAGTTTTAATTATTGTTATAAAATCATTAATTTAGTATTGAGTTAAACAGTGTTATACATAAATTGAGACCGAGAAAATAATAAAATTATGATCCGAAACAGAGTTCTCTTTTCCCTCGACAAAGATAGAAAACCAGATGAGGAAATACAAATTAAAGCAAAGAGAGATACGGCTCAAAATAACTTTGTTGAAAGGGATAATATATATTTCCTCAAAAACATAGTAAAATATACGTTTCGATCTAATATCAAACGTATGTTAAATCAACTTCTAAATAAAATATTAATAAATATCAAGAAGTACAATGAAAAAAAAATTATAACTTGCAACTGGGCTTCAGCTACGTGAGCTACATGAAAGTATACGTAATGACTTTAAAAATGGATAATCTTAAACTCTTGACATCCGTTACTTAATAGTAAATATTCAAGATCAAAAATTTTGTTTTAAAAATAAAACATCTCCCCCAACTTTGAATAATTGAAAATCTCCCCCCATTTATCTCAATTGAATATTTTACGTTCCTAATTTACTCTCTATATTATTGTAAGAATTATGAAATATTTTCTTAATTATTCTCTTTCAAAAGAGTGGGTAATATACCCCTATTACAATCATAATTTAGGCTAGACTTAGGCTAATTAATCTACCTACCATATACAATCGATTCTTACAATCAATCACGCTAATTACTATACAATCACACTAATTACTAAATAATTATAATAAATATAATCATTTAATATAATTATTCTATCACTCCCCCGCAATCGAAGCAGGAGGCAGACGTATGCTGAGAGTGTCCCGAAAAGCTTCAAATAAAATCAGCGGAAGACCTTTAGTGAAGATATCCGCAATCTGATAGCGGGACGGGACATGTAACACACGTACTTGTCCGCGGGAGACCTTTTCACGGACAAAGTGGATATCCAGCTCAATATGTTTAGTGCGTTGGTGATTGACCGGATTCCCAGAGAGGTAGGTGGCACTAACATTATCACAGTAGACTAATGTGGCCTTCGGAATGGGACAGTGGAGTTCTAGGAGAAGATTCTGAAGCCAACATGATTCGGACACAACATTGACAACACCTCGGTATTGTGCTTCGACGTTGGATCTGGATAAGGTTGCTTGCCGTTTCGAGGACCAAGATACCAAGTTATCACCAAGAAATACACAATAACCAGACGTGGAGTGTCTGGTGTCCGGTCACCCCCCCCCCCCAGTCGACATCTGTATAAGCTACAAGTGAGAATGGCGATGATGGATATAGATAGAGGCCATACTCGAGAGTGCCCTGAATGTATCGCACAATGTGTTTAAGTGCATGCATATGATCATACATTGGATTATGCATGAAAAGGCACACCTATTGAACAATATAAGAAATATCCGGTCTGGTAAATGTCAAATATTGTAGGACCCCTGCCAAGCTGCGGTAGAGTGTCGGATCGACAAATAATTTGCCGGATGTTGCACTCAATTTGGATTTAGTATCCACTGGAGTTGCTTAAGGTTTGCAGGAGGACATGCCAGCACGTTCCACAATCTCAACCGCATACTTCTTTTGAGATAGAAATAAACCACCTGCATGACGTGTCACTGCTATACCTAGAAAGTAGTGTAGTAGTCCGAGATCTTTCATTGCAAATTCTGAACCAAGCTGTGACATGAAGGACTTTCGAGGAGAATCTGATGAGGCGGTTATTATAATATCATCCACATATAAAATAAGATATGCAATATTATGAACCTGACGGTATATAAATAGAGAATGATCGGAACGGCTGTTGGAAAAGCCAATATGGGAGACAAAATCGGCAAACCTCTTGTACCATGCCCTAGGGGCTTGCTTGAGCCCATATAATGATTTCTTGAGCAGGCAGACATGATTAGGATATTTAGAGTCCCTGTAACCCAAAGGTTGGTACATGTAAAGAGTTTCGTTGAGTTGTCAATGAAGAAAGACATTTTTGACATCCAACTGATGAAGTGGCCATGCTTTTGACAGAGCCAGACTAAGAACTGTTCTGATAGTTGTCGGTTTAACCACCGGACTGAACGTCTCACCGCAATCTATACCAACCTGTTATGTCTTTCCATCACCTACAAGACAGGTTTTATTCCGCTCAAAAGCACCATCAGATTTTTCTTTGTGACTGAAAATCCACATAGACTGAATTATATTAGCATTAGAGGGACGTAGTACCAAATCCCACATCCTATTTTTAATAAGAGCATAAAATTCATCATCCATAGCTAATTTCCAATTCGGGTCATTAAGGGCTGCCACGAGATTACGAGGTAATGGAGATTTTGAGACTTGGGTGTATAGGCTATATTTGGTGTTATGTTTGACAATTCCGTGTTGACTACGGGTGACGGGCCGAGGGGCTGGAGATTGGGCCAAAATTGGAGTAGTGGTAGATGGGCCAGAATCGCCAAAGAAGAATCGGGCCCGATGGCGGTAAAACTAGCCCATTTGGCAAGAATGCCTGAGAATTAGCCATTGTTTTAGAGCCCAACTTATTTAGGTGATTTGGGGCGTTCAAAACAGTGGCAGTGGGGTTCGAGAAATACTGAGTCAAATACGGGGATGTGCTATCATCTAGAAAATCATATGTAGGAGGTCCGAACACGTGTAATTTTGTAAATGGGAAAGTGGTTTCAACGAAGAGGACGTGACGACTCACAATGATTTTATTGGAGGAGGTGTCGTAACATTTGTAACCTCGATGATGGGAAGGATAACCCAAAAAAATACACGCAGTAGACCGGGGTTATAGTTTGTGGATGGTGTTGGATAGAAAAAGAGGATAGCACAAACACCCAAATACCCGTACGTAAGAGTAAGAAGGGTCCCGTAAATATAGCAATTTTACCAGGGCTTGATATGACAAATTTCTGTGGGTAGTATGTTCAATAAATACGTAGCCATTTGTAGTGCATGATGCCAAAAGGAGGGGGTAGTGCGGCATGGGCAAGGGATGTTCGAATAATGTTATTGATGGTTCAAATTTTTCGTTCCGCCTTCCCATTTTATGAGGATGTGTGTAGGCATGAAAAACGGAAATTTAAACCATTCGAATTGCAAAAATTCCAAAATTGCCTATTATCAAACTACATACCATTATCACATTGAATATTTTTAACATCCCGTTCAAACTGTTTCTGGATGAATGCACTAAACACAAGAAATGTGGAAAAAACTTGTGATTTTTTTGACAAGGAAAATGTCCACAAAAAATTAGAGTAGTCATCTAGTAATAACAAATAATATCTATCGCCTGAAGAGCTCAAAACGGGTGATGTCCAAAGATCACAATGAATGATATCAAATGGCATAAGTGTGCACGAATTAGATGAAACAAAGGGCAATTGAACATGTTTCCCAAGTGGACATGAACGACACATATTAGAACTACGTGTTTGAGTATATTTAATATAATTATTTTGTTTGAGAGAGGCTAAAACAGGTGCCCCGGATGACCTAAACGTTCATGCCACAATGAGGGTGCCAAAATAACAAAAGTAGAAGGTAACTTGGTTATGTGGTTGGGCGATGTAATTGGATAGAGCTCCCCCTGACTATCACATCTCATGAGAAGCGTCCCCGTCTGAAAATCGTTCATGGAAAATCCAAAAGGGTAAAAAACAACAGACACCCAATTATCAGTAGTAAATTTTCTAACAGACACCACATTTTTATTAATTGTGGAGCATGAAGGACATTCTGTAAAATTAATGGTGGGTTTGGTGGTGACAATTTAGTAGAACCATAACCTCGAATTCGAATAGAATGGTCATTTCCGACAATTATACCATTATTTTTGTTCAAATTAAAATAGGACGAGAGATTACCTTGGTTGGACGTCATGTGTGACGGCGCTCCGGTGTCCATATACCAATTAGTATCGGGTGATTTAAGTCCAAGGGTGTGCGTGGCAGACTCAATATCCATTGGGCTTGCCATTGCCGAATGGGCCTCCTGCCACTGGTTCGGCAGTGGCCCATAGCTGCTGGAACTGCTTCTGAGCCCAAAATTAGGCGGCGAAACACTGGATTGTTGCTGCTGGTAACCCATCCCCTGGCCAGTGGGCCTTGGACTGGGCCTGGCCCAGTTACCCGACGGGTAAGGGCAAGGTGGCACAGCCCAACCCAAAAGCACTTCTGGGTTGCCAGAATCGAAACCAAACATGCACTACCTACCATATACAATTGGTTCTTACTATCAATCACACTAATTACTAAATAATTATAATAAATACAATCATTTAATATAATTATTCTATCAATTATTAACCTTTGTCTCTTTTTACTTTGTTAATATTATGATATCTTTTAAAACCATATATATTATGGACTTACTTATAGAACAAATAAATTTTATTTATGAAGTAAAAACGGGAAAAATAGTTTTCAAGTATATATAATATTGGAACAATAAAATAACTTAGCAAAAAAAGATACTTATTAATTAGAATAATTTATTCATATTAGTAATTTTGGTATGTAACAACCAAAACTCAAAAACTTAAATTACACAATTGAAAATAAAACATTTTATCTGAAAAATATTATACGGTATTCGGTTTGTAAGCAAAAAACTCTTTCATCTGAAAACATTTTTCTGCTAAATAATTTTCGTAATTCCAAACTCGTTCTAATTTGTAGCAGGTTTGCACATTAACAGGTATACTTTACTGAATCTTCTAGTAAAAACAATTTGAGTGGCCTCAAAGAGTCTTTTTGTGCGGAGAATGAATTACGCAGGACCCTCCCCAGTATATGTGTACCTCCTTACATGTCGAAAAGAAATTAAACATGTATCATAATACTACTTTATTAATATCATCAAGTTGGCTAACTCTACAACAAGGAAAAAAAAATATTTCCTTTACCCTTATCTATCATATAATTAAGCAAATCAGAAAAATATTTATTTTCCAACATCGTTATTGTCTATCTTCACCTATCTAAAAATTATAAAACAGATTAATTACCTGAATCTCGATCAATCGAAACTTAACAATGAAGCCCTCATCATTTTCTCTTGTTGTTATTCTAATTATTTACTTGTTGCTTTCGTGTCCATCTTCATCGGATGCTGCGGTTAAGTGCAATTATTTAAACCTTGTATAGATTGGATGACGACTGGCTATAACAGAAGTGGGGTGGCTCCAAAGGCTTGTTGTGACCAAATATTTAAACTTAATACCATGGGAACAGACCGTGAAGCAGAGATAGCTATTTGTGAATGTGTCAAGTTTCAAATGCAAGATCTGAACATCATCGAAATAGTAGCTATATCACTTTCTGGACGTTGTGGAGTCCTTTTGCCCTTCCCTATCACCCCAAAAGTTAATTGTTCCGAGTAAGTTTAAATTAATTTGATGCATGCACCCTTTAAACTTAACTTTGCAATTATATTTACTTATTATAGTAACAAAATCCTGTATTTTTTAATAATAATTGTGATGACCGGCCACAGCTAGACTAGTTCAGGTCTGACCACTTGCTAACGGTTAAGCTTATTAGATAAACAGGAAAAAAAATCACATATCTCGCTTTAATTTGTCTTTGTTGAGATTAAAAATGTTGCGATACTTAACAACACAATTTGTTGAAGCGGATGTTTACATGAATTTGGAATGTATTGTTATAATTATTAGGTAGAGAAGACATTATTACAAGCTAGCTATATTCAATTTTAAGTAATTAGCTCATAAATTGATTAAATCTTAATGTTATTTATTAGTACAAATTTAGATGATTGATCATATCGTAATTTTTGTGACAGGATAAACGCTCCAAATACCAATTAATCAAGATACAGAATGAGCCCTGGAGTGATAGATCTCGAAAACTTGAATAAAAAAAATGGGGTGATGTCAATCTATGATAACGGGAACTTCTTTTTTTTGGAAAAATTACATTTAATATTATTACAAACGGGGTTTCATATATAGGTGCTTGATTTGTCTAGGACATATGATTCCTAGACAATCATTCTCAAAGATAGAAATTAAATGAGGAGAATCATAATACATTGAGCTTCCATAAACATGCAATCATAATTCAGTATTGTTGCATTGCCTCTAAAGATTATACTATGTAGTACATCCTCTTTTCTTTTCTTTTTTTGGAGAAAATAGGAAGGTAATCTATGGAGGGTGTCGACGGTTTTTGAATCAAATTACATCTTTTTCTTTTCTAATTTTCTTGGGTGCCACAAATCATAAGAAAAAATTATACTTGATCATCTCGAAGACTGTAACTACTACAAAATAATATGTTGGCCTAAGTCTCCAAAGATCTAATGCTAAGAATGCTGCTATGCTGGCCAAGCTAACATGGCGCTTCTTAAAAAATCCTTCATCCCTATGGGCTTCAATCCTCATAAAAATTACACTAGGAATTATGGTAAAATCCCGCCCAGAAATTGCTCCAACAACACATGAAAAAACATCTTACTAGGATGGGATGTTTGTAAAAATGGTTTACATTGGACACCTAGAGGTGGCTTGTCCATCTCCTTATGGTATGACTCATGAATATATCCCTCTCTCTAAATCCCTTAGAACTTTGATTCATGGACCACTAAATAAAGGTGAATTGATAGAATATAGCATGGTACCGTGCTCAAATACGATTAGAATTGTAATTAAAATAGTGTACAAGCTAATCATACTTAAACACTCATTCTCTAAAAATTCAGGTCAAAACTGTAACCACGGTGGCAGCAAAAAGGTCAAAATCGTAAAAAATAATGGCAAAAACAGCGGTGGCAATCGGGGTGGTAACGGCGGCGGAGGACGGAACAGTGGCAGCTACAACAGTGGGCCTCGGAGCAGTGGGCCGTAGCCAACTGGCCCCAGCCGTGGGTCCCCTGGCAGTGGGGCTGGGCCAGTGGCCATTGGCCCAACAACCCTTATTTTCCGCCTGCTCCTTATCCGGGAAATTGGGCTCATTTCCAGCAAAATTCCAGGCCCAGTTTCTTGGTCCCAAATAGTGGAATGTGGTACAGTAATGGGCCGGGACAGCATGCCTTCCATGCTGCGGGCCCAAATTCGATCCCGACACCTATAAATATTAAAGCCGCAATGCATACACTTGGCTTAAATCCCCCGGACGCGAATTGGTATATGGACACCGGAGCCACTTCTCATATGACTCCGATCAAGGTACTCTCTCGTCTTATTCAAATTTGAGCAAAAATTATGGTATAATTGTTGGTAATGACAACTCAATTCCAATTCGCGATTATGGACATGCAACTTTGTCTCCCCCACATCAACCTCTAATTTTGAAAAATACCTTTCATGCCCTAACTTAACTAAAAATTTAGTGTCTGTCCGAAAATTCACCACTGATAATTGAGTTTCTTTTACTTTTGATCCCTTTGGATTTTCTGTGAAGGATTTCAAAACGGGGATACCTCTAATGAGATGCAATAGTAGGGGAGAGCTTTATCCAATCACAACTACCATCTCTTTCACGAGTCAAGTCATGCCGTCTACTTTTGCCGCCCTTGCTCCTTCCTTGTAGCATGCATGTTTGGGTCACCCTGGATCGTCTATTATTTCGTGTTTGCATAAAAATAATTTTATTTCTTGTAAGGGTACGCGTAGTACTCCACTTTGTTCTTCTTGTCCGTTAGGAAAACATGTTCAATTACCATTTGTAGCCTCTACTTCTCATACTATGATGTCTTTTGACGTTATTCATACTGATTTATGGACATCTCCCATTTTAAGTTCTTTGGGCCATCGTTATTATGTCTTATTTTTGGATGATTATTCTATTTTTTTGTGGACCTTTCCGTTATCCAAAAAAGTCTCAAGTTATTTCCACTTTCTTAAAATTTAGAGCATTCATCTGTAACCAATTCGAACGAAAAATTAATAATATTCAATGTGATAATGGCAAGGAATACGATAATGGGTTCTTTCGGGAATTTTGTGATGCTAATGGCATAGGTTTTCATTTTTCTTGTCCTTATACGTCCTCACAAAATGGGAAAGTCGAACGGAAAATTCGTACCATTAATAATATTGTCCGAACTTTATTAGCTCATGCTTCCGTACCCCCTTCCTGTTGGCATCATGCACTACAAATGACTACTTACCTCCTTAACATACTTCCTACCAAAGGGTTAGCATATGAATCTCCCCTTAAAATTCTCTATAATAAGACTCCTTCGTATTCTCATCTTAGTGTCTTTGGGTGTTTATGCTATCCATTTTTTTCGTCAACTACAATTAACAAACTTCAAGTCCGTTCTACTGCTTGTGTGTTTTTGAGTTATCCATCTAATCATCGTGGTTACAAATATTTTGATCTATCGTCTAATAAAATCATAATTAGTCGCCATGTTCTTTTTGATGAAACTCAATTTCCATTTGCTAAAGTGAGTAGTCCCGTGCTTAGTTCGTATAATATTTTAGATGACGAGGTCTAACCATATATTATCCACCATTTATCGTACTTGTCCCGTGACCAAAATACGCCAGCAGACCCACTGCCTGTTGGCCCACACAGTCCCGTTACCACTATTCCATTGATTCTTCCCAGTGGGCCAGAAACACGGCCCAATACCAATCTCGGTACTGTTCCAGTGTTCCAGCCCACTCCAGTATTGGCTTCCGCCCCTGCTGGCCAGTCCGTCACCAGTCCCGCACGTCCGTTTTTCCAATCAATTTGTGTTTTTTCCCAAATCGGTTTCTAATTTTCCTTTTTCTTTAGTAAACATCTCACGATATACAATACATTTCAACGTCGAATTTTCGTGTGAATGTTAATTTCAGTGTTGGAAATTCAATTTTAAAAAAAATCCCCGTACCCATTTTATTTCAGTGTTGGACTTTTATTTTTTGGGATGTAAACTTTAATTTGGAGTTTTTTTACATGTTTTAAGAATATATGTGATGCAGACTTTATATTTTTTGACTTTAAATTATTTTTTTGAACTTTATATTTGATGCGAAAAAACCGAAATAAACCGATACGTTCGGCAATATAAATCGATATATCGGTTTTTATTTTAAAAAGTTTGATTCGGTTTTTATTTTAAGAAACCGAATTTTATTCGGTTCATATTGTTTTGATACAAAACCGAACCGAATCGATTTACGTCCACCCCTACACTTTCTATTCAGAAAGCTACATTGATCTATCGTGATAATGTTAGTGCAGTCTATCTTTCTGGAAATTCGGTCCAACATCAGCGCACTAAACATATCGAGATGGATATTTACTTTGTTCGTGAAAAGGTAGCTCGTGGACAAGTACGCGTTTTACATGTGCCCTCCAGATACCAAATTGCTGACATCTTTACGAAGGGTCTTCCCTCAGTTCTATTTGAAGCTTTTAGGGATGGTCTCAGCGTACGACAACTGTCTGCTATGACTGCGGGGGCGTGATAGAATATAGCATGGTACCGTGCTCAAATAGGATTAGGATTGTAATTAAACTAGTGTACAAACTTACCATAGTTATAGAATTCTTGTACAAGTATGATTAAGATTTAGAAGTATAGTATGAATATAATTTTTCATATTTGGAGATAATAACTTTTATATATACTTCATTCATTAATTAAAATAATCGAGGGATTGGCGTAGAATTAAATAACATTATCAAGGAAGGATGCTGGAATTTGGATGGCATCTCCTTCGAACTCCCAATTGAAATAATCAATCTTATTCATGGTGTGTTGTGTGCAGATACCTATATTAAACCTGGCCATAAGGACATATATGAACTGTTTGTAACGAATCTTGAGGCTATGCTTATTAACTCCATATAGAGGATGAACAGTTTTAAAATAGAGAGAGTTCTAGGAAAAGGAAAACCAAATGAACACGTTACAAAATTAAAAATCTTGGTATTCTATGGTACTTTATAGAGCAGTACGGAAAGTAATAACTATTACAAATGTTCGAAAGGATAAATAAATGGTCAATCTTCAAAACTGCCGCATGTGTGTTGTGTCTTGAATCTTGATCACCTTGCAAAGCCAATGTTGAGAACTGCCGCAAGTTTGTTGTGTCTTGAATCTTGATAACCTGAAATCAAGAAACAACTAAATCTAGATGGTTACAACGTTGCGTGTTGAGTCGAGGATAGCCCTCTATCCTTAAGACAAGATTGCCCCGTATATATGTTTTTACGTTAGCGGGCAATAGTCTCCCAAGATAAAACAACACTTTAATCTCAACACTACAAAGCCAATAGGTTGAGCATGTCGAAGAAAACAAATATGACTCGACTTGCTGAAGATGTGGAATAGGAAGGAAGAGTTTCTCTCTACTCTTCTCTTTTGTCTCGGTGTATATAGTGTGTCTCTGTAGTGTATATCTTGTGTATACGTGAGGGTTTGGTCACTGTTTTTCAGTCGAAAATTGCACTGATTTTCGCTGAATATCACTCACTGTTTTGTGCTATTTTGTGGCTGTTTTTTCGGGCCTGTTACTTGCTGTTTTTCGTCTCTGTTTGCTGCCTGTTTCTTCCTGTTTTTTCATCTATTTTCTGCCACTGAATTGAGCCAAATGAAGCTCAATATATAGCAAGGAGAAGGGGTTGTCTAACTGCCAAAACATGGGTGTTAATGGCCATTAGGAGGGCATTAAAACAGCCAAGTAATGGTTGTTAATGACCATTGAAAGGCTGCCCAACTGCCCAAGTAATGGGCTGTTAATGGAGGAGTTAATCAGCCAAGTAATGGCTGATTAATGCCTCAAAAACCAGTCCCAACGGTAGGCTTTCTGCCTTTCGTCACCTTCCCAGAAATTTTGGGGACCAAACTGTAAATATTGAAACTTTAGGGACCAAACTGTACATATGAAAGAATTCTGGTCAAAACTGTACATATGAAACTTCAGGGATCAAACTGTACATCTGGCAGAGTTTTCTGGTCCAAAAAGATAATATCAGCCCCGTGCCAGGATGGGCGGGCGGCGGCGGCGCGCGTGTGGGTTTTGCCTTGAACCCAATTACATCTAGGTCTTCCCTCCTTTAAACACATGGGATACCCCTTGGGGATCCAAACCCTTTACCACATTAGAGACTTATATAGAGAGCAATTCTTCCTATTCCCACCGATGTGGTAGATTTGTCCCACACCATATTTCCATGCCTCAAACACCTTACTTCGTAGACCAATATCTCTTTCATTTCTCAACGAAATTTGACGATTCTTGGCCCTACGGTCATCTACTCACTTCGTAGATCATGCATGTGCGAAGAGACAAGGTCTCCGACATGCGGAACACTAGTGTTTAATTCATCAAAGATGGGTGGACGCATCTCCCCGCCAAAGGCAAATTTCCAACAAAAATTGACAAGCATACTCAACTCTCTGCTTTCACTATGATTCATTTCTCCCTAGTTGATAGAACTCAGACTCTTAAGGCTACAGTTATTTATAGGCTCACGTTTTCACTCTCTCTTTGTCCAATTCTTGTTTCCTATTTCCTCACTGCTCACTTGTCTTTCTCTATATACATTCAGAGACCCTCTTTGCTTTTTGAAATCCATAATGGAAGCTTTTAACCTTCTCATGTTTTGGCATACTGTTGTCGTTGAGGATACTTGCTCTGATATCGATTCTATTAAAATATTCGCCAATGCTGTGAATTCTGTAAAAATGAAGATTTGTTTTTCGATTTGGTGTTCACGAGGCATAATGGACACGCCAAATTAAACAACTCCAACGCTATTTCTGAAAACGGTTCTTTCGTGAAGAAGGAGAGGGACAAAATGATTCATCAGAGTCTCTGGGGTGATTGAATAAAGGGTGACATTCAAGTTTCAAATTAAGTATGAGTGCCTAAAAAAAAGATATTTAATAGGCAGGAGTGAATCTTTTGAGATTAGTATTAATTGCACTGATTTTAAAAGTTCCCAATTTTTTTTATTTGCACAAAAAGGTCCTACCTTCCCCTCCCCTCCCCTCCCCTCCCGACCGACCCCGTCCTCCGCCACCACCTATGCTTCTTTCGTCATCACCTACGGCTACTCCTCTGCCTCCTTCTCCACCTGGTTCGGCTCCTCCTCCACTTCTTTCGCCTCACTTTCCTCCTCCACCTTTTGTTGAAAATCCGATAACTTTAATAAATTGTTGCAACAACGATCGAATTATTGCAACAACTCCAAAAATATTAAGTTTATGCAACCGACTTCTAAAATTTGTTGGATTTTTTAATGACTAGAAAAAAATTCAAAATTTCTCCACACAAAATCCGCACAACCAAACCAAACAGTTCGTAAAAGGAGGAAGAGAAAGAGCAGGAAGAGGAAGAGGAAGAGGAAGAGGAAGAGGGAGAGGGGATATTTTGAAATTCAAAAGTAGGAGGGAAGTCTTTTTTAAGAATTTTGAAACTTTAATCTTCCCCCCAAATTTTTAAAAGTTATAATCAGATTCGTGTAAAGGGGAGATGAGTATTTTGAAATTCAAAAGTAAGAGGGAAATCTTTTTTAAGAATTTTGATGTTTTAATCTTTATCCCCAATTTTTTAAGACTGATTTACACAAATTACTATATTTTAGGAGATGATACTCATCCATAGCTATCTTTTTCATATTTACCATTTGTAGCTACTTTTAGTCAATTCACGTATATTTGAGTATATTTGAATACGTTGTTCAGTTATATCAAACCTTATTTGATATCGCGTGTTGATTATATTTCAGTTTATTTAAATACACAAAGGAGTTGTGTATTATTATATTGTATTTAAATGTATTTTAATAAAATTTCAGATGCAAAATTTCAAATACAATGTATTTACTCGAAAATTTTATATACAAATATATGTAAAAAGATCATTCAAATAACACAAACAATCAAATACATCTAGTTTGCCCCCAAAATACAATCCGCCAAATACATATACTTATATTTACACTCAAAAAATTGACGAATACACTCAACTACACTTAGATCTGAGATACAAGAATGAGAAGAAGCCATGAATTTCGGCCAGACGAATACACTCAAATATAAGATAAAAAGAAGGACATGGATTCCGGCATCTCCGTCCAGATCCGGCGATGAGCAGGTGTTATCGTCGAACTCATCATCGGAGATTACATTGTGCATGAGTGATTTCAGATCTGGAACAGCTCTACCGGCGCCTCCAATCTTCCTCCTCCATTACCCGCGGTTGATCGCAACTTCAGTTGTCTACTGGAAACAATAAACAAAAAACCAGATTTGTCACTGGAAACAACTTCATTTGCCTCATTACCGAAAATACATTGTGCGTGTGTGATTTCAGATCTAGAACTTCGTTATCGGTGCCTCCGACCTTCCTCCTCCATTATTTTCATCGATGGTACTCTATCACCGGCAGTTGATCACAACTTCAATTGCCTACTGGAAACAATGAACAAAACATATTAGCTAGGGTTCTAGGAGATAAGCATTGTATTTAGCCATCAGACGTGGGGGAGGTGATAGAGAGAGAAAGAGGGAACAAAGAGAGAGGTGAGGGAGAACTTTAATTCAAGACAGTAACTCTATATATTTGATGTAGCTATGATACGTAAATTAAAAAGTCATTGTATCTACGAAAAATAATTAAATTAAATTAAATAGTAGGCATTAACAATAAATACCTCTTAGAGTTAACTTTGACATGTAAAACTTCTAATTTTTAATAGTTATAATCAGACTCATTTTTCATTTAATCTCAGTTGATCAAGTCAAAGGCATCTTTTTTTAATTCAAGATCTAGAGAGTTACCCTCGACTCATTTCTCTCGAGTCTCTTGGAGATGTCCAGTTGGAGAGCATGATCCTAGAATTGAGCACATAAATGCACTCAAACGCATCATTCGGTATATTCAGGGTACACTTGACTATGGTTTGCATTTATATCATTCCTCGACGTCCACACTTGTCTCGTATACGGATGCTGATTGGGGTGGTTGTCCAGACACCAGACGATCTACGTCTGGCTATTGTATGTTTCTTGGAAACAACTTGGTCTCCTAGTCTGCGAAGCGTCAGTCGACTCTATCCCGCTCAAGTGCCGAGGCTAAATATCGAGGGGTAGCTAATGTGGTCTCGAAATCATGTTGGTTACGTAATTTACTTTTGGAGCTTCATTGTCTCATTCAGAAGGCAACCTTGGTTTATTGCGATAATATTAGTGACATCTACCTTTCTAGTAATCCGGTTCAGCACCAACGCACTAAGCATATCGAGATGGACATTCACTTTGTCCGCAAAAAGGTTGCTCGTGGTCAGGTACGCGTCTGTCATGTCCCGTCAAGATATTAAATTGCAGACATCTTTACAAAGGGTCTTCCCTCGGTCCTTTTTGAAGATTTTAGGGACAGTCTCAGCGTTCGAAGACCGTCCGCTATGACTGCGGGGGTGTGTTAAATATACACAATATACATGTGTATATTAGTCTCTCGGTTTTGGTGTACAAACCGTGTACATGGTAGATAAATTAGGTAAGGTTTTAGTCTCATAGTTTAGGTAATGTTGTAGTGTAAATAGTATTGTATACTTACCATAATATTTGTATTACCATAATTGTATAATTAGTATCCACGTAGAATAAGATTTTAGGAATAGAATAGGAATAAGATTATCCTATTATGGAAATATATAACTTATATATATAGCCTTTCAATCAATGAAAATAATCAAGGGATTATTTCTTTCAATAACGATGTAGGAAAATAACTTTTTTTTCCTGATTTGCTTTATGTGATAGATATGTGTAAGGGAAATATTTCTTTTTTTTGTTTCTTGTTGTAGAGTTAGCCAAACTTGATCATATTTATAAAGTTGTATGTGAGGTCAGTTTGAACTTGGATCATTATCCACCATATTTCCAACAAGGAAAGTATGGTACATGTTTAATTTCCTTTCGACATCTAAGGAGGTACACATATACCAGGGATGGTCCTGTGTAATTCATTCTCCGCACAAATAGAGTCTGAATTTGATAACATCAACTAAAATCATATTTCTGTAAAGAGATGAGATTTCTGGACTCTTTATAAGGCTGGGACACTATTTCTTTCTTTGAGCTAGCTTTTGGGATGTGAGTTAGGCTCAAGGCCTAATTTGACAATATTTCGGTCTAAGAATGTTCAATTAATCACCCTTAACATTCAAGAATTTCGTTACTCTCCGATTTACTAATCAATACTTCTAAATCGACTCACTTTGAAATACAGAAGGTTGCAACTTATATTTTTTTCCTCTATACTTCTTGATATTTATTAAATTGTATCTCGAAATTGATTTAACATATATCAAGATTTTAGATCGAAAGAGCTGAAGTATTGATTTATGTATACTACGGTTTTCAACCAGGGAAAAGGACATTGTGTGGCCATTAAATTTGAATTAAATGCCCCGAAATACATATTTGGACCAAACTATTGACACAAGTAGCCCAACCTTAAAGTCTTTTGTCCCCTTTATCCCCAAAATACTAGGGGTGAGCACGGGTACAGGGTACCCAGATACCCGACCGGAACCGATACTAACGGGTAGGTTTCTGGTAGATATATTATAATAACGGGTAGGTTCCGGGTAGTAAGGAACCGATCAATGTCGGGTCCGGTTCCTATTCCGGCAAGTAGAGACAGGGTATCCGGACCCGAAACTGATACCTGAAACCTATGAAATATTAAATACTTTTACTTTTTTAATTCCATTATTTTTTAGTTAATAAAAAAAGGAAAAAAAGGTCATACTAAAGTACATCATTTAAGGGGGGGAAAATAAAATGCAGAACAATCACTTTCACCATCAAGAAATAAATCAAATAATACAAAGTGACAATCATAAGCAGAGAAAAAGCCAAAAGCGGTAGAAACTGAAAAACTGAATTTTTAAACTATGTACTCCTTTAAGTTATTGAAAAAGAAAGTTGAAACGAAAATCAAAGCAAATCTTTCAAACATTTTTGGGATATTTGCTCCGAAAGGATTCTTTATGGGTTTTGTGGCACTGGCTGTCAGAGGATAAGCAAACGGGTTTATTCCTAAACCAAAACTGTTATACGAAGGCATTATTTTGCACAAAACAACACCGATTCCGAGTACATGGGAACCTACCCGGAACCGCAGGATTCGGGTAGATTCCGGGTAATGATTGCTACGGTAGGTTCCGGGTAGTAAATTTAGGAACCGATCTTTTACTGGGTAGGGTCCGGGTAGTTCAAAAAAGTTAGGATACCCGAACCCGCTCAGCGCTACAAAATACTGCTCTTTCTCTCTCTTTTTTTTCTTTTGTTTCTTCCGTTCTTGTCATCTTTATTCCTCTCTCTATTCCCCTATTTGATCTTCACCTATTTCACTCTCTTTTTGTGTGTGTGTATGTGTAATTTTCTCGGCTCTTTTAAGTTTTCATTTTGAGGCTAGTATTTTCTCTGCCTTTCTACTCTTTGCCTTCTTCTTAAGTCTTCTTGAAGTGACATTTGTGTTGTGTTTAGGGCTGGCAATGGATCGGAGGTGGATCAGGTGGAGCTCAATCCGTCTCCACCCGACCCATCCGTCACCCATTTTTTCTTCATCCACATCCGATCCACCCATCATCCATGGGTGGATCGGGTGCTTCGCGGATGAAAATTATAGCACAATCAGTTTGGTATTTTTGGTTTATTTTTCAGTTTTCATACTATCTTGCTTTTCATACTATCTTGTTTTACCATTATAATTTGATCTTGATCCCATTGTAATATTCTTCAATCTATTATATTGCTAACAGTTATAGTCATATATAGAGTGATGTTCCACATAGAAAATGTCAATTATGTATAACGTAGTACAAAAATAACATTTTTGATACTAGGAATCATCGTTATTGTCATGTTGAAATTGAAAAAATTTCCGTTCACTTTAGAAAAATAAAGACAACTATTGAAAATAAAACCAAATACTAGTAACGACATGAGTCAGGGGTATGTTATCACTGAACTACACAAAAAATAACTAATTTATAAACGGGTGGATGGATGGGTCGGGTGGTGGATCGGGTGGTGGGTTGGATGTATGTCCACCCGGATCCGACCCGATCCGTCACCCAATTCATCCATCACCCGATTAAAATCTGTGTTTTGTCAGTTTTTCATCCATATAATCGGGTCGGGTGGATGGATAACCATCGGGTTAGGGTGAAATTGTCGGTCCTAGTTGTGTTTGTTTCAAAAGTGTCTCTTTCGATTTTATTTTAGTACAAAACGAAGAGTGCTCCTTATAGCTCTTTCTTCTTTGTATTTTATTTCATTTGGTGCTGGCTTTGGGAATGGTCTTTTCTAGTGTGGCTCTAATTGGGGAAAAAGATTTTTTTTAATTAAAATGGGGGGAAAGTAATTTCTTGTGGTGCTATTTTGGGGTTCATACATAGAGTAGAATCTTAGTTTGGTTTTCTTGAAATTTTGGGTAATTGAGTAAAGCTACAAGAGTTTCACTAATTTTTTCAAGAAACTCTTTCGTGTTTTTTGCTATTGTAGATAATAATTTCTTTTTAAATATCTTTAAAATATTATATAATATATGTATAATTAGTAAGTATACGTTGGTTTATATTTATTATACATAAATTATATAAGAATGATATAATTTCTATACACGTACTGCAAGGATACATATTATATACATTAATATTATAGTTTATATATGTATGGTACATTTTTATAAATATACAACAATGATACATATTTTATACTATGACATAATTTCTACACATATGCTGGAAAAAATTAAAAATTATCATTGACAGAAAAGAAAATAAAAAAGGAAATTATTACAAAAGGAAAATCTATGAAAGTTAATTAAACGCCATACAAAATGGGACGAAGATATTATTGTAAAATTATAATTTAGCCCTTAATTAAAAGTAAAGAAAGGTGAAGCAAAAATAATACATTAATATTTTAATAAGTTCAATGATTTTTTCAGTTGAACAAATAATATTATAGATAATTATGTATGAATACAAAATTAGAAGAACAAGCTAAAACAGATTTTTCAAAAGTAATTCCTAACGTGAAAGAACTAGAAACATGATTTTTGGAGCAGTACTGTAAAAAGATTTGAGTTGTAAAATAATTGTTATTGTTTCATTTTCTTCCATAGAAAAACTGACAATGAAGTTCTAAGTTCTAACTGAATGTTATAATACAAAAAAATAAAAATAAAATATTTTTCTATTAAATAGTTGTGTCTACCCAATATCCATTTTTTTGGTTGATATAAAGGGCCGAAGACCTGTTGGGCTTAATGGGTACAAATGAAGACCAGCTGGATGTTGTTTGAGGCTAACAAATACTGGCTGTCATTAATTTTGGCTGGATGGACAATTATGTCCGTACCCCTTTCAGCAAAGATAGTTTGAGCTAGGGGTGAGCATGGGTACAGGGTACCCAAATATCCGACCGGAACCGACATTAATGGGTAGGTTCCGGATAGATATATTATAATAATGAATAGGTTACGGATAGTAAAATTAGGAATAGATCAATGTCGGGTCCGGTTCCGGTTCCGGCAAATAGAGACAGGATACTCGGACCCGGAACCGATACCCGAAATCTATGAAATATTAAATATTTTTATTTTTTTAATTACCCGGACCCGCTCACCCCTACTTTGGGCCGTATCTCTCTTTTCTTTGCTTTATATTCCATCATCTAGTTATCTATTCTTGTCAAGGAAAAAAATGCTCTCTTTCGAATCATAGTTTTATTGCTCCTCCGTCTCAATTGATGTAATATTGTTTGACTCAAAACTGAATTTAAAGAAAAAAGAAAAAAAATTGAAATTTATAATTAAAATAAATTATAATTATTCATGTATTTATAAGTCATCTCTTTAAATATAAAATATCAATAAAATAAAATTATTTCTAAAATAGAAAGTAATATTTTTACTGAGACGAATGAAAATGGAAAGTGTGCCAATGGCAATGAGTCTGAGGTAAAGCTGGCCAGTGGGCCGGGACGGCCCGACCCCGTCCCGAGCCTGCCCCGACACCGCCCCGACCCCGACCCCGACACCGCCCCGACCCCGATTAGTATAAAAAAAATCGGTAGCGGGACTCGAACCGGGACGGGACAATGTCTCATCCCGACCCGTCCCGAGCCCGCCTCAAGCCCGTCCCGATCCCGCCCGAAAGTGTCCCCTTTGCAAATATAACCGTTGCACCAACGACCATTTTAGATTTTGGATGTTGGGCAACGACCATTTTTGTCTTCCCCCAACCCCCTACCCCCTTAATATTTATTTTTAACCCATAAGTTATTATATTTACAATTTAACCCAATTTTCCAACTATAGATAACTCATTTTCTCTTCATCTTTCTCACAAATCTTCCTACAATCTCTCTAATCTCTCAATATATCTCTCTACAAGTCTACATTGTTTACTAAGTATTCAATTTTATTTATTCATTTGGGAATTGGGAGTGAAGTTGGCAACTAGCTTGAGGATCTTCCATCGAGCAAAGTTTCAATTTTCAACCTCTCGATTACACGTCGACGTTAGGTTGACGTTTGGTATATTCGTTCCTTCATTAAATTATTGTTGTCTGTTTATTTTATTTAGCGCACTTAATTTTATTATCTTTAATTATTTATTATCATAATTAAAATGAAAGGATTAAGTGGTATGTTTAAGGGTAAGGGTAAGGGTGCTTCTTCTAGTAGGGGCAACCAGGGCAAGGGTACTTCTTCTAGTCATCATATTCCTACACAAGATGATTTTGTTGATACTCAACATTTTCCTACAATACCATTAGATTTAGACGAGGAACTATTTTCTGAAACTCAAGAAGACTTTAATTTAGACGATGATCTAGATGATACACCCACTTGTACGCGCCCGTTTTTCGACCTTGCCCGGGTCAAAGCGGAGCGCGGACGTGTCCGGTGATTCCTGGGTAAAAAGGGTTGAGGAGTCGCCACCTAATTATTTTTACGGTGAATTAGGACACCTAAATATTAAACTAAGTGCTGCAATGTAAACTCCAATTTTAAGGTCTGCGAAACTAGCGAGATTCTAGGTAAGGATTCTTTATTATCCTAAAGGGAAGGGGTTAGGCATCCTTTAAGATCCGCTAACTTGCGGTTATCCGGTCAAACTCAGGTTAATTATTGGTAGAAAAAATGCATGTTTTACAAGTATAATAGATTAAAAGAAGTTTGCAAATAATTAGTAAATGATGCATTTTATACAAGTACGTATTCAGATGACATAAAAAGAAAGATACATGTAAAGTTTTGAAAAATATGCATTTGTGACAATAAATTATTTATACTACCAAAGAAGTAAAATTTTGGGAATCATTGAATTGTAAATTGACAAAAGATAAACTTATTCGGTATGATTTAATAAAGCAAATAAAAGATGACAAAAGTTGTTTTGAAAATCTTGAATTCGCGTGACGAGCCTAAAATAAATAAACTAGCGAAGGATTTCTAAGTTTGCGAGCCTACAAATAAATAAGCTAGCGACGGGTTTCAAATCTTAAACTACCCTATGAATTAATTCTAAGTTTGCCTATTCTAAGCATTTCAATAGTTACATAAGTGCGATAAATAATATTACAATACAAAGCGGGATAAAAGCTGAATTAAAGAAATAAAATAAATGAACTCCGAGGAATAATTCGTCGTTATTTACTTTAATCCCTGCAAGCTGTCAGGAACAAACGATTAGAAACAGTTAAATACAAATAACTTCATATCCGTATTCAAAACAGTGAATGTTTTGATCGCGGAGGGCTCAGACTTAAATTTTGAAAAGAACATTCCAATCACGTCGTGGCTGCAAACATATGACTAATGTAGTTTATTTTGATTGTCTCGCCTACTAAACGTGTTGGTCTCTCGGGTGAAATAGAAAAGATCACTATAATCACGTCGTGGCTGCGAATATATAACTTGTTGGTTATTTTAGTCACCTCGCCTACTAAACATGTTGATCTCGGATAAAAAGGTTTAAGTCTTCATCATTGCCCGTGAAGTTATATTTCCGTCTTTGCAATCATGGAGGCCTCAAAATCGACGGATATTTTTCATCGGCCATGTAGTATCGTGTTCAAATCAAGAAAATTAAAATGAAACAAGAATAAAGAATAAAGAGGCGTGAGGCGCAAAGCAGGAAAACAGAGGCGTAAAAACAGCTCAAAATGACGCTGTCTAGTTTAAAACAAGAAACAAAGAAGACAAGAGAACAGTAATTCAACCGAGCAAAGGAGTGAAATAGAAAGCAAGACTAAAAGACGCGGTATTTATTCAAAACAAGAAAAAGCGATGCAAGAAAAGCGTTGATATCCGTTGCAAGGATATTTAAAACAAGAAACTAATAAAGCGGTAAGATATCCATTTGCCGCGGATGATTAAAACAATTAAACTGGAAAAAAAATAGAGAATTAATGCTAGAACAGAAAATGAAAAGTGCGGTCTCGATTTCAATTTCATCGGCCTAGATGCGATATTAATAAAACAATAAAAGAGTGCCAAAGAAACGAGCGTTGAGCAATTAAATTATCCGAACCAAATTTAAAATGTTGGAACCTGAACAGATTAAGAGGTATTCATGGAAAAATCCGACCGGATCATGAACAATGACGAATGAAAATCGAATTCAGATTTTTAGATAACTAGCAAACAGTATGAAAATGCCATAATCTGAAATACGCCAAAAATCGGTCGACCGATCCGGTCGATGACCGACCGAATCGATGCCAACCCGAATCGGACTTTTTCAATTTTTAGATAACCGATAATAACCACAAAGAACAATGCAAGAGATTTGGAAATTCAAGGTCGACCCAGGCAGTCAAGAATCTTGACCGAATAGGAGATTCAACCCGTCATCAAATAATTCCATCAATTCCAGATAACCAACATACAAAAATATGAAATGCAAGAATTCTAAAAATATCCAAATCGGATCGACCCGATCCGGTCGATGACCGACCGAATCGATGATCCGAATCCAAATCAAATGATCCAAACCCAAATCGATTTTAACACCAAATTCAGATAACCAATAACAAGAATATGTAATGCAAGAATTTCAAAATATTACTAAATCGGTCGACCTGAATCCGTCGTTGACTGACCGATCTGTGATCCAAACCCGAATCAAATTTTAACACCAAATTCAGATAACCAATAACAAGATTATGTAATGCAAGAATTCTGAAAAATGTTACCCGACCCGGGTCAGTGACCCGAACCCGAATCAAAATTTAACACCAAATTCAGATAACCAATAACAAGAATATGTAATGCAAGAATTTGAAAATGTTACCCGAATCGTCGATTCGACCGGTCGTTGACCGACCGAATCGGAAAACTAAAAATCAGAGAATCAAAGGGAAGAACAAACCTTTTCGGACTTGATTCTTGGATAATAAGGAAGGCAAAATGCTTACAATCAAGAACACAACAAAATATTTATATCCAATTTGGGACCTCCGAAAAATCCCTTTGAAAATCCTCCCAAAAATCTGTTCAATCCTCCTTCAAAATGAAGAACAACATGGGGTATTTATAGGTGGATTCCCCCCTAAAAAACGAGTTTGAAATTTGAATTAAAGGTAAAGAATCCGATTTTGGAAGCGGATTTTGGGGGTATGGGTTGCGGATTTTGTGGGTGTCAGCGTAACAGAGGGGGGTTGGTGGCGGCAGGGGTGAGGTGACCGGCGACGTGGGGTCGCCGGTATGGGGTGTGGGGTCGGCGGCGATTTGGGAGAAAAGGGATATTAGGGTTTGGGTTTTTTTTGATTTTTGGGTTTTGTTTTGGGAATAAGAAGAAGGGTTGGGTGTAGAATAAAAGGGATTTGGGGGTTGGGCCGGTTTAGGGGTTGGGCGATGGGGGTTTCGGTTGGGCACAGGGGTAAGGGAATGGGTTTGGGAGATTTGGGGTGAGGGTTGAAAGGAAAAACAAAGGGAAAGGGAATTGGGCCGCGGGTTAGGTCGATGGGCTTTGGTTTTGGGCTTTTGGTTGAAAATGGGGGGTTTGTTTTGTTTTGTGGGTTTTGATTTATTTTGGGTGAGGGTAGATTAAATGGGTTAGAAATTGTTTTTTTTTTTTTGGGGTTGGAAATGAAAATATAAAAGGGGTTTAACATTAAAAATATATTTTTTGTAAAAGATGTGAATTATTTAAAATAACATAACGACGTGATAATAATAAAATATTATAATATTTGCGAAATGTTTAATGCTTAATAAAAAAAATGGGAACGCGATGCAATTTTGCGAAAAATAAAATAACATAAAATTTTCGGATAAAACTTATGATTATGATAAAAAATGCAAATGATATAAAAATGCGAATAATAATAATATTACGAAGATACACACATATATGCCTATATTAAAAATTATTTTAAAAGTGTCAAAATATTAAAAATTATGAATAAAATCATAAAAGATGGGACAAAATTGGGTGTCAACAGATGCCCCTCTTTGGACGGAGACGATGAAAGAGTTTTTGGCCAAAGAAAGTTGACTGAGTAGCCAATTTTGTCCTGATCAACGGGACTTGAAGGAAGATCATAGAATCCCCGGGGGGTATAGAAGTTGCAAAAAGATAGTGCATTCAAGAAACAATGCCCCAGTGCAGATGCGAGAAACTAATGGGAAAAGCGGATGGACGTTCGAAGTAGGTCGTTGACCAATTTGCCTCGGTTCGCCGTAAGAGATAGTTCTACGCTGTGATGAAATTCCTGCAAATTAAAAACTCCTGCAAACTAAAGCTTAAGATATAATTAGTGCATAACTGCCGAGAAAAATTGTAGAGAAAATAACTTGGAAATACCCGCATTAGGAGGTGGGCGCCTAACTGAAATTAAAATACCCTCATTATAAGGTGGGCGCCTGACTGAAATTAAAATACCCTCATTATAAGGTGGGAGCCTGAAATGACGTCGTTGGATCGACGTGTTGTGTTGAAGACGTCGTTGTAATGTTGTTGACGTCATTTGTTGTATAGACTTTCTTTGATGTCGCCGTTGTATAGACGTTGATGATGTCGTCGTTGTATAGACTTTCTTTGATGTCGTTGTTGTATAGACTTTCTTTGATGTCGTTGTTGTTGTAAAAAATAGTTGTCGTCTTTGCCGTAACGCCGTGGACGTTGTTGTAATCTTGTTGAAGATAGTTGATGTCTTTGCGATTCACGTCAATGACGCGTTGTTGTAATCTTTGTAAAGATAGTCTTTGCGTTGAGGACGCCATTGTAATCTTTGTTGGCGCCGTTGCAATCTTTGTAAAGATACTTGTTGTCTTTGTAACGCCGATGACGTTGTTGTAATGATGTTTGCTATTGCAGATAAATTTGTTGTCTTTGGCGTCGTTGTAATCTTTGTTGAAGATAGTTGATGTCTTTGCGATGAACGCCAATGACGTTGTTGTAATGCCGTAAAGATAGTCGCTGCGTTGAAGACGTCATTGTAATCTTTGTTGACGTCGTTGAGATGCGGTAAAAGATATTTGTTGTGTTGTTGTAAAGATAGTTCTTTGGCCGAAGACGCCATTGTAATCTTTGACGCCCGTTGAGATGCGTAAAAGATAGTTCTTTGCATTGTCGTAAAGATAGTCATTGTTTTGAAGACGTCATTGTAATGCTGTTAACGTCGTTGAGATGCTGTAAAAGATAGTTGTTGTGTTGTCATAAAAGATATTGTTGCGCTGAAGACGTCATTGTAGTGCTGTTGACGTCGTTGAGATGCGGTAAAAGATAGTTGCTGCGTTGAAGACGTCATTGTAATGTTGTTGACGTCGTTGTAAAGCTGTAAAAGATATTTGTTGCGTTGAAGACGTCATTGTAATGTTGTTGACGTCGTTGTAAAGCTGTAAAAGATATTTGTTGTGCTGCCATAACGCCGATGACGTTTTTGAAATATTGTCCTGTTGTAAGAGATGTAAGTGACGTCCTTGCCGTCAGTTTGCTGTAATAGGGTTCCACGTTGTGCTGAATCTTCTGCCGATCCAAACTCATGTGAATTGAAATGTCGTCCTGGCACAGGCGAAAATGTGATGCGACGTCTTTGCCGTCGGGTTTGCCTTGTTGTCGTTCTTTGTGATCCGAAATAACATCTTTGTGCAGACATAATAGTCGGGACCTCAGAGGTCAAGATGATGTCTTCGTATAAATGCGTAACAAGAACGTAATCCTTGTAGTGAGTTGTAGTGCCGAAATTCTTTGGGAATTGATCATAATCGATGTGGCTTCCCGCTTTTTCAACCTCAAGAACCTGTACTCAAAGAAAATTTGTGAGTTTGGGGAGAGGCGGTTGATTCGCGTTGACTTGGTGGCTTTGGCTCTTGATAGCCGCATGTCCTGGCCGATTCGGACCAGAGCCCTGCCTGGTTCCCGCCTTGGCTAACCGTTAATTAAAACATTTGTTGAAAATAATTTGTTTATAAGAAAGTATGTTTATCATTAAAAAGTTCTTGTCGAATCAAGTAATGAAAATATTTGTTGAAAATGATTTGCTTATAAGAAAGTATGCATATTAGTAAAAAATCTTGTCAAACTCTAATGAAAGTATTTGTTGAAAATAAATTGTGTATAAGAAAGTATGCATATTAGTAATAAAAATCTTGTCAAACTTTAATGAAAATATTTGGTGAAAATAAATTGCTTATAAGAAAGTATGCATATATGTAAATGTCTGTCGAGCAGCGACATGCGGTGAAACAAAGCAAACGTCTTATCCAAAATCCTCTTAGGCTGAAGACTTAGTTTGCCGATGTTTTTCCATGTTTATTGGCGTCCTCCGACAGTGATCCCTTAAAAATGCCCCAGTTTCCGATATGTGAGGATGATGATCTTTTAAACGGACAACCGAGTCTTGTGTAGATTGCTTGCCTGCCCTATCAGGGTGATCAGATGGGTGCATTTTATCATGTACGAGATAAAGGAGAAAATATTTCTAATGGTGGGACCGAAGCCGATTTAGGCCGCCTACGTATCTCCATGAGGGAATCAGGTCATGACGTAGTTCATTACAAGTAAAGAGGGTTGTAAGGTTTTTCTAAAGATGGGACCGAAGCCGATGTGGCCGCCTACGTATCCCGCCGAGGGAATCAGGTCATAACGTAGTTCAGGTTACAAGTAAAAGTGTTTCTGGGGAAATTTGCAATCTAGGAAAGGGAACCCGACATGGGTTCTTTGCGTATCCCGCCTGGGAGCACAATTTTTACAACATAGAAAAGTATTACATAGAGAATAACTAATCTTAGATATGGTATGTCTTCACTACATCTGCATTGATGGTTTTTGGCCATTCTATTCTGATAAGGTTGCCCCGGACAATCAAGGCCCATCTGCTTTTCATCAATCAGTCTCTTAGTAAATGATTCTGTATCCAATTGGCTGCGAAAGAAATAGCATTGCCCAGTAGAAGTCCTGATCGTAGTGTGGTAGCCCAAGAGTACAAATGGCAAACGTCCGTGCCAATGCTTGTAACTATCAACCATCTTGATGTTTCATCCAAATCTGGTTTTGACTTATTCCAAAAATGCCTCAATTCTTCCGCTTGTGAGTCTTCCTTATATTCCTCGAAGCCTTGCTTGTTTGGGACCTTGTTTGCTTGTTTCATTATATGTCACATACTGCCGACAAATTATTTTGCATGATGAAAAAAGAAAAGAGAATTATTGAACAAAACATATTTTATAATAGCAAAAAACAATGCAGATTTGTCATTTTAAGCCTTCAAAAGGTAGAGGCAAAACACATTAAATGCATATATGTGATTCAGGCCTCAATCTGAATCGCATTGTTTCATTAAATATTAATGCAGTTAACTAGTTTCTGGGAGAAACAAGGCCAGGGCACATGTCCAATTTTCCCAAAACATCTCCTTGCTCTGCATCCCAAATGGTTGAGCTTCTAGCGTAATCACCGAGAATCATATTGCATTTTGCTTCTTCTTCATCAATGAAAAATCTTTTGAATCCCTTCACGAGGTCGGCTGCATTGTCCTCTTTTGATTCCTGAGTGGCGCATGCTTTGACGAATGACTGACTCAGAGGCGGAACAAGTTTTGGTAAAGAAGTATCTCCCTTCCTTCGGAGATTGGTTGATAAGACTTTTCCAAGAAAAGGTGATGCCATGATCCGCGGCTTTGGAGGAAGTGCTTCTACTCCGAACGGTGCCTTCACTTGGATCAGTAATCATAGGGTAATAAAGGTCGATGATTCACCCTTTTCCTTTCTCTGGGTCGCACAATAGTCCCTTCCAAATTGTGGTCTTCATCAACGGTAATCATGTTCACATTGGTATTGTCCTGATCCGCAAAGGGTTATCATTTACATTAGAGGAAGGTCCTTTCAGTTGGATAACTCCTTCTTTGATCAATGTCTCAATTTTGTTTACGAGGGCATAGCAATTCTCGATTGTCGTGCCCAGAATCCTCGAGTGGTACGCACAATGCTTAGTCTCATCGTGCCATTTTGGAACAGGATTGGGGACATTTCCTTGGATAGGTGGAGTATTCTCGCGGTTCTCGATCGTTCATACAACCGCTCGAGGTTCGGCTAAAGGTGTATAGGTTTTGGCTGGCTTTCTTTCGTATTTTTGCGAAGTGCAGTGCATGTGGTGTATGGACTTGTGGATGAGGCAAGTATGCGGGCTGATATTGTGGGGGATTCGGATAGACAGGCGCTCGAGGCAGGTTATATATTGGATGGGTATGGTAGACAGGGTAGGGACCAGGTGGGTATTGATAGCAAGGTTGAGGGCTTTGGGTGTATGGGTAATAATAGGAAGGATGAGGACTTTGGTTGTTTTGATTGTAGTAGGGAGGCTGGGGTGATGGCATTTGGTAGGTTGACATTTGATTTGGCCTATGTTTCTGAACTGTCACCACAGAGGACACTACATCTCTCTTCCTCTTTACTGCTCCCTCAAATGAGTCCGACTTGATTGTCTCACTTGTTGCTTGCAATGCTACAAAGTTTGTAATTCTTCCTGTTCTGATTCCCTCTTCTATGAAATCTCCCATCCTTATAACTTCAGAGAAACTTCGTCCTATGACGCTTATCATTCTCTCATAGTATGTTGCATCTTTCAAAGATTGTACAAAGAGAGTGTTCATCTCACTTTCTTCTATCGGGGGTTGAACTTTCACGCTTCGCCTCCACTTCATGGCGTATTCTCTCAAGGTCTCTGTGGGCTTCTTTTCCAACTTCATCGATAAAATCTGTCCAAGACTGTGTCGTTGTTGAATTTAAATCTGTCCACAAAATCTTGTGCCATCGTGCCCCAATTACGCCATTTTTGCGGGTTTTGGCTCGTGTACCGGTCAGTGTTTCTCCTGTTAAACTCCTTACGAACAATTTCATTATGATGGCCTGGTCTTTACCTACCCCAATCAGTTTGTCACAGTATGATCTTAAATGAGCGTGAGGATTTCCTTTCCCATCAAACAAACCAAATTTTGGCACCTTATATCCTACAGGCAATTCAATGTCGGGATGCATGCACAAATCTTCGTACTCGAGTCCTTCGTGTCCCTTGCTGGTTTGTATATTCTTGAATGCCTCTTTTAGGCTGTAAATCTCTCTTGCCACACTTTCATCGGTTCTGACCCTCACCCGCCTGTCCATTTCTTCACACTGGCCAATTTCCTGAAGAGCCATGTTTGGTGTTGCGGTAGTAAAAGGCTGGGCTTCCATTACATATATTGGCGGCACATACTGCTTGCTGTGATCAGCGATGTGTGCCATCAATATGTGTTGGTCTGCTGGGTGATTTTGCGTGGAAGGGGTGTTTTGGATGAGTGTAGTAATTTGGGTATGTGGAGTTGTGAATGAGGTCGGATCATTTTGTAGCGGGCTTTGTTGTGGACTTGCTTGCGGGTTAGTGTGTTGTGGATTGGTTTTGCATAGTGGCGAATTATCGGGAGGTTTTGGGGAAATGGCGGTTCAGAGATGAGAAAATTTGTGGTGCGATTGCATTCGTCCCTTGTTCAGGAGTGGGGTATTGGCGCTAATGGACAAAGTTGGTGAGATTTTGGAGCCGCTCTATCTCAGTCTGCATGGCTGCCATCTGTTGTAACAGTTGGGCGATGTATTTTTCTTGGACGGTAGTATCTCTATTTTCTGAAGCCTCTGGTTCATCTCTGGAAAGAGTGATAAGTTCCAGGCCAGTCTGTTCGGATGCATCTGAATCAGTCATTTGGCTGAAGGATTGTGCCTTTGACCTCGTGAAGTAGGGATGATCCGCCAGTTTTAGTCAACGCAAATCAACCTTTGGGAAAATAATCTAGACAAAATAAACCTTCTAAAAAAAATTGAAGAAAATCAAGTTAGTATAAGGCGAGTAATTATTGTTTTAAATAATATGCACATAGTGAAAAAATAGGAGAAAACAACAAAATGATTGTAAGACAATTAAATGCGCATCCTAATATGCATGGGGCCTCCCTTATGCCGGAGGTTGGCCTAAACGCCAGATATGCGGAATTACGACAGATTTGATCCAAGCTGCTAAACTGCAATGCTTTGTCGGAAATGAGACAAAATGAATGTACATTTTCCAATTTCAGCATGTCATGATTAGTCTTGGATTAGTCTATCCTTATCACGCTACACATAATATGATGATTGGTCGTTGGGTTGTGAGACCCGTAGACATCTTTGGCGGATTTCTTAATTGTGGAGTCGATACCAAGGATCGACCCACCTAAGGTGTATGCATGCATGACTTAAAATAAAGGGTGGTATAGCTCTATCTTAAATTTTCTAAGATTTGGCTGACTAAACACAAGGTTCCCGAGCGGACTACTCGAGTGAGAAGGCTACGCGGCCACCGGATGGTCCGGTCACTCCGCGCATACGCCAACTCTCCTAAAATTTGGTAGATTGAAAGAAATTTGCTGGTGCGCAAAACACACCTCGCGTATAGTGTGTGATAGTGTCAATTTTTCCAGAGTGGAAGAAATATGAGCGAAATGCCAATTTAAGATAAGCAGTAAAAATATGGAAATTAAAGCAGTTATGCATGCAAAATTTTTTACAAAGGAAACAAATCAAAGCATTTTGTCAAACAAAGAGTAAAAGTAAAGCACAATTATAATTAACCTGAATTTTGCTATGGTTAAGAACCTGAAAATCCCCAGTGGAGTCGCCATCTTTGTCAGACGCTCGCTTTTCCGACCTTGCCCGGGTCAAAGCGGAGCGCGGACGTGTCCGGTGATTCCTGGGTAAAAAGGGTTGAGGAGTCGCCACCTAATTATTTTTACGGTGAATTAGGACACCTAAATATTAAACTAAGTGCTGCAATGTAAACTCCGATTTTAAGGTCTGCGAAACTAGCGAGATTCTAGGTAAGGATTCTTTATTATCCTAAAGGGAAGGGGTTAGGCATCCTTTAAGATCCGCTAACTTGCGGTTATCCGGTCAAACTCAGGTTAATTATTGGTAGAAAAAATGCATGTTTTACAAGTATAATAGATTAAAAGACGTTTGCAAATAATTAGTAAATGATGCATTTTATACAAGTACGTATTCAGATGACATAAAAAGAAAGATACATGTAAAGTTTTGAAAAATATGCATTTGTGACAATAAATTATTTATACTACCAAAGAAGTAAAATTTTGGGAATCATTGAATTGTAAATTGACAAAAGATAAACTTATTCGGTATGATTTAATAAAGCAAATAAAAGATGACAAAAGTTGTTTTGAAAATCTTGAATTCGCGTGACGAGCCTAAAATAAATAAACTAGCGAAGGATTTCTAAGTTTGCGAGCCTACAAATAAATAAGCTAGCGACGGGTTTCAAATCTTAAACTACCCTATGAATTAATCCTAAGTTTGCATATTCTAAGCATTTCAATAGTTACATAAGTGCGATAAATAATATTACAATACAAAGCGGGATAAAAGCTGAATTAAAGAAATAAAATAAATGAACTCCGAGGAATAATTCGTCGTTATTTACTTTAATCCCTGCAAGCTGTCAGGAACAAACGATTAGAAACAGTTAAATACAAATAACTTCATATCCGTATTCAAAAGCAAAGTTGAATGTTTTGATCGCGGAGGCTCAGACTTAAATTTTGAAAAGAACATTCCAATCACGTCGTGGTCGCAAACATATGACTAATGTAGTTTATTTTGATTGCCTCGCCTACTAAACGTGTTGGTCTCTCGGGTGAAATAGAAAAGATCACTATAATCACTTCGTGGTCGCGAATATATAACTTGTTGGTTATTTTAGTCACATCGCCTACTAAACATATTGATCTCGGATAAAAGGTTTAAGTCTTCATCATTGCCCGTGGTTATATTTCCGTCTTTGCAATCGTGGAGGCCTCAAAATCGACGGATATTTTTCATCGGCAGTGTAGTATCGTGTTCAAATCAAGAAAAATTAAAATGAAACAAAGAATAAGAATAAAGAGGCGAGGCGTGAGGGCGACAAGGTGAAAACAGAGGCGTAAAAACAGCTCGAAAATGACGCGGTGTCTAGTTTAAAACAAGAAACAACAAGACAAAGAGAACGATGAATTCCCGAGCAAAGCGGTGAGTGAAATAGAAAGCGATGCGAAAAGACGCGGTATTTATTCAAAACAAGAAAAGCGATGAAAAAATGTTGATATCCGTTGCAAGGATATTTAAAACAGTAAACTAATAAAACGGTAAGATATCCGCTGCACGGATGATTAAAACAATTAAACTGGAAAAAAAATAGAGAATTAATGCTAGAACAGAAAATGAAAAGTGCGGTCTCGATTTCAATTTCATCGGCCTAGATGCGATATTAATAAAACAATAAAACAGTGCCAAAGAAACGAGCAGTGAACAATTAAATTATCCGAACCAAATTCTGAAATGTTGGAACCGGAACAGGATTAAGAGGTATTCATGGAAATATCCGACCCGGATCATGAACAGCGACCCGAATGAAAATCAGAAATTCAGATTTTTTAGATAACTAGCAAACAGGTATGAAAAATGCCATAATCTGGAAATACGCCAAAAATCGGGTCGACCCGATCCGGTCGATGACCCGACGAATCGATGCCAACCCGAATCGGACTTTTTCAATTTTTCAGATAACCGATAATAACCACAAAGAACAATGCAAGAGATTTGGAAATTCAAACCGTCGACTGACCCGGGTCAAGAATCTGACCGAATAGGAGATTCAACCCGTCATCAAATAATTCCATCAATTCCAGATAACCAACATACAAAAATATGAAATGCAAGAATTAAGAAAATATCCAAATCGGATCGACCGATCCGGTCGATGACCGACCAATCGATGATCCGAATCCAAATCAAATGATCCAAACCCAAATCGATTTTAACACCAAATTCGGATAACCAATAACAAGAATATGTAATGCAAGAATTTGAAAATATTACGAACCGGTCGACCGAATCGGATTAGTGACCGACCGAATCATGATCCAAACCCAAATCAGATTTTAACACCAAATTCAGATAACCAATAACAAGAATATGTAATGCAAGAATTCTGAAAAATGTTACCCGAACCGGGTCAGTGACCCGAACCCGAATCAAATTTTAACACCAAATTCAGATAACCAATAACAAGAATATGTAATGCAAGAATTCTGAAAAATGTTACCCGAATCAATCGACTGACCGGTCGTTGACCGACCCGAATCGGAAAACTAAAAAATCAGAGAATCAAAGGGAAGAACAAACCTTTTCGGACTTGATTCTTGGATAATAAGGAAGGCAAAATGCTTACAATCAAGAACACAACAAAATATTTATATCCAATTTGGGACCTCCGAAAAATCTCTTTGAAAATCCTCCCAAAAATCTGTTCAATCCTCCTTCAAAATGAAGAACAACATGGGGTATTTATAGGTGGATTCCCCCCTAAAAACGAGTTTGAAATTTGAATTAAAGGTAAAGAATCCGATTTTGGAAGCGGATTTTGGGGGTATGGTTTGCGGATTTTGTGGGTGTCAGCGTAACAGAGGGGGGTTGGTGGCGGCAGGGGTGAGGTGACCGACGACGGGGTCGCCAGATGGGGTGTGGGTCGCGATTTGGGAGAAAAGGGATATTAGGGTTTGGGTTTTTTGATTTTTGGGTTTTGTTTTGGGAATAAGAAGAAGGGTTGGGTGTAGAATAAAAGGGATTTGGGGGTGGGCGGTTTAGGGGTTGGGCCAGTGGGGTTTGGTTGGGCCTGGGGTAAGGGGAATGGGTTTGGGAGATTTGGGCTGAGGGGTTGAAAGGAAAAAAACAAAGGGAAAGGGAATTGGGCCGCGGGTTAGGCCGATGGGCTTTGGTTTTGGGCTTTTGGTTGAAAATGGGGGGTTTGTTTTGTTTTGTGGGTTTTGATTTATTTTGGGTGAGGGTAGATTAAATGGGTTAGAAATTGTTTTTTTTTTTGGGGTTGGAAATGAAAATATAAAAGGGGTTTAACATTAAAAATATATTTTTTGTAAAAGATGTGAATTATTTAAAATAACATAACGACGTGATAATAATAAAATATTATAATATTTGCGAAATGTTTAATGCTTAATAAAAAAAATGGGAACGCGATGCAATTTTGCGAAAAATAAAATAACATAAAATTTTCGGATAAAACTTATGATTATGATAAAAAATGCAAATGATATAAAAATGCGAATAATAATAATAATACGAAGATACACACATATATGCCTATATTAAAAATTATTTTAAAAGTGTCAAAATATTAAAAATTACGAATAAAATCATAAAAGATGGGATAAAATTGGGTGTCAACACCACTAATGTTGATGACAACACACCCACTAGTGCACCTTCAACTGAAATGCCTCATATTCCCCTAATATGAGACGAGGTCCAGCAAAACGACCATTAAAATCAGATGCATGGGTATTTTTTTATAGGGACGTAGAGAATCAAGTAGCTAGAAGTAAAATTTGTAAAAATGTTTTAAAATTTTAAACTGGAAAAGGTCACGGTGGGACGGGGGGTTTAATTAGACACGTAGTAAGTGCTCATCCAGCTAGGTATGTCCAATAGCAGGCTTCAAAACCGGATGCGCAAATGTCCGCTCCATCGGAACAAGGTTCACATATTGTTTCGGACCAAGTACATGGTCAAATTAACCCCACGACGGGGGAAATTTTAGGCCCTAAATACAATAAACATAGAGATAGGGAAGCAATATCAAAATTAGTTGTTGTGGAGGGTTTGCCTTTTTCATTTCCTTCATCTCCCGGTTTTATTCATTACATTAGAGATATATATAATCCTACTTTTAACGGTTTTCCTAGATCAACTGTTAAGAGAGATGTATTTAAATTCGCGCATGAATATCAACAATATTTACGTTATTCATTATATCATTTTAATGGCAAAGTATCTATCACGTCTGATATAGGTCGTAGTACTAACGGCCATGATTATTTAACGGTAACTTGTCATTGGATAGATTATAAATGGTCTATGAAAAAACGTATCTTAGCGTATAGATATATAGATGATAGGCACACTGGTACTTTTATTGCAGAAAAAATTTATCAAGTGTGTCATTATTATAGAATAACCGATAAAATTATGACTATTATATTAGATAACGCTTCTTCTAACAATTACGCTATTACAATTTTAAAAAATAGTTTAACTCCATCTTTTCCAGATCATTTTCATATAAAATGCGCGTGCCATATATATAACTTAATTGTAAATGATGGTCTATCACTTTTTGAAGACATTCTTAGTAAAATACAATTTGCTATAAACTTTATTTTTAAAAGTAATAGAGTACAACGAAGAAAAAAAGAATATAAAAAAACTTGTCACGATTGTGGACTATCTTATAGAAAAATTCCAGAAGAAGTATCCACTAGGTGGAATTCTTTATACGAGCAACTACTTGTTGCTTATGACTATAGAAAACCTATAACTTTATTTTTTAACTCTCATAATCAAAATCCAAGCTAATATGATTGTAGATAGTGATTGGGTAAAAATTTCCGAACTTATTGTATTTTTAGAGAAAAATTTTCAAGCAACAAAAGAATTTTTCGGTATATATAATCCTACTATTTCAACTATGTTGTTTTATATAACTCTAATATTTTTATTACTTAGTGAATATATGGAAAAACCAGCTTATATGACAGCTATTAAAAAAATGTTTATCAAAATAAAAAAATATTTTATTCTTATTCTCACTATTTATATTATTGGTGATGTATTAAATCCGACTATTAAAATAGATGGTACTAAATCACTTATTGAAACTATTTACGATTGTATAGAAGTACTACCACCTCCAAGTCCAAAAAATCAAAATCACCCACCACCTATTGAACAAACTAAAGAAGAAGTGTTGTCTAGCGTAGAAGAACAATGCAAAAAAATATATAGGTTTTACCAACAAGAAAATGCTAGTAACTTACCGGCTTCCATACATCTTCTTCATCTTCAACACAACCTCACAAAAGACATGTTGTTTCTGCGGCTAGTATTGAAAGCCTCAGAAATCGAATGTACGGCGGTCGTACTGCTACTAACCAAATTAGCGAGTTGGATATTTTTATTTTGCAGGGTTCTGTACCGTACCAAGAAGTTATCAATGAAGATGGACATGAAGACTTGCTGAAATACTGGAGGGGGAATGAGAAGACCTTTCCGACACTTTCAATGATGGCCCGAGATGTTTTGAACATTCAAGCGTCATCAACTGTGTCTGAAAACGCTTTTTCTGCCGGCAGATATCAAATAGGAGACCACAGACACTCATTAGCCGGAGACAGCTTGGAAATTGCAGTATTATTCAGAGATTGGATACGAGCGGAGCGGAGAAGGTGCGGTCAACCGGAGATCAACGAAGAAGAAGACGAAAACTACAACGAAATCTTATCCGAAGGTGGTGGAAGCGACATGGATCAATTTGACCAACAAATACCAATTCCAACCGAATAACCACAGGAAATTATCAAGCAATTAGAACAAGTTTTTTTGAGAATGTAATTTTTTTAATTGCAATTTTATTATGTAATTTGCAACTTTTGGAAAACACCACAAAATTGCAATTTAGACAATTGTATTTGTATTACAAAAAAATCATGTCTATTAAATAATATAAGAGGCACAAAAACAGCCTTGAGATGTTTTTATTACACTATCTTGTCTTATTTATTGAGTTTTTTTATACATATGTTATTAAAAACAAAAACAAAAAAGAAAACCCGCCAGAACCCACCCCGATCCCGACCCCACCCGACCCGATTCCGACGGGATCGGGATCGGGACGGGACTGGAGCAAGTCCCGCCAGACCCGACTCCGCCCCCTTCGTTCGTCCCGCCCCGACCCCGACCCCACCAAACCCGGCCTGCCAGACCCGAGCCCGGCCCACTGGCCAGCTATAGTCTGAGGAAGTGGTTCGTACTCTATTATTGCCATCTTCTTTCCAATTGTTTTGGACCAATAAAAAGATTACTACAACAACAACAGCATACCCAGCAATCCCACAACGTGAGGTCTGGGGAGGGTAGAGTGTACGCAAACCTTACCTCTACCTTGGTAGGTAGAGCGACTGTTTCCGAGAGACCCTCGGCTCAGGACAAGCAAAGCAGAAAAAACATACAGTTTCGGTCAAAAAATTTAAAAAAAAATTAAAAATTAAAATTTAAAATTTAAAGCAGTATGAAAATGCTAACAGCAAACGCGAATACGCCATAATAGCGCATCCTGAAAAGGAAAGAAAAAGAAGAAATAAGAAGCAGTAACTTACACAGATAGATGAGATAAATCAAGTACATTAAAAAACGCATATCAATAGAAATAAAACTACAAAATCCTATAAAGCAATACTACGCCTATTCTTATGATATGCTAAGAGGACCTACAATAATAACACTACAACTACCCGTTTGTAGGCGTAAGTAAAACTACGCTCGACTACTTACTACCCATCTATCATAATAAAAAGATTACTACGTGAATAAATAATTTACAATTGGGATAGCATACGAAAGAGAAAGAAAAAAAGGGAACCATTTAAAAACGTAAGAAATATACATATGGCAACGCATATATATCACCACTTAACACACATTTGGGTGTGATTTTAGCGGGGTATATATTCTACATTGGTCAAAGGGTTCATAGGACTACTACAAAGAATAAGTGTGTAACTCGTAATATCGAATAAAGATGGCAAAATGAACCCATGAAAACATAATTCGCTCAGTCCGTCCAAATTTGGACGGTTATTGACTCACCCAATAATCTGTCCATTATTAACTCAGCTCATTTCAGCCCATCAAAAATTGAACTGATATATAGCTCAAATTGACTCATGAGAAATCTTGTCAAAATATTTTTATAAAAATAATTTTTTAATTTGATATGTCACATATAGTCATAATAAAAAAATAATTTTATAAGGATGAGAATTATAAAAGTTGAAATAAAGCATGATTTGGGCAGGTTGAGTTATGATCCACATGTTATCCCATTTCAGGTTAATTCATTTCAGCCCAAGTAACTTTTGAGCGGGTCATTTACCCGCAATCCGTCCTTTTGACACCTCTAATATCGAATAAGTTTTGAGTGTGTTTTATGTCTTTTCCCAAAAAAAAAAAAGCTATTATTTGGGCACTAAAATTATAGGTGATACAAATTAAAGATTTTAAAAAAATATCCATGGTTATAGACTTTAATTTTACTAAATTTTTTTTTGAAATTTGGATAGAATTTGTAATTTACAAATTTTTATTTTAGTTTCTAAACTTGCAATTACATAGTAAAATTTTACATAAAATGTAATCACATTCTTAAAAAAGGCTTTCCCAATTTTGTAACGATTTCACGAGGCAGTTTTATTGGAACTGCCAATTGTTGTTCAGTGGCATTTTCATTCACTAAATTGCAGGTGACTAAAGTTTCTCATCTCCGATTTGTTCCACTCTTTGAACGAGACGGAGATCGTAGTTGTCCTCCGTCAATGAGTGTATGTGATCTCCTAGCTGAAATTTTACTGTGCTAAAAGTGCATTTCGAAGTTTCTGGTGATGTTGAATAGTTAACACAGCCATCTTGAAAAGAACTGAATTTGTTTTTCGTGCTCGCTCCAGTGTATCTCAAAAACTTTGAATTTCCTTCTTCATCAATATCTTCCAAATCATGGAGCAAATAATCTCTAAATTGTTAATTTTCCAAGATCGTGAATCAGTACATATTATATTCCGAAGATTAGCACAACCACCTTTTGGTCTTGTAAAAGATTGAGTTGAAGAAGATGTTAAAGATGATCTAATATTATTTAGTTATCTATATATAAATAAACATAAACAAGGTGATGTCAGATCCCTCTATAACCAACAATGATAATTTTTTATATCCTTTTTTGCATTTTTACCTTTATTCTTTTTATTTAATTATTATATTGAAAAGCTTAAAATTCTGTATTAAATCAATAACTGTTGGGTCTTTTATCGGAACGTTAGACAAAATTGTATGTAAAATTTTGTTGGGTTTAAAACACATAAGTAAGACACAACGGAAGTTAAAAGTTTTTGTTTCTTACTTACCCCAACAATAATTCTGGTATGGTTATACAACAATGGAACTTGTAACATAAAGCATATACTTACAAGTTAGAATATCTAGAGTCTTTTTCTACTATAAGGTGCACACGCGGTTGCCCTTCCGATTGCAAGTTCAAAGCTTCAATGTATTTCTCTTTCGGAAAGTTAGGAAATCCGACAGAGGTTCGAGAGAGTATTTGATTCTAAGTCTCTAAGGCTTAGAATGATTTTCAGAAAATTGGTGTATGAATAATGAAGTGAATGCCTCTATTTATAGTTGAAAAATAGGTCAAAACCGGATTAGAGTTTGACCTTGGGCCTGACCCAAAATTCGAGGCAGAGGCGCCGCGGCCCTAGGGTATGGGCGCCACGGCGCCGACGCGTTCTCGCATCGCATCACAAGGCCGACGTGCTCCTGCATTGTCTCGATTTATTTTTCGTGCATTCTTAATTAAATCCAAAATCCAATTTTGACTTAATTAAAATAATCATTATTCATTTAAATATCTCGATTCCAAATCGAACATTTAATTTCTCTCTCAATACATCCTTAGATCGAAATGGACAATCGACATAGTGTGACCCTACATACCTTCGCATATCGACATTAATCAAATTAAGGTCTACGCGGAACTCCTAGACGGCGCCGAAAGACGAACTCAATATGTGAAGTACGTTTACGCGAATCCAGTAAACTTAACATTTATATGGTAAGATAAAATCCTTTCATTCACGACACACCTGATCAAGCTTAGGATTTGTCAAGTGTCTATCCAAATGGCTTAATCATTGTATCTCATCTATATTAGTTGACAACTAAACCATATTCTAAATATGTCTGTTGCGTTGGCCAACAACTTAGTCAACTTAATATCACTGAGAATCCGAGTGTTCTCCCGAATATACATTCGAGGAATGAATCCTAATCTTGGCTCAACTACCACCTTCAATCCACATCGTAATGTACCCAATACAAGCTGTATGTCAACCTATAAGGCATTTGAGCTTAGGACAGGATCAAAGTACATTACTTTGTAGACAAGACGCGTATTGACCTCAAGTCTAAGGACTTCTATCTCCCACACGCTGATCATACTTTAGACAAGTATAACAAACAATATATCAGCAGGGTATATCAATACTTCCAAAGTATCCACGTGTCCATCACGAGTAGTCATTACTCGTAGCAGGTGAGACATACTACATCCTCTAAGGATGTGATGCAGACCACATGTCGACTTATCACATATCATCGATATCCCATTCTCGATGATCATTAGTCGAGGCTATTTTAAGAGTTACGCTCTATCATCAATAACTCACTCTATTAATGACAACGTAAGCTCAAGTGATGCACATTAATAAATAATTACAAACAATCAAATAATAATTTAATAATTACAAATGCTAAAATATTAATCTCCATTAATAATAATACGAATGTGTATAAAGTACATTTGTCCTAATACATATTGTCTCTAGGACATAAATATACTTTCACTGTCGTCCCTAGCTTTTCTTCACCTTTTACGTGCGGCAAATTGTTTTAAAGAGTCCCCTTCTTCCACCTTGCATTTCACTATAAAGCGCTTGCTCTTTGCCTTTCTGGGTTTGAATCTTCGGACTCGCCGTACAAGAATCGTCAATGCCCACTTTCTCCGTATTCAACTTTTTGAAGCCCAAAAAGCAGATGTGAAACTTAGAACTGCTCGAGCATCGAAATCAGGGAATGAGGCTTCGAATTGGCATCAACTGGAAAAGGTTTTGGTTTTAACCTATCTCCTTAACATAATTCCTTCAAAAGGTTTGAGATAGTCTTCCCCCCTTCAAATTTTAAATCACAATGTGTAGCCTTTGAATCCCAAAAGTATATCTCAATATGTAAAATGATCTGCTTGATTTTCTTCCATATCACAAATGTGACATGGGTGGAATTTTGTGATAGTCCACATACTATCATGAGAACAATACCCCGAAGCATTCATTGACAATCTTGATGCTCTCATCTACAAACCAATCTCCACAGCTTTCGGGTTGAATCATCAACCCTAAACTCCCTCATTTCTTTGATGCTATAAATTTTAACGGCCCTTTGCATTGCCTTTTTAGAACAGAACATCATGCCTTTTCCAAGTTGAACTTCATCATTTACAAGATCATCCGGTTCTTTCCACATTTTTTGGCGAACTGGATCATCTTCTTTGGTGAAGACAAAGGAATCAGGACGACTTTGAAGATTGTCAAGATATGGAATCACATCAGAATGTCACTGAATTGGGCTTTCTGCCATCGGTTCGTGCTGGTGAATTTGGCTTCCTGCCATCGGTTCGTGCTGGTGAATTTGGCTTCCTGCCAATGATTTTTGCTGGTGTGGCCGACTTTGCATCATTTCTACTAACTGTTGTTCCTGCCTATGAGGATGAATATCAACCTCATTATCTGATATATTTACGTCATCATCATCGGATACCTCTGCATCCGGTATATCATCGCTATCACTCAATGATATTTCTATGTGATTTGGATAATCATCACCATCTAGTAAAGGCCTCTTCCTACACAAAAAAATAGGTAACATATTTTAAATACCAACATCAAAATATATATGGATTATTTAGTATTAAGTGTCAAATATACCTGTGATATACATGATTTTGTACACCATGTATATCACGGTTTCACAAGGAAACTTTCCATATGTGAAACTGTGGTATACAAGCCCGTGTATATCACGGTTTTGGCAAGAATTTATGTAATATAATTATTGAAATTGTAATAGAATAGGAATAGGTTTTTCCTATTATGGGAATTTTAATTTGTATATATACTCTTTCATTAATGAAAATAATCAAGGGATTATTTTTCATTACTATTTACACTACAACATTACCTAAACTAGGAGACTAAAACCTTACCTAATTTATCTACCATGTACACGGTTTGTACACCAAAACCGAGAGATTAATATACACAATATTGTGTATATTTAACAATTATTGTATATCTTTACCTATCTGAAAATTATAAAACAGATTACCTAAATCTCTATCAACCGAACTTCACAATGAGTACATCATCATTTTCTCTTCTTGTTATTCTGATTATTTCCTTCTTGCTTTCGTGTCCATCTTAATTGGATGCTGCGGTTAATGTTAAGTGCAAGGATATTATGAAGCCTCCAAAGGCTTGTTGCGACGAAATGTTTAAACTTAATAGAATGTAAATTGCAGATGCCTATGAAACAGAGATGGCTACTTGTTTATGTGTCAAGTCTGAAATGCAAGATCCGAGCATCAATGAAAAAGTAGCTGATAAACTTACTTGGAAAGTCAATTGTTCCATGTAAGTTTAATTAATTTGATGCATGCACCCTTTTAACTTAACTTTGTAATTCTATACTTAAAATAGTAACAAAATGCTGCAATTAAATGGGTTTTTCCTATCTTTTTTAATTAACTGTAGTGACCGACCACAAGTAAACTAGAACTCACGGCCCGACTACTTGCTATCGATTAAGCTTAGATAGAGAGAAAGAAATCACATATCGCTTTAATTATTTGTCTTTGTTGAGATTACAAATGTTAGGATACTTTAACACAATTTGGTAAAGTACGGGATGTTTCTCGTGAATTTGGAATGTATTGTTATAACTATTCGGTGAAATGGGTATTATAATTACAAATTAGATATATTCAGTTTTAAGTAATTAGCTCATAAGTTGATTAAAATTAAACATAATGTTATTTACTAGTACATATTTAGATGATTGATCATAATAACGTGTACATACCTTACCATAATTAGAATATATTTCATATATTGTGTAATATTTAGTGATGTATAATTATGGTAGATATAAGATCCTTATTGTGTTAGGGTTCTACATTGTATACTATATATATTTGTATTAATGAGAAAGACTCCCCAAGGGAGATTAATACAATCATACATGATATCAAGAGCCAAAACCCTAACCTAGAAAAATCCTCTTTGCCCCCCCCCCCCCCAATTCTTCCTGTTCGGCCGACGGCTTCTCGATTTTTCTAAGTTTTCCTTCCTTTTTTTTTCTTTTTTCTCCATTCCCACTACTCTAATGGATCCTTTGGCTACTCCCACGTCTTCCTATGCTTCCGCTTCTACCCCAGTCATCATCCAAACACCTCCCCCAACCCTCTCCTCACCATCCTTCCATTCGGCTCTCGCTGTTACTAACATCAAGAACTTTATACCTTTAATTCTTGATCAAGAAGATGACCAATACTGGTCATGGGTGGAACTGTTTCAAGTTCATGCATGTGTATATCATGTGCTTGATCATATAGACAACTCTTTCCCCCGTCCTCCCGATATGGATGACATCACATGGTATCACCTTGATGTCGTGGTCAAACAGTGGATATAAGACACTATATCCAAGGATTTACTCTACATAATCATGAAAACGGGTGCCTCCACCCGTGAGTTATGGACACGTTTGGAAGAAATTTTTCAAGACAATAAGAACACTCGCGCAGTGTACTTGGAAGAACAGTTCAACAACCCCTGTCTTGAAAAATTTCTAATATGTCTGAGTATTGCAAGCAGTTGAAACTGGTGGCAGACCAATTGTCCAACGTTGGAACACCTGTTTCCAAAACAAAGACGGTCATACAATTGGTTGCTGGCCTACCAAATGGTGAATATGACACTCTAGCCCCGATGATACATCATGCTGACCCTCTACCCAGTTTTAACAAAGCCCATTTCTTAATTACTGTTGGAGGAGACCCGACATGCTAAGCAAGACGAGCACAACCAAAAGGTGTTTGCAGTTGACACGCCTACGTCAAATAACACTATCGCCGCCCAGCCGCCACTGCCGGAGAACAGTCAGCCGCGGCAGTGGACGTGGCGGTAAGGGTCGTGGGAAAGGTGGCAGGGGCCAGCAGGCCAGTCAGCAGCTACAACAGCCCACCTCGTCTGCCTCGTGGACCGTCCCAACGAGCAGTTTCCAGAACAAGAATTAGGCCGCATATCCAGCCCATTCACCAGCTCAATTTCCATTTCAGCAATAGGGCTTACTGGGCCCAGTTCCAGGGTACCCTCCAGCCCAATTCCAACAGCACCAAGCCCTCGTCGCACAGGCCCAGTTCCCGCAGCAGCCCACTGGTCTGGTCCCCTCTGATTTGGCCAGGCTTTCAGTAGTTTGAACTTGCAGCAGCCCGATGACAATTGGTACATGGACACGGGGGCCACTTCTCACCTCACCCGCTCTGCAGGTAATCTTCCCAAACTATTTTGTCTAAAGCATCCTCAATATATAACTGTCAGGAATGGCCATCGCATTCCAATTCAGGGTTATCGTACCACTTACACTCAGCCACATCACCCACCTTTTTTCCTCAATAACGTGTACTATGCTTCAAATATCATTAAGAATTTAATTTTTGTCCGCAGATTCACTCGTAATAATTCTGTCTCTGTTGACTTTGACCCTTTTGGTTTTTACTGTGAAGGATCTTCGTACGGGGACACCTCTTACGAGATGCAATAGCATGGGGGATCTATATCCATTTCCATCCACCTCCGCGGCCAGATCTTGCCCCCTATCTCTTTAGCTGTTATCTCTCCGTCAACGTGGCATAATAGGCTTGGATACCCAGGAGCCCCAATTTTTAATTTTCTTAGAAGCAATAATTTTATTAAATGTAATAATGGAAAACTTGCCCAGCACTATGTTTCTTGCTCTGTAGGCAAACATGTTCGTCTTCCTTTTAAGTCATCTACAAGTGTTACATTTTCACCATTTGATAATATTCATGCTGATTTATGGACATCTCCTATCTCTAGTTCACTCGGTCATAAATATTATCTCGCCTTGTTAGATGATTTTTCTCATTTTATTTAAATTTACCCATTAAAATATAAATCTGAAGTGTTTGCAAAATTCCTCGAGTATCGTGCCTTTATCCAAACTCAATTTGAGAAGAATATTAAATCCTTTCAGTGATAATGGTCGTGAATTCAACAACTCCGGGTTTCACCGCTTTTATACAAATAATGGCATGGTTTTTCGATTCTCGTGTCTTCGCACCTCCCCTCAGAATGGCAAAGCAGAACGAATCATCCGCACCATAAATAACATGGTTCGTACTCTACTATGTCATGCCTCTCTACCTCCGTCTTTCTGGGTCTATGCAGTCAAAATGGTAGAATATGTCCTAAATATTTTACCAACTAGCACTCTTCACAACATGACCCTAACAAAAATACTATATCGTCGGATCCCCACTTATGATCATCTTCGGATTTTCGATTGTTGTTATTCCTCCAACCTTGCCTCTACCGTCCCTCATAAATTAGCACCCTGAACCACTCCATGTGTCTTTGTAGGGTTTTCGTCTAATCATAGGGGCTATATGTGTTATGATGTGTCCACCCATCAAATTCACGTCTCTCCTCACGTTACATTTGATGAAACAGTCTTTCCCTTCGCAAATATCCAAAATTTTTGTAACACAGACTATACATTTCTCGAGGCTAACACCTCTCTCGTCGTCCTCGAATAACTTTACCGTCCCACCGCCACTGGTCCACCATCAACCTTCCTGACACCCGTCACTGCCACCACCGGTAGTGACTTCGCTCTGCCACAGTCAACGCCCGTCCCCATCTCCACCACCGGAAATCACCACACTATCTCACAGTTTACTCCGACTAACACACATAGCTCCCACCGGCACAGTCAACCACTGCTAATCGTGTCATTATCTCACTGCCATTCCAAAACCCCAACCCACCCAGCTCACGGAACCCAGACCGACACATCGACACCACCACAACTGCAACCCATCCCCAACCCACCACCGACTTCATACCCCACAGCTCCTAACCTACATCGCGTCGATCTGCCTAGATCGACGCCACCACCATAACCACCATCAAGTCCAGAAACTACACACCCGACACTTATTGTGAAATTTCTAGATGCTTCGCAAGTGTACGTATCGCAATTTGTATTAATTTCAATAAAACTGAGTATCGTCCACAAAGAATGATTTATCAATTACCAATTAACTAATCTTTAGTTTCTATTTGGCAAACGAATATAAGTGTTGATTTCTAAACTAAGAATTAACAAACTAAAATAGATTGCGGGAATAAAATAGCAGTGAAAACACACGAAGTTTAATTTCAGTAATGAAGGCAATTAGGGTTTCCAATCTCCTCAACAATCCACTATATCGTTCATTAATGTAAGACTGTCAATTATTCTTCTTATTAAGATAGCAGGTTAACTGAGTTGTTCTATATCTCGGTTAGGACATATAAAAACTCAACCTAAGTGAGAATTTTCTATAGTTCTATGATAAATTCAATCACAGGATTAAGATCAATAACCTAAAAAACTACATAGGCAATCGTGATAGTCTCGTTCAAGATTAAACCTACGTCTATCAACTATAGCATATTCAAATCTCACTTTTCAGATCTTGATTTAAAATCATATAGGTAATGAAAACTAATGACCAATTAATTATCATTCAATAAACGCAAGTTGAAAAGATCTTAATGGATGAAGACGAAACACTAGCAATACATTAACTCGTAACAGAGTTTCAAGTGATTCAACAAAAAACCCTAATAAAAGTAATTAGCTCATGGATATGCTATGAAGACTAATTAACTTAATATCTAACATAAACTGAATTAAAGTAAAGAAAAGGAAAAGAACTTGGACAATTGATGTCTCTAATTGCTTCTTGCTCTCTTGTTCCTTGCCTCCAATGTGAGATCCCATTTTTTGAGTCAAGCCCCTCCTTTTATAGATACCCAAAACCTTCCCCTTGTCCGTTTAGGATTTAGGTAATTAGGCCAAATTCGGACTGCAGCGCCGCGACTCTTGCTGGGTGGCGCCGCGACTCTACTTTGGCAGAAACTGTGGCATCGCGGCTATGATGTTTGACGTCGCTGTGCCTTCGATGGTAAATTTCTTCATACTCCTGCCAATCAGGCGCCTCAGCTCCATCTTCCTTCGTCGCGGCGCCATCACGTTCTTCATCCGGAATTTATTTAAACTGCTTTCCGAGCTTCCCAGGACTTCTTTGACTTATCTTGTGACCATATATGCATTTTGTCCTCAATAACCGCTTATTTCCTTTAGTTATCCTTATTCATTTCTGAATCGCTTAAAACCTGAAAACACAAACAACACGCATAATACTGCACAAGATAACTAAAAGACAAACAAAAGACTCCCTAAAATATACTCTAAAATAATATTAAAATCTACCTAACAACACTCCACCCCATCGTCAAACCCAGTTCCCCATCACACCACGCACCGTCACTCAGTTCCTAAAACCAGAATCCACCCCTAAATACCGACAATACCCCTGCCCCCACCCACTTTATGGAAACCCATGCTGAACACAGAATTTTCAAACTCAAAGTCCAGTTTAACTTGTCCACCCAATCCAATTCACATATTCCCAGAAACCCAAATTAGCCAAATTAGACCCAAATTAGAATGCAGTCATGTGTGAGAAATTTAATGCTTTAATGAAACAACACACTTGAGATTTGGTTCCTAGACTGGAGGGGATGAATGTGATTTGTTGCATGTGGCTTTTTCGTCACAAATATAGAGACAGTGGTGACCTATAGAGGTACAAGGCAAGACTTGTAGCTAATGACACTAATCAGCAGGAGGGTGTTGATTGTGGTGAGACGTTCAGTCCGATTGTTAAATTAGCTACCATTCGCACAGTTCTGAGCATTGCTATGTGTAAGCATTAGCCGATTCATCAGCTGGATGTGAAAAATGTATTTCTACATGAGGATTTAAAAGAGACTATTTACATGTACCAGCCGTCTGGCTTTGTCCATCCAGAAGCCCCTCAGTATATATGTCGCCTCTGTAAGTCACTTTATGGTTTGAAATAGGCTCCAAGAGCGTGGTATAATCGCTTTGCACAGTACATTATACGGATTGGATTTGTATGTAGCAAGTGTGATAATTTTCTCTTTATTTTTCATTGAGGTAATAACACTGCTTACCTGCTATTATATGTGGATGACATTGTTCTTACTGCCTCATCTGATTTGTTGAAAAATAAGATAATTACATTGCTCAAAACTGAATTTTCCATGATTGACTTAGGGAAGTTGAGTTATTTTTTTGGGATATCAGTGACTAGATCTGCAGATTTGATGTTTTTGTGTCAGTGTAAATATGCAGAGGAGATAGTATACAGGGCTAAAATGGCAAACTGTAAGATAATGTCCACTTCGGTTGACTCTTAATCAAAGCTTAGTGATGTTGATGGTAACCTTGTGTCAGATCCCATAATTTACAGGAGTCTTGCAGGTGCACTACAATATCTCACGTTCACCAGGCCTGATATTGCTTATGATGTTCAGCAGGTATGGTTATTTATGCATGCCCCAGAGAGCCTCATTTTACTGCTCTTAAGCGTGTCATTCGATATGTTAAGGACACACTTGATTATGGATTGTACCTCTACCCCTCAACACCGACCAGATTGTTATCATATACGGATGTTGATTGGGCAGGCTGTCCGGACACCCGACGCTCCACCTCCGGCTACTGTGTGTTCTTAGGGGATAATCTCATTTCTTGGTCTGCCAAGAGGCAGGCCACCCTATCCCCGTTCGAGTGTAGAAGCAGATTATCGAGGCGTGGCTAATGTTGTTGTTGAGATCTGTTGGCTTTGAAACCTTATTTTGGAGCTACAATGTCCCTTGTGTAAGGCGTATTTAGTTTACTATGATAACATATATGTCATATATTTATCTCATAACCCGATTCAGCATCAGCGAACCAAACACATTGAGATGGATATACACTTTGTTCATGAGCAAGTTAAGGTGTTACATGTGCCTTCTTCATATCAGTATGCGGATATATTCACAAAAGGCCTTCCTAGACTAGGGGTGAGTGGGTCCGGGTACCCTAACTTTTTTTAACTACTCGGATCCTACCCAGTAAAAGATTGGTTTCTAAATTTACTACCCAGAACCTACCCGTAGCAATCATTACCCGGAACCTACCCGAACCCTGCGATTTCGGGTAGGTTCCCGGGTACCCTGTAGAGTGCTTCCTAAGTTGTAGTTGTATTAGGTTTTATCAGAATACCTAATTGAATTTGTTGTATTAGGTCCAAATTCGGTGTGGCAAATTATCGAACACATGTTGGGCACTGGAGTGTAGTGTGTGTGTGTGTGACCTAACCAGTGTTTCACCCTCTCAAATTACAGTGAAATGATAGTGCAGGTAGCAACTCGAATATGAAAAGTTAAACCACAATCGCAGGGGTTAGGGAAGTAGGCAAACACTTTCAATTCGCAGGTAGCAACAACTCGATTAATGGCAAATACTTTCAATTCGCTTAGGTTAGGGAAGTTGGCGAAATAGTACATGTTGTGGTGTGTGTCGATGGAGGAGAGATTGAATTTGCTGCTTTGATTGGAGAGGAAGAGAGTGCAGAGTGGAAGATAAATGTGAAAATGGATAGGGCAAGAGACTGCGAGTGGAATTTTATAAGTAAAAATATTTAATATTTCATAGGTTTCGGGTATCGGTTCCGGGTCCGGGTACCCTATCTCTATTTGCCGGAACCGGACCCGACATTGATCGGTTCATAATTTTACTACCCGGAATCTACCTGTTATTATAATATATCTACCTGGAACCTACCCGTTAGTGTCGGTTCCGATCGGGTATCTGGGTACCCTGTACCAGTGCTCACCCCTATCCTAGACAGCTCCTCCCCAACTTCAGATCCAGTCTTAGCGTTCGGCCTCCTCCCACTCCAATTGAAGGGGTGTATTAACGTGTACATACCTTACCATAATTAGAATATATTTCATATATTGTGTAATATTTAGTGATGTATAATTATGGTAGATATAGGATCCTTATTATATTAGGATTCCACATTATACACTATATATATTTATATTAATGAGAAATACTCCAGAGATTAATACAATATTACATATCATATCCTAATTTTTGTGACAGGATAAACGCTACAAATACCAGGGGTCTTGCTCCAGGTACATATTGAGTCGTGGAGTGATTGATCTCGAGGATCGACTTGAATAAAAAATCAGAATGCTGTCAATCTATTGAACTTTTTATTTTTGAAAAAAATAACAATATGTAATATTACTACAAATAGAGTTTAGTATATGGCTTGATTTGTCTAGGACATATAATTCCTAGGCAATCATTCTCAAATTAGAAATTAAATGAGGATCTTAATATATTGAGGTTCCAAAACATGCAATATTTGGCTAGGACAACTATGTATTCCTAGATTGGAACTATGTATTTGTTGTAAAATATCCAATAATTTTTGCGTCTTTGCCTATTTGAAAATGCAATTTTCAGAATTCTTGCATTGCCTCTAAAGATTATACTATGTAGTGTCCTCTTTTGTTTTCTATTTTTTTTTTTGTGGAGAAAATAGGAGGGTAACCTACGGAGGGTGTCGACGATTTATGAATCATACTACACCTTTTTCTTTTCTAATTTTCTGAAAAAATATTTATTCCCCGTCTCAATTTATGTGACACGCATACTCTTTCCTTCTTAATTAGTCAGTTCCTAAAAGATTGACACTTTTTTATGTTTAGTAATAACTTAACTGAAAGATAATAATCCCTTGATTATTTTCATTAATGTAAAAGATATATATACATAATATATAATATTTAATTATGAAAATTATATCGACATTTTCCTAATACAAGACTACTACCATAATTACACATGTACAAGAATTCTAATACGAATATACAAAATATACACGTTAGTCTTTCACACACCCCGCAGTCATAGCGGGCGGTTGTCGTACGCTGAGACTGTTCCTAAAATCTTCAAACAGAAATAAGGGAAGACCCTTAGTAAAGATGCCAGCAATTTGGTACCGTGAAGGGACATGCAAGACACGTACTTGTCCACGAGCTACCTTTTCGTGAACAAAGTGTATCCATCTCGATATGTTTAGTCCGCTGATATTGGATCAGAATCCCAAAGAGATAGACCGCAGTAACATTATCGTAGTAGACCAATGTAGCTTTCTGAATAGGAAAGTGAATCTCTAAGAGGAAGTTACACAACCAACATGACTCAGACACCACATCGGCTACCCCTCGATACTCGGCCTCCGCGCTGGAACGCGATAAAGTAGCCTGGCGTTTATCCGACCAAAAGACCAAGTTATCACCAAGAAACGTACAACAACCAGATGTAGAGCGCCTGATATCTGGACATCCACCCCAATCAACATCTGTATAAGACATGAAAGTAGATACAGATGATGGATATAAGTGTAAACCACAATCAAGAGTGCCCTGAATGTAACACACAATGCGTTTGAGAGCGTGCATGTGTTCTTCCCTCGGATCATGCATAAATAAATACACATGCTGCACTACATAAGTAATATCGGGCCTCATGAACGTAAGATACTGAAGAGCCCCCGTAAGACTGCGATAGTGGGAGGGATCCTCGTAGGGTGTGCTAGAATTAGCACTCAGCTTCGGTTTGGTGTCAAACTGAATAGGAGATGACTTACATAATGACATGACAACCTGTTTAATAATCTCAGCTGCATATTTCCTCTGGGATAGAAATAGACCACCTGCATGACGAGTCACAACTATACCTAAAAAATAACTCAAAGGCCTTAAGTCTTTCATAGCAAATTCGGAGTTAAAAAGAGATATGATAGACTTGCAAAGTTTATAAGAACAGACAGTCAATATAATATCATCCACATATAACAAAATGTATGCCAGAGAAGTGCCATGACGATAGATGAACAGAGAATGATCAAACCTACTGTGAGAAAACTCAATAGTAGATACATAATCTGCAAACCTTTTGTACCAGGCCTGAGGGGCCTGTTTTATCCCATATAAGGACTTCTTCAGCAAACATATATGGTTAGGATGATCGGGGTCCGTGAAGCCCAAGTGCTGATGCATGTATACTATTTTCTTGAGATCACAATGTAAGAACGTATTTTTCACGTCCAACTGATGAATGGGTCAAGCTTTGGAGAGAGCCAAACTGAGAACAGTGCGAATAGTTGCCAGTTTGACCATCGGAATAAATGTCTCTGCACAATCCACTATAACCTGCTGAGTTTTGACATCACCTATAAGACGGGCCTTATGCCTCTAAAAACAATTATCAGATTTTTCCTTATGAGTAAAAAATCACATAGAACGAATCACATTAACACCAAGCGGATGGGGCACCAACTCACACATCTTATTTTCAATAAGAGCATTATATTCATCATCCATGGCCATTTTCCAATTCGGGACATGAATGGCAGACAATGGGTTACGTGGTAGGGATGATTTAGTGACATTAGAGTTGAGATTAAAATGTCATTTTTGTTTAAAAATACCCCGTTGGCTACAAGTAATGGGCCCTTGACTCAGAATAGAAGTAGGTCGGACCTGGGTCGGTGTATGGACATCGAAACTAATTAGACCGAGAAATGGGTCATGGGTTGGGCCAGCAGGAAGTGGGCCTGCTGGCAGAGAGGACTGCGGGATGGAAACTGGACCAGTAGGCAATAGGTCTACTGGCTGGGACGACGCGAAAGAAGCAGAGGGGCCAACATGCAGTGGGCCTGCTGGCAAAATTAGGTGACGGGTAGTAGTTGGGCCAGCAGGCAGTGGGCCTGTTGGCTGAATTTGGTCATGGGTTTGCTGGTCCAGATCCTAAGGTATGGACTGGACCAAATAGTGGACCACATACGGTGAGATTCCATCATCCAAAAAATTATAAGAATTAGACACGGAATTATACAATTTAGCAAACAAAAATTGGGTTTCATAAAAAATGACATGGCGATTAATTATGATTTTATTAGAGGATAAATCAAAACATTTGTAACCACACGATTAGACGGATAACTCAAAAACACACAAGCGGTAGAACATGCTTGAAGTTTGTAAATTGTAGTAGCTGGAAATAAAGGATAGCATAAACACCCAAATACCCTAATATGAGAATACAAATAATCCTTATGATAAAGTATTTGGAGTGGAGTTTGGTATGCTAGTCCTTTGCTAGGGAGTATGTTAAGAAGGTATGTAGCCATTTGTAATGCATGATGCCAAACGAAGGTAGTAATGAAGTATGGGCGAGTAATGTCCAAACAATATTATTAATGGTGCGTATTTTTCTCTCGGCTTTTCCATTTTGGGAGGACGTATGAGGACAAGAAAAATAAAAAGATATGCCATTAACATTACAAAATTCCATAGACGGCCCATTATCAAATTTTCTTCCATTATCACATTGAATGTTTTTAATTTTCTATTCAAATTGGGTACGGATGAATGCTCTAAATAATAGAAATGTGGAATAAACTTGAGACTTTTTAGACAACGGAAAGGTCCCCAAAAAATTAGAATAATCATCCAAAAATAACACATAATAACGATGGTCCAAAGAGCTCAAAATGGGAGATGTCCACAAATCACTATGAATAATATCAAATGACATTAAAGTACTAGAATTATAGGCTACAAATGGTAATCTAACATGTTTTCCAAGCGGACAAGAAGGAAAACATTAGTACGATGCGTACTATTACACTCAATAAAATTATTATTTTTAAGAGAGGAAAGAACAGATGCCCCCGGATGACCCACACACGCATGCCACATGGAAGGTCCTAAAGCGGCAAACGTTGACAGTGTGGCTTGATTAATGGTAGTGGGGGTGGTGGTGATGGGATAGAGCTCGCCCTGACTATTACATCTCAATAGAAGTATCCCCGTCATGAAATCCTTCACAGAAAATCCAAAAGGGTCAAAGTCAACAGAAATTCAATTATCAGTTGTAAATTTTCGAACAGACACCAAATTTTTAATTAAGTGAGGAGCATGAAAGACATTTTTCAAGGCTAAAGGTGGGTTCGGGGGAGATAAATTTGTGTGACCATAACCACGAATTGGAATTGAATTACCATTACCAACAATTATGCCATAATTTTTGCTCAAATTGAAATAAGATGAGAGATTACCTGGTGCGGACGTCATGTGAGAAGTAGCACCGGTGTTCATGTACCAATTTACATCCGGAGGATTTAATCCAATTTATGCATCACTACCTCGATATCTGTGTGGGCTGGGACTGCTGCTGCTGGGCCCACAGCAATGAAGGCATGTTGAGGCCGAAGCCCAAGAAGGCCAGCCTGCTGCCAGGCCGAACTGTTCATAATCCCAATTTTCTACGGTTGTCGGCCAGTGTTGGGCCTGGCCCAATTCTGTAAAGGGAATGGGCAGCGTGGGCCACTGCCTATAGGCCCACGACATAGCCTAGGGCAACTTCCCAGCGGCCTAAGCCTGCTGCCACAGGTTCAGTGGCCCGGTCCCCTGCCGTCAGCCACTGCCTGTCGGTCTACCGCCACTACCACCGCGACCGCTGCCATGTCCGCCGCCGCAATTTTGTTCACGATTTTAACCCTTTTGCCACCCCCGTTGCTACGGTTATGACCATAATTTGCTGAGAACGATTGAGAGTCATCAGTTTCGCGGGACATGGCCACCATCATGGCGGAATTATCTCCGATAGCCGCCTTTTTAGCCAATCCTGCTTCTTCTAAGGTGAGCATGGAACGTGCTTAGTAGAATGGCAAGAGAGGATTGTTTTGACGAAGGAGAGTCTCAACGCCATTATACGCCTCGGAGAGGCCTGCAACCATCTGAAGAACAAGACGATCATTAGTGACAGGCGCACCAACGTTTTTGAGTTGATCCGACAACTCCTTGAGCATTTGACAATAGGCTAAGGCATTCAGAAAATCCTCCATATTTATGTGGGAGAATTCTTGCTCAAGGGTCACGACACGAGATTTTTTGTTGTCTTGGAATATATCACGCAACCTATTCCAAGCTTCCATTTTCATAGCGTCGGGTTAGATAATTGTCTATAAGAGGTCCGTAGAGATGGTGGAATTGATCCATTGAAGGACCGTAACATCAAGAGTTTCCCACATCTCAATTTCATCATCTGTGGAAGGCACATTTTCCTTGCCTTTCACTGGTGGGACGATGTGATGGAGGACTCTATTAGATCGGGCGTGAATTTTAAACAGTTCTGCCCACGTCGTGTATTAGACATTTTCCATCTCAAGAATAATAGGAATGATATTTTTGATAATGGAGACTGCAAGGGCAGGATGAAATGTGTTCTTTGTGGTATACATGATGGAAGAACAAGATGAGAATTAAGGATTTGGATAAAATTTGAAGGGAGGGGGGAGATTATCGGTCGGCTGCCGTGATGAGGCTGCCAAGTAGGGCGGCTGAAGTTTGGTATTTTCGGAGAAGGAAACGTTTTGCCCTAGACTGCTGATACAATGAAAGAGAATAATTCCTTGATTATTTTCATTAATGTAAAAGGTATATATACATGATATACAATATTTAGTTATAGAAATTAAATCTACATTTTCTTAATACAATACTACTATCATAATTACACATGTACAAGAATTCTAATACGAATATACAAAATATACATGTATACACGTGTAGTCTTTCATTAACTTTAAACTTTTCATATTATATTTATGAGATGTTTTATAGTCATATAAGTTCTACGACATATTTTGAACTACAAATTTTTAAAAAAAATTCATGCTTAAACTTTGTGCCCGGTCAAACTCCTTCCCACAAATTGGAACCGAAGGAGTATTAACTTTTTATATTCTTTTATCATGAAATTGGTAGAAGGATTTATGTATTTGGAAATAAATGTTACTCCAACTGGTTCACTTTACTTATCGTCCTTATTATAAATGGATGGTCCAGTATAATTGTCATTTTAGAAATCAAGATATTATTAGCTATTTAGTTTCTACCTTTACTCTTACTCAATAAATACGGAGAGAGATTAATATGATTAAAAATAGAGTAGTATTAAATCGAGACGGAAAAATAAATTAAAATAATTTAATTAATTACTCTTTTAATTAATATTTTTTACGGGTGGGGATTGCATACAAAACATGACAAGTAAAATGAATGGGAGGGAGTAGCAGTCCCCTCCTATGGCATGCTAAAACATTTTTGTTTCATTTGGCATCACGTGATGGGTTCCTTTGGTGACACATATAACAATGAGCTGCATAAACTTTTTTTGGCAATCAACATGGCACCTTCTCTCCCGAGGAGTATGGAAGAATGGTGTAAGTTCTTGAAGAAGTTGTGGAGAAGTAGTCATGATGTTAATTTGAGTGAATGAGATGCTTAGAAAGTGAAATTACCTTCAAAAGAGTAAAATGTGTCTAATTGGTAAGAGTTTAGGTGTTCAATAGGTAGTAGCTCGAGTTAAAATATTTAAATGAAAAAAATTGACAAATTTAAAAGGCAACGTATATAATTGACCTTTTTTTTTAAAAAAAAAAAAGCAAACTCATTTAAATTGTCATCAATAATTAGTTGAACATTATAATTATAGCAGTGATCACGCAGCTACTTCTTCTTGAAAGAAGTGTGTCTTGAAATAAAGGAGGGCCCCTTGTGCGCAGCGTGGTACTGGTCTAACCTTTGAAATCAATTGAGTCATCATGATTTACCTCCTTCACAGACCTGTCGGACCGGGGTGTGGGGGCTCCTGGAATGGGAGATTCCACCTTTTGGAATAAGTGTGTCTTATTAAGTCCTTCACGCACCTAACTTGGCAAAGTATCTGTTTTATACCTAGATTGATCATTGAACCGCGTGAAGCATTTTAAAATTATATATTATTTATTTATTTCATAATCACTATGTAAACCCCATATCATTCTTATTCCTCCTCCTCCAATTTATTCCCACCATCGTCCGCCCAACCCCACCTTAAAACCACCAGTTTTATGCCATCAACCAACTGAATGATCAGGACAAGGCAAAAAATTTCAATAACAAACCATCTTTATCAATAAAATTACAAAAGAACTCACCCAAATCTGTCATTAGCTTCAAAATGAAATCTAATATTTTTCAGACCCACCACTTAATTCAATGCCCAACATTAAACAACTCTTAAGACAATTGACCTTCACCTCTCAAAAGCACAAGATTGAAGCATTTGAAAGAAACATGTTCCATCGTGCGTAAGGACTGTCGGGTTAGGTGTTCAAAAGACTAAAGGTGTCTAATTGGTCACCTGTTATGATTTTTTTTGGAGAGAGATGCAAATAATAAGGTAGAAACTAGAAAATATGAATGAAAACGGTCTCATCTAAATTTTATTAATCATAAGTATTTATATTGGATCCTCTTACAGCTAAAGTGTTAGACTCTTACTAAAATTTAAAAAATGAATATTATACTAAATTAATTTTTAGACTCTTCCTATAACTAAACAACTACTTATTCTAAAAAATTGTAGTAGTAACAGATGCAAAATCTAACACTAGGAAGTTAAGCTGCTCAAACTAATCAATCGTAGAAACTTAAAAGGGATCTTTTTTAAAAATATTTTTTATGACATAGAGGCAGAAAGGGGAAATGGTGGAACGGATTACAAGGCGGGGAATCAAACTCTCAGCAACAAGGTTTAGGTAGCTAACCAACTAAGCTACTAAGATTCTCCAACTTAAAAGGGATCATCTATGTATTTTGCCTTTTTTTAAGATAGCGGTGATATTTTCGCCAATTTACGTGTATCTCGTCTATTTCATGAGATATCAGCTACCTAGTATTTTTATTTATTTATTTATTTCCCCATGAATTTAGGATAATTCCTATTATGCATTCATCTACAATGTCTCTGAAAGGGCGTCAAAAGCTACTGAAAGTAAAAAATAAGAGATGAAATAAATCGAATGTCAATTCTGTTTCCGAATGTCAGCGATAATGTCGTCTGACACCAGTAACAACACTTTAGCAAAAACAGAAACTATAAAGAGTAAATGCAGCGGAATTTAAAGAACACAAAGGTTTAAAATTTTCATAAGTTATATATATATTATATAACTGATGATGGTCAATGATCAGATTTATTGTATATAAATTATTTACAAAATTACAAATTCCTTTCTTTACAACTTTACAAGATAAAATGGAAAGGAATTAAAAGTTGAAGTCGCAGATGACTTCTGCCTGAAAAATCTAACTAAGTAGACATAGACAACCTCTTATTACAATCGCTCCATACAAAACTAATCTAGAATCTAAACAACAATTGTAATGTTGGACAGAATGTTGTCGACACACTCATGCAACACTTGTGATCTAGATTTCTGAGTCGAAATCCCGAGAGCTCTCTTGGTATTTTTGCAATCTAATTCTGGATGATCGATTCACTGTTGTGGCCTCTCTATTTATAGTAGAGAGTCTTCTTTGAAAAGCTCATCGATCGGTTGAGGAGATTGAGGGAAAGGTGGGCAGCCGGTGTGTTTGTTGGAGAAAATCATGGAGTCGAAATCTCAACAACTTTGACTTGTTCTTCACTCGACTTCTTCCCCAAGCTTTGACTCTTTCTCCCATGTTTTACACAGCTCCAATTCACCACGCCTAAGTTGTTTTTACTCCACAGTAAAATATTACTGCTTAACGTGAAGTAATGCAAAATTGTTATAAAAAAATGTTGGTCTGAATGTTGTGACATTTGTTCCAACATTTGTATACATTCAAATCAGTCATTTAGAAGATATGTTGGGTCAAATGTCACAACACCAAATCCAACATTAACAATCTCCCCTTTTTTTGCCTTTCTTCACAAAACACATTACAAAATGTAGAAATGACTTAGTGCATTGTCACGAATGTAGTCCAACATCTGTGATTACTGACAAGCTCCCCCTTAATCTGTTCTGGCATACAAGCAAACATGTGTATACCACTCTATAGAATTAGAAAAAAGATGAGCACATATACACACATCATCTAATATATACAAAATCAAAAATAGAAATAAACCATTGTCAACAAGTATCCACATCAATCCATTAAAACATTTAACAAACATTTATAGCTAAGGTTTAGCAACATCCTTTAGCTTCCTCCTTTCTCATCATATAGCAGTAGCAGCTTCCAGCAGCTTTCTACTTCCGCATAACAGCTCTCAGCTCTCAGCCTCAGCCTCTTCAGCAACACCTTCCTCCCAACATCTTCTTCCCTTTGTACAACAGCATCAACAACTTCTTTAGCATCAGCTTCACTATCTTGTGCCCGCAGTTTCTTCCCCCTGCAGAGAAGCATCTCCCCCTTTTTGTGAAGAAAGCAAAAGCAAAAAATGGTCTCTGGCTTGAACCAAGGCATCTCTAACAGCATTAACCCCTGCAATTTATTGGTTGATTTTTGCTATTTGATCCACAAGCCAATCTATAGACAATGTAGACTGTCTCGGATCAGTGTTGCCCAGAATATTGGTGGCATTTCTGGCAACATTTTCATTTCCAGCTTCCTTCTTCCAGGGTAAGTCGATGACTCTTTCCTTGCTCTTCAAAATTATTTTGTTTACAGTGTAAAGCTCAAGAGCCTTCCCTAAAGTGTCTTCTCTCTTGAGCTCAAAGCCTTGGGTAGTTAATACTTTGTAGATTAGAGAGGGAAAAAGAAGGATTAAAGTTGAATCTTTTCCAGCCAAGTTGTCCACTTGATAAAAGATTATTATTTCTAAATCAACTTTGAATCTTTTCCCAATTTTAAATAGCAGGGAGGCTTGTTCAGATGTTACAACTGACTCATTCAAGGAAGGAAGCCAATTGTGAATAGCAATTTTATGGAAGGTGGAAAATAGAGTTGTTAGGAGGCTGGACATCTAGGGATCCATTTCTTCATTATACCTCTAGTGAGGTATTCAATCATTGTATCCCTAGATTCTGTCACTCGTTCTGCATCTCTCATTCTCTCTTCAGTATCAAGTCTCATACATTGATTTATAATTGAGGGTGTAAATTGATACATCTTGTTATAGAGATATACATTCTCAAATTTCTTTGAGGAGGTATCCTCTATAGCAGATTTTAAGTTAGCATAAAACAACCTTATTATCTCATCAACATATGGTTCTTTTTCAGTAACAGAGCCAAAAAGCTGTCTATCCTTTAAGAATTCTACCAAGCCATATTCAGCACATGAATCAATATCTAACACTCTCTCATGCCTAATTACTCTATTCTTATAAAAGTCTCATTTATCGTGTTTAGCCTTAGAATATAATTTATTAGAGAAAGCAGATACCTTTGTGTATGAATCGGACATGGCTTCACTCTCTGATTCTGTACTGCTGGAGGATGAAGGTATTTGTGTCTCTTCTGATGTTGGCTAAAATGTTGCCTGAGATGTTGTGGTATCTGGGGCAACATTTGGAACAACACTATTGCTTCCTTGAATGAGTCAGTTGTTATCTCCAATGATGGCAAATGATCTGGGCCTCTTACCCAATGATGTAAAATCAGCAGTCTCATCAACATATATGGTATTGTTGTTATCTCCAGGATAGCTGATATTTAGAGGTTCATCAAAACCTTTAAACATTATTGCTTTAGAAATATCCCCAGGGAGATTTGAGGAAGAGGACTGGCCCAATTGTTGAGGTGTGTTCGAAGGAGGGCTGATGCTCATAGGGGTGTTCGATGAAATGTTGGCTGACATAAGTTTCCATTAGTGAGAATTGAGGAGATGGTTTTGAGGAGTTAGGGTTTGAGATTGAGGGCGGAGTTTGATTTGGAGATGATTTCATCGGGTAGGTAGGGTTATATGCAATGTATGATGTGATTTCCCTTTTTTTTTTTAATTTAGGAAAATCGGATATGAAGAAAAAAATTTGCACATGAGAGGGATATTTATATACATGGCAAATCTTTTTAAGCAACAAAAATTCCTTAATTTTAGGAGTTTTAAATTTATCTAATAACTTACACCTAAAAATTTGGGATAAAAAGATGAATATCAAGTAGGAATTCAATTTAGCCTTATCATTGTAAATTTTGAAATTCCTATTAAAACGAGGCATACAAATAGGAGAAATTTTGATTTTTCTGAAATCAGTTAAGACCAACATCCCAACAAATAACACAATCTGAAAATGTCAACATCAATGTTGGCAACGGTTTGGATGACACAAGTTTTTTTATCCTTCAAGAATTTTTCATTTTGGCAACAAATCAAGTCACATTTTATACGTATTTTTATGAGGCTAACCAATGGACTAATGTAACATTTTTCCATCGTGTCCTTGATCTAATCATAAAACACATAGATAAGACTTTTTCGCATGAAAAAATTGGCCCGGTCCCCTGCTGACCGCCACTGCCAGTTGTTCGTCCGCCACTGTCGCCGCCGCGGCCATCTCCACGTCCGCCACCACAATTTTTTCCATGGTTTTGATCCTTTTTGCCACCCCGTTGTTATGATTTTGACCATATTTTTCGGAGAACGATTGAGAGTCATCAGTTTTGCCGACAGAAAAAGCGCTTTCAGATGCAGTTGATGACGCTTGAATGTTAAAAACATCTCGGGCCATCATTGAAAGTGTCGGAAAGGCCTTCTCATTCTCCCTCCAGTATTTCAGCAAGTCTTCATGTCTATCTTCATTGATAACTTCTTGGTACGGTACAGAACCCTGCAAAACAAAAATATCAAACTCGCTAATTTGGTTAGTAGCAGTACGGCCGCCGCACATTCTATTTCTGAGGCTTTCAATACTAGCAGCAGAAACAACATGTCTTTGTGAGGTTGTGTTGAAGAAGAAGAAGAAGATGGTATGGAAGCCGGTAGGTTGCTAGCACTTTCTTGTTGGTAAAACCTATATTTTTTTTTTGCATTCGTCTTCTACGCTAGACAACACTTCTTCTTTAGTTTGTTCAATAGGTGGTGGGTGATTTGGATTTTTGGGACTTGGAGGTGGTAGTACTGCAATACAATCGTAAATAGTTTCAATAAGTGATTTAGCATCATCTATTTTAATAGTAGGATTTAATACTGCACCAATAATATAAATAGTGGGAATAGGAATAAAATATTTTTTTATTTTGATAAACATTTTTTTAATAGTTGCCTTATAAACTGGTTTATCCATATATTCATTAAGCAGTAAAAATATTAGAGCTATATAAAACAACATAGTTGAAATAGTAGGATAATATATATCGGAAATTTTTTTTGTTGCTTGAAAAAATTTCTCTAAAAATACAATAAGTTCGGAAATTTTTCCCCAATCGCTATCTACAACCATATCAGCTGGATTTTAATTATGAGAGTTAAAAACTAAAGTTATAGGTTTTCTATAGTCATAAGCAACAAGTAGTTGCTCATATAAAGAATTTCACCTAGTGGGTACTTCTTCTGGATTTTTCTATAAGGTAGTTGGCAAACGTGACAAGTTTTTTTATATTCTTTTCTTCGTTGTATTCTATTATTTTTTAAAATAAAGTTTATAGCAAATTGTATTTTACTAAGAATGTCTTCAAAAAGTTATAGACCATCCTTTACAATTAAGTTATATATATGGCACACATATTTTATATGAAAATAATTTGAAAAAGATAGAGTTAAACTCTTTTTTAAAATTGTAATAGCGTAATTGTTAGAAGAAGCATTATCTAATGTAATAGTCATAATTTTATCAGTTATTCTGTAATAATCGCACACTTGATAAATATTTTCTGCAATAAAAGTACCAATGTGCCTAGCATCTATATATCTATACGCTAATATACGTTTTTGCATAGACCATTTATAATCTATCCAATGACATGTTACCGTTAAATAATCATGGTCGTTAGTACTACGGCCTATATCAGAAGTGATAGCCACTTTTCCATTAAAATGATATAATGAATAACGTAAATACTGTTGATATTCATGTGCGAATTTAAATACATCTCTCTTAACAGTTGATCTAGAAAAACCGTTAAAAGCAGGATTATATATATCTCTAATGTAATGAATAAAATCGGGAGATGAAGGAAATGAAAAGGCAAACCCTCCACAATAACTAATTTTGCTATTGCTTCCCTATCTCTATGAATATCGTATTTATGGCCTACAATTTCCCCCGTCATAGGGTTAATTTGACCATGTACTTGGTCCGGAACAGTATGTGAACCTTGTCCCGATGGAGCGGACGTTTGCGCACCCGATTTTGAAGCCTCGAATTGAGCATATCTAGCTGGATGATCCCTTGCTACGTGTCTCATTAAACCCCCCGTCCCACCGTGATCTTTTTCAGTTTTAAATTTTAAAACATCTTTACAAATTTTACATCTAGCTACTTGATTCTCTACGTCCCTATAAAAAAATTGTCCATACATCTGATTTTAATATTCGTTTTGCTGGACCTCGTCTCATACTAGGGGGAATATGAGGCATTTCAGTTGAAGGTACACTAGTGGGTGTGTTGTCATCTACATTAGTGGGTGTATCATTTAGATCGTCTAAATTAAAGTCTTCTTGAGTTTCAGAAAATAGCTCATCGTCTAAATCTAATGGTAGTGTAAGAAAATGTTCAGTATCAACAAAATCATCCTGTGTAGGAATATGATTCTGTCTAGAAATAGGATGACTAGAAGACGTACCCTTGCCCTTGTTGCCCCTACTAGAAGAAGCATAACCCTATCCGTAAGCATACGTAAATCATTCCATTATAAATTTATAATTATACTAATAAATAATTAAAGTAAATGAAATTAAGTGCGCTAAATAAAATAAACAGACAATAATAATTTAATGAAGGAACGAATGTACCAAACGCCGACGTAACGTCGACGTGTAATCGAGAGGTTGAAAATTGAAACTTTGCTCGAGGGAAGATCCTCAAGCTAGTTGCCAACTTCACTCCCAAATGAATAAATAGAATTGAATATTTAGTAGACAATGTAGACTTGTAGAGAGATAGATTGATAGATTAGAGAGATTGTAGGAAGATTTGTGAGAAAGATGAAGAGAAAATAAGGTATTTATAGTTGAAAAATTGGGTTAAAGTGTAAATATAATAACTTATGAATTAAAAATAAATATTAAGGGGGTAGAGGGGGTTGGGGAGGGGGGGAGGCCAAAAATGGTTGTTGCACCACGGCCAAAATGTAAAATGGTCGTTGGTGCAACGGTTATTTGTGCAAAAGGGGGATTTCGGGCGGGATCGGGACCGGGTCGGGCCTGGCGGGATTGGGGCGGGCCGAGACGGGTCGGGACGAGACCATGTCCCGTCCCGGTTCGAGTCTCGATACCGCAATTTTTTTTATAAAAAAGTCGGATTCGGGGCGGGACCGGGGCGGGATAGGGCCGGGAACGGGCCGACCCGACCCACTGAAGTTATATCTATCTTTTATCCTCTTCGTCTCAAAATAAGTGTTATGTTAGCAAAATTACACTCCATTAATAAAATCAATTAATACAATATAAAATTTATTAAATTATTTTCATTTATTATTTATTTTTTTGAGAATTGAGCAATATTAAAGATGATTATTTTGGAACGGCTGGAGTACTATCTAGGAGAGTAGGACTATCAACCAAAAGAGAGAGAAAAGAGAACAAGAACAAGATGTCCGCTTGGGCAGCTCAATTAGTTTCAAGGGGGATATTTGGAATAAGAGACCAAGGATCGAATCCCGTCAGCGGCAGTGTGGGGGTTTCTTCTTGAAATAAAGGAGGGCCCCTTGTGCGCAGCGTGGTACTGGTCTAACCTTTGAAATCAATTGAGTCACCATGATTTACCTCCTTCACAGACCTGTCGGACCGGGGTGTGGGGGCTCCTGGGGTGGGAGATTCCACCTTTTGGAATAAGAAAAGAGAACAAGAAATGGCACAACAAGAGATGCATAGGAAGAAGTACCAATAACTCATCGAAAACATTCAAGGACATTCTTGTGGCTCACGATACAAAACAGATTTTTTTTTTGCTGAAAATGACTACATTATATTATAGGTCTAGAACAAAAACTCCTTTAAAAGCCAATAAAAAAGTTCACTGGTATCTCATTCATTGTAGTCTAATTAAAGTAGTCAGTAAATGCACAGTGATAAGGGAACTACTGAGGTTAAGGCTCAAAAGATTTAAAGATTATTTTCTAGAAAGGAAATTAGCATAAGCTTATCAACCAAATTTTGTAAACAAGAGAATTAACTGTCACATGACAAAAAGGAAGTGTTAAATAGCTTTTCTTGAGACAAAAAGGAATAAACAATGACAACATGTTAATCATGATTGAAGCATATTTCAATATGCAATCACATTAGGAATCTCCTTTTAGCCTACCCACTAACCTAAGAAGATCCTCATTCTGAAAGCTGTTAACCTTTTTCCAGAAAACACTAAAAAAACACAACATATGAATCTCCTCCATTGTTAAACATATGGCTCCTAAGACAGGAGCAAACAAACAGTTACAAATGTTGCATATAAAAAGGGAAATATTCCTCCACTTCAGGAAACTTCACCCTCCATTCTGTCCCCAACAACATTTTCATGTGGAGAAAAACTTTTCATACAATTAAATACCAAAGATGATACACATTTTGCTGCAACTAACCTAGACCCCTAAAACAAAAAGTTTTACAAAGAGTAAGACAATGACCATACAAGAACTCATGTCAAAGATTACAAGTTTTACTACATTAAAAGACCAAAACAATAAAAACTAAAAACACTTAGAATCTTGGTTATGGACAATTAGGATTTCTACCAGGTCCACCATAGTAAAAGTAGTTCCCCCAGTCATTATTCTTCCCTAGTTGAACATCATAGCAACTGCTATCATCAGTATAAGTCCCAATGTCTTGAGGAGCTCTCAGGTTATTTGAACCATCAACTACCTGTTAACAATGGCGAAATTAGGAATTTTGCCAAGGGTGTTCAAGATTTCTAAATATACATATAGAAAAGAATTTTCAACCTATATATGCAGTATTACTTTCTATATACACCGTATAAATTTTTCGACGAAGGGTGTTCCACTGACCCGTATATTCCTGAAATAGCTAGATTTCCCAAAGCCTTCATCAGGGAAATGGCCACTGCCCATTTGAGTTGTGGTGTGAAGTCCATCAGATTCTGAATTCACCACCTCCCCACCCCATTCAACCATTGTAGCACTGTCTATTAAGTATGAAAATAAAAAGCCTGGCCAATATCCCAGTACATAGTCATTCCCAAATTGCATCCACCAGTTCCCCTCTTTTGGGTCCTAAATAATTTCAAGATAAGTAAATAAGAGTTAAAGATCAGAATTTTATGAATTAAATGGCAGAAGAGTACACTAACTCAAAGACAGAGAAAAAGAAAAGCATGGACTCATCAAGAAAATGTCAGAGATTCTATCTGTCTACACATAATTTAATGGCCTAATTTAATCAATTATGCATTCACATTCAAAGAATGCAGTGGAACATACTAGGGTGTGTTTTTCCCTTTTCAATGTAATATAAGGTATAATTGTTGACAGGAATTAAGTAAACTGAAAAGGGTCAAATCCAAGATTTGTGAATCCCATAAAATAAATTACCTTCCAGACAAGAATGCTTATATCATATTGTGAACCATGATAGCTGGAAAGAGGGGAAATGGTGGCCCCCATTGCTATTTCATTGTTGATTTGAATAAAGCCTGAGCATAGCAGGTTGTAGCAGCCCGTGGCTTGATAAGCATCACTCTGTTCAATATAATTTTCACAAAATTTCAATTTCACAGCACACATTCTTTGATTTAGAAATTTATGTATGTATGCTAGCTGTATTAGGAGAAAAAAACATTCACTTACAGTCCAGTAGGTAAAAAGTCTTGTATTGTTATCTCCATACAAATCTGGACTAACCTGTTTTTACCCCCAAAAGGACAAGAAAAGCAAAAGAAGAAGTCACAAGACTAGTAGATACAGACACATAATATGACAATAATTTCATTCTCTAATTGTTCAATCAAGAATTGAATTGTCATCTACTCACTCCGTTCACTTTTACTTGTCATGTTTCGCTTATCGAAAATCAAATTACATGTTCTTTAAGATGTATTTTTTCATCGAAAAACAAAGCGTAACAAGTAAAAGTGAACAGCCGAGTAAAAAGATAAACTAGAAAAAAGAACAGTACCTGCCAGCCACCTTCAATGCTATTAAGATCTGAATCAAAAGAACCACCAAGAAGCCAAATCTGAGATAAGCTAAACTCATTGGGTTGCTGAATTTTAGGTTCCCAAACATTTATGGTTGCTTTTGCACCATAATACTTATCTCCTTCAACATAGGCTATTGCATGCTAAAACAACTCCAAAATAACAGAAACACATAACCAAAACAATTAATTCAGTGAAACTTCATATTCTACTTAACTATAAAGAAAAATAGATTAATTAATTTGGTGTACCTGATGACCAGATTGGCTAAGAAGGCCAGGTCTACCAGACTCTGGTTTAGCAATGGTAGAATGTTTATTCTTCCTACCATAGCTTTTCATGTTACTTGCTCTTAAAATGTCATCTTTTTTTGTTCTTCTAATTGGAATTGTTCCTTCTGGACATCTCCCATTCAAATGCCATAGTTGAGTAATTGATCTTGACCCTTCATTCTTGTTCTTTGTTGCAGACATTTTTCCATTACGAAATAGCCCTTCTGGGTGATAATTTGGCATCATCTATAAACATACACACAAAAAAAGACTTAAAGTTTTCCCACCAACAATAAAGGGCAGTGTCATTTCTACAGGAGGTTGTTTCCACGGCTTCTAACTCATGACCTCCTGGTCACATGACAACAACTTTAACAGTTACGCCAACAATACTACTACAAAAATTGAAATCAAAGGGGTTTGTTTTCTTTGTGAAAAACTAACCTGTACAGTATGATTCTTGAGTAAAGGATGATCAAAAGCTGGTTGGTGAGACATATGAACACAATCAATAATATCACCATCTGGGCTCTGTTATTTTTCGAAAAAGAAACCATCAATAACAAAATACACACCAAAAAATGGAGCAAAAAAGGTATAGCTTTTAACCTTGATGGATTTGATTGCAGGTTTGTTTAAGCGATTCAAGTGTTTTTGAACCTCAATTTTTTGGGAAGCAAGTGACATGCCCTGTTTGGCTTCTGCAACAGACATCATAAACAGCAAAGACAAGCAAAACATCTTCATCTTCACATTGTCAAAGCATACCTTATCCATGAATACAAAAAATTCCAAGCTTTTTGGTGGACTTAGGTGAACTGGGGTTTCTTGAATTCTTCAACCATGAATGTTTGAAATTTTGAAAACAAAAAAGGGAGCAGCTTTTGTTATGTGAGTCAGAAAATCTGCCGACGCTCGTTAAAAAATGAGGGGTAAAATGGGGAATATATTCCAAGAAAGGAAGAGGAAGTAAAAGAATGGAGATTGGAATGTGGGAGAGGTGGAGAGTAGTAGGACAATGGAGATACTAAACAGCTGCAATTCTTTGTCCTTTTTGTTCTACTGTTTGATGTGTGAGAGTGTGGACCTGTGTGATGCGATTTTAGTCCTCTTCGACATTATAAAAAAAAGGTCAGGAAAATAGGAATACCAGTAAAAAGAAAAGATTATGAATATCTTTTAGAATTTAAATAATTTATTATTTTTATATAACATTAAAAATAAAAACATATTTTTTCTTGGGTATTTTCTATCTATAACAATCAGATAAGATTTAAATGTCAATGATATTAGAAGTGTATAATCAACTATTACTAAAAGCTAAAAAGTATTTGAAACAAATGAGACCGTTATCGAAAGATTTGATTGTATAAGTTCGAAAAATTGTGTTTACCAATGAGTAAAGTTTAATTAGTCATTATTTATAAATTATAGATTTAATAAATCCAAAGTATGTAATTCCTAATATTTCTTTTAGAAAATGAATGAAATAAATAATAGCAGTGACTGAAAGTTAGAATAATTTTTCTTGGGGATTCCTTTCATTATTCACAATATATATATCTGTACAAGGTTGATTCCTAATATGGTACGAATCCTAACTTACCTTACAAAGGTTGATTCCTAATACAATTAGAATCCTAAGTTACCTTAAATATACATCTATCATAATTACAAAATATACGGAGAATATTATGAGAATATTCGCTAATACTCCCCCTCAGACGGAGCGGGAGGAGGCCGAATGCTAAGGCTGGATCGGAAGTCGGTGAAGAGCTGTCGCGACAGTCCCTTTGTGAAAATGTCTGCATACTGATAAGAGGAAGGCACATGTAAAATTTTGACCTGACCACGGGCAACCTTATCTCGCATAAAGTGGATATCCATCTCAATATGCTTAGTCCGCTGATGTTGGACAGGATTATGAGACATATAGATAGCAGATATGTTGTCACAATAGACTATAGACGCCTTGCGTAATGGACACTGGAGCTCCAAAAGAAGATTTCGGAGCCAACAGATCTCAGCGACAACATTAGCAACTCTGCGATATTCGCTTCAAAGACTTTCGAACGGGATAGCGTGGCCTGCCGCTTGGCGGACCATGAGATAAGATTATCCCCAAGAAATACACAGTACCCTGAGGTGGAGCGATGTGTGTCGGGGCATCCTGCCCAATCTGCATCCGTGTAGGCTAGCAACTTGGTTGGGGCAGAGGTGTATAGATGTAAACCAAAGTCTAGTGTGCCCTTAACATATCTGAAAATACGTTTGAGGGCGGCAAAATGGGACTCTCAGGGGTCGTGCATGAACAGACACACCTGCTGAACGGCATATGCAATATCAGGCCTAGTGAATGTAAGATACTGAAGAGCACCTGTGTAAAGTCCCAGAAAAAAAAAACACACACACACACGTCCCTAAAATCCCTCTCCCTCAACCCCTTATTCCACTCCCTCACATCCCAAAAATTTGTGCAACTACTCACACGACACACACGCACACACATATACACTTCATTATATAAAAACTCAACAAAAAGGGAAAAGACAAAAATCAGAAACAAAACACAGTGAAAAAAAATAGAAGAAGAGAATTAAAGAGAGCAATTAAGGAGTTCCAAAAAGGTTTGGTTGAAGTTGAGGTTTTGTTCGTGGTTACGAAGCAACAAAGGTGAGTTTTCTCACTCAAAGTTCTTAGTAAAATCCTTTATTTTTAAGTTACAATACATGTTAGAATATAATCCGGTTATTGAAAGAATGCGCATGAAGTTTATGATTGTTTAATAACTAGTTTGGATGGTGCAATTGTAATCTGTTATAGTGGGCTATACTTGTTAGAATTGGATGAAATTTTACATAGTTGTACATCTTTCTGTTACGGTCAGTTTGAGACTTTACGGGGATAAATCCGACTTACGGTTTGAGAGTGGTAACCCTTACAAGTGGAAAGGGCGAAATATTGAAGGAAGGAAATATTATTTTGAGCCTTTTGAACATATGACATATTTAAACAACAAATAAGTGCATTGGATCGGGTTGCACGTACCGCAACAAATAAGTGCATTGGATCGGGTTGCACGTACCGCAATAAAATAAGTGCATTGGATCGGGTTGCACGTACCGCAACAAAATAAGTGCATTGGATCGGGTTGCACGTACCACAACAAATAAATGCACTGGATCGGGTTGCACGTACCGTAACAAATATATAAATGCACTGGATCGGGTTGCACGTACCGCAACAAATATATAAATGCACTGAATCGGGTTGCACGTACCGCAACAAATATATAAATGCACTGGATCGGGTTGCACGTACCGCAACAAATATATAAATGCACTGGATCGGGTTGCACGTACCGCAACAAATGTATAATATGTTATATGGAAAAAAGCAGGAGTACTGATTAAACTAAGTTGTTTTTTTTCTAGGACGAGTGGGGAGAAAATTTTGCACGTGAATATTTATTGATTTATTTAATAAAAGGGTTGAAATCTGTTTATTTCAACATGCTTATTATTTTCTTATAATGTGATTGTAATTAAAAATATTGTGAGGTTACTTTGGACTGTAAGGTGAGATTCCCACTCGACCAGGATGGTAGGGCTGACTCTTTTATTTAACATATTTCAGGAAGGCGCGATAGAGGAAAAGCTCCGCAAGAGGGCTAGCGATCGTCCCGCAGCCTCATCGTACCACCAATCCATTATTTCGAATTTGGTGAAAATTACTCTAGACTAAGTTTGTTTAAAGAATTAAGTTTTATTATCTCGGGGAATGCCCCACATGATATTATTCTTCGTAAACTTCAAATTGATTTTTATATATATTATTTCCGCAAATACTTGTCTAATTTAGGAAGAAAATGAAGTAAGTGGTTCGCCTGGAAAGGGATAGTTGTCCAGGTGCCATCACGTCTTAAAGAAAGACTTGAGAAAAGCCGGGGCGTGACAAGTTGGTATCAGAGCTAAACCAGGTTAAGAGATCTTAGGAACTTTCTTTGAGTTGGGTGTTTGAACGATTACTTATTGCGACGGTGTGCGCGCCACCTTAGTAATAAGTGAACGGAATAACATCCTAAACAGTTTCCCTTCTTTCATACTCTTCTCGTGCTTATCTTGAGTCTTTTCAAAGACTTGGTTCTCGTACTACCTCCTTCAAAAGATTATGGAAGGGGATTGTACAACGGTAAACTGTAGAAGAAATCGTTCCCCGATGTCACCATCGATGACGTGGGGGGAGTTCAGAGTCGCATTCATTGAAAAGTACATGCCTAACACCCAAAAAGATGCGCTCAGGTGTGAGTTTGAATAGTTGAAACAAGGAGACTGCAGTGTGCAAGAATACGATACCCAGTTCATGTGATTGTCGGCATACAACGCACACAGTATTCCTACGGAAATTGAGAAGGTCAAAATATTTGTTGAGAGTTTAAACTCGAACTTGACAGGGAAGGTAGTGGCATTAGCCCATGATCGGACTTACCTTCAGATCGTCGATATGGCAATAAGAGTAGAAGGTTTTGCTAAAGCAAAAAAAAAAGAGTATTCGCAGAAGAGGTTTCAATCGTCGGGATCCTTTAATCAAAATCAAAACTAAAGGCAAGAAAGCAGTAGGGGTTCATCAAAACCGAACCAGTCAGTAGGCCAGTCTCATTTCAGGCCCCAATGGCACAAATGGTTCAATCACCAAGGTAGCAATGTCCATGCCACCGGCCCTAACACAAGAGGTGACAACCCGGTTTGTAAGGTTTGTCAGGAGAAACATATTGGAGAATGTTGGTTCTCACCAAAAGGATGTTACAACTGTGGAGAACCAGGCCACCATGCCAGGGATTTGCAAGAGGAGAATCCAAACTCAATTTTCTCATGGGAGTTCAGAAGCAACCACAGCCGCCTACAAGGGAAATCAGGGAAACCAGTCCTGACAGGGTCAGGGAGGTCAACAGTCCAACAATTCTAATCGGCTCTACGCTTTGCCCCAGAGGAATGAAGCGGAGGCATCTAATGCGGTGGTCACATGTATTTTGTTGGTCTCGAGTATTCCTGCATTTGTATTATACGATCTCGGCACTACATTTTCATATGTGTCAATGGGTTTTCCTAAGAATTTACATGTAGAACCTTCCTGTTTAAGTGAACCTTTTGAGGTTATGACACCCGTAGGGGCCTCAGTTTGGGCCTCTCGAGTAGTTAAAAATTTCTCATTAGAAGTGAATGGCAGAGGAACAATAGTAAATCTAGTACTACTTGATATGGTAGATTTTGACATCATTTTGGGTATGGATTGGTTGTCAGCATGTTATGCCATGTTAGATTGCCGACGAAAGATAGTGAAACTATCTTTTCCCGGGGAACCAGAAGTTGTTATAAAAGGTAAGATTGGAATATCCTCACGTCAGCTTATTTCCTATCTTAGGGCTCAAAAGTTATTAAGAAGTCACAAAGTGGAGTACGCATATCTGGCTAATTTAGTAGATACCCAAAAAGAATCCCCAGCGGTGCAAGATGTCCCTATTGTTCGAAATTTTTTGGAGGTTTTTCCTGAAGATCTTCCAGGCCTTCCTCCGGATAGAGAAGTGGAGTTCGCTGTAGAGTTAATTCCGGGTAGAAGACCTATTTCTATTCCTCCATATCGAATGGCCCCAGCTGAATTGAGAGAGTTAAAAGAACAGTTGAAGGATCTTCTGGATAAAGGTTTTATAAGGCCTAGTGTTTCCCCCTAGGGTGCACCAGTCCTTTTTGTGAAGAAGAAAGATGGATCGCTCCGAATGTGCATTGATTATCGACAACTCAATAAGGTCACGATCAAGAACCGATATCCATTACCAAGAATCGATGATCTTTTTGACCAACTTCAAGGAGCCAGTTATTTTTCCAAGATTGATTTTCGTTCAGGATATCACCAGCTGAAAATAAATCCGGATGATATATCCAAAACAGCGTTTAAAACCCGATATGGTCATTATGAGTTCTTGGTCATGTCTTTCGGGTTAACCAATGCTCCAACAATTTTTATGGATCTCATGAACAGAATCTTCAAACCATTCTTAGATTTGTTCGTGATTGTATTCATAGATGATATCCTAATTTACAGCAAGAGTGTTGAAGAACATGAAGAACATCTGAGGGTAGTGCTTCAAACCTTGAAACAAGAGAGACTGTACGCTAAATTTTCAAAGTGTGAATTTTGGTTGTAAAAGTAGCCTTCTTGGGCCATGTTGTGTCAAGGGATGGAATTATGGTAGACCCCCAAAAGATAGAGGCAGTGAAGAACTGGCCAAAACATACCACTCCGACAGAAGTTAGGAGTTTCTTGGGTTTGGCTGGGTATTATAGAAGATTTGTAGAAGGCTTTTCTAGTCTTGCTGCTCTCTTGACCCGATTGACTCAAAAAGTGATTAAGTACCAGTGGTCAGATGCATGCGAAACAAGTTTTCAGAAACTGAAGGAGTTGTTGACTACTGCACCTGTCCTAACCTTACCATCGGGACAAGAAGGGTTCACAGTCTATTGTGATGCCTCTAGGGTTGGGTTAGGATGTGTCTTGATGCAATTTGGAAAAGTTATTGCGTATGCATCTCGACAATTGAAGATACATGAGAAGAATTATCCAACTCATGACTTGGAATTAGCCGCTGTAGTGTTTGCCTTACGAATATGGAGACAATATTTGTATGGGGTGCGTGTAGATATATTTACAGATCATAAGAGTTTGCAGTACATAATCACGCAAAAGGATTTGAATCTCCGACAAAGAAGATGGTTAGAGTTACTTAAGGATTATGACCTTAGCATTCTTTACCATCCTGGAAAAGCTAACGTGGTGGCTGATGCACTCAGTAGGAGATCAATGGGCAGTTTGGCCCACTTGGCAGTACAAAAGAGAGGTATTGTTCGTGCAGTACAAAAATTGGGGAACCTCGGGATTAGTTTAACTGAGGTCGGTGAAGGTAGGGTGGTGGTACGTGATACCTCACAGTCTGCCTTAACTTCAGAAATAAAAGAGAGTCAGTTTGAGGATATGGAATTTGTTATGTTTCGGGAGAGGATTCAACAAGGAAAACCTTCACAATTTACATTAGGAGGAAATGATGGTACCCTTCGGTATAAGGGTAGGTTATGTGTTCCTAAGGTAAGGGATCTAAGAAGAAGGATCTTAGATTAAGGTCACAATACCAGGTATTCCATTCATCCAGGATCAACGAAAATGTATCATGATCTCAAGGCAAATTACTGGTGGAAAGGAATGAAGAGAGATGTTGCAGAGTTTGTCGGAAAATGTCTTACGTGTCAACAGGTGAAAGCCGAACATCAAAAACCTGGCGGCCTACTTCAGGACATTGGCGTCCCCATGTGGAAATGGGAGGCGATTCATATGGATTTTGTGACCGGTATACCAAAAACACGAGAAGGTTATGATTCTATATGGGTGATTGTAGATCGACTTACAAAGTCAGCCCATTTCCTACCAGTCAAGACTACATATCGGGCACCGCAGTATGCACAAATTTATTTGAAAGAAATAATGAGGTTACATGGGATTCCATTGCAAATTATTTCCGAAAGGGGTTCCCAGTTCACCTCACACTTTTGGCAAAGTTTCCAGCAGGGCCTCAGGAGAAAGGTCAAGTTGAGTACGGCTTTCCATCCGCAAACCGACGGACAAGCTGAACGAACAATTCAAACATTGGAGGACATGCTACGGTCTTGTGTGTTGGACTTCCAGGGAAACTGGTTGGACCATTTATATCTAATTGAATTCGCCTACAACGACAGTTTTCATGCTAGTATACATATGGCTCCGTTCGAAGCATTGTATGGGCGAAAATGTAGATCTCCACTTGGGTGGTTCGAGGTGGGCGAAACACTACTGTTCGGACCCGAAGTCATTCAAGAAACAAACGATAAAGTTCAGATGATTCGGGAGCGGATCAAGACAGATCATAGCCGCCATAAGTCTTATGCGGATCATCGCAAAAGAGATCTCGAATTCCAAGAAGGGGAGAAAGTGTTTTTAAAAGTCTCTCCAATGAAGGGAGTGATGCGATTTGGCAAGAAAGGAAAATTGAGCCCAAGGTTTATTGGACCATATGAGATCTTACGAAGAGTGGGAAATGTGGCTTACGAACTAGCCCTTCCACAAGAATTAGAAGCGGTGCATCCGGTGTTTCATGTATCAATGTTACGAAAATACTTGCATGATCCAAGTCACGTCATTCAACCCCAAGAAATAGTCCTGAATGAAGAGCTTCAATATGAAGAAATGCCGGTAGAATTACTGGATAGACAGATTAAACATCTTAGGAATAAATATATTGTGTCTGTGAAGGTCCTATGGGGAAATCACTCTACAAAAGAAGCAACTTGGGAAGCCGAAGACGCGATGAAAATCAAACATCCTTTCCTGTTTGAGTAAGGTAATAAAATGTGTTTAGTTATGTCTCATGTCTGTACAGTTTGTGTGTCTATGGGCATGTGTTACGACCTTATTCACATTCGAGGCCGAATGTTGTTTAAGGAAGGGAGAATGCAAAGTCTTGGAAGTTGTGGTTCATGTGTGTGCAGTTTGCATGTCTATGTGCATGAGTTACGACCTTACTCACATTCGAGGACGAATGTTGTTTAAGTAGGGGAGAATGTAAAGTCCCAGAAAAAAAAAAAACACACACACACACGTCCCTAAAATCCCTCTCCCTCAACCCCTTATTCCACTCCCTCACATCCCAAAAATTCGTGCAACTACTCACACGACACAACACACACACATATACACTTCATTATATAAAAACTCAACAAAAAGGGAAAATACAAAAATCAGAAACAAAACACAGTGAAAAAAAAATAGAAGAAGAGAATTAAAGAGAGCAATTAAGGAGTTCCAAAAAGGTTTGGTTGAAGTTGAGGTTTTGTTCGTGGTTACGAAGCAACAAAGGTGAGTTTTCTCACTCAAAGTTCTTAGTAAAATCCTTTATTTTTAAGTTACAATACATGTTAGAATATAATCCGGTTATTGAAAGAATGAGCATGAAGTTTATGATTGTTTAATAACTAGTTTGGATGGTGCAATTGTAATATGTTATACTGTGCTATACTTGTTAGAATTGGATGAAATTTTACATAGTTGTACATCTTTCTGTTACGGTCAGTTTGAGACTTTACGGGGATAAATCCGACTTACAGTTTGAGAGTGGTAACCCTTACAAGTGGAAAGGGCGAAATATTGAAGGAAGAAAATATTATTTTGAGCCTTTTGAACATATGACATATTTAAACAACAAATAAGTGCATTGGATCGGGTTGCACGTACCGCAACAAATAAGTGCATTGGATCGGGTTGCACGTACCGCAACAAAATAAGTGCATTGGATCGGGTTGCACGTACCGCAACAAAATAAGTGCATTGGATCGGGTTGCACGTACCACAATAAATAAATGCACTGGATCGGGTTGCACGTACCGCAACAAATATATAAATGCACTGGATCGGGTTGCACGTACCGCAACAAATATATAAATGCACTGGATCGGGTTGCACGTACCGCAACAAATATATAAATGCACTGGATCGGGTTGCACGTACCGCAACAAATATATAAATGCACTGGATCGGGTTGCACGTACCGCAACAAATGTATAATATGTTATATGGAAAAAAGCAGGAGTACTGATTAAACTAAGTTGTTTTTTTTTCTAGGACGAGTGGGGAGAAAATTTTGCACGTGAATATTTATTGATTTATTTAATAAAAGGGTTAAAATCTGTTTATTTCAACATGCTTATTATTTTCTTATAATGTGATTGTAATTAAAAATATTGTGAGGTTACTTTGGACTGTAAGATGAGATTCCCACTCAGCCCCGGATGGTAGGGCTGACTCTTTTATTTAACATATTTCAGGAAGGCGCGATAGAGGAAAAGCTCCGCAAGAGGGCTAGCGATCGTCCCGCAGCCTCATCGTACCACCAATCCATTATTTCGGATTTGGTGAAAATTACTCTAGACTAAGTTTGTTTAAAGAATTAAGTTTTATTATCTCGGGGAATGCCCCACATGATATTGTTCTTCGTAAACTTCAAATTGATTTTTATATATATTATTTCCGCAAATACTTGTCTAATTTAGGAAGAAAATGAAGTAAGTGGTTCGCCTGGAAAGGGATAGTTGTCCAGGTGCCATCACGTCTTAAAGAAAGACTTGAGAAAAGTCGGGGTGTGACAACCTGCTAGACTCCGATATAGAGTGGGATCAGAAACTGGCGCACCGTCATTGGCAATAAGCTTGGATTTTGAGTCCACCGGAGTTAGCATAATTTTACAATTTGTCATCTTGGCCCTGTACACTATCTCTTCAAAATACTTACGCTGACTCAAGAACATAGTGGCTGCAGATCTTGTCACCGATATACCCAAAAAATAACTTAGTTTGCCCATGTCAGTCATAGCAAATTCAGTTTTGAGTAGAGCAATGATTTCATTCTTCAACCCGTCAGATGAGGCAGTAAGAACAATGTCATCGACATATAATAGCAATATGCAGTGTTGCTACCTCGGTGAAAAGTGAAGAGAGATGTATCACACCTGCTACATACAAAACCAATCTGCAGAAGATAACTGGCGAACCGATTATACCAAGCGCGGGGTGCATGTTTCAATCTATACAATGACTTCCTGAGATGACACACAAACTGCGGAGCTGCCGGATGAACAAAGCCAGGAGGCTGATGCATGTAAACAGTCTCTTTCAAATCTCCATGAAGAAACGCATTCTTGACATCAAGCTGATGAATCGGCCAATGCATGCCCATAGCAATACTGAGAATAGTCCGAATAGTGGCCGGTTTAACAACCGACTGAATGTCTCACCACAATCAATACCCTCCTGATGATTAGTGACATTGGCAACTAGTCTTGCCTTATACCTCTCTAAGTCACCACTATCTCTGAACTTGTGACGAAATAGCCACATACACCAGATAACATTCACACCAGCTGTTCTAGGTACCAAATCCCAAGTGTTCTGCTTGGTTAAAGCGTCAAATTCCTCGCACATGGCCGCATTCCAATTTGGGTCCAGTTTTGCTAGTTTTGGATTTTTTGGAATGGGTGATAAGGTTTGTGTGGAGAGATTGAATTGAACCTTGGGTTTGAAGATCCCGTGTTGTGCACGAGTCTCCATGCGATGTGAGGGCAGTGGTGGTGGGTCGGGGCTGTGAGGTTGCTGGTCCACTGGTTCTGGACCAGTGGGCAGCAGTGTCGCTGGTGGTGCAGGTGACTCGACTGGGGCTGTAGGGGTGAGCAGGGAGCTGGTGGGGTGGTGTCGGACAGTGGCGAGACTGTCGGAACGGTGGGCTGCTGTTGGTATAGATTTTGGATGATCGGGGACAAACTTGGTTCATCGAGAAAGATGTAATCGGTGGTCTGAAATTTTCGGAGATTTGAAAAAGGAAAGGTTGTCTCTTCAAAGGTGACGTGACAGGAGACGATGATTTTGCGAGTAGCAATGTCATAGCACAAGTAGCCCCGATGATTAGGAGATAGACCAAGGAAGACACATGGAAGAGTGCGAGGGGCAAGTTTGTGGGGTGCATTGGAGGCTATGTTGGGGTAGCATAAGCATCCAAAAATACGTAGGTGATCATATGATGGCTGCCTACGGTATAAGATTTCTGTAGGGGTTTTGTTTTGGAGTGTGCTAGTTGGTAAAATATTTAGAAGGGATTCTACCATTTTGACAACATAGACCCAAAAAGGCGGTGGTAGGCAGACATGAAACAGAAGTGTGCGGACCATGTTATTGATGGTACGTATAATTCTTTCAGCCTTTCCGTTTTGGGAAGAAGTATAGGGACAAGAAAAATGGAAAACCATGCCTTGTTTAGAACAGAAATTGTGAAATGCCGAGTTATTAAATTCACGTCCATTATCACATTGGAATGATTTAATAGGGTTTTCAAATTGTGTCTTAATGAATTTTTGAAACTCGAGGAATTTTGCAAAAACTTCATATTTGAATTTCAGTGGGTAAATCTAGACAAAATGTGAAAAATCATCCAAGAATACTAGATAGAATTTATGACCCAAAGAGCTAGCAATCAGAGATGTCCACAAATCAGCATGAATAATATCAAATGGAGAAAAAGTAACACTGTTTGATGACATAAAGGGAAGACGAGTATGTTTGCCTAGTGGATAAGAAAAACAGTGTTGGCTAATTTTCCCATTATTACATTGAATACGCTTAGAAGTCCTAAGAAAAGTAAAAACTGGGTCTCCGGGGTGTCCGAGTCTGTTGTGCCAAGTTGAGGGAGAGATCGCCGCAAGGGATAGAGGTGCTTGCGGTCTGACAGCGGAAGATTGAGTGAATGGGTAGAGGTCTCCCACACTATTGCAGCGTGTAAGAATTTTCCCCGTATTGAGTTCTTTCACAGAAAAACTAAAAGGGTCAAATTCGACAGACACAGAATTATTGCTAGTGAATTTTCTAACAGAGATTAAGTTTTTAATGATGTTAGGTGTGTATAGGACGCGGTTTAGGGAGAAAGGTGGGTGTGGATGTTCGGTGTGTGTGTTACCGTAACCTTCAATTGGAATGCGATGACCATTGCCGACAGTAATAAATTGAGGACACTTTAACTGACGTAGTTGAGATAGGTTACCTGACGACCGGGTGAGGTGAGATGTGGCTCTGGTGTCCATGTATCAATTGTCGTCGGGCTGTTGAAGGTTCATGGTGGTGTAGGGCCGCCCCAAAGCGATGGGGGCTCTGGCTCTTTGTCTTCTTCTTCTTCTTTGGGCTGCGACCATGTGGGCTGTTCTTCTCTTGGTTGGCTTTGCCTGGTGGCAGGCGAGGCCCAGGCGGTCGACCACGACTGCTGGAGCTGGGCCCCTGCATTCTGGTGCTGCTACTGGTTCCAGTTCTGCTGGCCTGGCTGCTGGTGGTTGCGTTGGCCCTTTCCGCGGCCCTTGCCTTTATTGGTGCGACCTCTGCCGCCACGACCTCCGCCAGCGGCATCTTTGCACTCGGACTGCTGCATACTTTGGTTCTTTGGACTCTTGCCGTTCTTTGGTTCTTCTTGGCCGCAGGTGTTGCCATCCCGTTAACGGCTAAGGCCTTTTGATTGTGTTCCTCTTGTTTAGCACGTCTAGTTTCTTCCAACAATAGTTGTGAGCGTGCCTTATTGAAACTTGGGAGAGGGTCGGCTTGTTGAATCATTGTTGCGAGTGTGTCATATTCACCTTTTTGTAAACCCGCAACAAGTTGAAGCACCATCTTGGTTTCTGAAACAGAAGTCCCGACGTTGGATAGTTGATCGGTTATGAGTTTCAGTTGCTTACAATATTCGGACATGTTGTTAAAATTCTCGAGGCGGGTATTATTGAATTGCTCTTCCAAATATACGGCCCGAGTATTTTTATTGTCCTGAAAGATTTCTTCTAGCCGGACCCAAAGTTCACGTGCCGTAGCACATGTTTTCATGATAGTGCACAACAGGTCTTTGGAGATGGTGTCGTAGGTCCATTGTTTGACGATGGCGTCAAGACGACGCCAGATTGAGTCTGTAACATCGGTGGGACGAGGAACATATTCGTCAATATGATCGAGCACGTTGTATGCACATGCATGAATGTAGAATAGTTCCATCCACATGGAATATTGGCAGTCTTCTTGGTCAAGAATTATAGGGATAAAATTCTTGATGTTGTTAACGGCGAATGCCGGATGAAAAGAAGATATTGAACGTTGAGAGGGGTTGTCAAGTGTGCCAGTGGATGAACCGGAATTTGTGGGGGAAGACATGGTTGTCGCCTGCCGAGGGAAGGGAATTTTCTGGTTTGGCCGAGAAAGGGAAGACACCATAATTTTTTTTCCCTGTGAAATCAGAAGAAAAATGTTGATTTCGGCCGAGAATGAGGAAGAAAATGGATTTAGGTTTTAGGCTCTTGATACCATGAAAGATAAAATAATTTTTCCTTAGGGATTTCTTTCATTATTCACAATATATATAGCTGTACAAGATTGATTCCTAATATGGTACGAATCCTAACTTACCTTACAAAGGTTGATTCCTAATACAATTAGAATCCTAAGTTACCTTAAATATACATCTATCATAATTACAAAATATACGGAGAATATTCTGAGAATATTCGCTAATAGTGACTGATATAACTAAAAAGTTGATATAGATTCAGGAAAATAACATTGTGTACTAAAGAAACTAGAATTCTACAGAAATTTTTGGCGTTTGGACGTGAACATGAAATAGTGATTTGAAATTATTGATTTGGGTGAAGGTTTATTTAAAGTTGAATTTTTATTTGAATATGCAATTTGAATTTCATAAATTGTATTTTTTTCTTATAAACATGAAGATTACCTACGTATACTTTGTAAAAAAAAAAATTCTCATACTCTTATACAATCTTATCAAATGAGCAAATCGTAGTTCATAAACAATATGCTGAAATATTTTAAGACACCGAATTAATAAATTACATATCTTAATGTTCCCTTTATAAATAAATGCTTACGATTACTATAAACTTTCAAATAAACATAATTTTACAAAAAATTATTGATCTAATAAATCAATAATACTAGTAACTAGTTATTCTTTAATATAGCCCTCTCAAATGGTACAGACAATATGTTTACATCAAACATGAGTCTTTCTTATACAATTTATAATTATGATTGTTTATCTGTAAATATAAATTTATCTATTAAGTTTTAAATTTAAAAAAAATTAAAATCACAATTAAAATTCTACCTTTTAGGTGAATTTGGAATTTGGAATTTGAAATTAAAATTACAAATCGTAGTTGAAGTTTTGTTGAAATATCGTAAACAAACAAATTTTCAAATCAAAACTTCAAATTTGAACTCCAAAGTGCATGATCAAATGACCCCTAGTTTTTACAAATTAGAGCCAAGTAAATCCCATATTTTAAGATTAAAATAAGAAGGAGATAGTGACAGAGAAATTATCGTATGTTCATTACTGATATCATATTATTAGTAGTGTTTACTCGTCGCGGGACTAATATAAGTGCATTATATAGGCACGCGTAAATATTTTTAGCCACCCAACCTAAACTTTAAAGTTGTTTGTTTTTTTTTTCTCAAACTTATACCATATATATTACAAAGTCTAGGGGGATATAACTAACGTAGGTTCCATGTTGAATCACGAGATAACATTGCATTTTGATGAAAGAGGATTATTCCTCTTGCTTGGAATTCTCCACATATATTAATTAAGCCTTACCTTTGTCAGAATAACTAGTGGTTCATCTAACTAATGGTGATGATCATGTATATTTGAAACATCGATTGATGCAATCATTATGAAATTTACTCTGAACTCAGTGGATACGAAAAATTCAGTTGACAACAGAAACGCTAACATACAAGTTGTTGTTATTTTCTATTGATGTAAATGAAAATAAAGATACAAGGACAGTTTAGTCTTTTACTATACCTAGTGTTAAGTGCTTAGATTGGTAATTACCTATAAATAGGACATTATAATATTGTGGAGGTCACTCTTCATGACTGTTAGTACATTTCTCTCTCTCTTCTCTACATGAACTCTCTCCCTTTCTCTCTATGATGATCAATTAGGGTTCATATGTTGCTTTACTTAGATTTCGACATAGTATCAGAGCAGGACGATTTCAATCACGAAATGTTTCTAATTCATCCGCAATTAGTAGTCGATTGTTAAAATTCAATCACAGTAAAGGCTTCGATAAAATCTCAAAGTCTCCGGTCAATTTCTTGAAGGTTTACACCAATTTCTGATCGATTTCTATGGCGGTTACCACCGAAACAAAGTCAATGAATGAAAATACGTCTACAAGTGCAATTCAAACACCGATAATTGACTATAATCATCCTTTATATTTTCAATCAACTGCTGTGAGTGGAATTAAAATAATCTCGTTTCAATTGAAAGGAAATGAGAACTATACAGTGTGAAATAAATCAATGAAACTTGCATTGTTATGAAGAAACAAGTTAGGTTTTGTTAATGAAAAGTGCAAAAAGGAGAATTATCCTGAAATTTTGTGGGATCAATGGGAGCGTGTCAATGTTATTGTGTTGTCATGGCTTGTGAATGCAATAGATATTAATTTGATTGATGGAATTGTGTATGCAACTGATTCACAGTTATTGTGGGATGATTTGAAAGAGAGATTTGAAAAAGTTGAGGATTCTAGATTATTTAACATTCATCAAGAAATTGCTACATTTGTTCAAGAAACACAGTCTATGTCTGTGTATTATTCCAAGTCGAAAGAGTTATGGAATGAAGTTGAGTCCATGGTACCAAGTTCAGGATGTAACTGTGAAAAATCCAAAGACTTTGTCATGTATGTTCAAAGACAAAAATTGTATCAATTTTTCATGGGGTTAAATGAGTCCTAATTTTAGGCCAGGAGTCATATATTGTTGTTAAGTCCTCTACCAAGTGTAAATCAGGCTTATTCAATGATAGTTAGTGATGAACATCAGAAAGCAAGTACTTCTAGTGCTTCTGTTTTGGTTGGATGAACAACTAGTAGGCTTCATGGAATGAATGAGGCTAATGCATTGGCTATGTATTCTAGGGTTGGGAATCCTAATAAGATGTTTAGGAAGAAGTACTACAATTCTAACTATAATCCTAAGAGTAACTAAACAAGACATAGCATACAGTGTGCAATCATTGAGTTAGTTCTTACAATAGCCCAAGAAGTCATATTTGGAGGCAACAATGAGGATTGTTAGATATATCAAGACTCAGCCTGGACAAGGAGTTTTATTATCAAGTGTCAAGAATGATACAATGATAATATTTTGTGATGTTGATTGGTCTGCCTGCAATTTCTCAAGGAATTCAGTGACTGGATTTGCAATCAAGCTAGGTGAATCTCTTGTGTCTTAGAAGTCAAAGAAACAGACAACAATATCAAGAAGCTCGGTAGAAGCTGAGTATAGGATCATTGCATCCACAGTAGCAGAGTTAACTTAGTTAACAGGGATGATCAAGGATATGGTAATACAATTAGAGTTGACAATGTACATTCACAGTGATAGTAAAGTTGCTATACAAATAACAGCCAATCATGTGTTTCATGAAAGAGCAAAATACATAGAGATTGACTACCATTTTATAAGAGAAAAGATCCAGCAAGGAATGATCAAAACTCAATACATACACACAACTAAACAACTTGTTGATATATTCACAAAAGGGTTGAATAGAGTTCAACATGACTATCTTATATCCAAGCTAGGCTTATTAAACATTTTCACATCACCTAGCTTGAGGAGGAGTATTGATGTAAATAAAATTAAGATACATGGGCGGTTTTTTAGTCTTTTACTATACCTAGTTAGTTAAGTGGTTAAGTTGATAATTGCCAATAAATAGGACATTGTGATATTGTGGAGGTCACTTTTCATGACTGTTAATACATATATCTCTCTCTCTTCTCTATATGAACTCTCTCTCTATGATGATCAATTAGGGTTCATATGTTGTTTTACTTAGATTTCTACATTTCCCCCCTTTTTTCCTCAGGATATATCTGTACTTTGTTCTAATATTGTCAAATATGCGGACTGAATTAAATTGGTTAAGTTAAAATGAGTTGAGGTAATAAATAGTCGGGTTGTCAATAGACTCAGAGATTATTTGGGTTGAAATTGGTTGGTCAAAATAGACTAAACAATGTGTCATAGCCTAAACCGTCCAACTCTTATCAAATTTATAAATTCCTATTTTGTTTTCGTATAATTTGTTTAAGCACCTAATAAAAAAATTCTTTTTTATGGCTTTATATAATAATTATTTTAAAAAATATTTTGACAAGGTTTCTCATGGGTCAATTTGAACTACATATCAATTCAATTTTTAAATGAGCTGAATATGAGGGTCAAAATAGATTGAGTAGAAAAAACGAGTGAGTTATTAACTCAGTCAAATTTAAACATATTGCTAAGCAAATCATATTTTTATAGGCTAATTTTTCCATCGCTACTTTATTCTATTTAACTGTGTAATATATTGAAACCTTATTTATGTTGTAATTTACCTTCAACAAAGTAAAATCCCCTTTAGCATTTAGCAAACAAGTTGTGAATTTGAAGACAAACACATTGAATGCAATTTGTCTTGAGCTTGTGGAAGTGAATAAGACTATAGTGAGTATAGTTAAAAGTATGTAAAACTTTAGAAGTGAACAATGATGCTTGTGACTAGAGATGGCAATGGATCCTAGATCCGATCCGGATCCGGTGGATCCAGATCCGTTTTATAGGATATGGATCTTCAAAATTTGGATCCGACGGATCCGGATTGGACCCGGATCCATTTCTGACGGATCGGATCTAGATTTGGATCTTGTATTTGAGATCCGTATCTGGTCCAGATCCGACCCGTGGATCCGTTTTTTATTAAATATATTTATAACCTATAATGTAATTTTATAAGTATTTTCTTAAAATTGCTAAGCACATCCTTGCAAGTTTAATTCTCAAAACAAGTTTAACTTATCCCCGCGTTAACTCAAAAACCAAAAAATAAAGATGTAACTTCGATAATAAAATCAATGTTATATTAGTGAATGACTAACATCTCCATAGACAAGTAGTTAAAATTATATTTACTTCATTTGTGAAGATTCCAAGCACATGCAAGTTCTGCATTGTGGAAATACTAGGAGCATTTTCCACAACTATTGTCATTGTCCAACATTTTCAATTAATAGCTCACAATCAAAATGAGACAACGAACAAAATATCTCATATGAACATTTCAAAATTGAAACACAGTAAACTGTTAGATAAGTAAAAATCGTTTGTCAGTTTAAAAAAAACTCTTAGCAAGGCAAATTTTTTTACATGTGGATCCAGGATCCGATCCGTGGATCCGATGGATCCGGATTTGGATCTGATTTTTATGGACCCGACGGATCTGAATCCGGATCTGGATTCAGGTATGAAAAACGGATCTGGATCTGAATCTAGTAGGATCTGGTCCAGATCCGATCCGTTGCCATCCCTACTTGTGACAAGAGGTATTTCACTTTATAAAACACATGGGTGATGACACATTCATACGAAATTTAGTTATTAGTCCATGAAATCGGTTACAATAATGGGAGGTTGTGTTTGACCCAAAGTTAGACTACTATCCAATTATGTGAAGCAAAATTTGCATATGCACTCCACTAATGGCCAATTTCATAATGGATGCTAGCTAGGGGTTTTACAAATGGTAAAGGCAACTCATAAGGACCATACTTTGGAAGATGAGGACATAGATTTGAATTGGAGAGATTTGAATCGTTTCCAAAGATAATAAGGACTTGATCTTGTCCTTTTGTAATGGAAATTAAATATTTTTTATTGCTATTGTTAGAAAAATCAAGAACTTTTTGAGAAATTTGGTCCTTGTATACAAAACTTTGAGTTATGTCTTAAGAAGCTAATTTTTTATGGTCCTATATTTTCTCAAGGCGAGAGGCGAGAATAACCAGGGGCGGAGTTAGGGGCGCAAGGGGTTCTGAATTCATTTCATCCGAAAATTGCATTGTATAAATCAGTTTGATGTACATATTTAGCGCTATGTGTGTATACAAGTTAAAATTATACTTTTGCATAAATAATACATAGCGGAGCTGGGATTTAAGGTTTTTGAGTTTGAGATTCTAGTTGGTTAAAGTTAATGGATTCTATATTAGCAATTTGTACACATTTAATGAATTTTAATACAAATATAAGGATTGGATCAAAATTACTGATTCGATCAAATACGTAACCGAAATACTGACTCCGCCACTGAATAGATGTTGAATTTCATTTGCTTCTTGATAAATATATTTTCTTATGTTTTAAATTCCTTTTAATAAAAATGTAGCTCCGCTGCTTTGAAGTGAAAAGGAACAAAAAAGATTAGAAGAATCGAACGTGCTCCTTGTAGAGTATGTTACTTTTGAATTTGATGGCCCGACAATGTTCCACTTTAATTGATCGAGACGTAAAATAATAACTAGAACAAGATATCAGATTGTCATTTGGATATCATTTAGAGAAGAAAGGAGGGCTGCAAATACTTAATCAATATGTTAATCATCACTTTAATTTACAATATGATTAAGGAGACTCTTGCACTATTAAAAAGAGGACAACCTAACTGCCTAGTGACAGATCACTCTTTTAAACCCGCAGGGATAGCCAAGTTGGTGTAGCAGTAGAGCGCGAGACCGCAAGGTCACGAGTTCGATCCCCTGCATAAACCTTCTTGGTTGAGCCTGTCACACATGGCTTGCCAAGTGTGGTTAATCGGCTGACGTGGTTTGCAGGCTATTGCGTCAGTCCGGGGTTTACCCTGTGCGCACTCGAAAGAATAGCGACTGCGGGTTCCTTCGTCAACAAAAAAAAGATCACTCTTTTAAAGATTGATAGGAAAGGGTGGGGAGTTTATTTGTAAAAAAGTTTGGTACTCATACACCTTTTGGAAACAAAGTGGAACCTATTTTTAAATTTTATTTTTATGAGCAGTTCTGATATTGCCATCACAAATATTCCTGTTTTTGACACATGATGTTTAGTTGTGTCATTCCTATGCGCTTACCACCTAAATAAATAAATAAAGGAAAGGTAAAATATACATAGTTATCTTTCAAGTAAATATAATTGGAATTCCTCCAACTATCTTTTTTCTTGTTACTTAAAATTCGGTTCGTTTTCACTTATTGGATGTCTTCATCATAATTATTAGATCTCAGCTTACTAAGTGTATTTATTTTTTCTCTTACAACAATTTAGTTTCTTTGGATAGATTTGATTTATTTAGATCTTCTGACGAAGTCTCAACATCATTCGAATGGTGTTTGTCCAAATATTCGTATTTAAATGTCCTTTTATCACACTTCTATCTGCTCAACCCCATAACGTAGTCACTGTTGTTAACTTGTTATCTCTACTAATCTTGGTGAGTTCCCACATTGGATGGGCGGTGGATTATATAATCTTGGTGAGTTCCCACACTGTTGTTGTCTCCCTTGCAATTCCGAGACCTTTGCTCTCGATTTGCGTGCCGACAAGAACCCTCTTCTTCCCAAATTTTTCTCCCAAATCTCTCAATTACATATTATTCTATCAATATGTCTACATCCCGGAACACGTTTCATTCTGCCCTTACAGTTTCTAACATCAAGAATAACATCCCTCTTGTTCTTGAAATAGAAAACGTCCAATATGCAACGTGGGCCGAACTATTCAAAATTCACGCACGATCGTATCAAGTCATCCATCACATAATCCCTGCGGCTCCTGAGGATACGGAGGTGCCAAAACGCGAGGATGATCCTAAGTTGTGGACGACTCTTGATGCCACTGTCCTCCAGTGGATATATTCCACAATTTCTACCGACCTTTTGCAAACAATTATTGAGCCTGACGCTACGGCACAGGCGACTTGGGATAGACTGCGTGATATATTTCAAGATAATCAAAATTCTAGAGTCGTTACCCTTGAGCAGGATTTCTCCCACGTCAATATGGAAGATTTTCCTAATGTTTCGGCTTATTGCAAAAGATTAAAGGAATTGGCGGACCAACTTCGCAACGTTGGCGCGCCAGTTTCGAATGATCGTTTGGTCCTCCAAATGGTTTCCGGCCTCTCCGAGGCCTATAATGGTGTGGGAAAGCTTCTTCGGTAAAGCAATCCGCTTTCATAATTTTATCAGGCTCGTTCTATGCTTACATTCGAAGAAGCAGGCATGGCAAAACGAGCGGCTACCGGTGCTAGTCCCGTAGTCATGATGACCAAGTCCACTGTTTATCCTACCGGTTCCAACAACTCGGGCCAAAACCGCAACAACGGTGGCGGCAAAAATGGTGGAAATAAGAAAAATAATGGCAAGAACCGCGGCGGTAACAACGGCGGCAGCCAACAGAATGGTGGTGGTGGTGGCGACCCTCGCGGTGGTCAGCAGCAACAACAGTAGTTCTGGGTCCCACAGTGGGCCCCTATGCAGTGGCAGTGGGCCCCACAACCACAGTTTGGGCCTAGTCCAGTTTCGCCCCACTTGCAATGGGCGGCCCAGCAGCAGTCCAGGCCCAATTCTACATGGACCACATACAACCAGTCATCTGGGCCGAGGCAGCAAGTAGGGGTACTTGGGCCTCGGCCCCCGCAGGTCCATCACGCCGCGGCACCCACGTCTACAAACATCGAAGCCGCAATGCACACGCTTGGTTTAAATCCTCCGGACCCAAATTGGTATATGGACACCGGTGCCACTACCCACATGACATCCGATTCAGGTACGCTCTCGTCTTATTCCAATTTGAGCAACCCTCGCGGCATAATTGTTGGTAATGGTAATTCAATTCCAATTCAGGGTTATGTTCATAAAACTTTATCTCCCCCTCATCCATCTCTTATCTTGAAAAACACCGTACACGCCCCCAAATTGATTAAAAACTTCGTCTTTGTCCGTAAATTCACTACTGACAATTCTGTTTCTATTGAATTTGATCCATTTGGTTTCTCTGTGAAGGATTTCAAGACGGGGAGCCCTCTAATGAGGTGTGATAGTAGGGGAGATCTGTATCCTATCACACCCAGTTCCGGTCCATCGAGTCAAGCCCTGCCATCCGCCTTTGCAGTCATTTCTCCTTCTTTGTGGCATGCTCGTCTTTGTCATCCGGGATCATCTATTTTGTCGTCATTAAATAAAAATAGTTTTATTTCATGTAAGGGTACGAGTAGTACTCCAAATTGTCAATCTTGTTCCTTAGGAAAAAATGTTAAGTTGTCATTTGTAGACTCAAATTCTCATACTTTAATGCTATTTGATATTATTCATAGCGACTTATGGACGTCTCCTGTTCTTAGTTCTGTGGGTCATCGGTATTATGTTCTCTTTTTGGATGATTATTCTATGTTTTTATGGACGTTTCCGATAGCGAAAAAATCTCAAGTTTTTTCCGTCTTCTTAAAATTTAGAGCATTCATCAGAACCCAATTCGATCAAGAAATCAAAAATATTCAGTGTGATAATGGCAAAGAATATGACAATAGGGTGTTTCGGGAATTCTGTGCTAATAATGGGATCAATTTTCATTTTTCTTATCCTCATACGTCTTCACAAAATGGGAAAGCCGAACGCAAAATTCGTTTCATAAATAACATTGTCCGAACTTTATTAATTCATGCTTTCGTACCCCCGTCTTTTTGGCATCATGCTCTCCAAATGGCTACATATCTCCTTAACATAATTTCTTCCAAAGGTTTGACATATTCTTACCCCTTTCAAATTTTATATAATAAAATTATTTCTTATTCACATCTTCGGGTTTTTGGGTGTTTGTGTTATCCGTTATTTTCGTCCACCATAATTAATAAACTTCAGGCCCGGTCTACTCCGTGTGTGTTTTTGGGTTTTCCGTCTAATCATCGTGGCTACAAATGTTTTGATTTATCCTCTAATAAAATCATCATTAATCGCCATGTCATTTTTTATGAATCCCAATTTTCATTTGCTAAAGTTAATACTCCCGTACCTAGTTCGTATAATTTTTTGTATGATAGTATATCCCCGTATATTATTTAGCATTTTTCGGATGTCTCCCGCACCCAAAATTCTCCAGCGGGCCCACTGCCCGCTGGCCCCATTGGTCTGTGACCCACTGACAGTCCTAGTACCACCACTGGGCCAGTCCAGCCTCACCTGAACTGGTCCAGCCTTATTCCTCGCTTCCCGAAGTTGGGCACAAGAGCCCACTACCCGCCGCACCCGTCCCCGAGCCCAAAGAAATTCTCAAATTCGCCCAATTCTTCCTCGAGTCATAGACCGGTCACTCGTAGTCAACGGGGTGTTTTTAAACCAAAATGACATTTTAATTTACATTCTAATGTCCCTAAATCCCCCTTACCCTGTAATCTTGTGTCTGTCTTAAATGACCCGAATTGAAAAATTGCTATGACTGATGAATATAATGCTCTTATTGATAATAATATGTGGGAGTTGGTTCCCCGTCCATCTGGTATTAATATTATCAGATCTCTGTGGATTTTTTCTCATAAGGAGAATTCATATGGTTCATTTGCTCGACATAAGGCGCGGCTTGTGGGTGATGGTAAGACTCAGCAGGTTGGTGTAGATTGTGGTGAGGCGTTTAGTCCTGTGGTCAAGCCAGCTACCATTTGCATTGTGCTTATCTTGGCTCTTTCGAAGGCATGGCCTATTCATCAGTTAGATGTAAAGAATGCTTTCCTACATGGGGATCTCAAGGAAATAGTCTATATGCATCAGCCTTTGGGATTCAGGGATCCCAAACATCCTCATCATGTTTGTTTGTTGAAGAATTCCTTATATGGGCTTAAGCAATCTCTCTAGGCCTGGTATACGAGGTTACTGACTATGTTTCGACTATTGGGTTCACTCACAGCAGGTCTAATAATTCCTTGTTCATCTACCGTCGTGGTTCGTCCTTGGCATATATTCTGTTATATGTGGATGATATTATTTTGACTGCCTCTTCCAATGCCCTATGCCAATCTATCATGACCATGATCAGCTCTGAGTTTGCTATGAAAGACTTGGGGTCCTTGAGTTACTTTTTGGGGATTGTTGTCACTCGTCATTCAGATGGGTTGTTTTTATCTCAAAGGAAGTATACAACTGAGATCATTGAGAGGGCTGAGATGTCATCTTGTAAGTCTACTTCCACTCCAGTTGATACTAAGCCCAAGCTTAGTGCCGCGACTGGCGTACCCTATGAGGATCCGACCCGCCATCGCAGTCTTGCAGGGGGCCTTCAGTATCTTCCCGCCATCGCAGTCTTGCAGGGGGCCTTCAGTATCTTACCTTTACGAGATCGGATATTACATATGTTGTCCAACAGGTGTGTTTGTTCATGCATGATCCCAGGATTGAGCACATGAATTCTCTCAAACGCATCAATCGGTATATTCAGGGTACACTGGACTATGGTTTGCATTTATATTCTTCCTCGACGTCCACACTTGTATCGTATACGGATGCTGATTGGGGTGGTTGTCCAGACACCAGACGATCTACGTCTGGCTATTGTATGTTTCTTGGCAATAACCTGGTCTTATGGTCTGCAAAACGTCAGTCGACATTGTCCCAATCCAGTGCCGAGGCCGAGTATCGAGGGGTAACTAATGTGGTCTCGAAATCATGTTGGTTACGTAATTTGCTATTGGAGCTTCATTCACCTATTCAGAAAGCAACCTTGGTTTATTGCGATAATATTAGTGTCATCTGCCTTTCTGGTAATCCGGTTCAGCACCAGCGCACTAAACATATCGAGATGGACATTCACTTTGTCCGTGAAAAGGTTGCTCGTGGTCAGGTACGCGTCTACCATGTCCCGTCAAGATATCAAATTGCCGACATCTTTACAAAGGGTCTGCCCTCGGTCCTTTTTGAAGATTTTAGGGACAGTCTCAGCGTTCGAAGACCGCCCGCTATGACTACGGGTGTGTGTTCAATATACATAATATACACACGATATACATGTGTATATTATGTATATTGGTGCTCTCGGATTCCTCCAATTTTCGTATATGGTGTACATATTTAGGTAAAATTGTAGTCTCTTAGTTTAGGTAATATTATGGTGTAATTAGTATGGTACACTTACCCTAATATTTGTATTACCATAATTGTATATTTAGTATCCAAGTGGAATAAGGTTTTAGGAGTAGAATATGAATAAGATTCTCCTATTATGGAAATATGTAACTTGTATAAATACTCTTTCAATTAATGAAAATAATCAAGGGGATTATATATTTCAATTATTTTGATCCAAATTCTCATAATTTATCAAATTTTGCCCCATCTTATATTTTCACATTCGAGATTGTTCAGTCTTAGACCTACAAAAGGAGAGGAAAGGTTGAATTTTCACATCAGATGAGACACGACACTACTAAACAAATTCTCTTTTTTTCCCACGAATTTTCCGCTGAAAAATATTCACTGATTATTTCCTACTAAAGGACTGTAGGAAAAATTTAAATAATAGTGTTTTTACCGTGGAAAAATTATGAAGTTTCTCAGCATTTTAATGGGAACATGTTTCCCCCAATGCGTTTTCCCAGTGAGTTGATTCAGTGGGTATAAGGTGAAAAAATTATGTTTTATAGCATAAATTTTCCACTAAATATCAGTGGATAAAAACTGTATTTCTAGTAATGCGAATATTTAATCTCTTTATATGATCTTACGTGATCCTCATTTCATAAGCTAATTTTTAAGATTCAGTTAGGTCCAAAATCGATTTTCTTATCAAATCTATTCTCCTCTTTTATAAACTCATTATTATTTTTCCTTCTGCAGTCTCTTCATAAATACTATCAATTGCCATAAAATAGGCGAATAAAAAAAGAGTGGTGCACAGCCATCTTAAAAGAAAAACTGATCCTCACCTAAAAGAAGAAAGAAAGATCTTAGGAGCAGCCGGAAGATCTAATAGCACTTAGAAAGTATTTTGATAATAATATTTAATATATGATAATAAAAAATGTTATTGATAAATGTCTTTCTTCTCATAGTGAGATGATGTTCATTTTATAAAGAACATATATAATAATAAAAAGGTTTCTTATCTGTAATACTTTGGTGATATATTATTTAAATATTATTTTATTTTAAAAATTGTATATTTAATTTGTTAATTTTAAATAAAGATAAACTACACCCATTCAAATCCTAGGAAAAAGAAACAATCTTGATTATCTAGTATTGAATTTGAAGATGATAAATTAATCATATATAGGATATGTATTCAAGTTCAGCTATATTAATCTTAAAAAATAAACGACCCTACCATCTTTAAGTAAAAAATTTCATTAAGATGTCATTATTTCCTAATGTATAAAGTATCTTGTAATTGCAATGTTTAATTTTGCCAGTGTAAAAGCAGAGAATACTAAGGAATATAAAGAATTAGGCATGCATAAAGTATGAAATTCACTCAAATATGTCTTTGACATTTCAGAGGTTCAAATTGACAACTGTTAAGTGCATTGTATAGAAAAATGATCATGTGAATTCAACCATTTATCGTGTTGAAAGTTCAAATGCAACCATATATAGGAGTAAATGAAATGACTTCTATCTTGTAGCTCATCACTCATCAGTTTGTAGTGTAATTGGAAAATTCACCCAATCACAATTCACCAATTAAAATGTTACAACTCAACTTCTTTATTGTTCTCCTCCACACTAAATTTTTTTTCAGAATAATCATAACTTCATTACAGTTCAAAAGAATAAAATCCGTGACATGTACAATATCACTAATTAAATAAAACAGTTCGTCAAATTGATTAAAATTGTTTTATATTGGAGCAATGATAAAATAAAATTATATATGACTTAATGACTATGAAGATAGCATTGTTACTCCGTCCTCCGGGGCATAGTCCAGTGGCAAAGCTTGGGCGCTATAAGCCGCTCTGGCATGAGACAGCGTGGGTTCGATTCCCCGCAAGCACGAAGAAACTCTGCATGTTGGGGAATTTGACTTTGTCTCATTGATCAGTTGTACGCTCCCAGAAAACTGGCCACCGGAGCACATCCCGTGATTTACCTGGTAATAGTGTTGAAGGACCGGTGCTATTATATCCAGGACGTAGTCAGGCGTAAGCCTGGAGACCTGGATTATAAAATAAATAAAAAAAGCATTGTTACTCCATTGCTTAGCTGGACGACACAACTGAGAATTATTTTATCAATCAAGATTCAAGAGTGATATTATTGCATGTTTATGTTTTCTTTAAGCATTTAGTGGGCATCACCTACCAATGTGCAAAAGTCTATACAAAAATTATATGTTCATTATTCTCAATCTTATTGCAAGGGTCAACGTCAAATTTTAGGTTTATAATTTTATTTAATAAATAAATAAAAAAAGGAAAAAACCTTTGAAAAATTATTGGGCTAATGGAATACAGGCAGGCGCAAGTGAGTCAAATATATAAAGCTATATTTAAAAGGCATAAACAACTTCACCCTGTACGCGGATTGATAAAAATATATCAAAGATCAGTCACGTGATAAATACAGAGATTGAAGAATCTTCCAATGGCCGAAAACTTGCTGCCGAGTTTGGTATGCACATGCCAAGCACCATACATATTGAAGGACCAGAGTATGCTAACCACCTGGATAATTTACATCTCAACAACAACCAGATTTTGAAATATTCGGGATTTCATTTAACCCCCACGATTTTGTCCTCATAATGGTTGTAACGAGCGTGATCCATGGAGTCGATTACAATTATCTTATCCTATAAATACTACCATCATTGTACTCATCTGATTACACACATTATTTACAATGTTATGTTAAATATAGAAGATATACACGTGATATACACTTAATGTATATCACGGTTTTGTTCATATTTTTGTATAAAACGGTCCTGTCTCGGTGCATGTTTACCATGTTGGGCCAGCAGGCCCACTGCCTGCTGGCCAGTCCGTCCTTGGTCCCGATAATTCCCAAATTCACTCAATTCTCCCCAGAGTCATAGACCAGTCACTTGTAGTCAACGGGGTATTTTTAAACCAAAAAGACATTTTAATTTAAATTCTAATGTGCTTAAATCTCCTCTACCATGTAACCCTGTGTCTGCGTTAAATGACCCGAATTGGAAAATTGCTATGACCGGCGAATATAATGCTCTTATTGATAATAAGACGTGGGAGTTGGTGCCCCGTCCATCTGGTGTTAATATTATTCGGTCTATGTGGATTTTTGCTCATAAGGACAATTCTGACGGTTCTTTTGCGAGGCATAAGGCTCTTCTTATAGGTGATGGTAAGACTCAACAGATGGGTGTGGATTGTGGTGAGACGTTTAGTCCAGTGGTCAAGCCGGCTACCGTTAGCACTGTGCTCAGCTTGGCTCTTTCGAAAGAATGGCCCATTCATCAGTTAAATGTGAAGAATGTTTTCTTACATGGTGATCTCAATGAGACAATCTATATGCATCAGCCTTTGGGGTTTAGGCATCCCAATTATACTCATCATGTCTGTTTGTTGAAGAAGTCATTATATGGCTTAAGCAGTCCCCACGGGCTTGGTATAAGAGGTTTGCAGACTATGTATCGACTATTTGGTTCTCTCACAGCAGGTCTGATAATTCATTGTTCATATATCATCGTGGTTCTTCTTGGATTATATACTATTATATATGGATGATATTGCCTTGACTACCTCTTCTGATGCATTACGTCAGTCTATCATGACAATGCTCAGTTCTGAGTTTGCTATAAAAGACTTGGGGCACTTGAGTTACTTTTTGGAGATTGTTGTCACTCGTCATGCAGGTGGGTTGTTCTTATCCCGGAGGAAGTATGTAGCTGAGATCATTGAGAGGGCTGGGATGTCATCCTGTAAGTCCACTTCCACTCCGGTTGATACTAAACCCAAGTTGGATGTTACGGCTGGCTCATCTTATGAGGATCCGACCCGCTATCGCAGTCTTGCAGGAGCCCTTCAGTGTCTTACGTTCACGAGATCAGATATTACGTATGTCGTACAACATGTGTGTTTGTTTATGCATGATCCCAGGGTTGAACACATGAATGCATTCAAACACATTATTCGGTACATCCAGGGGACACTTGACTATGGCTTACATTTATATCCTTCGTCAACGTCTACACTTGTCTCGTATACAGATGCTGATTAGGGTGGCTGTCCAAACACCAGACGGTCTACATCTGGCTATTGTATGATTATTGGTAATAACTTGGTCTTGTGGTCTGCAAAGCGTCAGTCGACTTTATCACATTCTAGTGCAGAGGTCGAGTATCGAGAGGTAGCCAATGTGGTCTCTGAATCCTGTTGGTTACGTAATCTCCTATTAGAGCTTCATTGTCCTATTCTGAAAGCTACATTGGTTTATTGTGATAATGTTAGTTCCGTCTACCTTTCTGGTAATCCGGTTCAACACCAGCGCACTAAACACATCGAGATGGACATTCACTTTGTTTAAGAAAAGGTAGCTCATGGACAAGTACGCGTCTGTCATGTCCCTTCCAGGTATCAAATTGCAGACATATTTACCAAGGGTCTTCCGTCCGTACTCTTTGAAGATTTTAGGGACAGTCTCAGCGTCCGAAGACCGTCCGCTATGACTGTGGGGGTGTGTTAAATATAGAAGATATACACGTGATATACACTTAATGTACATCATGGTTTTGTCCATATTTTTGTATAAAACAGTCTGTGTCCAGTCAATTATTTTGTATAGTCCAGTCTGTGTATTACCTTAATTAGTATTGTAAACCTACCATAATTATAGGAATCTTGTACTACTAGAATAGGGTTTTGAGATTAGAATATGAATAGATTTTCTATTATGGAAAATTATAAATTGTATATATATTCTTTCATTAATGAAAATAATCAAGGAATTATTTATTTCATGTTATTTATCCTTGTTTTCAACCTATTAGATCGAAATATTCAATAAGAATTTCTTTCTTTCTTTGTTACTTCGATCCGATTATTTGTTTGGCTATTGTTGTTACATTATGTTTAGTACATTCACTTTATCAATGAATCAATCAGGTTTAGAGTAATTGTGTCGTTTGTAACCTCTATCTTATGAATTTAACTAATTCACCCAATAATTGAATTGTTTTAGGCCCAACACAACCCTCCATTTGAAAAGGATTGTGTTAAGATTTCTTCAGTGCATTTTAAAAAGAGGCTACTGAGCCCAACCTCACTTGACCAGCCAACCTCAAGGGCTGAGACGAGATCAGCCCCTGAAGTTAGAGATTTTTTTTAAAAAAAAAATCAATTAATTATATTTAAGTGTGTAAAATTTTACATTCGTATTGATGATGACTATGAATTATACCTTTATGATTATATTTGTGGTTTGTTGTTTTTGGTAATTATGTTTTTTGGTGAGTAGAATAAATGGTTTTTAATAAAAGATGAGAGAAGAAAAAATACAAAGATGATCATGGAATAACCACATAGATATAGTTCTTGCATGTTATTTTCTAAGAAACCTTGACTATTTTATTAAATAATACATCTTTTGATCCAATATGCATTCCCATGTAATAATGGTTAGCGTTTGTCGATTTTAGTATCCTTCCTCTAACTGCTGCTTTCAATATCTACAGAAACATATATGACTTTATGAAGTTTGAGCATTGTAGTAGAATATTTACTAAAATTGTGATGTTGCAGGTTACTCTTGAGTTTTTTTTATTTTTGAAATATTTCAAAATTTCTTCAATTATACCATATCATATAATCACTAACTACGCTCCAGTTTGTAGCAAAAAAATTCTTCAATTATACCATATCATATCATATCATCACTGAATGCGCTCCAATTTGTAGCCAAATTACTTTTTTTTTGTGTGTGGATTTCCCGCAAACGCACTGGTCTTTAATTTTTTCCCTTCATATTTGTGGTCTTTAATTTTTACTCATGCTATTTATTTTATGAAAATATCAAGATCTACTTCGCATGGCATAGTCATGTATAATATTTTTCTTCGAAAACTTAAATTTTGCCTCGTGCGGCATAAATTATGAGAAATTAAGTTATGCGGCATAGTTTTATAGTAATTTTTCAAATTATGTCGAGTGTTGAAAATTATGCCTTATTCGGCATAGTTTGTGTGGATGTTATGATACATGTGTTGAAATTAACCGCTAATTATGTCCGCCGAAATCTGAATTTTTGTCTTTTTCATATTATGTTGAGTGTTAGACACTTATGCCTTATCCAGCATAATCTGTGGTTGCGTATGATACATATACCGAAGATAAACACTAATTATGCCACGCCAAAAATAATAAAGGACAAAAATTAAAGAACTCAAATTAAATGGGAAAAACCACCCACCACCCTAAAATAGAACATTTGTGCGAATGACCCCAATTTAAGTTCGGCTTGTGAGGCCGGTGTTAATTAACTTAATTTTGATTGAAGGGTCAGCCCTTTTAAGCCCGTGATCTTGGGTACCGCTGGGCTGGCATTTTAAAAGCCTATCGGTAGAAAGGACTAACTCGTCCTAGCCCATTTGAGTCTTTGGTTCGTGAAGCTAGGCTGGGCTGGCCCAACTCATTTTGAACCTTTACCGGGTCAGTGGCATGTATTCCCTATTTTGTGCTGGTCTTTTATGTTTGTCCTTCGTAATAAATATTTTTTTTGCGGGATATAAGTTTCGATTGCTAAAGGGCATAAAATTAAAGATCAGCCCATTTGAAGGGAAGTTTGTGCAATTAAATAAAATAGTATTCTAAAAGCTCAAGTTGACTCATCACACTCACCCGCGGGATATGACACCATTTTAATGTAAAAAATTCACAAACACTCACATTTAAAATTGTTGTTTGAAAATAAGTCAGGGTACCAAAGTTCATCGATATTTGGCCAACTTTTATGCGGAAGTATTACTTTGATTGTTTTTGTTTTTAAATATTACTTGGATAAAACTACCTCTAAAACTCCTATGCTTTGCCAAAATATAACAACACGACTGCAAACTACAGAACATTATTATGAAATTTTAAATAGTAAAAATCAAAACTCCAAGAGATTCTTTTAATAGACCTATGTTATCTATTTCGAATAAGTAAAATCATCAATTATATATATAAAACTTTGAAGCTATATTTTACTTATATTCGTACACAGTTTTTTTACCTCAATAAAAGATTAAAATGTGTATTGAAGGGATTACTTTAAAGTATTATGGATAAAAAGGTTATATAAAACTTGAAAGACCGTGTATATTGGCCGTGTATATGGCCTATATTTACTTACCATATTATTAGAATTCTTCTACATGTATAATTATGGTATTAGTCTTGTATTAGGAAAATGTAATATTTTTGTATTAGGAAAATGTAGATTTAATTTTCATAATTACATACTGTATATCATGTATATAAACTCTTTCATTAATGAAAATAATCAGAATTATTATCTTTCATGATATCAGCAGTTTAGGCAAAAAATTTCCTTCTCCAAAATCCTTTGCTTCCGCCGCCTTACTTCTTGGCCGTTGGCCGTACCTACACCTCCCCTCCCTTCCATTTTTTTTCTTTTCCAAATCCTCAATTCTCCTCTTGTTCTTTCATCATGTCTACCACAAAGAACACATTTCATCCTGCCCTTGCAGTCTCCAATATCAAGAACAACATCCCTATTGTTCATGAGATGGAAAACGTCAAATATGCGACGTGGGCAGAACTGTTTAAAATTCACGTCCGGTCTAATAAAGTCCTCCATCACATCGTCCCACCGGCGAAAGGCAAGGAAAAGGTGCCTTCCACGGATGATGAAATTGAGATGTGGGCAACTCTTGATGCTACGGTCCTTCAATTGATCTATTTCACCATCTCTATGGACCTCTTACAGACAATTATTGAACCCAACGCTACGACAATGGAAGCTTGGAATAGGTTGCGTGATATATTCCAAGACAACAAAAATTCTCGTGTCGTGACACTTGAGCAGGAATTCTCCCACATAAATATGGAGGATTTTCCGAATGCCTCAGTCTATTGTCAAAGGCTCAAGTAGTTGTCGGATCAACTAAAAAATGTTGGTGCGCCTGTCACTAATAATCGTATAATTCTTCAAATAGTTGCAAGCCTCTCTGAGGCGTATAATGGCGTTGGAACTCTCCTTCGTCAAAGCAATCATCTCCCACCGTTCTACCAAACATGTTTCATGCTCACCTTAAAAGAAGCATGATTGGCTAAAAAGGTGGTTACCGGAGCCAATTCCGCCATGATGGTGGCCACGTCCCGCGAAACTGATGACTCTTAATCATTCTCCAAAAATTATGGTTAAAACCGTAACAACGGGGGTGGCAAAAAGGGTCAAAATCGTGGGAAAAATCGCGGTGGACGTGGCGGTGGCAAGGGCGGTGGTAGTGGTGGCGGCAGTGGCAGACGGTCAACCGGCGACAGTGGCGGTCAGCAGGGGACCAGGCCACTGTATCCTTGGCAGTCTTGGGCCGCTAGGCAGTGGCCCTGGGCCATGTCTTGGGCCAACGGGCAGTGGCCCATCTCGGCCCCCTCCCCCTTTTCCTTCAAATTGAGCCACTGGATAGAATAGGCCCACTGGCCAAAACAGGCAGCAGGCTGGCTTGCTTGGGCCACGGTCGTAGCAAGCTGGCTTGCTTGGGCCTCGGCCTCAGCAAGCCATCGCTACAGCGGGCCCAGCCGCAGCAGTCCCAACCCACACGGATATCAAGGCAGCAATGCATATACTTAGATTAAATCTCTCGGATGCAAATTGGTAGATGGACACCGGTGCTACTTCTCACATGACGTCCGCACCAGGTAATCTCTCATCTTATTTTAATTTGAGCAAAAATCGTGGCATAATTGTTGGTAATAGTAATTCAATTCCATTTCGTGGTTATGGTCATACAAATTTATCTCCCCCGAACCCACCTTTATCCTTGAAAAATATCCTTCATGCTCCTCAGTTAATTAAAAAATTGGTGTCTGGTCGAAAATTTACAACTGATAATTGGGTTTCTGTTGACTTTGACCCTTTTGGATTTTCTATGAAGGATTTCACGATGGGGATAACTCTAATGAGATGTAATAGTCGGGGCGAGCTCTATCCAATCACCTCCATCAACACCACTACCACTAATCACGCCACACCATTAACGTTTGCCGCTTTAGCACCTTCCTTGTGGCATCCGCGTTTGGGTCATCCGGGAGCGTATGTTATTTCCTCTCTTAAAAATAATAGAGTGTAATAGTACGCGTAGTACTAATGTTTGTCCTTCTTGTCCGCTTGGGAAACATGTTAGATTACCGTTTGTAGCCTCTAATTCTAGTACTTTAATGCCATTTGATATTATTTATAATAATTTGTGGACATCTCCCGTTTTGAGCTATTTGGGCCATTGTTATTATGTGTTATTTTTAGATGATTATTCTAATTTTTTATTCTCCTTTCGGTTGTCTAAAAAGTCTCAAGTTTATTCCACATTCGAATCATATAAAGCATTCATCCACACCCAATTTGAACGGGAAATTAAAAACATTCAATGTGATAATAGAAGAAAATTTGATAATGGGTCGTTTAGGGAATTTTGTAATTCTAATGGCATATCTTTTCGGTTTTCTTGTCCTCATACGTCCTCACAAAATGGAAAAGCCGAAAGAAAAATTCGTACCATTAATAATATTGTTCAGACATTACTAGCCCATGCTTCATTACCACCTTCATTTTGGCATCATGCATTACAAATGGCTACTTACCTTCTTAACATACTCCCTAGCAAAGGATTAGCATACCAATCTCAACTAAAAATTCTTTATCATAAAGATCCTACGTATTCTCATCTTAGGGTGTTTGGGTGTTTGTGCTATCCTCTCTTCCCATCCACTACAATTAACAAACTTCAAGCCCGTTCTACCGCTTGTGTGTTTTTGGGTTATCCGTCTAATCATCGTGGTTACAAATGTTTTGATTTATCCTCTAATAAAATTATAATTAGTCGCCATGTTATTTTTTATTAAACCCAATTTCCGTTTGCTAAATTGTATAATTCCATATTTAATTTTTATAATTTTTTGGATGATGGGCTCTCACTGTATGTGGTCCACCATTGGGCATGGCCCACACACTATCCTTCGGTCCAACTGACACCGACAGGCCCACTGCTTGTTGGCCCACTTCCTGATTGTGTTCTCGATCTGCTAGTAGGCCCACTGCCTGTTAGCCCAATTCCGTCTCCTAGAGTATCTTGGCCAGCAGGCCCACTGCCTACTGGCCCGCTGCCTCGGTCCACCTCCGTCAGTCCAGTCCAATCCCATGATGTCCCTACACCTTCCATTTCGAGTCAAAGGCCCATTACTCGTAGCCAACGGGGTATCTTTAAATTGAAACGACATTTTAATCTAAGTTCTACTGTCACTAAATCACCCCTACCACGTAACACCCGTGTCTGCCCTTCATGACCCGAATTGGAAAATGACCATGGATAATGAATATAATGCTCTTATTAAAAATAAGACGTGGGAGTTGTGCCACGTCCGCCTGGTGTTAATGTGATTTGTTCTATGTGGATTTTAACTCATAAGAAAAAATCTTACGGGTGTTTTGAGAGACATAAGGCCCGTCTTGTAGGTGATGGCAAAACTCAACAGGTTGGCGTGGATTGTGGAGAGACATTTAGTCTCGTGGTCAAACCGGCTACCATTCACACTGTTCTCAGTCTGGCTCTCTCGAAAGCATGACACATTCATCAACTAGATGTGAAAAATGCTTTCTTACACTGTGATATCTAGGAAACAATATACATGCATCAACCCTTGGGTTTCAGAGACCCCGATCATCCTAACCATGTCTGTTTGCTGAAAAAGTCCTTATATGGGCTAAATAGACCCTTGGGCCTGGTACAAAAGGTTTGTAGATTATATGTCTACTATTGAGTTTTCTCATAGCATGTCTGATCATTCTCTGTTCATCTATCGTCGTGGTACTTCTATGGCATACATTATGTTATACTTATATGTGGATGATATTATATTGACTGCCTCATCTGATAAACTGCGTCAGTCTATCATGTCTCTTCTCAGCTCCGAATTTGCTATGAAAGACTTGGGGCCTTTGAGTTATTTGTTGGGTATAGATGTAACTCGTCATGCAGGTAGTCTATTTATATCACAAAGGAGGTATGCAGCTGAGATTATTGACCGGGCTGACATGTCATCCTGTAAGTCAACTCATACTCCGGTTGACACTAAACCGAAGCTGAGTGCTAATTCTAGCACACCTTACAAGGATCCCTCCCACTATCGCGGTCTTATAGGGGTTCTTCATTAGCTTACATTCACGAGGCCCGATATTTCTTATGCAGTGCAGTAGGTGTGTTTATTTATGCATGATCGGACGAACACATGCATGCTCTCAAATGCATTGTGCGTTACATTCAGGGCACTCTTGATTATGGTTTGCACTTATATCCATCCTCCGTATTTACTCTCATGTCTTATACAGATGTTGATTGAGGTGGATGTCCAGATACCAGAGTGCCCTGTATGTAATGCACAATGTGTTTAAGCGCATGCATGTTCTCGTCCCTCGGATCATGCATAAATAAATACATTTGTTGTACTTCATAAGTAATATCGGGCCTCGCAAAAGTAAGATATTGAAGAGCCCCTGCAAGACTGTGATAGTGGGAGAGATCCTCATAAGGTGTGCTAGATTTAGCACTCAGCTTCGGTTTTGTATCAACCAAAGTAGGAGAGGACTTACAGGATGACATGTCAACTCTCTCAATAATCCCAGCCGCATACTTCATCTGTGATAAAAAAAATAGACCACTTGTATGACGTGTGACAACTATACCCAAAAAATAACTCAAGGGCCCCAAGTCTTTCATAGAAAATTCAGAACTGAGATGAGACATGATCGACTTGCGCAGTTTATCAGAAGAGGCAGTCAATATAATATCATCCACATATAACAAAATGTATGCGAGAGAAGTACTATGACGATAGATGAACAGAGAATGATCAGACATACTGTGAGAAAATCCAATAGTAGACACATAATCTGCAAACCTCTTATACCAAGCCCGATGGGCCTGCTTAAGCCCATACAAAGACTTCTTCAGCAAACAAATATGGTTCGGACGATCGGGGTCCCTGAAACCCAAGGGCTTATGCATGTGTATTGTTTCCTTGAGATCACCATGTAAGAAAGCATTTTTCACATCCAGCTGATGAATGTGCCATGCTTCGATAGAGCCAGACTGATAAAATTGTGAATGGTTGCCGATTTGACCACCGGACTAAATGTCTCTCCACAATCCACACCAACTTGTTATATTTTGCCATCACCTACAAGACAGGCATTATGCCTCTCAAAACAACCATTAGATTTTTCCTTATGAGTAAAAATCCACATAGAACGAATGACATTAACACCAGGCAGACGGGGCACTAACTCCCACGTCTTATTTTCAATAAAAGCATTAAATTCATCATTCATGGCCATTTTCCAATTCGGGTCATGAAGGGCAGACACTGGGTTACATGACAATGGTGATTTAGTGACATTAGAATTGAGATTAAAATGTCTTTTAGGTTTAAAAATTCCCCGTTAACTACGAGTAACGAGCCCTTGACTCGGAATAGAATTGGACTGGACTGGGGTCGGCGTTGGACCGTCTCGGGACTAGACCGAACTAGACGTAGGAGACTGGGTATCTGGGCCAACTTAGTCGGCTTTTCGTTTATTGAAGCCAAATCAAGTATAGTATAAATTTTTCAGTTTGGTTTGACTTTTTCGGTTTGGTTTTTTAGTTTTTTACAAACCTAATGATATTTCTCACTTTATTTCTCCTTTTTTTCAATTCAGACACAAAAATTTCCTTGTTTTCCAATTTTATAATCCTTTATTATTATTTTATTGTGGTAGCAACACTTATTTTGAATTATGAAAAAAATGTCTTAAGATCTATAAACTTTAATTAGGTGAATAACGTTAAGAATAAATACAGTATAGGTAAAATTCATAGTTGTCTCTTTATATAAATGGTCATTCGCATTCGCCTTTCTTGGGATAGTCTTTAATTTTTTATCCTCAAATAGCTGATCTTTAATTTTTGCCCTTCAACACTTTAGTATCCTTTGTTAAAGAGGATTTTAAACGTTCATTAATACCTCAATTTTTTTATTCTCGGTGAATATCAATTGCTCTTTAAGGTGAGTTATTTAAGCTTCTTTTCTTAAAACCTAAATCTAATCCTTCATATGGAGAGTTAGTTCAACGTATCTTTGTCAATAATGAATTGGAATGGTTATGAAAAATTAAACGTAAGTATAGGACAACTAAATTATTTTTTAAGTCCTAAATTAGGACTTTTTATATAGCTAATTAAGGAAAGATTTAATAACTAAATTTTAATTGATTTCGAAGTCTTAAATTAAGAAAAATAATTAACAAATTATCAAGAATTTAAGCCAAACATACATACCTAGAGCAAATAGGTGTTGTTGATGTCTTATTGAGAAGGGTGATAGAATCATAAAAGAATAATCGGTGACTCTATCACGCTTCTCATATAGAGTTTCAGACATTGAAGTGTGATTTCTTGTGTTGCAATCATAATTATTCAATACTCAATATCTCTATATATATAACAGGGAGACACCTCAAATATGATAATTTTTTATATATAATAGAAAACACCTCAAATATGGTAATTTTTCATAACCCTATCCTTGTTGCATTAGGAATACAGAAAGGTTTCCTTCAAAATATAGTCATTTATGATTAAGGGCCTTACAAATTAAATATGATTCACGTAATTTATACACTTGCCCTTCTTCCACAAAAATTAATAATAATAAATAAGAAATATATTATAATGGAGTAATAAATTATGACATTATATTTTTTGGATTAAGGAAAATATACCATATCAGCTATTGGAAAGTTCTTCTAATTTTAGAATTTATTTTCTCCAAAAGATCGTATTTCCAATTAGGATTAATCCATTTGAGTTCTTCACGTATTATTTTCTACCTTATTTTAATAGCAAAATAAAAAGAACCTTTTTTCTCGAGAAGCCAAGTCACTGTTTAAAATCTAACCGTAACTGATAATTCAACCGCAAAATAAGGTTATTGACTTATTGGTATTGAGTTATCAAATCAACGGTTGCAGAATGTGTGGAATTTTATAGTTAACGGCTTATCGATATGGATGCGATTTGCTCAATTTTCTTATCTGATTAGCCGTAAACCCGTTAAGAACTACTATAAAATTTCATGCCCAGCCTATGTATATATATACAGTCATCTTCAAAAATCCTAAAGCACATTAGATGTTTGTTGTTGGAACCAAGCTATGTCTTTAAATATCTCCCTTATACCTCAGAAGAGTTCACACAACAAAAAGATGGCCTAATTATAGCCATAATTTCTCATGAAGATAGAGCAGCATTCTGCTCACTGTTTTAAACATAATTTTGAAATCAGAAGGTGAAATTATATCACACAAAATAGCAGAGGTAGGATGCCATTTTTCTTCTAATGAATATTTGATCGTGCATGTATTTCTTTTTCTGTTAGGCTTCGCACTTCTATTTATTGGATGATTTTTTTCCAACTTACAGTGGGACGTGGGTTGCAACAATATAAATTTATTTGTGAAGGTATTATTAATTTAACCGATAATCTCTAATCCGATACTGAACCAATCGATAGCTTATCGGTTCGCTAGCAGATTATTACATTTAAAAGCCGATAACAGATAAGCCGAACCGTTATGTATGATTATCTACCCGATCCACCCGATAAGCAACCCTAGAAGCCACAACAAATTGACGAAAGGGGAATCTTAGTAGTTCAGTTGGTTGACTACCTGAACTTTCACCTTGTTGGTGAGGGTTCGATTCCCCACCGTGTAATCTCCTACCCTTTAAAAGGGCAGCTCGGTGCACTAAGTTCCCGCTATGGGCGGGGTCCGGGGAAGAGCCGGACCACAAGGGTCTATTGTACGCAGTCTTACCTTGCATTTCTGCAAGATGCTATTTCCACGGCTTGAACCCGTGACCTCCCGGCCACATAATAAAAAAAGTTTTAAATTTTTTTTGACAAAAGTCCATCGTAAGAATCTAAATGAGATTTGCTAACAAGTTTAAGGGGATGTCGATGTATTAAGGCCTCATTTTTTCATTAAGATTAAATCATCTAAATTTGAATGTATGTCTGAATCATTAAGATATTATATCTACTGCACAATGAATAATTAACGCCTCATTTATTTGCACTTAATGGGGTCTGGACCGAATGATTAAGATCTCAACAAGTGCATATTTTTTAAGAAAAACTCTTAATAGGTCTGAAAGCCTCCTATTCAGTCACATCTGTGAAAAGGTTATTCAGACTTCAAATCTCTGCCCTTTTTTTCCTCGCACAAGTCACGCCCCAATTTTTTCTTTCTGCAAAAGAAATTCACGTCTTCTTCCACCTATCTCTTGACTTTGTTTACTTCATTCCAGTTGCTTTACACTGAGAAATATTTTTCTGATAGGAGCGGAAGATTCAGAGTGTACCTCTTCCAAAGATGAAGCCCTAATTTTAAAATAAAAAATCTATTGAATATATGAGACGTCGAAAGCCTAATTGAGGCCTAAAAATGATTGAAACGATGAATAAGCAGCTTGGACAGTAAGAGGATGCAAAGAAGGGACATTCGAACGGCACAATCTTATGGAGGGATGTGAAAGCACTATGATCTCTTCCATGGGAGGAGAAGAAATAGAATGAATTGTAATCATTTTTGTTGCAATTTCTTTAAAAAAAATTGTGATTGCTGTAACAACAATTTGTTTTTATTGATATACATGTAATTTTTATAAATTTCTATTGTTTAAATTATGATTTTCTCTATATTTCATTGATATAATAATTAATTACTATTTTATTTTCAGTTGTATATCTAATATGTTTAAATATACATAAACTATACACATTCAGATACTAGAAAAAACAAACAGTATTAGTCATTCAGTGTTCATATCTAAATGCAACATCTTAATATTCACATGTGTATTCAGATTCAGACATCTTAATCTTAATGAAAACAAATGGCTCCTAAGACTATTTTTAACATCTGAATATGCATAATTTATATATTTGTAAACATAATAAATATATAATTAAAATAAAAAGTAATTAAATATTAAAAATAACAATTAAATGGATTTTATTTTATGTGATTAAAAAAATAAAATATTCATGTTCGCTAGTAATGATGAAAATGGTTTGTAGTGGTGGTGGTAATGATAGTTGGTGTTAGTGGCTAGTAATGGTGGTGGTGATAGTTGTGATGGTCGAAATGGATTGTGTTGTAGTGACGAACGCGATGGTGGTGGTTCAATGTGATGGTAGAGTTGGTTGATGTTGTAGTTGCGGCTGAAGAATATGTGGTGGTTGATGACGGTGTGTTGGTGGTAGTTAGAGGCGTTGCTAGTTGTGATGGTGGAGGTAGTTGGTGTAGGGATTGGCCATAGTGATGGTAGTGGCTAATAATAGTTGTGGCAGCAACGATTACAATAGTGGCGGCAAATGATAGCGACTGACAGTAATTGATATCAAATTACAGGTGAAATGTCAGACAAGGGAAAGCTGGGAACTGGATCTTAGATCCTCGCGTAAAAAGACATAGTATATAAATATGGAATACGAAGTATTTGAGTGTCCATAATGTATAACAATGATTTGCTTGTATTGAGACATAATAATTGATATTGTCACATGAAACAATTTTGGATAAATATTAATTATAAAGAGCAATTTACTAATATATTTCACATTCTATCCCTTATTTAATTATTTCAATAAATAAACCATACAATATATCTTGTGTGAGATTTTATGTTAAGAATAGGCTTGAGTGTTGAGTCAAGCGAGCCTGAGCCGAGCTTATTATAACAACGATCAAATTCAAGCTCAATCGAGCTTGTAATAGTACCGACCCGAACCTAACCGAGCTTGAGTCGATTCCGCATAGTGCCATACCATTAGAAAAGATTAAACGTAATAAATTGATTGATTATGAAAACTATAAGCACTACTACTCTAAATTATAATTTCATACAAGTGTGATTGGGTTATATACATTATTAGTTTTAATTATATTTTGAATTTAAATGAGGTTAACTTAATATTACAAATAAATAGAAATTTCATGCTAAAAGAAGGTACTATAAATTTTAAAAATTAGTACAATACTAAATTTCCTTAGTTTTTAAATTCTAAATTTTTTAATTATATTCTGTGCCACCCATATAATCTTAAGTAACGATGTGTATATATTTTTGGGCAAATGTGCAAATGTGCAAATATACCCCTCAACTTTGCGATTTAGAACAGATATATTTCCCGTTATAAAAGTGTTGGATATATACTTCTGCCGTTATAAAATGGTGCAAATATACCCTTTTTGCTGACGAATTTTTTTTTAAATTGTTTATCTTATTTTTGAATTAAAAAAATGTCACGGGGCATTAAAAAAAGTCTATCCATTTTTTTAGTAGACATATTTCTCTAAAGTCACATGGTAATTTTTGTTCTTGGTGGGTCTTTCTGATTAGTTTTAAAAAATGGGAAAACTTTTTTTTTTTAAAGTCACAGACATATTTTTTAAAATAAATCTGACCCGATTCACCAGAAAAAAATTACCATGTGGCTTTAAAAAATATGTCTACTAAAAAAATGGTAGATGCTTTTAGAGACACTTTTTTTAATCAAAAAATAAGCTAAATGGTTTTTTAGAAAATTTCCCAACAACGAAAATGGTATATTTGCACCATTTGTGTAACGAAGGAAGTATATTTGCACCATTTTGTAACGACATGGGTATATATCCACCACTTTTATAATGGGGTATATCTGCTTTAAATCGCAAAGTTGAGAAGTATATCTGCACTTTTGTCCTATATCTTTTAATTGTATTGATTCAATTAAAAAGGTCTAAATTACAAATTTATTATAATAATTATTAAACCGACATATTACTAATTTGATTAACCTTAACGAATGAATTTCCAAATTGTCCGATCCGCCGGACCCTAACACTATTCTCAATCATGCCTTAGAGTTCCACCTGCTAACTTTAAAGGAACCTGTATATAATGCTCTTTAATGTCACATGGCATAAACCCCCTCCCTCCCCCCTCCCCCCTCCCCCCTCATGGTTCAACTTGAACACTGATGGTTCTTTCAAAAATTGTTCTTAAAGTGGTGGCATTGCAGGTGTCTTCAGAGACCACAATGGGAATTGGATAGTAGGTTTTCGGCAAAAATGCTACGCTAACTCACCACTTTATGCAGAATTACTGGCTATGGAAAAAGGGTTACAAATTGCAAATGATCGCAATATTTACCCTTTGGAGCTAAAACTGTTGGATATACTATTGTAAAGCAGTACGGAAAGTAAATAACTATTACAAGTGTTCGAAAGGATAAACTAATAGGCCAATGTTGAGAACTCCCGCAAGCTTGTTGTGTCTTGAATCTTGATAACCTGAAATCAAGAAACACTAAATCTGGATGGTTACAACGTTGTGTGTTGAGTCGAGTGATTGCACTCTGTCCTTAAGACAAGATTGCCCCGTATATATATTTTTACGGTAGCGGACAATAGTCTCCCAAGATAAAACAACACTTTAATCTCAACGCTACAAAGCAAATAGATTGAGTCTGACGAAGAAAACAAATACGAATCGACTTGCTGAAGAAATGGAAAAGGAAGGAAGAGTTTCTGTTTTCTCTTCTGTTTTGTCTCTGTGTATATAATGTGTCTCTGTTGTGTATAACTTGTGTATATGGGTGTCTTTCCTCACTGTTTTTCAACACTGTTTTGCTATCTTTTTCATCACTGTTTCGTGTCTGTTAGTGCTGCATAATTGAGCCAAAAGGCATCAATATATAGCATGGAGGAGGGACCCCTCAACTGCCACAAACAAGGCTGTTAATAGCCATTAGTGAGGGATGTTAATGGCAGGTTTAATGCCATTAGTGAGGCTGTTCATGGCCTTGAAGGAGGGCTGATTATGGTCATTGAAGGAGGGCTGTTTATGGAGGAGTTAACAGCCAAGTAATGGCTGGTTAATGCTCCAAAAAACAACCCAAACGGTAGGCAGAACGTTTCTGCCTTCCGTCACTCCCAAAATCAACTTTTCAGAAACTCTAGGACCAAACTGTAAATATTAAGCAATTTGGAGTCCAAAAAGATAATATCAGAAAGTCCCCACATCCCACATCCCACAGCCCGATCCCGGACCGGACGGAAAGGGCGGGCGGCGGCGGCGCGCGTGTGGTCTTAGCCTTGAACCCAAGCACATCTAGGTCTTCCCTCCTTTAAACACATGGGATACCCCTTGGGGTACCAAACCCTTTACCACTTTAAAGACTTATAAAGAGAGCAATTCTTCCTTTTTCCACCGATGTGGTAGATTTGTCCCACACCATATTTCCATGCTTCAAACACCTTACTTCGTGGACCAATATCTCTTTCATTTCTCAACGAAATTTGACGATTCTTTGCCCTACGGTCATCTACTCACTTAGTAGATTATGCATGTGAGAAGAGACAAAGCCTCCAACATGCGAAACACTAGTGTTTAATTCATTAAATATGGGTGGACGCACCTCCCCGCCAAAGGCAAATTTTCAACAAAAACTCGACAGCACTGATGTCATTAACATCATATTCAATGGTAATGAATTATATTCTAATATAGTTTTTTTTTACAGATGGTTGATAATCCTGTTGGATATGTAAAGCACGTACGAGAATAATAAATAACTATTACAATGATTGAAAGGATAAACAACAAAGAGGAAAATAACAAGTTGTCAATATTTTCCGTCACTCCCAAAATTAACTTTTAAAAAGATAATATCAGAAAGTCCCCACAGCCCACAGCCCGTGACCCGTGACCGAGCCCGGACCGGACGGGACTGGCGGGCAGCGGCGCGCGTGTGGGCTTAGCCTTGAACCCAAACACATCTAGGTCATCCCTCCTTTAAACACATGGGATACCCCTTGGAGTCACAAACCCTTTACCACTTTAGAGACTTATAAATAGAGCAATTTTTCCTTTTTCCACCGATGTGGTAGATTTGTCCCACACCATATTTTCATGCCTGTTAGACTAGTCTCAAACCAGCTTGACCAACCGCGTCCTTGAAACCATGTTTGGGACATGTATCACCTCCTTTTAGAGTGATCCCATTTCCTGAAGTCCTATTGAGGACAATCTCTCCAACCCCTTCTACTTTAGAGGTGGCGTTGTTTCACATGAACAACTTCTTGCCCGTGGTTAGGGCGTAACCGGATCATATGTGATCTGGATACTCTGGCCCACTCTAGTTGCTTTGGCAGACTGAGTGTCCAATTTCTTTTCTGCCTTTCTTTTGGCCTTCTGATCATTTAAGACCTGGAACTATGGCACACCTCACTAGGTGTCTTGTACTTTTCTGCCTTTCTTTTGACATTCAGATCATTTAAGACCTGGAACTATGGCCTACCTCACTAGGTGTCCAATATCATCCTATCAACTGAATTTTGGCCCACTCCAGTCGTCCGTAGACTTTGTACGACTGAGTGTCCAATATCATATTATCAAATGAATTCTGGCCCACTCCAGTCGCTCGTAGGCTTTGTACGACTGAGTGTCAAATATCATCCTAAACGAAGGATCTCCTGTCAAATAGTGTGACAGGTTCAACGACTTAAGAAAAACCATTAGCTTTTTTTTGTCTTCTTTCTTTGAGATTGGTGCCCAGACAATTCCTGGCTCTTACTTAAGAGTGGTAACAGTTTTCGCACAATCAGTGGATCTCTCTCCTTCGTATGTGCGAACATACTTTACACATTGTTAATAATTATACCCAAAAGAACGAATCTTTTAAATTTTATTTACAATAGTCAAATCTTTAACCGGGAAGGAAGGAGATTCAATATATAATTTTAGAGTGTAGGGAATATAAGTTTTTAATGAAAACACTTTCATATTTTTAGCCTTGCTTTACACACTTTTATTTAGATATTAACTAAACACATTATTGATAAGGAAGGATGATTAACTTAGACCTTTTGGATTCTGGCCCACTTCAGTCAGACTGAGTGTCCACATCCACCTTACCATAATTCAGATACTTTGTCTGGGACAGATATAGGCCTTTTGCTACATGATAGAACATCATCTCCAACCTTCTTCTCTTGTCCCAGTTGACATCCTCAACCTCTCGTGGGCGCTTGTTTCCACCACCCTCGGGAGTGGTGACACCAACTTGTCCTTGATCTTTAGCCGTACTAGCATGACTATCAATAGTATCTTGAAGCTCAGCATCAGATCCAGAGATTCCACCTTTGACGAAAATAGATTTGTAACTGTCGTCAAAGAGAGAATCAAAACTTAAAAGAGGGCTATATTTGAAAGCACGGTTGTTGACAGAGACAATGTTTGAACTGTTAATAGAAATGTCAACCGAACTGTTTTCAAGAAGAAAACCACAGCCAGATTTGGGACCATATCTACTGGCAGACATCTTTCGAGCACTAATACAATCTTGTCTTAAAATTGTTGGATATGTAAAGCACGTACGGGAATAGTAAATAACTATTAAAGTGATCGAAAGGATAAACAACAAAGAGGACAATAACAAGTTGTCAATATCTTGATCTTGAATTGAAACTTCAAATATGGAACTTGTAATCGGAAATACAAGAACATGAACTTCTACACTTGTGGCTTGTAGATCCGCTGAGAATACGAACGGTTAGAGTCCTTTGTCTGTTAAGTTAACACCTGAAACACTTAGCAACCAATTAGATAAACACAACACCACCGGCTGAGTCGAGAGATGACTCTCTGTCTTTAAGACAAGATTGCCCCCATAAATAGGCTTTACGAAAGTGTGGACAATAGTCTCCCAAGATGAAACAGCAAACTATCAAGTGTGCAAAGCCTACACAAATGACACGAATAATGAAGATTGCTAAGAGAAAGATTGATATTAGAAAAATCTGATCTCTTTGTGGTGTTGTTAACTTGTTTTTCTGTTCATGATCCTCTATAGAATTGAGTCAAAGGCCTCAATTTATAGGTGTGCAAGATGACATTTCAAATCCCCCATAATGGCATTCAATTGCCATGTAATGGATGACATTTAACCCCCAAGTAAAGCAGTAACATAATGGTCCAAGTAATGGACACTATTGGGTGGATTCAATGCCATTTAAACCACCTCAACAGCCAAACCTTTTGGATTCCGTCGAGCAAACACTGACTGGGAAGCACCGCAGCTCTGCAGCATTTAGCGTCGCGGCGCTCCACCGCCGCTGCCCAGTCCGGTCAGCGCCGCGTCCCTTCTCGGCTCCGCGGTTCGACTCATACCATCTTACACCTTGCACAATCCTTCATTCGTTCACCAACGTGGAACACTTGTCATTTAGCAAATAACTGTCCATCATTCTATGTCTCAAACATTTCACTGACGTATCAATATCTCTTTCATTAACGAAATTTACGATACTTGGCACTAAGATTGCACGTGTGTGGAAACGACAGTTCCGACTTGCGGGGCCCCAATTGTTCGAGTCATAAATAATGAGATAAATTTAATTCCACGTTAGTAAATTTCCAATAAATCCCGGGGAAGAAAACATCGGCGAGAAACTCTCAAATGCGACATAACTTCAGGAAAGAAAATCAAATAGCCCATATGATGGCGAAGGAAACTTCCAACAAGTCCAAGTTTAATAGAATTAAAATATTTCCTAGGTCTCCTGTGTTTTTATTAGAGCTCCTAAAGCTCGATAAAAGTAGTACTGTGATTTGTGTTAAAATAATCAAGAAAAATATTAGTCATCTCCTTGCCAGTTTAGGAAATTTAAGTGTCTTAAATGACACCATGTTTTGTAATGTTATGAACTCCTAAATATTATATTACAATATAAGTATAGTTATCTGTCTTTCAAAAAACAAAACGAATGAATTTCAATTTCAAAAGAATAAATAAAAAGGTCAAACAGAGAACACAAGAAATTAATAATGACTTTTTTAAAATGGCACAATTATTAAATATCCCCAAAATACGACATGTTTTATTCGAGCAATTGTATATTTGTTGCAATATTATATATCTAGTTTTTCTTAATATATATATATAATGCTCATTTTACCCTAATTTTATATTTTCTTTAGGAAAAAAGTTCAAATATGTCATCGAACTATCAAAAATGACTCATTTATGCTGTTCGTCAATAGCTGGCTCACTTATGTCATCCTTGTTATCAAAATGGCTAATACATGTCATTTTTATTAACACCTATTTTACAATATCATATTTCATTAAAGTTAAATTGGCATGGATGAGCCATTTTGGTAACAACGATGACATAAATGAACCAAATTATTAACGATTGGCATAAATAAGTCATTTTCGATAGTTCGATAGCATATTTGAGTTTTTTCTCTATTCTTTATTTTCCTAACTTGTCCCTCCATTTCAATTTGTTTATTTTAGTTCGACTTGACAAGAGATGTAAAAATTAATATGACTTTTAAATTTGTGATTTTAAACTAAAAAAATGTAGTTTTACTCTGTTGAATTATTTTTAATATTCTACCAAGTGTTTTAGGTTAGTAATATTCGGTTAATCACATGCACTGATTTGGAGTGCCACGTCAGATTTCAGGCAATAATTTCAAGAATCTCACCAAGTTTGGTTTTGTGTCATGCATGCGTCAGGGTTAAGGCGGTGGTGCAAGTATATACTTGAAGAATAATACAATATTCATGTGATATTTTTTTTTCTTTTTCCAATCCAATGAGTACATGAATGAAATATTTGAGAATCGAACTAAACAATGTCTCCTTAGTTCCTATTTCCAAGTAAAATTGGGATTCCTACAATCTCCCATCATAGTACCTATATATACGTTCCCTTTAGAAGGGGCAGACATATCACATATTCCTCCTTAGAGAGTGACGAGAAGAACGGAGGGCGAGATGTGACGTCGCCGGATTCCGATTGAGGCGAGAGAGTGGAAGAAAGAGAGAGTGAAAGAATCGTACCCCTCAGTTGTTAGTCTGCATGGTGCAGTAGTTCCGGTGGAGTGTCCGCCAATGGTGTGTAGGGGTAGGGGTGGGGGTGGGGGTGGGGTGGGAATTGTTAACTTGTGTTCAGAGACTTGAGAGAAAGGGGGAAGAGAGAAAGTTATGAAAAAGAACTTAGAAAAATATTAAAAAGTTATAATTTTTTGTCAAATATACAGGTGTAGGCACGTGCACTTCACTCTCCATATGACTGACAATTTCACCCGAACCCGATGGATATCCGATCCATTTGACCCGATTATATGCACGAAAATTCGACAAAACATGAATTTTAATAGGGTGAGGATGGATCAGGTCGGATTCGGGTGAACATACATCCAACCCACCACCGACCCATTCATCCATCCGTTTATAAATTAATTATTTTTTTAATGTACATATGGTCTTTTAGTGGTGACTAAATGGAGAAGGTGAGTGTTCATTCTCCAAACTTACTCAATATGAATAAAAAATTAATCAAATTTCTCTCCCTGAAAATGTTGCATAAAATTTTCTTCTTCCTTGAGATTGTGCACAATCATTAGAAAAGGAATATACTGTTTTTTCAGAAAGCACTAGTTCAATTCCATTAGTTTTTTTTGGCCTTTTGCCTTGTTTATCATGAAATATTGCAGCTGTATTTGGTAGCTTCAACTTGTTTAATCCAGCTGTGGATATAGTATTTTGCGTATAGGTCCAACCGAATACAGTATTTCTGACATGGAACATAGATATATAATATATGTGAAAAACTACTAAAATTTCAATAAATATTAAATTCGGAACTCATTATTAAAAGATACAATGAATTCAGTACTAAGAACCATGAAGTTGAATCCATCAAGTTCAAATCTTGAATTCGACTTTAGTCTAATATGCTTGCAGCCTCATGTTGATTTTGGACTAAAACTTCTGGGAGCAGATGCAATGTCCATTCCCGGCCTATGCAGATTTGGTTCAAGTATGGTCCCTTATATCTTCTTTATCTTCCTTGCATATATATCCCGATCTCAGTTACCTAAACTTCTTAATTCCTCAGGAAATTATCAAAGATCAGGTCGCAAATATGTATCTATGGCCAAAAACACTCGAGGTCCAAATATTAGATCCTTCAAAGTAAGGTTTTTTCCCCCATTTTTTTATATTAATAATGCAATATAAACTTTGGTGTTTTTTCTTGATAACTAATTCTATTTTGTTATTTGGGTACAGAGCAATGAAGAGGCCAGTCGGGATTCATAATGTGACGATTGTGAAGGCAATGAAACTTAAGAAGACTGATCTTCTGGGCTCTCGGACCCCTGTGTTAAACTAAAAATGATTGGCGAAAAAATCTCATCAAAGAAAACAGCAGTCAAACACAAAAATTTGAACCCCGAATGGAACGAGGAATTTAGTTTCGTGGTTAAGGATCCATAAACTCAAGTCCTAAAAATTTCTGTTTATGACTGGGAGCATGTATAATTTGTTGGAAATTTGCCTTTGGCGGTGAGATGCGTCCACCCATCTTTGATGTATTAAACACTAATGTTCCGCATGTTGGAGGCTTTGTCTCTTCGCAGATGCATGATATACGAAGTGAGTAGATGACCGTAGGGCCAAGAATCATCAAATTTCGTTGATAAATGAAAGAGATATTGGTCCGTGAAGTAAGGTGTTTGAGGCATGAAAATATGGTGTGAGACAAATCTACCACATCAGTGGGAATAGAAAGAATTGCTCTCTATATAAGTCTCTAATGTGGTAAAGGGTTTGGGACCCCAAAGAGTATCACATGTGTTTAAAGGAGGGAGGACCTAGAAGTGTTTGGGTTCAAGGCTAAGCCCACACGCGCGCCGCCGCCGCCCGCCCTTCCCGTCTCGTCCGGTCCGGTCTCGGTCTCGGGCTCGGGTCAGGGGCTGTGGGGACTTTCTGATATTATCTTTTTGGACCCCAAATTGCTTAATATTTACAGTTTGGTCCCCAGAGTTTCTGGAAAGTTGATTTTGGGGTGACGGAAGAACCAACCATTACTTGGCTGATTAACTCTCCATTAACAGCCCATTACTTGGGCAATTGAGCAGCTTCATTCATGACCATAAACCACCCATAAATCAGCCTCCTAATAGCCATTAACAGCTGGCTATTTGCAGCCTTGTTGGTGGCTGTTGGGCTGCCCTCCTACATGCTATATATTGAGCTGTTTTTTGGCTCAATTTGTGAGAGAAAATAGACAGAAACAGTGAGCAATATATCACAAAACACAGCTCAAAACAGTGGGCAAAAACAGCCACAAAAGCAGCACAAAACAGTGAGCAAAATCACTGCAAAATAGTGAAGAAAACCACTGCAAAACAGTGACAAAATACAGTGTGATATACACAAGATATACACAACAGAGACACACTATATACACAGAGACAAAACAGAAGAGAAGATAAAAACTCTTCCTTCCTTTTCCATTTCTTCAGCAAGTCAATTCATATTTGTTTTATTCTCCAGGCTCAACCTATTGGCTTTGTAGCATTGAGATTAAAGTGTTGTTTTATCTTGGGAGACTATTGCCCGCTAACGTAAAAGCATATATACGGGGCAATCTTGTCTTAAGGACAGAGGGCAATTCCTCGACTCAACACGCAATGTTGTAACATCCAGATTTAGTTGTTTCTTGATTTCAGGATATCAAGATTCAAGACACAACAAACTTGCGGCAGTTTTGAAGATTGACCATTCATTTATCCTTTCGAACACTTGTAATAGTTATTTACTTTTCGTACTGCTTTATAAAGTACAATAGAGTACCATCATAATTTTCATCCGCGAAGCACCCGATTCACCCGTGGATGATGGGTGGATCAGATGTGGATGAAGAAAAAATAGGGTGATGGATGGGTCGGGTGATGGATGGATGGTTGGCGGGTGGAGGCAGATTGAGCTCCATCCGATCCATTACCAGTCCTACTCTCCCAACACATAGTTGAGATTGACATTTTAGGGAGCAATATATTATATTTTAAAAAGGTTTAGGGGTAATAGGATCCGTGTAGAAAATGGGTGTAGTTGGAAGTCTGGTAATACATTAATGGGCATTTGGCTATTTTCTCTGAAAAATATTTTATATTTTTTTTTAATGCATGTTTCTTGATTAGTTTTACCATTCTTTAAAGATAATACAAAAAGCCTCCTAATAAATTCCTAACGTATATAATGAATAAAATCATTATGGAATAAAATTTAGATAAAGGTACAACTTATGATTACATGGGTGAGAGGAAAGGAAGAACTAAACACTAATATTCTAAATTATATAGACTTCTTCAAGTAGTACAAAATATAAACTTATTTAAACAATTGGCACGAAGCACATCAAGTGCTTATTAAAAATTGAGGAATATGTTTTGTCAAATTGAAATGTTAAGTTTCGCTATCTGGAGATATCACAGTCACATCACATTTTCAACTTTTATTTTTTTTAGTTCGTTCGTGGCTAGGGAGATTCAATGACTCATTGTGACAACACTTTCCACCTATCTTTTGGACAAAAAAAGGTGTAAATCCTTATAAGTTTGAATTTGATATTTCATTTTCAAAAAAAGAATATTGAAAAATACTATTAATACTTCGAAATAATCCCTAGTGAGACATTGAATTACATTACAAACGGAAGAAAAAAGAGAGAGGGAGAAATGGTGACACTTTTAGACTAGCTTTTGAAAAGATTTAATTACCTTCATAAACTCATATCTATTATTTATTTCTATACACTTATTTAAATCCCGTTTGTCAAAATTTTGTAAATTTGTCCTAAAAAATCCTACTTAAAGAAATATCCGTGCCGACACTACACACAACACGTACACACATTCTATGTCCCACACAATTTGTTATTATTATTATAGATGTCTTAAAAGTACCGACTTGGAACTAATTTATTGCAAAACCACTAAAATTATATAAGCTATTTAGGTAAACACATGAAAACTTTAAAATTTTCCTAATATGTATTTATTTAAACCATCTATTTTTATGTAGTCGTGAAAAATTTGTGTGTAAAAAGATATGGGATGGAATAAAAAAACCAAACTGTACAAAATAAAATTTGTGTTATGCCAATAATCATAATAAAGAAGCGAAAACTGAAAAGCCTACCACTTAAGTACTGTCCACAGGACGGCTCCCACTATTCTAAAATCAAGATTACACCCTAATAATCTACTTTAATAGTCACTATTAGTCAATTTAATACAAAAATAACAACTAGTTAAAAGAATAAGAAAAGTACTAATGCCAATTGTTTAACAAAATATTCCACTTTCTCCACTAATAAGTAATAAAAAAGAAAGAAAGAAAGAGAGAGAATGAAGAAAGCTTAGTTGGAAAAGCTAAGGGACCCAACCTTTTCTCCCATGTGAGAGGGCTCACAAATCTCCATCCCCACTGCCCTAAATGAATGGAAATAGATTTCCAATTTCATAATCTTTAGCCCCCCCCTATGATTAGTCAGTCCAAAAGATTGGTGAGCAATTTGAATAAGGCAAAATATGAGGGACCACCCCACCCCCCCCCTTATATCATACCCCATATTTTCTGTCTTCTAAGGCACCACAAAAAAATATTTCAAAGCTTTACAAGAGTATTTGTTGAAGCTACTCCGTCGTCCCATATTAAATATCATATTCCGCTTCTCGAGATTTTGATTAATTTTCGAAATTTAATTATATTAGATTTATTTAATATTTTAAATTAAAATAATATTCTGAAACTATATGATAAGAACTATAATTAGCAATTCTTTTTATATCAATATGATAAAAAAATCTTAAAATATTGATCAAATTCATGTCGTTTGATTTTGGAAAAGTAAAACGTGACATATATTATGGACAGGGGAGTTATCATTTATCTCTCCCTTAAACGTCTCACACAATCAAAACTCCATTGATTGGAGCAAATTTGGAATAAAAAGAAGTAATAAATGATTTTTTTTATTTTTTAAAATGTTAAATATTTTGAAACAATTTAATTTATCAAAATGAATACTCCCTTCGTCCCAATTTATATGATGTAGTTTAATTCGATATGGAGTTTAAGAAATAAAGAAAGATTTTTAAATTTTATGGTCTAAAATAAGCCAAAGATATTTATGTAGTTATAGATGATCTCGTTAAGCGTAAAAAGTAAAGTTTAAAATCAAAGTATTTTCAAATAAAAAAATATATCATTCTTTTTTAGACCGACTAAAAAATAAGATGTGTTATATAAATTGGAACAGTACTATTTAGAACTGAGGGGAGTATTTAGTTTTCCAGGCGATCCTCTTTTGTGCAACTACAATCCCCATGCTTTACCTTTTTGATCCCTCATTGACCCCTTTCAGAATGACTATATCTGGTATTTCAAGATTTTGCCCATTTCCGCTCCTTTCCCTATTGTAAAAGCCAAAATAAGTGAAAAACACTGAATGTCAGTGTTGTAAAGCTGAAACTTTTGGAAAATTTTGAAATCAATAGCAGATCATAATGGAAAAAGACAATCACAGTTGCGGAAATGCAAATACAATTTCATGTAACATATCAAGAATTGGTTTAACTCTGAGAAAATCCATAATTTGAAGACAACATAAATTCTTAAAATATTATCAAGAATTATGGAGAATCTTGAAAGCCTTTGACATAGTTATACCTGCCTGCTGACTGGTGTTGAATTTGACAGAGATCCTAGGTGGTAAAAAAGTTAACCTGTAAAAAAAAAAAAAAAGAGAGAACAGGTGAAAGTAGGCCAGTTAAGATGGGGTAGCAAAGGCATTAAGTGGGGGCATTCTTGAGGTGAATTTAGATCTAATCATCTTTAACCCCCCATTGATTTAAGAGAAAGTAAAGCCAACAATTATGCAAAAAGAAACCACCTTCAGTCATATATTAACTGTAGTTCTATGCATTAATCAGACCTGGTCCAACACAGAGTGCTTTTGGTAACGCACAGCATCATGAGAAACACCCTGGCCCTTCACTACATAGCATAGCACTAGTCATAGATAGAGAATAAATCTTTAAATAAAACAAACTATTTTATCAATGCATCATTTTAAAAATGATTTTTCCTTTATATTTAAGCAATGTAGCCAACCCAAAAGTAGCAGAAGTTTCTGTATCTCAAAGCTGTACAGGTGCCAAGTCAGCATCCTATGTGGACTTGGTAGAATAAAAGGTGACAGGAGGTGGTGGGGAAGGGGGTGACTGCTCTTGCCTTTTGCTTTTGAGTTACCACCATCTTCATTACCTCTGCTTTGAAACATTCTTTTTTCACATTCTTTATTACTTTTCTGTTTCTACATTCATCATTTCCTTAAGAGCACCACATTCTCCCTCTATGTCAATTCATCGATCTCTTATAACAATTCTCCTTTGAGTTCCATGATCAGATAGTCTCAAGTACTTCCATGGTGAGCTTGTTTATTATGATCAATAGTTTATCTTGTTCTGTTTCAATTGGTGAAGGACTTATCAATTGTTAACCTTTTTATCTTTTGTGATTCAGGGAACTCCTGTAAACATTATAGTTGGATCCCAGGTGTGGATTGAGGATCCTGATGATGCCTGGATTGATGGAGAAGTCACACAAATTAAAGGCTCAAATGCCACAGTAATCACAACTAATGGGAAGACGGTAAGCAGTCTTATTCTAATCAATAAGTTCATAGCCTCATAGAAATCTGATATTGATAGCATCTTTCAGAGAATATACTATGATTGCAAAAAATGATGTCTGAACAATGTTAGTGTCAAAAGCAGATATAGTGTAACTGCACATTATATAGAGCTTATTAGCTTTTAAAGGCTTATTGAAACACATACAGTCGGGAAAAGAAGTTCCCAAGAAAATGGGATTGGCAATAGAACAAATAGGAAGGTAATAGTTTTGTCTAATCAATCAGATATAAAACACCAATATACCTGTAGGACAGCTTATGCAGCTTTTTTTTGCCTTAAGTAGAACTAATATTGATTTTCATGATAGGTATACTCTACCATGAAGATTTCCGGATGTGCTCCCTTGATATTTTTAGGATGCAATAAACAAAATTTCTACAAAATTAAGTTTGTAACATGCAAACAGCCAAAATCTATTTATATTAAGACATAGTACTTTCTGCTACAGACAGTTGCTTCTATTTCTAGCATATACCCAAAGGATACAGAAGCACCACCAGCTGGGGTTGATGACATGACCAAGTTAGCTTACCTCCATGAGCCTGGCGTTCTGAATAACCTTGCTTGTCGGTATGCTATAAATGAAATATATGTAAGTCTAACTTCTCAGTCAATGGTGAACTTTACAAAGAGTAACCACAGAAAACAAGGCTTATTGATGTAAAATATCCCAATATTGCAGACTTACACGGGGAATATCCTAATTGCGGTGAATCCATTTCGGAGACTTCCACATTTGTATGATATCCATATGATGCAGCAATACAAGGGAGCACCATTTGGAGAGCTAAGTCCACATCTCTTTGCAGTGGCAGATGCCTGTTATAGGTAAATCAGAAGTTCAACTGAAATTATCTGGTTATGCCACGCAAGAAATGAATAACTTGCCTAATCTAAGAAGTTTGTCAGGGCATTGATAAATGAGCACGGCAGCCAGTCTATCTTGGTCAGTGGAGAGAGTGGAGCTGGTAAAACTGAGACAACAAAAATGTTAATGAGATATCTCGCGTTCATGGGTGGTAGGTCTGGTACTGAAGGAAGAACAGTCGAGCAGCAAGTTTTGGAGGTGGGCAATAATTACTCTTTACTATTATACACGAATAATCTACTACTAGAGTTCAATGCAAATTCATATTTCTTCTTTTCCAGTCCAACCCAGTTTTAGAAGCATTTGGGAATGCAAAGACTGTGAAGAACAACAATTCCAGGTAAACAAAAAATGACATCAAATATTTATCACCATTATATTTGTTTTGCTTTTCATATTTCCCTGTACAAGAAATTGACATGACTCTGTTGTTGTACCAGTCGCTTTGGTAAATTTGTTGAAATTCAATTCGATAAGCATGGGAAGATTTCTGGGGCTGCAGTTAGGACATATCTTCTTGAAAGGTCACGAGTTTGCCAAGTCTCAGACCCAGAGAGAAACTACCATTGTTTTTACATGCTTTGTGCTGCACCACCAGAGGTGAGTTCCCTTGGACAGCCCATTTGCAAACTCTTTACAAATGATATTGAGCTGCCACATACATGATCCACGAAATCTTTTACAGGATGTGAAAAGATACAAAGTTGGAAATCCAAGATCATTTCATTATCTAAACCAAAGTAACTGTTACGAAGTTGCAAATGTTGACGATTCAAGAGAGTATCTTGAAACCAGAAATGCCATGGATATTGTTGGAATAGGTTCGGAGGACCAGGTGTGTGTCCAGAACACAGAAGCAATTGGAAAATCCCACTATGCACCAAGAATATATTGTAACCTATACTCATCATTTATGTAGGAAGCTATATTTCGTGTTGTAGCCGCGATACTCCATCTTGGAAACATCAACTTTGTGAAAGGAACGGAGGTTGATTCCTCCAAACTACAAGATGAGAAGTCACTTTTTCATCTGAAGACAGCTGCAGAGCTATTCATGTAAGAGAATATACCTTAGATTTACCTCAACTCAGAACTCAAGGCGCTTATACTTTGAACTAATAAACATGTGCACAGGTGTGATGAGAAGGCTCTAGAAGACTCACTTTGTAAGCGTGTCATTGTAACTCCTGATGGAAACATCACAAAACTACTGGATCCAGCAGCTGCAACCTCGAGCAGAGATGCCCTGGCAAAGACTGTATACTCCAGATTGTTCGACTGGTAAGGAATATATAGAATGTGGCTCCCAGACTAAGACTCTCCCTGGCTGCAAAACTGTGGGTGGTACCAAAGCTCATGAGAGGGGAACATCTTAATACCAACAAAGCAAAAAAGTAATTAACTGCAAACGATTGGATACTTATAGCATTATCAGCCAGCGAGAGCAAAAGTAACAAGTGCATTGTGAAAGAAATACAGAATAACTGATAATCTGATCGGCAATAAAATTTACTGCACAGGAATGTGACTTTATATATGTCGCAACTTCTTCTTAATGAAGCTCTAAAGGATCATAGGATGCTACAAAAGATACATAATTCTACCAAAATTCTCAAATTCTAAATTCTTGTCGCTATAATTCTGATTTTAGCCTAATAATTACGTAGGGCTTCTCATAAAGAACATAAGAGATTCAACGATTAGAAGAGTGATCAAACAGGACTTGAAGATAATGGAGAATTTTTCTAGCTGAAATTGCTTATAGAGATTGAAAGATGTTATATATGATTCAAGCCTGGTTTCCTATTGAAACCAACCCATTGCAGTGCTCCTGTTGGCATGCAGATAGTTAATCTCTAGAAGAACGATGACTGCTTGCCACAGAGACTCTGTATCATATTAGTCCAAAAAGACATATTCAGAAGTTTTATTTCTTGAGTTAATAAGCATTATCCAGCATAAAACTAGATTCAGCTGCACAAAAAAACAACATTCAAAATGAAATCCTTTTGACAGCTTCTATGCGGCAGGCTTGTGGACACGATAAATAATTCAATTGGACAAGATCCTGATGCAAAAAGCATAATTGGCGTCCTTGATATATATGGCTTTGAGAGCTTCAAAATCAACAGGTTTGGATAATTCTTTTCTCGACTTTTGAGTATATAAAATCTTTACCTCAAAATTAACAGCTCGTTTCATGCTTTACCTCAGTTTTGAGCAATTCTGCATCAACCTAACAAATGAGAAGTTGCAGCAACATTTTAACCAGGTAAATCATGAGAACCTTTATTCACTCTTCAGTACCTTCATTTTTCACTCCATTTAAATAAAGTAGAATATTAAATAGAAACTCTGTTTTTACAGCACGTATTCAAGATGGAACAAGAAGATTATACAACAGAAGAAATCAACTGGAGTTATGTTGAGTTTGTAGATAACCAAGATGTTTTAGATCTTATTGAGAAGGTACCCTTCATTCTGACTAAGGACATTTTTGTCACTTTATTTTAATTCAACAAGCAAAACTTAAGATAATCTTGCGTCATATTTGCAGAAACCTGGAGGCATTATTGCTCTTCTTGATGAAGCTTGGTACGCAAACTTCCTCTTTTCAACACCATAACTACCTGTGGAAGTAGGATAATTTTCTAGACAAATAATTAAATTCTCAAAACACAGTGTATAACGTCTTTTCCTGAATTATGAAGAATGATTAAAGGAGAAGACATAACTCAATTTATTTCTTGCACAGTATGTTCCCAAAATCAACTCATGAGACATTTGCCCAAAATATGCATCAGACATACAAAGCCCATAAACGGTTTAGCAAGCCAAAACTCGCTCGTACTGCGTTTACAATCAATCATTACGCTGGTGATGTATGTAAAACTTGAGATACTTGATCATTCAATTGTCAGTCAAAGAATTCTGGTCATCTTAATTCTTGGATCAAACAGGTTACTTACCAAGCAGATCACTTCCTTGACAAAAACAAGGACTATGTGATAGCAGAATTTCAAGCTCTTCTGATGGACTCTAAGTGCTCTTTCGTTGCAAGCCTCTTCCCTCCATTGCCCGAAGAATCGTCCAAGCAGTCCAAGTTCTCTTCCATCGGCACGCGGTTTAAGGTAAGCCTATCAACAGGACAGAAACAAGTATATTTATTTAAGAAAATCCTATGAATCTGATTTATTTTCAAATGGAACTTCAATTTACAGCAACAATTGCAATCTTTAATGGAGACCTTGAGCACTACAGAGCCACATTACATCAGATGTGTAAAGCCCAATACAGTTCTAAAGCCAGGAATATTTGAGAACATGAATGTATTAAACCAATTAAGATGTGGGGCAAGTTAAACTCCTCCATGTCCTTTTTGGTGCTTTCATTTTGTACTCTCAAACAGAAAATATGTGATTTTTCTTCTCTCTCTTTCTCTGACAAACCTTTTGTGAAACTTTTGCAGGGTGTCTTAGAGGCAATCAGGATAAGTTGTGCAGGATATCCAACAAAAAGAACATTTGATGAGTTCCTTGACCGCTTTGGAATGTTAGCTCCAGATGTTCTTGACGGGTATATATCACAACCTGTTGCAACTTGGTTTCACATCTTAAATCCTTTTCAGGAAGAAACAAATACTGAAAGTTTGAGGCACGGAGCAGTGATGAGCAAAATGCAAAATTAGCTAACATTTCATGAGAAATATATAATACACTAGTAGTAGCCAAAACGATATTTGAATCAAACATACTTCTTTAGACTCATAAACCGTTATTGTATGTCCATGAATAGCATTAACATACTGATAAATCACAAGCTAATCCCCTTTCGTTAAAGCAGATGTGATGAGAAGTCAGCATGCATTGCAATTTGTGATAGAATGGGCTTAAAGGGTTATCAGGTATTAAATCTAGACTATTGGCCATACTTCTTATCCAAAAAAAGAAATAGACTATTTCCATACAACTGGACATAAAATTGCATCGTTTCATGGGTTCTGTTCATGACAAAGAGTCTTCTATGTATTTTATTCAGATAGGGAAAACCAAAGTTTTTCTCAGAGCTGGCCAGATGGCTGAATTAGATGCCAGAAGAACTGAAGTTCTAGCTCATGCTGCAAGGCGCATTCAGAGGAAAATTCGAACATATTTTACCCGAAAGGAGTTCATAGCCCTAAAGAAAGCTACAATTCATTTCCAGAAACTTTGGAGAGGTAACTTGTAACCCATTGATACAACAATGACCACCAATCTATGGTAAAAATCAAAAGTTTCAGCATAATATGTGAACATCAAGATTGGCAACGTTGAGCTTTTTGCATACATGCTGATTTGACATATTCTAGTTTTGCCATGTTCTGAATTCTCTAAAGTAGGGTTCCAACTACTTTTCTTAACATTGATCTTACAAACATGTTAATCTACACAATGCTACATTAGTTTTCCCATTTTTATATGGTTTTCTGGTCGGGACTTTGAGAAAAAATCTGTTCTACCTACCCAGCACAACTTGCCAGAGTGCTGTATGAACAAATGAGAAGGGAAGCTGCTACAATCCGCATACAGAAACATGTGCGTTCTCATTCAGCAAGAAAATCTTACAAGCAATTACAGGCAGCAGCTGTAGTCATTCAAACGGGGATGAGAGCTATGGAAGCACGAAATGAATATAGGAAGAGGAGGAGAAATAAAGCAGCGAAAATAGTTCAGGTAATTAGTTTGCACCACAACAAGTGAATTTGCATTCTTAGTCCATTCAGCTGACAAAACCTTATTTCAAGGTAAACAGAATAAGAAAACCATATTTAAAGAGGGCCCAATTCTATTTTGTACTTATGTTGTTGTCGTTGTTGTAGTATTTGCTTCCTGAAATTAACTTTCTGGAAATAAATTGGACACTAATATGAAGAAATTCAGAAGTTAAGACCATCCTTATTACCTCGGATTCAACTGTAAGACTGATTATAAAGATAACATCACCTTATTTTCTTACTTTGTCTTTTTTGCAGACTCAATGGAGAGGATTCTATGCCTTCTCAACTTATAAACAGAAGAAAAAGGCAAGTCTTTCACTTCAATGTCTCTGGAGAGGCAGGTTAGCAAGGAAGGAGCTTCGGAAATTGAAGATGGTGGGTGTTTCTTGTTTTTAGTAGATTGGCATTACTGCTTATTCAAATCCATTGAAGTATCACTAGTTCTGCTACATGTTAATTGCATTGAAAATCTTCTCCGAGTGCAGGCTGCAAGAGATACAGGGGCACTTAAAGAAGCAAAGGACAAACTGGAAAGGCGTGTTGAGGAGTTAACGTGGCGATTAGATTTTGAAAAACACTTAAGGGTATGTACAATCAATTTGCTTTGCTTTAAAAGGAAACAGCATAAAAATCTAAAGTACTCCTAGTGGGGTTCTATAGAGCGACATAGTGAAGGCCCAAGAAAACATCATTAGTGCTTCACAGTCAGTCAGAATATACTTACATGCATGCAAAAAATGAACATTCTGACTTGCACTAACACTTAGGAATGCGAGAGAATTTTAACTTGTAAAGAAATGTAGATTTCTCTTATGCCACCAGTAAATAGTGAATGCTTCTATGTCATAATAATGGTAAGAATGAAAACATTGTGTTTCTTCAGATTGATCTCGAAGAAGCAAAGGGGCAAGAAATTTCAAAATTGCAAAAAGCCTTACAAGAAATGCAAACACAACTAGATGAAGCCCATGATGCAATCATTCATGAGAAAGAAGCAGCAAAGATAGCCATTGAACAAGCTCCTCCAGTTATCAAGGAGGTACCAGTGATTGACAACACCAAAGTGGAGAAGCTGACAGAGGAAAACAACAAGCTCGAGGTAAAATCAGGAAACAAAATTCTGTGCATTTACGGTAATTGGTACAGCATCGGTCTGTTCCAAAAACCTTTGGAGTTTGTTTCCGGAATAAGAATTCAAATGTGATAATAAAACATGTAGAAACTTAGAGAATAACCACCTCCCCAAAGAAAGGGATTTGATACAAAGAAAAGTTTCATTATGATATCTGAGTTAATTGACCATACAAGGAAAATTCTAAAAATCAATTGTAATCAATAAAAGGTGTTAAAAATTTGTTTGAGGTATGAAGATTATCTAGATTCTAGTCTTAAAAATGTACAACAAATATTTTATTATTAAAACAGGAAATCAACTCACTGCAATATCTGCAGCAAAATACATGATACGTCATAAATTAGTGCTCTTCTAACAGCATTACATGTGATGCCATTTACCTGTCATATATTCAGGAAGAAATCAGAGAGCTCAAGAAGAGAGTAGAAGACTTCGAACAGAGCTACAATGAAGTCGAAAAAGAATGTCAGGCCACACATACTGAGGCAGAAGAATCCCAGCTAAGAGTTACAGAGCTCCAAGAGTCCATTGAAAGGTAGTTCCTTTATTTTTATGTAGTATGTTAAAGTGGCTCGGCTGAAGCTTGAAAGTCAATACAAGTTGCATTAGTATGGAACTTATTGTCTTACTTGTACTTCTTAATATTTATTTTCAGATTACAACTGAATCTATCCAACCTTGAATCTGAGAATCAGGTTCTCCGCCAGCAGGCTTTAGTAGCATCAACAAATGAGGCCCAAAATGAGGCCCTTTCTGAGGAAATGGACATGTAAGTATACACATCTTGGAATAGCCTGTGCAAGCTAAAAGTTGTTGCTACGCACAGAGGAAAGATAGGGAAGATAGTTTATACTTTTATATTAGAAGATAGGTTCATATTGCATGATCAATACTTTAATTTAAGTATAAAAATATGGACATAAACCCAGAGAAAAACAATTTACACTGTTTCTGTAAGTTTTAAAAGATATAATTGCTTCAAGAATATTTACCTGGACTTATCTCCATAAGATGGAACAATATCCTAGAAAAACTTCTAGTGTTGAGTTGCTCCCAGAGGTAATAACGTTTTATTATATAAAATTCAAACAAAGTTGTTGTCATCTTAATCAGACTTAAGAACAAGATCAAGGACTTGGAGTCAGAAAACGAGCTTCTCCGCACTCAAAGGGTAGTTGTGCAGCAAATAGTAAGTCCTGATCAGGCAGTGAAAGAGCTTGAGGTAAGCTAAACTTTCCTCCTTTTTCATTGTAAGCATCGATACTTGTAGAACTGCAATGCCACTCGTTCCTGACTGGATTAATTTCAGACCGTTGATAACACACATCCAACTGATAATGGACATCAAACAGTGGAAGTGCATGAAGAAATGAAAGTAGAACAACAAAAAGAAATAAAAGTAGAACAACAGATATCTAAGGTATAAAAGCTTCTCACCAATGACTGATATGCACTAAGGACCACAACAATCAGAAAATTGCTAATTCTAAATGATACCTATGTTCTTTATGCAGGATTCTAGCCCTCCCATCTCTTTAACTAAGCAAAGATCCTTGACAGATAGGCAGCAGGCAAGTAGTAGAAACTTGATCTTTACAAGTCCATCTGATAGATAATGTTGTGATGGTTTGGTAATCTTTGCTGATTACTTCTGTTTTCGTTCTTCAATAATCAGGAAACCCATGATATACTGATAAAGTGCCTCGCGGAAGACAAGGGATTTGACAAGGGAAGACCAGTAGCTGCATGCACCCTATACAGAGCACTTCTGCAGTGGAGATCCTTTGAAGCAGAAAAAACGAATATCTTTGATAGGATTGTTCACACCATCCAATCATCAATAGAGGTGAAATTGTACTATGATCCATTATTGACTAGGAATGGTCCTAATGAGTGATTGAATCTAAAGCAATTTAGACTCCCATTTGACAATAATTTATTGACATTTCAATGAAGGGTCAAGATAACACCGGTGATCTAGCCTACTGGCTGTCAACATCTGCAACTCTGTTGTTCCTTTTGCAAAGCACAATAAAAGCTGGTAATGTGCCTACTAGGTTGCCATATCGTAATCGCAGCTCACCTACCACATTGTTTGGAAGAATGGCACAGGTAAATATTGTAGGTAAAAGTTGGTGTATTCGAAAGGTTAAACAAAACAAATGATTTGCTGATTCGAGAGATAGGAGACAAAATTGTCCCGTATATATGTTTTTACGGTGATGGACAATAGTCTCTCAATATACAACAGCAACTAACAACTATATAAAGCAAATATAGTTGATTCTATTGAAGAAATAAATAAGAACAGATTGCTTGTTTGAGTTTCTGATTCTCTATTTCTGTTTATGTAACAAAACAGAAGACTAATTCTTTGTTTTCTGTAAATTCTGAACAGAAGAGAAGAGAAGAAAACATAAGACTAATTTTTTGTTTTCTTAATTGTGTTTTTTTTTTATTATTCGACTGAACATTTTATTATTCGACTGAACATTACTGTTCAATTTAAACTTGAGGAGGAGGACGTTGCAACGTTTATGGAATCTTCCGAATCGTTGCAACGTTTCAGAAATCTTCAGGGACCAAAGTGTAAATAGGAAATACTTCAGGGACCAAAAAGAAAAGATTCGAAAGACAACCCACAGCCCGTGAACTCGGAACCCGGAACTCTAGCCAGGACCGGACGGGTGGGCGGCGACGCGCGTGTGGGGCTTAGCCCTGAACCCAAGCTCACCTAGGTCCTCTACCTTCTAAACACATGAATTACCTCTTGGGGTTCCAAACTCTTACTCAAACTCAGAGTTTATATATTGCATAAACTGTCCATCTTCTACCAATGAGGGAGATTTGTCATTTTTTGCCAAAAACACTCCATCTTTTCATGTCTCAAATACCTTACTTTGTATACCAATATCTCTTTCATTTCTTAACGAAATTTGACGATACTTGTCACTAACATCAACTACTTACTTAGTAGATTAGGCATGTGCGGAGAAACGATGTTTCCGACATGCAGGGCCCACGTGTTTAAGTCATTAAAGACGGAATAAACTCAATCCCATATTATTAAATTTCCAACAAATATTCATGCTATAAGCTTTTGACCATGTATAGACACAGAACATTAACATTTCAAGGCTCAACAGCAGGGTTTTCGCTCAACTTCATTAAGCATGGCAATTTCCAGTGGATACAGCGGAATTGAGGGAAGCCCAAATATCCGAACAAGGATTGAAGCTAAATACCCAGCACTACTGTTTAAGCAACACCTAACTGCTTGCGTTGAGAAAATATATGGAATGATCCGCGACAACTTAAAGAAAGAAATAAGTCAATTTCTTAACCAATGCATACATGTAAGCACCATTTTAAATGCTATAATCCCTCGTCTATAATTTTGCAGCAGTCTCAAGGTAAATTCTAAAACTAAATTGACAGGCACCAAGATCTGCAAGGATAAGACCTCTAAAAGGGTCATCTAGAAGCATACATTCAAATATCATTGCTAAACAACAGGCATCTAGCGTACACTGGCAAAACATTGTGAATAGCCTTGGCAGTACATTGACCATACTCTCAGAAAATAATGTGAGTGAAGCAACATCGTGTTGTCAGCTTTCCTTAATTTTATGTCTGGAGAAGCTCTCCAGTTTTCATGAGTGGCATCTACGTTTTCAGGTCCCTTCCACCATTACAAGGAAAATACTCAGTCAGGTGTTCTCGTACATAAACGTCCAGCTTTTCAACAGGTATTCAGCTTTTATTCCAATTAACTGTCTTTTACTTTAGAAGTAACTTAAATATTCTCAATCCTAATGTCATTTATATGAAAACTTTGCAGCTTGTTGCTTCGCCGTGAATGCTGCTCATTTAGCAATGGGGAATATCTGAAGGCAGGTCTGCAAGAACTGGAAAGTTGGTGTTCCAAAGCAACAGAGCAGGTAAACAAAAGTTGTTCGGAGTAATAACCTGACGTTAAAAAAAATACTAACATTTTAATTCGTCCTCATGAAACAGTATGCTGGATCTTCATGGGATGAGCTTCAACACATAAGGCAAGCTGTAGGATTTCTGGTAAGCTATCGTCCACACCATCACTCCATAAGCAGATTACCTCATAGCTCAGTACTTTATCTTTTAGACTTATCATGCCTCAACCTCACAGGTATTGCATCAAAAATCTCAAAAGGCATTGGATGAGATCACGAGTGACCTCTGCCCGGTAATTAAGCTCTGTGCTAAAAAATTCAAATTCCCCATAACTTCCTTTCTAACTACTTCTTCTTTTGACTATTCAAAAAGAAAAAGAACTCTGTTTTCATTTCAAGATCACTAAAAAGCTAAGTGACAATGATGTTAGAATTAAGTCACGGAGGAATATAAGTATATTTTCTTAATAAGAGGATTCTAGCTATGATTAGAACTCAGAACCGAAATCTGAACTCTATCCTGTTGCTTTTTTCCCCCTTTTTTCTTAGATGTTGAGCATTGCACAAATATATCGCATTGGAACTATGTTTTGGGACGACAAATACGGAGCCCATGGTTTATCTCCAGAGGTAAGAACTCTTCTTCAGTGTGTTACTAAAGATAAAGGTATTCAAGGTTCTTTCAGTTTGACATGGATGGCCCGCAACTAGCTGGTCATGCAAGACATGCATATATTATCATGTAAAAGTTTCAAAAAAAAAAACTAAGAATTATCGCATGCATTGGACTTCTTCTCTTATTTTAAGAAAACAATTTATCAGTGAAGAACAAAAAGACAAAGTGTCCTCAAATAGAAAAAGATAGATAAAACAAGCATTATATAAAAACAGCCCACCGATCTTCTTAAAGTGCGTCTAAGCTCTGCTGGTGAGAAGCCCTATTGCCTTCATCAACAGAGAGACCAAGAGTGCTCTACTGTGTAACACCTACACTAGAAAATGCTTTTTAATGAAGCACTCTTGCGTTATTCTCAAGTCAAGCAGTGATAGAGCTTAATGATAAATAAACATTCAAAGGCTGTAGCTTTCTATTGAAAAGATCACATATTTTGCTTCTTTACGGCTTTAGCCTTAAAAGTAAGGCAATGACAGTTAAAGTCTCACATCGGATATGGAATGTGAACTTCTTATATGGACTTGAACAACCCTCACCCTACAAACTAACTTTTTGGGTTGAGTTAGGCCCAAGATCCATTCTTTACAATGACAATGCAAGAAACTCATGTCGATATTAATTTTGTTCTTAACCATTTCTTTCGTCTTCTCAGTTAATAGTCTTATTGATTCTGTAAGCAAAAGGTTTTAAAAGAACATACAAAAGCAACAATGAGCAGACTCTCAAGTATGTTGGAAATTTACTAATGTAGAATTAAGTTTATCCCATTACTTATGACTCGAACAATTGGGGCCCCGCACGTCGGAAACGTCGTTTCCACACACGTGCACACGTAGTGCCAAGTATCGCAAATTTCATTAGTGAAAGCGATATTGGTACGTAAGTGAGAGGTTTGAGACATAGAATGATGGACGGTTATTGCCCAAATGACAAGTGTTCCACGTTGGTAAACGAAGGAAGAAGTGTACGAAGTGTAAGATGAAACGAGTCGGAAATCGCTGCGGAGCCGCGAAGGGCCGTGGCGCAACCCCGTCGGAGCCGAGGCGCCGGAGCGCCGCGGCGTTAATTCGCAGAGCCGCGGCGCTTCGGAGGCAGAATGCTACGACGGGAAGATGGAAAGTTCTGACTTTTGGGCTGGTTTTGGAGCATTGAATCTCCATTATTTGGCACATGAATTCAGCCATTATTTGGTTGAATGTAACCCCTCAATAAGTGTCATTACATGGCTATTGAAGGCCATTAGTTGGCTAGTTGAGGGGTCATCTCATTACACTATAAATTGAGGCCTTTGGCTCAATTGTTCAACACTAAGAAACACTTACAGAATTTTCTGAAATCTTCTTCTTCCTCTCTAGCAAGTTTACTCTATTCAAAGTTCTTCAAGAGTAACACTTGAGTTTCCTTTGCTCATTTGTTAAGTTGTTGTTGTATCTTGGGAGACTATTGCCCGACTACGTAAAATGATATATATGGGGCAATCTTGTCTTAAAGACAGAGTGTCATCACTCGACTCAGCAAATCACAAGGAGTTTGTATTGTTCTTGATCCAGTTTGTTGTAATCTTTAGTTTATCTTTTCTACCAATTTGTAATATTTACTTACTTCCCGTTTCCTGCAATTGTTGTAACCCACAAAGTATACCTCGGATAGATATTTGTCATGAGAACTGCTTCTTTGTTCAGCAGATCAACAACTGATCATTTTTGGAATTTCAGGTCATTAGTAAGATGAGAGCACTAACATTGGAAGACTCGGCCAGCATTCCAAATAATACATTCTTGCTTGATGTGGATTCAAGGTAATTAACTTTAAACACACAAAAGAAACTGACTTGCATTCTTCAACTAACTGATCGTCCAAATTACAGCATACCATTCTCTATAGAAGAAATATCGCGATCCTTCCAGAATATCAACTTATCTGATGTGGAACCACCTCCCCTCCTTCGTCCAAGATCAGATTTTCAATTCTTGATGCAGGCAACAGAAAAAGAGTTTTGAACATTTTCTTTTGATTTTACACAGAAAGAGAATGATAGTTATAGGATTTGATTGATTGAAATTCTTTATTTTTTTTTAGTGGTAAGATAGAGAGTGATGTGATGAGTGTTCAAAAATGTAAATCATTTGGGTTTCGTGTTTCATATTTATTTTCCTCACTCAAGTGATGATTCTACAAATGTTGCATTGTGAAAGATCTATTGTATTGTATATTGAAAGAGTGCAGCAGAGAAAAACAAATATTTAGATTTTCAATAGAAAAAAAGAGTTTTTTTCCTCTGTTTCCTTATTATGGTTATGATCATTTTACACAGTTTCATTTCCTACTAACAGCATAACAAACTAAAATCTCATCTTATACAGATACCCCAGAAATGAGTAATTTCAGTAGTCGATTTGAACTTATGGTACATAAATAATCAAACAAGTTACTCTGTCATTCATTATGTATCAGAAACAATCATCACAGGCATTAAAGTGTTCAACTCAAAATAAAAAGATTTCTAGATTCATGTCCACCTTACATTATCTACCAAGGCTTATAAGCAGCTAGAAATGTCAAATAGCAATGGTTAAAACACATGAGATGAAGATCATTCCATGGTGAAAGCAGGGCTAACCTTGAGTGACAAATAAATGTGTCTGTCAGGTTCGGTTTTTCTTAGTTGTATTCGACCAAAATTGCTATGCTTACTAGCACTGCAGTTTGAGAGATTATTGATTACTAATACAACATGAACAAATATACGAAAACAATACGGCAAATGAAGTTCATTTAGTGTATTGGAGTGATCAAGTCAAAAGGATTATTACCTTGACACATTTGAATAAACTTTCAACAAGCTATGTAGAAATCAGAATGCCCTTTTGATATATCACGAGAAAGCTACCATTAATATGTTTTATTGGATACTCCGGATAAACCTAAAACAATCACATCGCAGAAAATTATGTAATATTATTGTACCAAAACACGTCTACGATTTTAAATTACTTGTTACAACTTATAAGGAGTCAAGGACTATCATAGCCAGTAGTAAGTCGACAAGTCATAGCCAATTTTAAAGTGGATCTCCATTGATTAGATGGTCGCATAAATTTTATGATCCACTATACAATTTATTCCGATAGAAGAGCAGTGATTTAACCGATAGTGATACAGAAATCTTACTCTATAAATTATAATCTTATATTGACTTACATGTCTCAAATCACCAACAACAATAATGCTTAAATCTCATTTAATTGTATTGCCTATTGCAGGTTCTTTCTCTTCCTTGCGTGATTTACATCAAAATCAAAGTCATTTTTTAGCACATTGGTTAGACATTGCCTCGCACCTATAAAACATTGCATTTGAAGATCTTATAGGACATGATCAAAATATCTTAAACATTTTCTCTAATTTTATCTAACTTGGGTGATTTGCTCGTTACAAAAAATAATTTAGTAATTTATGAGAATAGAATCTACTCAGATAATATTTACAAGAATCAGAAACTTGTGAGGATTCAATACTTATTTAATAGTATTGAAATTCATAAGCGGGAGGAAATATAAAAGTCTTACAAACCAGGAGACAACACAAAAGTAGATAGCCAAGGGAAATACAACCATCAAACATAAGACACAAATAAAACATTCATCAATCAGACAATTCTTCAGCCAAAGTACTATATTGAGCTTCTTTCACCAATGCCTCCTTAAATAATCTAGCATCTCTCTCCCATGGATGCATTGTGTACACCACCACTGCATCCTACAATATATATATATATATATATATATATATATATATATATATATATATATAAATTATTCAACCATTTTAGTACAATAATATATATACTCTATTCAAGAATAGCAACAATAAGTTGAAGTTGAAGTAAATACAAAACAAAGGGTGTTTAATATGGATGGTAACGTTTGCTTTCCAATTTTTACATATTTGGTTGGTCAAAATATTTTTAAAAACATTTTTTTAGAAAAAAAAGTTCCTTATAAATCAAGAAAATGACCTTCATAATGGAAACACGAAAAATAAGCTTCATAAATAGCATTTCACGCTGATTGTCTCCCCCACCACCAACACTCCACCCCTACCCCGCCCCCGCACTTGCACCCTGTATCCCCACCTCGACTTTCCCACCTCCTATGTCTCACCCCTCATCCCCCTTCCCTGCCCACCTCCATCCTCATAATGTTCGCTTAAATTATCTATAATTTCTTTTGGAATAATATTTTGTATTTATTTATCAAATACTAAATAATAAGTGGATAAAATAAATAAGAAAATCATTTATTTGCAGGAAATTTCTTCCATACCAAACACACCCCAAAGGGAGTACCTTGAGACGTAAAAACTCTTGGCGGATCTGGAGAACATGTGCTTCATCCCATCTCTCAAATTGGCGTTCATCCTCTTTGAAGAATTCTCCAGTGTTTTTCCTATAGAATTGCCTTTGCTTTGTGTCCCATTTTCCCAGTATTGATATGAATGACTTCTCATCAACTCCAAGTCCTGAAAAGAAAAATCCCAAATATAAATCTCGTCTCCAATTTTGATAGTTTGGCTAGATATGAAATGACAAAATTAAAAAATTAAAATATGAAAATGGAGAACAAAAGAAATGCTAGATTTCAAACGATGTAGATGACATAAACAAGATACACACGCGTTATAATAAAAGGGAAAATGTCTTTTCTTTTTTTTGGAAAACCAACAAATCGACCTTCTAATTAATTTAGTACTTTTTAGTTTAGAGTTTAGACTAATAACACGGCATGCATATTGCAAACACGTAATGTTTAAAAACACTCGTACTGTCGTACATGTATAAATTGCAATACAAGGCATCAAAATGTAAAATCATTGTAGAAAGCCTTGGTGAGAGCTCTAAACTCATTAGAGCTGCTGTTTGTTGACCGTTTGTGTTGTAATGACCTGACATTATGAAAGAAAATTACAACACAAGTTCACTATGAATTAAAAAGTAAATGTGTAATTTTTAAAAACTATATTGAAAAGTTAATTATTCTAAAACAAAAAAAAAAAGAACCTGAGAAAGCCTTGGAGAGAGCCTTAAACTCATTGGAGGTTGCCATTTGTTGATAGTTTGTGTTGTGTGCTGTGTGTGTTTATTTTGGAGGCAAAGTTAAGTGTTGATGTTTTTGGTTGTGAGGTTCTTGTCACGATCCAAGCCGGAGGGCCATGACGGGCACCCGGACCTTACTTGTCGAGTACCACTAATCATATATTTATCATCTAACTGTTATTAAGCATGGGCCACGAGGGCCGTCACGAGGTAACCTGCTGACACATAGAAATAATAAACTGAAAATGTGCTACTTAAAATCCTGTAAACAGAAGAACCCAACATATGCACATATACATACTAACGCCGAAAAAAACATACACGACTACTATACACTGGACAACTGTCTACAAGCCTCTAAAGAGTACGTGACATCTTAAGGTCGGGACAGGGCCCCGCCATACTCATATGCATATCCGAAAACACCGTACTAGGATTAGACCGCAACTCCGGAACAAGTGGAGTGCTCCAATATCAGTTGAACCAACAACCTACTAGTGTGAACCATCACCCCGTCTACCTGAGCCTGTGGGAATAAAATGCAGCGTCCCCAGACAAAAGGGACGTCAATACGATTATGTACCGAGTATGTCAAGCATGAAAAATAGCATAATAGAGACATGAAAGTAATATGAGACAAGAAACAACCAACCAGTAGAGAATGTCTCTGAGGGCCATAATATGCCTACGTAAAATGCACAATGCGGTCCAACATATACACATGTGTATATAACGCCATCAAGCCTCTATGAGCATCCCATCATATCATACAAGCCTCTGTGGGCATAATCATCATCATATATCAGCTGATTAGGTGGTGGTGCGTATATAACATTGTATCCCTTTTCCCATCCCCATACGGGGTGTTACATTCTTTCCCCCTTACGGGTGTTACATTATTTCCCCCATAGAAACATTCGTCCTCGAATGTTGGGGTTTCCACTTCTAGCTTCCTCATGATCACACTTGTCCTTGTACAAGTACCATTTACCTGCAGACCAACCAATGGCTACTACTTCCGTGCCGATATTTGATTCATTTGATTTAAACAATTGGACTGAGCTTTCCCCTTTTCCCAAATCTCATTACACCCTCCATAGGAGAAATCTTCAAGAAGACCCAATCATCCCCTTGGAACTCTAAGTCTCGTTGTCGCACATCTGAATACGATTTCTGACGACTCTGAGCGGTTAACAGTCGTTCTTGGATAAGCTTCAGATTCTCTATGGCTTGGTGCAGTATGTCAAGCCCAAATAATTCTAATTTGCCTACTTCGAACCATCCGATAGGAGATCTATATTTATGTCCATACACAGCTTCATATGGACCCATTTTGATACTAGCATGATAACTGTTATTGTACGCAAATTAAATAAGGGATAGATGATCATCCCAACTTCCCTTGAGGTCCAATACGCAAACTCGTAGCATGTCTTCGAGCGTTTGAACTGTACGCTCGGCCTGCCCGTCTGTTTGAGGGTAAAATTTGTGCTAAGATTAACTTGAGTGCCACAAACTTTTTGAAATGATCTCCAGAAATTAGCTGTGAGATGCGCACCTCGGTCTGATATAATAGAAATAAGCATACCATGAAGGCGAACAATCTCATTAACGTACAACTTTGCGTAGTCCTCGGATGTGTAGGTAGTTTAACCGCCAGGAATTGAGCTGATTTGGTTAGTCTATCAACAATCACCCAAATAGGATCAAACTTATGATAAGAGTGAGGTAAACCCTTAATGAAATCATTTCACATTTTCACATCGAGATCTCAATGTTCCGAGTCAAACCGTCGGGCTTTTGGTGATCTACTTTTACTTACTGACAATTAAGACACTAAACTACAACTCCTCAATGTTCCTCTTCATGTCGTTTCACTAATACATACCTTTAAGATCATGATACATCTTAGTAGATTCAGAATTTTGAGCAATGTACCTCTATCATAATCTTGTCTCGTAATCCTGCTACATTGGGAATACACAAATGGACCTTCCACCTGGAGGTCTCTCTCCCATTATGCTCGACAGGTGTGGTTCTCTTTTTTTAGATATCCTTCCCGATCTTTCCTAGAATGGAATCTTTATCACGACGTTCCTTTTCTTCCAATATGAGGGATGACTCTGTTGTATTCTGAGTCATAGGGCTAGCACTATCTGAATCCTCCAATCGGACTCTCACTTATCACTATCTGAATCCTTCGATCGGACTCCCACTTAGCTAACTGATGTGTCCCCTCAAGTCAACTTCTCTCATTAGTCCTCACATTAGTCAAGTCGTTTGTGGTGAATAATTATATTGTCAACTTAGTTGTTTACTACTAGTGTGCTGAAAACTTTTATATTTGTAGTATCTCAATCCTGAACACTTTATGGACAATGTCATCGAATCTGAAGTGCGCGTATCATCGCAGTTAACTCTCATTGATGGTCTGAAAGGAATCTCTTCTCCTTTTTTTTCGTACTTTCTCACTACTCATAATTATAAACAACTTCTTTTCTTTACTTCTTTTTACACTTGTTCACTCATTTTCTTACTTGTCGTACTCTTTCTAATTCTAAAATATTCTCGTATACATACGTAATCTCAAACATTGCTCCTAATTCCAATCTTTGGCGTTACTACCCCTTAAAAGATGAGCTGTTAACTTATTCCCTCATTCAGTACGTGGAAGATTCTGAAAAAAATTCACTACTTGACGTTGGTCTACTATATCTAAACCTGGTCATTATACTTAGATTTAAATTCCTTCACTTGCCTCATGGCTAAGACTTTTTGTCAAGGGTGCTTTAGGAAAAGATTTCCTTGATCTCGTTAAGTTGTAAACCCATTACTTTATCTACCTCGTAGAACTTTTGGTCAGTTCAAAAATGCTCATAGATATATGTGTTTGCCTGACATTTTATCTTCATTATAATGTCATTATCTCTTGACATATATCTTTAATGTCTACCTTGTGTCCATAGGCGTCATTGGCCCATTTTCACCTGTTTAGGTGCTAATCTCGAGCTTTACTCACTGTTACTTCCGTTTACATATCTTTTGAGAGGTGTGACTGCATATGTTGAGAAACTGATGTTTCGTATGTTTAGATCCAATTTACGGTGTTACATGATCCAACGACTTGTCAAGCTTTCTTTTCTTATCATTATTAGATCTCTCATCGACTATGTGCTCATTCGTCTTACCTTTACATTTCAATTTCAAGTTGTCTTGGGGGGATCTCTTAACTCAAAGTATTTCTCATACTATCTTCCTGAACCTCAGAGGTTCATCACCTTTGGCCAAAGAATTCTTATTGTCCCTCATCTACCATTGGTCTTTATGCTGTTCTGGAGTAATCATACCTTTGTGAAACCTGCATAACTATAGTCACGTTCACCTTTATCCTTTTTGTCATAATCCTTCATATATTCGTCGAAAAACATTTATGCCTTGATACTTGATCATACCATTCCATTCATACTTATTAATTGTTTTCATATTTCTTATAACTATTCTTTGATTGTTCCATAGTTTTCATCCTCAATTGCCCCTAACAAGCTACTTTTATCCATAGGTTATTTAGAATTGTAACATACTGCACAATAAAGCCGAAGACCTTACCAATCCAATACTTATAGCATGTCTTAGGTTACTAACATTGATACATGTAATTCTCATTAATACGTGGTATGGCCCTTTACGCACGGACGAGAGGCTTATGTCCCCTTCCACTACCGTGGATAACTCAATCCTTATATATGACTTGGGCTCATTATTCTAGGTACGTCACTTTACGTGATCTTCTTAAATTTACTGATGGTCTCTCTTCACACGATTCGATTGTGACAATCCCTTCTCGTTAAGGATATCTTGGGGAAATTCCCAATCTATTATAGGTAAGACATTACAATTTAGGTCACACGTACATAACATATTCCCCCATTCCAATCAGCAAGAGTCACTGTAAAATGTGTAAATTTTCATAACCTACTAAACCTTCTGATGACGTCTTCTGCTTTTCATCTGTACCACTCATAATCATCTTATTCTTACATTTGCACATCAACTTTGGACACTTCAGAACTTTGTGGCTATGACTGCCACACCAAACCAACTCGTGTACCTTTGGGACATAATCCGGCATGCGCTCGACCATACTAACTACAAGATGGTCGGGGCGGTCTCACTTGACCTTTAAAACTTTGACCCTGAGATATTGGCATCTTTGAACTCTTTAAATATCGGCGATCCCTAACTAATAAACTCCCTAGGTTATGTGCTCTCTGACCCCTCAATGGGCCTATCTCTATCAGATACTCTAGGATGAAGTCGTGTCTGGGAAAGCAACTTACTCATATCCTCTGACAGATTTGTCTCAATAGAGAGCATACTACTCGCATTTACACTCAATCCAAGTTCAATCTCCCTGCTAATCATAGCCCTACTAGAAGAAGGCATTGTTGTAATCATAAACACGATAAGGTCTACAGAGAGAATCCTTACAATTTAGTTCTATAGCACAATTCTAGATCAAGAAGGAAGGTAGCCATCATCATTCATATCTTAGCATTGATACTTACATCTCATTTTACAGTCATGTCACATTCATCAAATTTGGATGACACTATATGATTCGTCCTAAAACTTCTTTGCCATAACCTTCTCATCTTTGTATTAAACCATCATATGAGTTTTGTATTGATCCTTCATCGTACTACCTTACCTATGTGAGGAGGACCACTATCTGTGCTCTAAGATTTTCGTCCTGAAAAGTCTTATTGTTGCCTCAACTCCTTCAATACTTCTGTGACCTTTTGATAACTTACAATTTGCTCCCACACCATTCTCTCTTACAAGAGACATCTAAACCATTTACCCAAATAGGATGTCATATGTTTGTAACTAGCATTCTTAGTCTCAATAGACTCTTTATCTTCTAGTTAAGACAGTTAACCTCTAAAAATGGCCCATTTCTTTTTGCAATTTATTCTCTTACTGTCTAATTGCTTACCTTGCAATTTCTCAATATCCTTCATTATAACAATAACTCGAGGTTCCAACTATCATTCCATTTAACTGAGAAAATTTCCCCATATCGATATTTTCTAATTCAGAGAGCTAAATTGCCTGATCAGTCTGTTCTGATGACATTTAGTCATTCAGTTCTCATATGAATACTTAGTCTCATAACACATTCATTTTCTCAACTCAATAATTACTTCTTCTTGTCTCCTGGTTTACTTGGCTACCATCTTGTCGTGTTACTATGTTTTACCGTATAACTCTCTGTTATTCCTTATATTGCTCATAATCTGAATTTTTTTAACATAATACTGCCCTTCTGGCGTATCAATAGTCTGGTATAAGTCACTCATTTACTGGCTATGAATGTAAATTAACCGAAGTCTTCTTAGTAACCGACATTATTGAAACAGTATAAGGCACGAGTTAAACTCGAATTCTTAAGACTCATCTCTACTGCACGATTTATGATATGACAGAATAGAAACTATCCCTAAATGTCTTGCAGCCTCTTGTTTATAAGTGTGGCGCGCAACACACCCATAAATAAGACTCTACTAGACACGGCTTGCAGACTTCTTAGGACAGACCGACTTTGATACCAAATTTGTCACGACCTAAGCCAGAGGTCCATGACAGGCACCCGTACCTTACTTGCCGAGTACCACTAATTATATATTTACCATCTAAATATAATTAAGCATGTGCCACGAGGGCCGTCATGAGGTAACTTGCTGACACATAGAAATAATAAATTGAAAATGTGCTACATAAAATCCTGTAAACAGAAGAATCCAACATATGCACATATACATACTAAGGCCGACAAGGCCATACACGACTACTATACACCGGACAACTGTCTATAAGCCTCTAAAAAGTATGTGACATCTTAAGGTCGGGACAGGGCCCGGACATACTCATATGCATATCCAAAAACACCGTACCAGGGTTAGACCGCAACTCCGGAATAAGTGGAGTGCTCCAATATTAGTTGAACTAGCAACCTACTAGTGTGAACCGTTACCCCTTCTACCTGAGCCTGCGGGCATGAAACGCAGCAGTCCCTTGACAAAAGGGACGTCAATACGAATGATGTACCGAGTATGTCAGGCATGAAGAATAGAATAATAGAGACATGAAAGTAACATAAGACAAGAAACAACCAACCAATAGAGAATTCCTTTGAGGGCCATAATATGTCTATGTATCATGCACAATGCGATCGTACATATACACATGTGTATATAATGACATCAAGCCTCTGTGGGCATCCCATCATATCATACATACCTCTGTGGGCATAATCATCATCATATACCAGCTGATCATGTGGTGGTGCGTATAAAACGTCGTATCCCTTTTCTCACCCCCTACATATATATAATGCATACCATATAGTAGCGTAGATAATGCATGTGGGGTCAAGGGTAATACATGAATGATACTAAGACACTCTGAGTTTATCGGAGTGACGTAATGCCGTTTCACATCCGATTAACATTATGAATATTAACATCTTTCCCATATACCTCAATAGGGATTTGAGAACATATTTAGACATGCTTTGAAAATAGGAATGAATAACATGAACATCCTTAACTACTAAGAGTAGAATCATTTATGGGACAGTATTACGTTTACGTTTTGTTATATGGAACATGCCAAAAGAAGGAAGAGTAGTCTTAACATACCATTATTTTCAATATTTTATCAATGACGATAAAACCGACCTTCATTAGAAGCCCATCTTACACAAGCTAAAATCAGCCTACTCTACTCCGACTTCCATGAATCGGGCGACTACAACAACTTGGGTTGCTTTTCACATTTTCTTCCTTAAAGTATACATCACGTTGCTTGTTAATTAAAAAGGTATATGGTTGATGCATATAAAAAGGTTGCATGGTATGGTTCGGTCAAGAATTATTAAGATGGAATGTCATTTAGCTAAATTGATAAGTAAGATCTAGACGTACTCATTTTCTATTGGACCTTATAAAATGTGAGCACTCTGTCCCATGTATTATTAGTAATAGAAATCTTGTCTATGTGTCATTAATAGACCATATGTTTGTTCATTAGTCACATACTTCCTTCGTACTATGGACCCACGTGGACATTGTTCCCACCTAACTACTCATCCACTTCATTAATTCTTATCACAATTCACTTAAATAATACTCACTTCTAACACATGTCATATATTCATTATCATGGTCACGTAATATGACACTAGTTCGTAGCCTCTTTCGGTATGCATACAATATTATTTCTAATCACCGTCATCGCACTTTTAAGTCTGAATCATTTAGGGACTTTATCTTCTTATACGACGGGCCCTTTATTTACATGCTTGAATATGATCAAAATTCTCCGAGGCTCGGGTCTACTTTCATACGTCTAGATGCTCAAATCATCTCCTGGAAGTACGGGTGTCACCGGCTGAACAAGTTTGATTTAAATTCACTAAAGACCAAAATATGCCCCAACAAAATTAAATGTCATTTATGTCCCATTAAGATCTTCCACATTAACCAATGCAAAAATCAGAGGATCATTTTACGATTTCATGCATAAATCAACTGTTTTGACTCCCCATACCTTGAATTTCATACTATTTCTTTCAGAAAATACACGTTTTAGAACATTAGTGGGTGAGAATAAAAGGGCCAAAGTACGATATTAATTTTGGTCAAACGTATGTTAAATGTACATGTAACCTTTTTTTCTACTGATACAACATAAAGGAAAAAGGTTAGACCTATTAATAGTTAATTGATGAGAGTTTCTTTTATTGTTTTAGTTTATCGCCTAATGAAGGCGTTGTAACGTGCTTTTGTTGCCTCGTTTAACATTTAAGTGAATGTTGTTGTGTTTACGTAAATTATAATTAATGTTAGAATAATGTTAATCTGATTACACCAACGAGTTATTTACATTAAATTATATTTACTGTACCATGTATCTAACATTAATAAGCATGCCTAAATAGATTGCAAAGGAAAAAGGAGATATAAATGTGTGAGAGGGAAAGACCCGTGAATACTGGCCTACTGGGCACATTTGGTTTAATTAACATAATATTATATTAATGTATTTGATTCATATATTTGATAGTGTGAACATTTTACAGTTAGGACTCACAGTATTAGTTTAATAGTTCAAGTTATTGTAACAATCTAGGCGTTCAGAATTACTCCTTTTGACGTGGTGCGGCATCACCGTTTCTTTAGCAAAATAATTAATTTTACTCATTGATTAAGCACGTTTAATTTGTTGAATTGGTTTCAGTTTTCTTAATCGAAATGTAAAGTATGATTGAACCGTCTTTACTATATCTAGATCCTTCTGTTATATACGTGGCAAATCACGAGTGAAATCAAAATATAAAAATAGGAGTTGATGGTGTGAATCTTTGATTATGCTAAAATCATAATTATTCATCATGACGAAGTCAGAAGTCTTTTTCTAAAATTGGATGGAGGTCTTGTTTGGGTAAAGATAGAACTAGATAAAAGATCTTGTTTGTTGTAAAAGTTTAGGGTCAACATAACACGTCATAACAAATTTAGCATATAAATTTTTAGAGCTATTAAGACTGTGTTTTTATTTAATTTTTAACTGAACTTTCTTTTAACCTGTCACACTAGAGTATACTTTTGCCAATGTATACGTGTTAACTGCCCATTACAAAACATTAGAATAATTTATCTGCTTGTGGTAAGGTAAATTTAGTGGGAACGTAATCAATGAAATAAAATCTAGTCTAACATGATGTACATTTTTGTTTAATGTGAAAATCTTCTTAATTTAGTTCTAGAAAAGAATCCTCTCTGTGGACAGGATGGACTCAATGTTATAACATAGGTGGGATTAGGGTGTAAATGGTTCGGTTCCATCATTTATTTTATAAAATTTATATCATATTGATTTTCAGTTATTCTATTTCATATAACTAAAATTAAGTTTTTTGAAATCATCCTAATCATCTTGATTTTTCTTCGGTACTAATATAGTTCGACTAATTTTGAGTATTTTTTTCTTAAAACATCAATATGGTTTTGTTCTAGTCACTGATCATGACTAAGTGCAGGGACGGAGTCAGTAAGTGTTAAACAAGGTATATATACATGTGATATACACTTAATATACATAAGTGTATATCACGGGTACTCTCGGTATCAGCCCAACACGGACGAAGGCAGCAAGCCCATCTCGGGTTGGTGTGTATATTTGGTATATATTGTTGTAATATTGTAGTGTAAATGTTACATTAATTAGTCTTGTACACTTACCATAATTGTATAGTTAGAATTATGGTAGAATAAAGTTTTAGGAATAGAATAGGAATAGGATTCTCCTATTATGGAAATATGTAACTTGTATATATAGTCTTTCAATTAATGAAAATAATCAAGGGGATTATTTCTTTTATGGTATTAAAAGTCTAGGTCAAACAAAAATTTCTCTCAAATTCTTGTTGCTCTTCTCGGCCAAGACCGAACCCCCTCCCCCTCGGGTTTGCCATTTATTCTTCCGCTCTCCAAATCTCTCTTCCAAATTCCTCTATCACCTATTGTTCTTTCGTTATGTCTACGTCAAAGAACATGTTTCACCCTGCCCTTGTTGTTTCTAACGTCAAGAATCATATCCCTTTAATTCTTGAAATAGAAAACGTCCAATACGCGACGTGGGCCGAGTTGTTTAAAATTCACGCTCGTTCGCATCAAGTCATCCATCACATAATCCCCGCGGCTCCTGATGATACGGAGGTGCCTAAACGCGAGGATGATCCTAAGTTATGGACAACACTTGATGCCACCGTAATTTGCTTTTAGAGCTTCATTGTCCAATTCAAAAGGCAACCTTGGTGTATTATTAGTGTTATTTATCTTTCTGGTAATCCGGTTCAGCACTAACGCACTAAGCATATCTAGATGGACATACACTTTGTCCGCGAAAAGGTTGCTCGGGGTCAGGTACGCGTTTGTCATGTCCCGTCAAGATATCAAATTGCAGACATCTTTACAAAGGGTCTTCTCTCGGTCCTTTTTGAAGATTTTAGGGACAGTCTCAGCGTTCGAAGACCGCCCGCTATGACTGCGGGGGTGTGTTAAACAAGGTATATATACCTGTGATATAAACTTAATATACATAAGTGTATATCACGGGTACTCTCGGTATCAGCCCAACACGGACGAAGGCAGCAAGCCCATCTCGGGTTGGTGTGTATATTTGGTATATATTGTTGTAATATTGTAGTGTAAAGGTTACCTTAATTAGTCTTGTACGCTTACCATAATTGTATAGTTAGAATTATGGTAGAATAAGATTTTAGGAATAGAATAGGAATATGATTCTCCTATTATGAAAATATGTAACTTGTATATATAGTCTTTCAATTAATGAAAATAATTAAGGGGATTATTTCTTTCAGTAAGGGCAAAGGGGTAACAATAGATATCCAACATTATTGTTATTCCTCGTGTTAGAATTGAATTTCTTTTGTTAGCATTAGTATTGATTTGAGCTTTATTTGAGTTACTAACATCAATGGGCTGTAAACTTGTTGTACCATTAAAAATTCTAAGTTCAAGCTTGAAATAATATGTTAAAAGACAAAAACTATGAAAAAATTGTTGGAAATTAGCCTTTGGCGGGAGTTGCGACCGACCAACTTTAACGGCTTAAACACTAGTGTTACGTATGTTGGAGAATCCGGTTCTTCACACATGCATGATGTACTAAGTACGTAGATAACCGTAGGGCCAAGAATCGTCAAATTTCATTGAGAAATGAAAGAGATATTGGTTCACGAAGTGAGGTGTTTGAAGCATGGAAAGTGTGGTGTTGTGTTCAATTCTCCCTCATCGGTAGAGGAAGAAAGAATTGTTGTGTATATAAGACTCGAAATTGGTTTGGGGTTTGGGACCCCAAGGGGTATCCCATGTGTTTAAAGGAGGAGGACCTAGATGTGCTTGGTTCAAGGAAAGACCACGCCCTTGTGCCGCCGCCGCCGCCTTGCCGTCCGGTCAGGTTTGATTCGGGTTCACGGGTCGTGGGTTGTGGGCCTTCTGATATTATCTTTTTGGGCCAGAAAACTTTGCCGGAAATGCAGTTTGATCCCGAAGTTTCAGATGTGCAGTTTGGACCGTAATTCTTTCGGTTGTGCGATTTGATCCTGAAGTTTCAATATGTACAGTTTGGTCCCTGAAGTTTTGAAAGTTGGAATTTCGGCGGTCGAGCGAAACGTCCAAGCTCTCAATTCAGCCATTTATTTTGGCTGAATTACTCCTCCTATAATGGCCAAATCCGTTGGTCTTTCTCCCTTTAATGTTGGTGGCTTTACTACCTCCATAATCGCCATTATTTGTGTGTTATGGAGGCGATATCGACCCCCTCCCTCACCTATTTAAACACCCCCTTACACCATTGTTGAGCACACAAAAGAATGACCAAGAACATACATATATGATACACGAAAATACAGAAATATACACAACAAAAACAGTTTCTTCCTACACCTTCCAAGGCATCATTTCGTTACTCAATATTCTTCACGATAGCTCTTGAGTTTCCTTTGCTCAAGTGTTCCATTGCTGTTTTATCTTGGGAGACAAATTGTCCAGGACGTATAAAGGATACATACGGGGCAATATTGTCTTAAGGACAGAGTGCCACACTCGACTCAGCAAAACCAATTTCCATTTTTTCGTTTTTCAACAAAATTGTAATTTCAGTTTTGTGTTTATCTTGTAATTTTCAGATTACTAGTTGAACTATTGTTTATCCTTTCGAATACTTGTAATAGTTATATACTTCCCGTACTGCTTTATAAAGTACCATAGAGCAAAAATACCCAACAACTTAAGACAATAATTGTATAGTATTACTATTAGTGTTCGAAAGATGTCGGTCAAAAGTTGTGTGACCAAATCGGGATATGGAAATGGTTTTCTGGTAGAAGAGAGTGATGATGATGAACGTATTCATAGTGTCACCACTACCAAGACTGGTGGGAACAAGCGCTCTCGAGAGCCTGAAGATGTCAACTGGGACAAGAGGAGAAGACTGAAGATGTACTTCTATCTTGCAGCAGAAGGCCTGTATCTATCCCAGACAAAAGATCTGAATAATGGTAAGAAGGAACTGGACACTCAGTTTGATGAAGTGACTGAAGTGAGCCAGAATCCGAAATTGGGATAAGTAGTTTTTCTTACGTGTCAAGAATAAAGATTAAATGAGGTCTGATTAAAAATTGATTAAAGTAAGGAGGAATATGAAAATAATTTATATTCCTTACGCTTTAAAAATCAGAAGTTTAATCTCATCTTCTTTTCCGTTTAAAGATTGGATTGTAAAGCATCTTAAAAAGATCCGTTCCTTTAAGTGTAATTATTAAAAGTGGGTAAAGTATGTTCGCACATACGAGGGAGTAAGATCCACTGTCTGTGCGAGAACTGTTACAACTCTTAAGTAAGCACCAAGAATTAGCTGGGCACCAATTATAGCGGAAGAAGTCTAAAAGTTAAAGAGGTAGAACTTTGTCATACTATTTGGCGTAAGATCCTTCATAGGATGATATTGGACACTTTCGGTCATACAAAGCCTCCGGCGACTAGAGTGGGCCAAAATTCCTTTGATATGATGATATTGGACACTTTCAGTCATACAAAGCCTCCGGGTGGCTGGAGTGGGGCGTAATTCATTTCATAGGAAAAGTAATGGACACCTAGTGTGGTGGGCGAGTTTCAGGTCTTAATGATCGAAGGCCTAAAGAAAGCGATAAAGAAATTGGACACTCGATGCGCCACAACAAGCGAAGTGGGCAGTATCGAGATCACATATGATCCTGCTACGCCCTAACCACGGGCTGGAGAGGTTGTTCATGTGAAGCAACGCCACCTCTAAAATCAAAGGGGCTGGAGAGGTTGTCCTCAATAGGACTTCAGGGAATGAGATCACTCTAAAAGAGGTGATACATGTTCCTAACTTGGTTTAAGGGACGTTGTTGGTCAAGTTGGTTTGGGACTAGTCCAGCAGTGCAGTAATACCTAAGAATGGTACAATATGTCTATAGCCCAATGAATGATATATTTGTAATCCGTGCATCTATGCCATCATAGATTAAGACACGTTAAATAGTAAGTCATTCAAAAGCTAACGATGTTGAGATTGTTGCCTCCTTTCGACATAAACCCTTAAAATGAATGTGAGGTAGGCGAAGAGGCAAAATCACCTTTTCAAATTCCGTCGAGGAATAGCGAAAGAAGCGTCGCTCCTCTAGAACTTAGTCACACCTACTTGGGTGATTTGAAGTTTATACAAAATAGAGGGAGCAAAGTGCGTTGTGATCTTCATTGAAGATGGTACAACGTATGGAATCCTTTGTTTGTTAAAAAGCAAAGATGAAGTTGTTGAAGCGGATAGGCGCTACAAAGCAGAAGTTGAAAATCAACTAAGCCTATGGATTGCGAAATTCATAGCGATAGAGAGAGAATGTGAAGCGGCGTTCATTAAGCGACTGTTCATTACTCACCTCGATCTAACGGTGTTAATAGCGCAAACCCTTACGCCTAAATTATGTGGGGCAAGGCGATCCTTACCGCTAATGCGATCCTCAACGGAACTCCGCATAAGGATAAGGATAACTCTCCGTGTGAGACATGAAAAGGATCTCACATACAAAAGATGGGATGTGGGGTGGCTTGGTAGAAGTTGGACTACAAAGCAGTCAAGTTCGACCTAAGGCTGTAGATTGCATATCTACCGGATCTGTAAATATGATGGTACTTATCGCCTCTTGGCGTCAAAGAATGTTGAATTCTTATAAGATAACTTTCCTTGAAAAGGAAAAAAGAGTAATTGCTCAATGTTAACAAGAACTCGCGAGGGCTTTGGTCCAGGAACTAGGCGTTAAAGTATCTACGAGGACTCGAAAGTTCTTTGCTATCCGAAACTTAATATTCCAGATCTGCAGAACTCAGGGATTCTAGATGTTGAACCAAGACGGAGCAAAGAGGGGACAAGGACTTGTTCCAGTCCTTCTAGCTTGTATGGTTAAGAACGAACCATGGACAATTAACAAATAATTGTTATCTTCAAAAGCGCTGCTTTGGAAAGAAGCTAAAGAGAGAAATATATTCCATCATATAGAACCATACTTGCGTAATGGTTGATCTTCCTCCGGGAAAAGAACCTTTGGGTTGTGAAAAAGGATACTCAAAAGTGAGTACAAAGTAGATGGATCTACTGACGAGTTCAAAGCCTCGGCTACTTGTACATGTGCTCCCCTGGGAGTAGCTTAACATCATGGGCCATTGCAGTCCTGCGTGGCATGAATGTTAAAGCGACCTTCCCAACCTGAGAGTTGGAAGAAGAGAATCGAGTTGGTTTTACGGGACTGTTGGGCTTCTTCCGAACTTTCATCTTGGTCCCTGAAATGTTTACATTTTGGTCCTGAAAGTTCAGATAAAGCGAGAGATAATGAATCGACCACGAAACATTGACTCACGGTTAGAAAGCCAACAGTTGGAGAATCAACGATCTGAAAGTAAAAGTCATATTGAAACAAAGTCTCGATATGAAAGATATGGATATCACAGATGACATCTTAAGAATTGGATTTCTAAAGACATCTAACTGATGGTCGATAGTTGTGGTCTCGTTGAAGCCATCAATGGATATGAATCATAGAACTGATTGGAATCATGGTGCACCCATAGACAAGGAAGCGATATGCACAAGGTCATGTGTAGTTCAATGTATTGTACACACTACAACCGACCCGTATCGTCCTACGAACGGTCGATTGAACTAAGGTTCACCGATAATCTTAATACATGATCAATAGAAGGCGTTAAGTCGGATATGGCGATATCCGAATTATTCGCTTATCTTCGGATTATAGTATTACGGATGTCCAGTTACGGGAGAACACGGTGATGCAACCGGACATCGATCTGAAGAACACCAAAGCCACAAGTAAATGTGTATGGTGGATCTTGGAAAATCCTCTAAGCAAACTTGCATCGTCCGATTCATGATGGTATCGAGTTTATCGCTTTATACAAAGCATGAAAGAAGTTGAGTAACTTCACGACTCATTAGAGGGCGTCCCTTATTGGGAGAAACTTCGTGCCTTCAGCGGTTATACATCGTGGCTAGCCGGTCGGCTTTAGGAAGGACACGGATGACTGCGTCTGGACATATCTGTCGAGATTTGTCGGGAGACATAAGACCGTATGGCGCTTGATCATCACGGGTGTCACTTCCTTGTTTACTAACTAAGGGACTATCAGGAGATCAAGTGTTACTCGCTGTCTAGGGAATGGGCTTAAAACCCAAAATATACGGACCAATACGGTGGAAACCCAACCTTACGAACCGGAGATCCCGATGAATTTAGTTCAATGGGAAAACTAAGTTGTAAAGGTTGATTGATCGCTTGATTGGAAGCATGAGCACTTCGGATAGTGATTTCAAAAACACCAAATCCAAAGCCGTTCCGCGATAGACTTTAAGTGCTATCTGCGGTGTGGGTAAAGGTTAAGTTTTCAAAACCTGTAATGCTCCTCAGCCAGTTGAGGTTAGGTTTTTGGGAAACTTTTAATGGTTCCTAACACTTGTGAAGTGGGGTATAGCAGATACCTTGTAGGAGACCACCTATTTAAGTGCGAGGGCGGCCGCCTCAAAATGAACGCACTTAAGAATCCAAGACGTTGTCCATGGCCAAAACGGACAAAACATTACGAAGAAGAGAGTAAGGGAATTTGTTGTGTTGGTATCATTGTCTTGGCTTACACTAAACACCGACGGTTCAAGACATCACGTTCACCGCAAAGAAGTAAGTCCGATGGTATTCAACTATGGAAGGTTCAAAGTCGATGCTACCTCTCCTTATGCAACATCGGTCCATTGAAATATTCTTTGGAAATGAAAAAGGCACCATGTGAGTGCGCCAAAATCTCTTTCAAGAGGGATTGTTGGAAATTAGCCTTTGGCGGGAGTTGCGACCGACCAACTTTAACGGCTTAAACACTAGTGTTACGTATGTTGGAGAATCCGGTTCTTCACACATGCATGATGTACTAAATGCGTAGATAACCGTAGGGCCAAGAATCGCCAAATTTCATTGAGAAATGAAAGAGATATTGGTTCACGAAGTGAGGTGTTTGAAGCATGGAAAGTGTGGTGTTGTGTTCAATTCTCCCTCATCGGTAGAGGAAGAAAGAATTGTTGTGTATATAAGACTCGAAATTGGTTTGGGGTTTGGGACCCCAAGGGTATCCACATGTGTTTAAAGGAGGGAGGACCTAGATGTGCTTGGTTCAAGGAAAGACCACACGCTGCGCGCCGCCGCCCGCCCGTCGGTCGGTTTGATTCAGGGTTCGGTCCTCGGGTTCACGGTGGAGTGGTGGGCTCTGGGCTCTGGGCTCACGGGCTCTGGGCTCTGGGCCTTCGATATTATCTTTGGGCCGAAACTTTGCCGAAGTACAGTTTGATCCCGAAGTTTCGGATGTGCGATTTGGACTAGAATTCTTTCGGTTGTGCGATTTGATCCCTGAAGTTTCAATATGTACAGTTTGGTCCTGAAGTTTTGCAAAGTTGGAATTTCGGCGGTCGAGCGAAACGTCAAGCTCTCAATTCAGCCATTTATTTTGGCTGAATTACTCCTCCTATAATGGCCAAAACCGTTGATCTTTCTCCCATTAATGTTGGTGGCTTTACTACCTCCATAATGACCATTATTTGGTCATTATGGAGGGCGAATCGACCTCCCTCACCTATTTAAACACCCCCTTACACCATTGTTGAACACACAAAAGAATGACCAAGAACATACATATATGATACACGAAAATACAGAAATATACACAACAAAAACAGTTTCTTCCTACACCTTCCAAGGCATCATTTCGTTACTCAATATTCTTCACGGTAGCTCATGAGTTTCCTTTGCTCAAGTGTTCCATTGATGTTTTATCTTGGGAGACAAATTGTCCAGGACGTATAAAGGATACATACGGGGCAATATTGTCTTAAGGACAGAGTGCCACACTCGACTCAGCAAAACCAATTTCCATTTTTTCGTTTTTCAACAAAATTGTAATTTCAGTTTTGTGCTTATCTTGTAATTTTCAGATTACTAGTTGAACTATTGTTTATCCTTTCGAATACTTGTAATAGTTATATACTTCCCGTACTGCTTTATAAAGTACCATAGAGCAAAAATACCCAACAAAAATTTAAGAAATATTCATAAATTACATTATAAGTAAATATTTTTATGTATGAAAGATTTTAAAATTAGTATACATGTACTTTTAGGTTGGTTTGGTTCGGTTTGACTTTTTTGGTTAAAATCAAATCAACACACTTGTGATCGGGTTTTTTTCAATACCAAACTAAGTCAAACTAAATCACTAGTCGGTTTTTTTTTTCCGTTTGACTCGAATTATCGGTTTGATGTTGTTTGTCGGTTTTCTTTTTACACCCCTAACTACCACGATAATTAAAGTAGGTTAATTGTTTGAATGAAAGGCTTGATGCATGCCAACCAATACCAGCCTCCAATATTTTTCACATAATGATCTTTTACTAAATGATTCCAAAAACAAAAACTTTTTAAACCTAATTTTGAGTCCGTTCCTAATACGTGTCTTTATAAATTTAGCTAGTTAGATAATGTGGATGTGGTATTTTTGTAAGAAATAGATTATATTATTAAACTGATAAATCGATCAACTGACCCTAAGAAGCTAGTGTTACTGAGAGTGGCGTACATATAATTTTTCATAAGCGATATCGACATTTAAGGAAGAGGACAAATGAATAAATTAGAGGGGAAAATATGTGAATAATCTTTTGAACATTAGCGTTTTAGGTTTAGATTGACTAATACAGTTCAAACTTGCTTTCAAGTAATTTAATGTCTAACGCTTATGCAAAAGTGAATCTTTATTTAATTTAAAGGGCCTGAGGGGAGGTTTTGAGGGTTCGAATTTCACTTAAGGCATGCTATTTTTTTTTAGCAATTAATCGCTTACAAAAAATCTAATAAGATCATGCAAATTCGTTGCGAAGGAGGTTCAAACTCCGGGATTGGAGAGTCACTAACCAGTAAACCATGGAGTACTTTGTTCTAAAGTGGTGTCATTTTCGCATATTCTATTTTTTCATACGTATATTATTGAAGTATGTGACCATCTAATCTAAATGCTTAACCTGTTATATAGAACACATGTTAAGCAAGGTATATACCCGTGATATACACTTGGTATACATAGTGTATATCACGGGTGCTTTCGGAAACCGTCCAACATGGAAGAAGGCAGAAAGCCCATATCGGGTTGGCCCATCACTGGTTGTGTATATTGGTTATGTATATTGTTGTAATATTGTAGTGTAAATGTTACCTTAATTAGTCTTGTACACTTACCATAATTGTATAATTAGAATACAAGTAGAATACGATTTTAGGAGTAGAATAGGAATCCTATTATGGAAATATGTAACTTGTATATATAGCCTTTCAATTAATGAAAATAATCAAGAGACTATTTCTTTCAACACACTTTTAATATTTGATTATATTTTCAGCACGCCCCCTCACGTGCTTGCCTGATTTTTTTTCATGGTCCAAGCACGTGAAAATTCTTTTTGATAATGGGTGGCGGTGAGGTTCGATCACAGGACCTTTGGCATGCTCTGATACAATGTAAAGAATAGATTTTGGGCCTAACTCAACTCAAAGCTAGCTTATAGGGTGAGGATTGTCCAAGTCCATATAAGGAGTCCATGTTCCCATTCCATACCCGATGTGAGACTCTTAACATGTATATTGATTAAAATCTTCAACGAAACGGTGCCAGATGACAATTTACCCCCCTTGCTATAAGGTGTATCTGCCCTGGTTATGGATTTCTTAGCATGAATGCAAGAAAATTAATCCTTGGAGAGATTTCTCAAACTAGAGAGATGACTAAACATACTATACAGTATACAATACATTTTGCAGATATCAGAATGTATGGTAAAATGTAGTATCACAAATTTGTTCATTGTTATATCTTATATCATACTCTGCAAGAGAACAATATTATGAAAATACCGTAAAGTGAACGGAGGGAGTACTTTTGATGCTAAAACTTTTCGACAGAAGTACCCAACTGTAGTAGGAGTAAATGGGAAGGAGTTGGAAGGTAATGAAATCTATATGAGGACATTAATGTCCAAATGAAATATAAAGGGCAAATGGCAGAGTGCAAACTCCCGGTTACCTGTACTAAGGTAGAGGGAAATTGGACAAACAACTGCAACTGAAACTGAAACTGAAATTAAAACCAGTAAAACTGAAATTCTTATTTATTACTAATATTCATATTCCCTCTTCAATTCTCTTCTTATAATAACTTTGCTATTTTTCTCTTCATTTGTGATTTATTCTAAAGAACCAAAACAAGAATGGGCAGTCTCTTAGTACCAGAGGTTGTTCCTTCTCCAACCCAAGACGCTGAAACACTCAGGAAATCATTCAAAGGATATTTTCTCGGTATAGCCCTTTCTTTCATTTTTACTTGTGGGATTTTCTTTGATGTTCTTTTGTCAATACCCTTTTCATTTTTATGTTTCTTTTCTTTGATGAATTGATGAAAGTGTCGGGATTCAGAATTTAAACTCAATGGTTCATCTTAAGCCCTTACCATCATCCCAATGCGTTCAGAATTTAACATTTGTTAAAATTTTAGTAATTTTCAGATATATACTTTCATTTTTTGTCGAAAATATTGGGTTCAGTTGAAGCAGTGGTAGGGTTAGAAGGATGAATTTCAAGTTTTATATTGCTCTTTCCTTTTCGCATTATGGGTAATGTCCTTTTTTGGTGCATTTTTTAGGACTGGGAACTGATGAGAAGGCGATAGTAAGTGTGTTGGGACATAGAAATGCAAGCCAGAGGAAGAAGATCAAAGAAGAATATCAGCTGCTTTATAACAAGTCCCTCATTGATGATCTTCATTCTGAATTATCTGGTGATTTCAGGGTATTCTATTTTTCCTAAACACATCTGTTATACATCTCAATTTAAAAGGATCAGCTTATAAGCCTGGTAATTCCTTAAGATTACCTCCTACAGGTTTTGTTCTTTTTTTTTTTTCATGGATAGTTTGAAGGAAGATCTATCACTTGTACAGTTGAATTAGTATTTTCTTACCTAGAATTTCCTAGAAAGCTAAATTCACTTCTAAATAGAAGCATACGATCAACTTGATATAAGTTTGCAATTTTGAGTTTCCATTCTACAAATAACTAAACTGTTATATCCCTGGGAGAACCTTCGAAAACTATTCTTTCCAATTTTGGGATGTCAAAAGTTTTAGTGAAATTTCATCAGAAAATTTAAAAGATGAAAGCAAAAATGAAGAACGACTTCTTAATAAGAATTATAAGCCTTGGTGGGCATAGTTACCCAATCTATACTGGTGGAAGGTAGCAGATCAACAATGGGAATAGTCACATGTGTGCAAGCTGGCTTGGACACCATTATTATAAAAAAATAAAAGAATTAAAAATGGATAAGCTTGTTGACTGTTCCTTTCCTGCAGATAAGCAACTCTTGAATGGTAAGAACAAAAAAAGCATGGTTACTACTTAATCTCTCAGTTTTAACTTTCTTCAGTTTTCATGTTTGATGCATGATAGAGAGCAGTGCTCCTCTGGGCATATGATCCTCCTGAAAGAGATGCGAGGCTAGCGAATGAGGTCTTAAATTCATGGATACATGACATAACCCGTCTACAAGTGATAGTAGAGATAGCGTGTGCATCAACTCCTGATCATCTGGTTGCTGTGAGACAAGCATACTGTGCTCTCTTTGGCTGTTCACTTGAAGAGGATATCATAGCACATGTCTCTCTACCTGTGCAAAAGGTTAATTCATTTCATTGTACATCCGCATACTGTTAAATTGAAGAAGAACAATATGTTAGCAATATCGTTTAATCTCTGTTGCTAGATACAGTACTATCTCATTTGAACTGGAAAGCTCATTAGCATTGAAATTCCTACTAACAACCTCAAAAACATCTTCTCTGTTTAGTATTCCATTTCCTATACTGCCTTTCATTATTTTCTCTTGAGTATTAAAAGTTAGGTGCGTTTTGGTATGAGTGAAAATAAATCAGCTGGTGTTTGGTTGCTAGAGAATGTTTTCCACCAAAAAGGAAAAATTACTTCCCTCACTTCTGGGCGGAAGTCATTTTCCTTCACAATTATCTCAACTCTTAACTTCATATCACTGATTTAACCAACACTAAGATATATTTATCAATCTCAATTCTCAAAAGTTGCATATTACTATTTAGTTTGCTAAAATTGTTAAAATCTTTAATAAATGCTTTTTTTCTTCTGAAAATATTTTCCTTTCTCCAAACAAACACCGGAAAATAGTTTTCATAGAATATGTCACTTTTTGTTATACATCTTTTGGAAGATGATTTCGTCATACCAAATGCACCCGTTGAGTAAGATACTTTCCTCCCCAAAGTATAGCCTCAATCACTTTGAGGTTATCTGTTTTAATTCATTTCTTCATCATCGCCTCGCACTGTTAATTCTCATAATTGAAGTTTAACAAGCACCATGTTTGAAGTGTTGGATTGGATGAATATTGTTCAGGTTCTAGTCAGTCTAGTCAGTTCCTACAGATACGACAAGGAATTGGTCGACAATAGTACTGCTAATCTAGAGGCTTCAAAGTTTCGTGAAGCCACTAGAACAAAACAATTAGATTGTGATGAACTCGTCCTGATACTCAGCACCAGGAACATTCATCAGCTTAAGGCAACTTTCCAGTGCTATAAGCAAAACTATGGATTCTCCATTGATCAGGTAAGTTGTCTTTAAGCCGCCAGATTTACTTCGCTTTAACTATTCTTGCTCTTCTATTAATCTTATCTTGTTGGACCAATTTTCCATAACAGGATATATCAAATTGTGGCGAAGGTCTTTTAGAATCTATCTTGAAAGTGGTTATCTTGTGCATAGACTCCCCAGAGAAGCATTTTGCTGAGGTAACAAAAATAGTCATAAAGATTGCCTTAGATTCTTTTTTCTTATTTTTTAGTACCCTTCTTTTCCCTTGTTGAATCCTTCTATTTTTTTTTTGCAAACAGTCATCTTTGTTTTGTTTTAGTGAAATTGGTACACAGACTAGCTTTGTCTTGGATTATATTTTGTAGTTAGTTTGAGACTACCAAAAGTTCCCTGAATTTTGGTCTGGCTGTCTTTGTGCAAATGATTCTCTTCGGCCACTGTTTGCGTAGATCCTCGTTCTTTTTTGTCCACTAAGTATAGGAGGGCCCGTGACTTGGATCACGTGAGGTGCATTAAGGACGAGGACGGCAAAGTACTGGTGGAGGACGCACGTATTAGACGGAGATGACAGTCCTACTTCCATAAACTCTTGAATGAAGAAGGAGATAAATAATCTGTGTTGGGAGATTTGGAGCAATCAGAAAGGTACCAGGATTTTGGATATTGTAGAAGTATTAAGGTTGAGGAGGCTAAGGGTGTTGTTCGCAGGATGCGCAGGGGACGAGCGATTGGGCCTGATGAGATCCCAGATGGATTTTGGAAGAGCGCAGGCAGGGCATGTTTGGAGTGGCTGACTGAGTTGTTTAATGTCATTTTAAGACGGCAAGAATGCCCGAAGAATGGAGGTGGAGTACAATGATTCTTTTGTACAAGAACAAAGGTGACATCCAGAGTTGCAACAACTATAGGGTATCAAACTGCTAAGCCACACTATGAAAGTTTGGAAAAGAGTCGTGGAGATGAGGGTGAGAAGAGGCGTGTCTATTTTCAAGAATCAGTTTGGATTCATCCCGGGGCATTCGACTACAGAAGTCATTCATCTTATTAGGAGGTTGGTGGAGCAGTATAGAGAGAGAAAGAGAGACTTACATATGATTTTCATCGACCTCGAGAAGGCATACGACAAAGTCCTTAGGGAGGTTTGGAGGTTAGAGGTGTACATGTGGCGTACACTAGGGCGATCAAGGATATGTATGATGGAGCCAAGACCAGGGTATAGACAGTAGGAGGAGACTCGGAGCACTTTCCAGTGACGATGGGGCTGCACCAGAGATCAGCTCTTAGCCCATTCTTATTTGCCTTAGTGATGGATGGACTGACGCGACAAATCCAATGGGAGGTGTCATGGTGTATGTTATTCGCAGATGACATAGTCCTGATTGATGAGACTCGCAGCGGAGTGAACGCTAAGCTGGAGGTTTAGAGACAGACTCTAGAGTCTAAAGGGTTCAGGCTGAGTAGAACCAAGACACAATACTTTGAGTGCAAGTTCAGTAACGGGAGCGACCATGAGACAGACGTGGAGGTGAGGCTTGGTACTCAGGTCATTCCAAAGAAAGGAAGCTTAAAGTATTTCGGGTCTATTATCCAAGGGAATGTAGAGATTGATGGCGATGTCACACATCGTATTGGTGCAGGGTGGATGAAATGAAGGCTCGCATCTAGAGTCTTGTGTGATAAAAAAATGACATCAAAACTTAAAGACAAGTTCTATATGGTGGTGGTTAGACCGACTATGTTGTATGAAGCGGAGTGTTGGTCAGTCAAGACTTCGCACATCTAAAAGATGAATGTTTTGGAGACGAGGAAGCTGAGATGGATGTGTGGGCATACAAAGAGGGATAGAATTAGAAATTATGATATCCGGGACAAAGTGGGAGTGGCCTGGGTGGAGGATAAGATGCGGGAAGCGAGGTTGAGATGGTTCGGGCATGTGCAAAGGAGGCACAAATATCCCAGTGCGGAGGTGCGAAAGGTTGACTATGGAAGGGTTTAAGAGGGGTAAAGGTAGACCGAAGAAGTATTGGGGAGAGGTGATTAGACGGGATATGGTGCATGTGCAATTTACTGAGTACATGACCTTAGATAGAGAGTTATGGAGGACACGGATTAGGGGAGAAAGGTAGTAGGTAGTTGAGCGTAGTTCTACTTACGCTTACATATTAATAGTTGTAGTGTTATTATTGTAGCACAGCTTAGCCTATCATACTAGTAGGCGCAGTATTGTTTTATAGTCCCCTGTCCTTTGTATTAACGTGTACATCTATGTATATTTACTATATTTAGTGATATGTAATTATGGTAGAATTAGGATTCCTATTGTATAAGGATTCCACATTGTACACCTATATATATTTGGTATTAATGAGAAAGGCTCCTAAAAGGAGATTAATACTATCTTACATGGTATCAGAAGCCAAACCCTAAACCCTATTTTCTTTCCTCTCTAAGTCCGCCGCCTACCTTGGTTCTCAAACCACCGGCGGCTTCACACTTGACCGAGAACCATAAATATTTTTCTCGTCTTCTTCCTCCTTCTTCAACAAAAATGATCAATTATAATGACTCCTCCCACAACTCCCACGGCAGCATCAACCTCATCTGTCATCACCCCTGCCATACCCATATCATCATTTTCACCTTATGTTCATCCAACACTCACCGTAACCAACATCAAGAACTTCATTCATATAGTTCTTGATCAAGAAAACGGTCAGCACTCTCCATGGGTTGATCTTTTTCGTATTCATGCATGTGTCTATAACGTGCTTGACCATATTGATGACTCTTTCCTTTGCCCCATTGAGGATGATGACCCAACATGGCGTCGTCTTGACGCCATTATCAAACAGTGGATTTATGACACTATCTCCCAGGAATTGCTCCTCACAATAATGAAAATCGGCGCCTCAACTCGTGAGTTATGGATTTGGTTAGAGGATATTTTTCAAGATAACAAGCACACTCGTGCTGTATATATAGAAGAACAACTTAATAATACACGTCTTGAAAACTTCTCTAACATGTCCGAATATTGCAAGCAGATAAAACTTGTAGCAGACCAATTGTCAAACGTCGGAACGCCAGTTTTCGAAACCAAGATGGTACTCCAATTGGTTGCTGGTCTACCAAAAGGTGAATACGATATATTAGCAACAATGATACAATAATTTGATCCTCTTCCCAGTTTCAACAAGGCGCAATCTCAATTATTATTGGAAGAAACCCAACGTGCCAAACAGGATTAACACAATCAGAAGGCGTTAACGGTTGATAGTCAGACAACTTCCGCCGCCCCAATTGCCGGCCAATCACCGTCGGAAACCCAACAACATCGGGGTGATCGCGGTGGTGGCAAAGGAGGTAAAGGCCGCGACAACGGAAAAAGTGGTTGAGGCCACGGGCGTGGCGAAAAAGGCGGCCAACTGCCGCAGGCCCCAGTTGCACAGCCCAGCTCTTTTCAATCGTGGGCCGGCCCAGCATATTATAATCAGCCGGCGATCTGGGCCAATTTTCCCCACTTTGTTACGACCCCGTTCCCAGTTCCGCATCAAGGACTGTTGGGTCCGAGTCCAGGCATCAGGCCAAGGAACTTCCATCCATAGCAGGCCCACATTATACAGGCCCAATACCCACAGCAGCCCAGCAGTCTGGCCCCCTGATTTGGGCCAGGCCTTCAGCAGTTTGAACTTGCAGCAGCCCGATGAAAATTGGTACATGAATACGGGAGCCACTTTTCACCTCACCCACTCTGTAGGTAATATTTTCCAAACTGTTTTGTTTAAAGCATGCTCAATATATTACTGTTGGTAATGGCCATCGCATTCCAATTCAGGGTTATGGTACAACCTACACTCAACCGCCTCACCCGCCCTTCTCCCTCAACAACGTCCTGTATGCTCCCAACATTATTAAAAAGTTAATATCTGTTCGAAAATTTACTCGCAATAATTTCGTCTTTGTTGACTTTGACCCTTTTGGTTTCACTGTGAAGGATCTTCGTACGGGGACACCTCTTACGAGATGCAATAGCACGGGGGATCTATATCCATTCCCATCCACCTCCGCTGCCAGCTCTTGCTCTTCCGTATCTCTCGCTGTTATCTCTCCCTCAACTTGGCATATTAGACTTGGCTACCCAGGAGCCCAGTTTTTAATTTTCTTAGAGGCAATAATTTTATGAACTATAATAATGAGAAACTTACCCAACACTGTGTTTCTTGCTCTTTAGGCAAACATGTTCATCTTCCTTTTAAGTCATCTCTAAGTGTTACGTTTTCTCCCTTTGATATTATTCATGCTGATTTGTAGACATCTCATATTTCTAGTTCACTGGGCCATAAATATTATCTGGTTTTATTAGATTACTTTTCTTATTTTATTTGGATTTATCCACTAAAATTTAAGTTATAAGTGTTTGTCAAATTTCTTGAATTCCGTATTTTTATTATAACACAGTTTGAGAAAGCCATCAAATATTTTCAATGTGATAATGATCATGAATTCAATAATCTACGTTTCACAAATTCTGCAAAAATAATGGCATGTTTTTCCGATTTTCGTGTCCCCACACATTCCCTCAAAATGGCAAAACTGAACGAATCATCTGCACCATAAATAACATGGATCGTACACTACTTTTTCATGCCTCTCTCTCCCCCCCATCTTTTTGAGTTTACGCAGTCAAAATGGTAGAATATATCCTTAATATTTTGCCTACTAGTACTCTGCATAACATGACTACAACTGAAATCTTATACCGTCGGATCCCTTCTATACCTTCAAATTTTCGGCTGTCTGTGCTACCCAAATCTTGCCTCTACTGCCCCACATAAATTAGCACCTTGATCCACTCCGTGTGTATTCGTAGGATTCCCGCCTAACCATAGGGGCTATTTGTGCTATGATGTGTCCACTCGTCAAATACACGTCTCTCGTCACGTTACGTTTGACGAGACCACCTTTCCATTTGCAAATATTCAAAAATTTCGTAACACAGATTATACCTTTCTTGAGTCCGACATCTCTCCCGTCAGAGTCGACGAACTGTACCGTGCCACCGCCCCAGTTCCACACTCACCATCCATGCCACCTCCGACAGTGACTGACAAATTTTCGTGGCTACCAGTCCCACCTCCGCCAATGCAAATCACCCAAATATCTCTCAGTCAAATCAGGTAACCACCCCGACCTCCCACCGACACTCCCACCCAACGCCTACTGTGTCACCACCACACGCCGCAACCCAACCAGTCACCAGAAACTAGATTCAACACACTCCCAGTCCCCGAACCAACACACTGCCACCCCCGCACCTTCCCTTCTGCCCCAACCCACCACCGACACTATACCCTACCTCACCCTACCCAACCCAATTCGATATACCCAGATCGCTGCCACCTACTAACTCAATGCCCAACCCAGAAATGTCCCACCATATACCCGACCCCGTCGTCGAACCCAGTACCCAAACCGACACCGTTCCTTCATCAAGTTGCCCGACCCCGACCCACCACACAGACACCGAATCCTACTCTGCCCCCACTCACCACATGGAAACCCGTGCCAAACACGGAATTTTCAAGCCCAAAATCCATTTTAACCTATCCACTCAAATCATTTCCCCAATTCCCAAAAGCCCAAAATTAGCCAAATAAGACCCCAATTGGAATGCGGCCTGCGTGAGGAATTTAATGCTTTAACAAAACATCACACTTGGGATTTGATTCCTAAATCGGAGGGGGTGAATGTGGTCCGATGCATGTGGATTTTTCGTCACAAATACAGGGACAGTGGTGATCTACAACGATATAAGGCAAGACTTGTGGCTAATGGCACAAATCAGCAGGAGGGTATTGATTGTGGTGAGACATTCAGTCCGGTTGTTAAACCGGCTACTATTCGCACAGTTCTGAGTATTGCTATGGGTAAGCATTGGCCGACTCATCAACTTGATGTAAAAAATGTGTTTCTACATGGGGATCTGAAAGAAACTGTTTATATACACCAGCCGCCTGGTTTTGTCCATCCAGCAACCCCTTAGTATGTATGCCGTCTTCGTAAGTCTCTTTATGGTTTGAAACAGGCCCCTCGAGCATGGTATGATCGCTTTGCACAATATATTATGCAGATTGGGTTCGTTTGCAGCAAATGTGATACCTCTCTATTTATTTTTCATTGTGGTAGTAGCACTGCTTATTTATTGTTGTATGTGGATGACATAGTGCTTACTGCCTCCTCTGAGTTGTTGAAAAATGAGATTATTGCCTTGCTTAAAACTGAATTTGCTATGACTGACTTGGGCAAGTTGAGCTATTTTTTGGGGATTTCAGTGACTCGATCTGCATGTGCTATGTTCTTGTGTCAACGCAAGTATGCAGAGGAGATAGTGTACAAGACTAAAATGACAAACTGCAAGATCATGTTCACTCCAGTTGACTCTAAGTCCAAGCTTAGTGCTCAGAAGAAATCAAAGTTAAACCTTCATTTTGGTAAAATATGGAGGAGAACTCATGCACATGTGATCCTTTGAAAAAAATTGTTAATCATTTCAGAAATTCGAAAATGTATGCAGTCCAATTTGAGCAAAGCTGCTGTTTAGTCCAAGTAGTTCTCTCGTGGAACTTGTTACAAATTTCTCTTGATATCGAGCTATTTGACTGTTTTATCATCTCTTTATGTCCCCTGGATATCTAATATTGCTTATCACCTAACAACAGCGACTAAATCACCCTTTTCTCTCCTCTGTATCTGGACATTTCAGGCCGTAAAGGTCTCCACCGATGGGCTAGGAACTGATGAGGATTCTCTGAGTAGAGCCATTATAACTAGAGCTGAAATTGATGTGATCAAAGTTAAGGAAGAATATGTCAAAATGAAGAATACTGCTCTTGAATATGCAGTAGCTGATGACACCTCAGGTTACTACAGGGAATTCCTGATGACCCTGCTTGGGGCCAATGACAGTAGTTTCTAGTGTTTGTATCCTTTATTATTGGTAATATCAAGAGGCTTGCAGTGTAGTTATATTGTCATTCAACTTTGTTTGCTTTGAAGTGGATGTATCAGTATTGGTGAGGGTGATCATTGATATTTGTATTAGCAATAGAAAGAAGAATGATTGTGTACCTTAATTGTTGTTTGGCACTTTGTTTCTGAATAAATGTTGGTCTTTCAATTCTACAATAGAAACAAAACATTATTGCAGGTTGTCTGACAGTGTAAAAACTTTTTACATATGTTATAGCTTATTTTTTTTCAGATCATCAAGTTCAAGTCCATGTGTTCCAGTAGTTGCATCTTTTCAGAACACAAAAGAAGTTCTAAGCGTTAGACCCTTCTCACTTCTCCCTTACAAAAGAAAAAATAATGCTTCTTTTTATGTCAAGAATAGAAACAAAACTTTCTTTTCTTCTAGTGCGAATGACTTCTATGTAAGTGGTTTTCTAAGCAACATCAGAAAAATTTTGTGATTCAGGGACGATTTACAATGTGGGTAGTATTTGTTTGACATGTTATTACATTGATAACTAGTGACACAAAGTTCTCGATTCTTGACAGTTACATATAATATTCTTAAAGTGAACAATTGACAATGCCTAATGCAACTATTTTAACCATGCTACCCCAAACATCATTTATACCGCATCAAGCATGCACCCTTACCACCCCCAACAAGTCAAAATCAATTAAATTTATTCCACAAGAACATTTTGAAGTACAACAAAATCAAGAAAAACTTATCAAGCGTAACATTTATTATGTTCCAATCTCTACATTATCGGCTAATCGACATTTATTGATTATTCTCACACACTTTTTAAGGATTGCTTGACCATAATACATAAGTATTGGTCAAGGAAGGTGAAGAATCAAGAGAACAATTAATAAAAATAAAGTAATAAATTTGTACAATTGAATAATACAAATAAATTTTGTCAATCTGTCAAAAGTCAAGACTCGTGAATAATTTAACAAAATATGTGAATAATTGACAACACATGCAAGTTGCCAATCCGTCAAGGCTCGTAAAATATTTAACAAGGCAGGTAAAATGAATCCTCAATGTAATTTGAAAATAATTGAACCACGAGGGTAAATTTTACCCATATGGAAGAATCATGTGACGCCCAATAAACAAAATCTATAAACAATTTTATTGAAGTTGTGAACGCGTCAACATAACTTGTTAAAATGTAATTTCACATTCTTCCGCCTGATTACACTAGTGAAAAAGTTATGACCGGCGAGGTTATTTTTGTACAAATTATTTAAACAATAGTCCTAATTTGTGCATTTCAGCCAATCCATGACTCCCATCTTTAGGGTTCATATAAAAACTCAGCCCAAACCCAAACCCAAACCGGTCGGGAACTAAACCCTGAACCTCCGTCAACCTTTCTGCCACTCAAGAACACCCATTTTTCCATATTTTCCCACACACAATGACAATCCATTCAGTAGTAATCCAAAAGCTCCTAAGCACTAACGCCCAATTAGGTCGTCGTGTAGCAGCCCACCACTTCAAAATCTACTCATGTGGTTCTCGTAACGCAATGACAATCATAGATTCCGATAAAACACTAATCTGTCTCCGTAACGCTTGTTCCTTCATAGGCGAACTCGTTCGCCATAGAGCTCGCTTCATTTTCGTCAATACCAACACCCTTTTCGACGAAATCATCGATCAGATGACAAAAACAATTGGTTGTAGGAATGATACTTCTTGGCGTCTTGGAGGCTTTTTAACAAACAGTTCGAGTCCAAGAAAGTTTAGGGGTAGGAATAAGAAGTTGAACCTTACGGCTGTACAACCACCTGATTGTGTGGTGATTTTTGATACGGAGAGGAAGAGTTCTGTCATTCAAGAGGCTGCTAAGTTGCAAATTCCCATTGTGGGTCTCGTCGATTCGAGTATGCCGTGGGATATTTATAAGAAGATTACTTATCCTGTCCCTGCTAATGATTCGGTGCAATTTGTGTATTTGTTTTGTAATTTGATTACAAAGACTTTTCTTTACGAGCAGAGAAGGTTGAATGCTGCTTTGGGAGCTTCTGCTACTGCAAATCCTGAAATTAGGTACGGTCACTTCTTAGTAGTATTTGATTTTCCCCTTAAATCGCTTAAACTATGTGTTGTTGTGTTTGTTTTGGGTGTCAATGAATTGAATTATAGGAAAAATGTATTTGATTACTTTATTTTGACGATTGGATAATGAAGGGCACACAATGGCATTGAAAACTAGGAGAAAAAGATTTGGCTGCCTATCTTCATTGATGAATACTACCAACTTTATCGCATTGCTGTGATTGTTCAAAGGTACCATAGCTTTTAGTTGTCTTTTAAGGATATAAATGAGTTATCTTTGAGGCTGGTAAAGAAGCTAGAATTACGGTAAGACTACAAAGAAGAAAAGTTGGTCTGTTTAGTCTAAAGTACCTTCTCAAGAAAAAAAGAAGTATAAATGTCTAAAGTAGCAGCAAAAGCTTCAGTTAAATTATTAGAACAAATCAAGAACCACCCACTTAACATGAAAAGCCACAGCGTGGAAATTTCATTTTACTTTTTTTTTTGATAATCATGGTGTCTGGGCTAACTTGTGCTCACCTTGACTAATTTCATGGAGTACCTGCTATCTCCCACTAGCAACAGGTACCAGGTAATTCTGTCCACCAAGATTTAGGCAGTCAGACGGATGAGAAGAAATCACCTAGTGTTTTTCTCTGCTAAGATTTGAACCTGAGACCTCAGGACCCACTTCATTGACCACTGGCCAGACCCTTGGGTGGCAGAAATTTGATTTACTTGACTTCTAAAAGAGAGAGCAAAGTGAGTAAGCTTCATATGTTTGACAAATAATTTATTACTGAGTAGCTGTACATTCCCAAATTGACTGACACATCTTCTGTGATGTATTCCGATTGCTCATAATATTTAGATAGGCTGAAAGTTTGGCCTAAAGACAATGCGTAAATGATCTGATTCTTTGCTCAAATAGAATAGAGGTATAATGTTTGCTATTCATATCCCTTAAGGAGTAGCCTCTTACCCCTTGTTACTTTTTGGTGCACCCACGAGATTTCTGTAGGTATAGAAGATTAGATATCGTTCATAGAAAACCATATCTTTTTGTAAGGTTTTGTATCTTTTTGGTATATTTCTTATATACTGGTGTTTTTTTGCCTACTGTTAATAAAATCTTATTACTTGATTAAAAAAAAATTGCTCATGTATCTTATTTGAAATGTTTTCTTGCTTTTAATGTCTTGTGAGATTATAGTTTAGATAATTAAGCTTAAGAGTTCAATATGTGTGGATGTCTCATGCATGATTAATAAAATCTAGTGAATCTTAGGTTCGAACTATATTTGCTACTTCATGTGATTTTCTGGTATAGTCATGTTTTAGGAGTAATTGCTTTTTGATAAGTCGTAGATTCAGTAATAAGCACCAAATCGGTGTCAAGATATGTGTGCAAGAAGTGCGTGTGACTCTGCTCGAGTCATGTATCCTCTTCAACCAAGGTTGACCAGCTATCCATACAACATGTTTTTTTCTAGTTGTACCAAAAATACAAGTGAAACAAAGAAATCTTGTAATGCTTTCTACGTTGTTCTCCCTATTATTGAACAATTACTCTGTTCGTTCTATATACTCCAAAAGAGACAAGGTGTCTTCTTCCATGTTGTCTTCCTTTCATTGCCGATCGTCTCCAATCTCCAACCGATAAGTGCTTCCTCCACTGTCCTTGGTAACACCGAATAGATATTAAACAATGAGAATGCAGCGGTCCATTGTTGTTCAACCAACCTACAATGAAGCAAGAGATGATTGGTTCCTTATCAGCTTGCGTAATTGGAACCACTTATGTATCTTACTGTTACTGCTCTGGTGATTCAATTTCGTAACGATACTCTCCTCCTGTTCACTAGCTATAAATTGCTACACGTGTACAACTGAAGTATTTAAAACAGTTTTGGTATCTAGATATAGTGTAGAGAGTTGTAATTTTGAATGTTCAAGTGCTTCGCTTATAACTTTATTAGTTTCAGGCAGTATTACAAGTTCTTATTTACATTATTGGTTTTTATTTTCTAAATGCAATCTGGATGTAGAGAGGAAGCTGAGCAATTTGACAAGATCAAGACAACTGGCAAGGATAAAATTTATGTCCTGCCTTATGAAAGACTAGAACCTGCTTCTGAGGGTATGTATGTGATTCATATACTCTTATTGATTCTTCCTTATTAAAAAAATCTTTTTGATTCTTTGTCCTTCTTACAAATACTTATGGTTTTAAGGGATATAGGCATTAAGGTAGCTCATTCAGACTTTATTTATGTATCCCGATTGATAAATCAATCACTTGGTCTCCTTTTTCTGCAGATCTTACCGAGACTAAGCAGCTATTGGACAAACTTGTCGTGTTAAAGTTTAATGGTAATTTGGGATCAGATATGGGTTTCAGTGGACCAAAGTAAGCATTTTTGAGAATTGAGTTATACTGATTGATTAAAATATTCCAAAAGTTTAGTGGCTCTAACCCTATTGTTATTTACTTAAAACTGAGACTTTGGCGTATACATGATCTGTGCAAATAGAAAGTCTTTATTTCTTTTCTTTGATTAAGAGTGCCTCATTTTGTATGGTATGCATGCACACTTGCACCACTGGAGCTTCTGTCTTATTATGTTTACAGATAATGCTGCTGTGATAACTTGAGTTTACTCTAGAGGTACTTCATGCCTGGTTAGAAAATGAAGTAAGAACCTGGCCGGTTTATTTTACATTCTCCTCCTGAGTTATTTCTAGAGGACAAAGTGAAAATTTGTACCACGTAGATTGCAAAGACTTCCTTTCCATTTGGATGGTGACGACTTTTGTGCATATAAAACTTTCCACTTATTTGAAAATGTCAGTCAACTCTAATTTTTGTCTCATTTCTCAATAAACGCTTGAGTTTTCCTCTCTCAGTGTACTTGATGTTCAGAAGTTCTCTTTCCTCCTTTTATTAATCCTAAGTGATTACAGCCTATAAGCAAGTGCTATTGTTGTACTAGTTATTAGAGTGACGAATCCCTTCTACAGTTATAAGATTTTATATGCAATTAACTTCTGGTATTGCCATTTAAGGCTCTCTTTCTTGATCCTAAATATTGTCCCATAGAGGAGTCTAATGTTCCAGCTGCGTAGATTTTATATGCAAATACCATAGGACTGGTCTCTTACGGATATGAATCGTGGACTGTTGATTATCTGAATATTTTTGTGTATGTGATCTCTTTACATATTTGTTTTGTCGTACACATGTTGCTATTCTAACCTAAATTTCATGTATCTCCAAATGCATTCTTTACTGACTTTTAAAGTCATTGCATTTGACATTTTGTCTTAGAGGAAAAGAAGAATATGAGTTAAAGTTGGGGTGGAAGACTTTCATCCCGTTTATCTTCATCCATGGAAACGTCTTTACTATTAACCGAGCCCGCTCATGACCTGTACTGATTTGAAGTTCTTGTTGTATTAGAAAAGCCATACTTTTTTTTTCTCCGGAGTGAATTCAGTGTTCAATCACAAAAACGGGACAAATAAAGGACCCGTCTAACTGCAGTTAAATTACCGAGTCGATTTTTGTAATGCTTTTGATAAATTATCCCTGTCTTGATTTTATCTTTATTTACTTTGTGTCGCTTTGATATACAGATCTGCACTTGAAGTACGTCATGGATTTACTTGTCTAGATTTGGTCGTCAATCATATTGAGGTTGGTCATTTACTGGCCCTCCTGAAGTGTATTTCCCAGTTTCTTATGCAAACCATTGTTTTAGTCTCTTGTTACTAATTTGAAATGAATAATTTTTGGACAACTGGCTGGATATATGTTTGCAGTCCATCAACTCAAAATATGGTTGCAATATTCCACTGCTTATGATGAATACTCCTAATACACACGATGGCATCCTGAAGGTGACTGATGTTATATCACCTGTACTCGGAGCATTTTTAAATGAGATTTTCTGGGAACTAATCAGCTAATTACTTAAATTAGGCATTGGAGAAGCACCCGAATAAAAATATCCACACTTTCATTCAGGTTTGTTGTTAGAATATTCTGACATGTGATGTGTTTTCTATTTTATTCTTTTCTGCTCTTACATTTTTTGTGAAGTAAATAGCTCTTATGATGGATTTTCAGAGTCAACATCAACAAGAAAATATTGAAGATATGCCAGAGTTGCGGACCATCGATAAATCAAGCTTACAGGACAAATTGTATGTTTTCGTCTGTCTCTTCTGGTCCCTCTTGCTATCTCTCTCTACTTTTACATATTAGCATTTTAAATTATTTGCAAATGCTTCATTCTGGACTAGGAATACCATGGTGTAATTCATGGACATATATGCCTTATAAAAACAATTTTTACCGTCTGACCTCCCTCCTATAGAAAAAAAGTTGGAAAAAGGGAAAAAAGAAAAAGGAAAGGGAAGTTGAATCTTTTTGCACTTCAGCGATCTTGCAAGTCTGCTACTTCAAAATCATACTTTCTCTTAGTTTAGTGTCTTTTTGGTGTGATCATTGGATAATACATTCTCCACTGCTATGTATGTGTGCATTCTCATCCTACTTTCTTTATGTAACTTTGTGGGTCTTCTTAAGTTTCATATATACCACAATTTTGTTTGTTTCTCTATTTCTTCACAAGCTTTTATCAAGGATTGATATTATCTCCTGGTCCAATAGTGATCCCCTTCTGATTGGGATGGGAAATTGAACTTTCTTGCACTTTATAAGTATAATACATTTTCTGCCTCCATATATGTATTTTCATGAATATTTTCTCTAAGAAACTTTGTGGATCCTTTAAGTTCCATTTACCACCGTCCCAATTTATGTTGCATCATTTCCTTTTTAGTCCGTCCAAAATGAATGTCACCTTTCCTTATTCAGCCACTCTTTAATGACACCATCTCTATTTTACCCTTGTTGGATCCACTTAATTTTAAAGATGTATTTATTGTGAAGAAAAGTCAACAAAAGTAGGCACTGGAGTAAGGGCAATTTGGTAAACATAACAAAGTCTTCCCATATTTCTTAAACTCTATGCCCGGTCAAATGGTGCCACATAAATTGGACGGAGGGAGTATTATTTTTGGTTCCTTTTGTTGATGTCTTATTCTATTGAGTTTTATACTAGGGAGATGTGGACTGCTAATAAATTTATAGTTTGATGGATGGGTCTCTATTCTAGGGAGTTATGGTCACTATTGAGTTCGAAACAATTGTTATTTTGGACAGAATATCAGTTGTTTGCTGTCCCTTCTCATCTTCGTACCAGAGAATACAAAGTTTGATACTCCAAATGAGAAATGGAAGATTAAAGAATTTACTAAAAAAGTGTTAAGCTTGATTTTTATTTTACTCAGGTTGAAACAATCCACCATTCCACCCAATCTGAACTTATCTATGTTTTGAATTTCAAAGTGGTTGAATGGTGCTATATTTGTTTTCTGGAAACTTTTTCTTTTTTCTGGAGAACTTTTTGAAAAAAGTTTCTGAACCAGTTACTGTGACCGTAGCAAATTTTACAGACAAGTCTGAGCAACTGCATTTAGGGAAGATCGAATTTTAGGCTGTACAACCAAGTTACTCACCTGTTTTTTTCATATATATGTTCTTTACACAATCACAGCTATAATGGAATCTCAATCTTTTTGTTGTTATTATTATTATTACTGTTATTGTTATTATTATTATTATTTAAAAACTCCCCAAGGGCCGTGGCACAACTTTCAAAACTCGATAATGGGTCCCCTCCTCTTCCCTTCACCACTTAACAACCAAGCTTTTGTCTGGGTAAGGGTTCCAACACGTGATACACATTGCGCTCTTACCAGTAGACCAAAGCCCCGGGGCTTCTCAATCTTATTACCTAGAATTAAACAATCAAATTTTTTTTTGTTATTTAGAATCAGAAATCTGCATTGAAACGATACCACTTTGCTGTGTATAATTTCTGAATGTTGACCTCGAGGCATTCGGTTGGTTAACTCTCCCTTATGCCTATGTTGATTTTCCACATCCTTTTGGGGAACTACAAATTCAATATCTTGAAATTTAGTGCCTGGTGAGAAAAAAGGTCAAAAGACAGGGAGAGATGTATGGCAGAAGTGTATCTTGCATGGGATGCTTGTCGGAAAGGGGAAAAACGTCTCTCGTATATAGTGCAACAGAAAAGCTACCTAGAATTTACTTTTTCTTCTTGGTTCTACCTTTTTCCCTTTTCTAATCCGAGAAACTTGAAGGAACCTTGTGGTACGTGTTTGTCTACATTCCGTTTTCTTGGAACAACTAGCCTAGATATCTAAATTGCTTGCATTGCGGCACCACAACTCCGTCTAGTCTCGCCTCATTTCACTCTTCCTATGCTGACTAAACTTATAGTGCATATGTTTAATCTTACTTCTACTTAAGAATGACATCACTATGAGCAAATGAAATTGATCCACCACAATTCCGTCTAGTCTCACCACTTCACTCTTCTTATGCCTGACTAAACTTATAGCGCATATGTTTAGTCTCACTTCTACTTAAGAATGGAATTCCTATGAGCAAATAAAGTTGATCCACCATCATGTAGTTGTGATATATATTTTGCATTTGTATATGCGAGTTTTGAGCGGTTGATTAAAGCATTTAGACACTTACTTTTGGCAAGTCTTTGGGAACTAGTTAACCTTCAAATAGTGATCATCTCTTGCATGGTTTAGGTCATTGTGGTACTATTGGACCAAGAAAAGAAAAGGTTTACTCAGTGAGTTTATGATTCTCTATCCCCTTCCCCTGCCTGAAAACACATCTACTCTAGCACCCACTTCTCAAAAAATTGAAAAAAAGAACAAAGCTTGTTACCGATAATTAATTGTCACATTTGATGATAGAACTATACGTTACTGCATTTGCTTTTTATATTGCTATGTTGTCATATTTTTCTTGATACCATGTTTTTTGTCTTGCTATTTGTTGTCACACCCGTCTTTTCTTTCTAGCCGAGGTTCCACCGGAAACAACCTCTCTACCCTACAAAGGTAGGGCTAAGGTCTGCGTACATCCTACCCTCTCCAGACCCCATTTGTGGGGCTACACTAGGTATGTTGTTGTTGTTGTACATTTGATGATAGAGCAAGTCGAACGTGTATGTTATTTCAAGCATTAGTGCATGTGCATCAGCTTGAAACTGGATCAAGGATACAACACTACACTTGAAAGTTGGATGCGACAAGGTTTATCTCGAAACAGTTTGTTGTTATGTCATTTACTGAGTCAATTTCTGGACAAGATCTACCTACAAATGGCAACTACAGGGACACTATGGATTTTTAATAAGGGTTTTCTTGTGCTTGAGAGTGTATGTTCAGGTAGTTTATTGATTGTAGAAGCTAAAGGAAGCAAAAAGAGTCTGTTTTGATGTCCTCAGTTTTCCAAGGCATTTAAAAGTATTTCAAAGATAAGTTAGGCTGCAGTGGTTTTACTCTTTTTGTATCTGATCAACACTTATTTTCCTTTTTTCTTACTGAAGCACTTGATTTGCTGTTCTGATGATCATTAAACTTATTAATGATTGCCATGAATCTCAGCTTTTTTATATCTTGAACTATATTGGTTTCATCTAATGTCTTTTTTGACATGATAGATATTCGTCCAACGTGCTGGAGGTTTTCCTTTCTTTGAACAGCAGTGGAAAACTTGAACCGCTAATTTCTCAGGTAGAGATGTGTATGGTGCTGAGTTTATTGCTACTCATTTTAAGACCTTAGCAAGTCTGTTAGGCAGTATTATTATTTATGTTGTTTTTTCCTATACATGCGCACACACATAGCACTCATACTATGAAAAGAGAAAATTTCTAACTGAATTGAGATGTTATCAACATGAAAGAGTACCCCTATATAGGAGTTTACAGTTACATGAAACAAGGAAATTCATACTGTATGATATAAAGAAAGGTACTAAATAAGGAAAATTACCTACGTAGTTTAACCCAAGGCTTTTGTTCAAGTGGCAAAGGGTGAGGGACTTGTGACTTAGGTTTCAGATTCGAGCCCTGCGCCATATGAACAAAGCATAGAGAAGGTAGAGGGGCGGGTCCATTATCCTCGAGTTTTGAAGGCTGTGGTTGGTCCTAAGGGTTGACACAAATTTCTCGGTCATCCCAATAAAAGAAAACCTACACAATGATATTCCTAACTATGGTAAATTAGAAAGAATATTATATACTATTGACCTAAATACATAGAATGAATCTAGATAATTTTAACATTTAATTGCATTTATTCTCTCGAGTTATAACATACCCTCTCATAGTTGGTGAGAATCAACTGAGTTTGCCAATTTTGAAAACAGGAGAATATCATAAGTCAAGGTATTTAAACTAGTCACATGAATAGTGTCTCTGAAATCATGAACAATCCCCGAAGAAAAAGGGTGCTGGAATTATATCCTAGAAAAGTCACTGGAAATGGTATAGTAGTAGAAAGTGTTTTCTCTAGCGAACACGGAGATGAATCTTTTGTTTGTCATTGAAGAGAGGTAGAGAGATGCTATTCCCCAGCATCATCAGTGTTGCTTGAACTGGACGGCTAAAAAGTAGCCAAAAGAATTATTGGAACAATGACTAAAATTCAATTTTTAGAGGAAGGACTTAATACCTCTTAACTCTTATACCAAGAAGAAAACATTTTAAGGAATGTTTGCTTGAAAAGTTCAATGAAGAATGGTTGGAATAGTGGTTGATGGTGATGATGTCCAGAATAATCACCGAAAGAAGCCTGATGCCACCGGACGTCACTAGAAAGATACAAGAACAACAAACTTTTGAAAAGAAGGAAATCTTCTCAACAAACTTTTGTCTGCTTGGACAAAAGATTTCCTTCTTTTTTCCAGTTTAAAAAAAAAGAAGGAAATCTTTTGTCCAAGCAGACGGCATAAGCTACTTTAGTCTTCACAAGGTTGTAGAAGACTAGAAGTTCCGATAATGAAAAAACTATTTCATGAAAAATGAGTTATTAAATGAGGAAAGTTTACCTAAAAATGAGATTCGTAAGATTGTACTCTATGATATTGATCTAAACACAGAACAAATCTAGAACATTCTTTCATGTAGTTGCATGAGTTCTCTTGACTATCAACGTGCATGTGTGCGCAAACATACTTTCATATAAATATATTTACTTATAAAGAAAAACATATATATAAATATATTTCTCAATATATGTGAGGCTTGCTGACTTGGACATCATACTGAATAAGGATCATACTTCAATGTATTTTACAGGGTAAGGAGTATTTCCTACTGCTGCAGTCAGAAAACCTTGCTGAAATTGTTGACCCAAGTATCCTTTTGCTAGTTTATAACTTGTTTATTATTTTTCTGCATGAGGTGATTGCAATCTTTTATCTTCTGGGAATATTGTTTTGGAAAGCTCCTTGACTTTATTATTCAGAAATCCTGAGTCATTTGATTAAGAACAGCATAGAACATTGTGTCGAGGTATAACCAAATAGATGCGAATTTCAGCTCCTTTTCATACCTGCTTGCTGCTGCTATAATTTTCAGTATTTCAGGTGATGCCTACCGCCTCAGAAACGGAAGAGACGGGTCTTCCGCCTCAGGAAGGAAGGATTCAGGTTGGTTATTGGCTGAATATCACTGTTGTTAGACAATGTCCCTGTTCTGAAAATGTTTAATTTCATGCAAGAGGTCTGAGTTCTACACTTGACCTGAACCAAACTAGCTGTCATAAATAACCCCGGCCACAGTTTCTAAAGCTTTGAGAAAACATAAGAAACTAGTATGTGGTTTTCAGCAGACCAGAGCAATATGGTGTTTGTCATTGTCTCTGTTCTGACTCTTTCTAAAAAAAATCCCTGTCCTGACATCGTTTAATTTCACGCATGAGGTCCGAGTTTTACACTTGACCCGAACCAAGTTAGCTGTCATAAATAACTTCAGCCGCAATTTCTAAAGCTTTGAGAAAATGTAAGAAACCAATATATGGCTCTCAGCAGACGAGCAAAATTCATCAGTGAAAATTGGACACCCAAAGCACAATATAGGATACTCACAATTCTTTGAAGGATTGTGATGAATGAGCGCTCAAGTGATTATTTTTCTTTCCTTTTAAAATATCTAAAAGTTTGTTCCTAAAGCAGGGAATAAGTCATAAAAGAAAGTTCCTATCCATTATCACACCAGAACTGAAGTTGTGTTTAGTATGATGGTTATACAGTATAAAAGATTGCAAAGTGGTTGAAGAAGTTTTACTTGGATAAATTATAAGCTCTAGTATTAACTCCAGCGCACTCCCTGAAAGGTTATCACACCAGAACTGAAGTTGTGTTTAGTATGATGGTTATACAGTATAAAAGATTGCAAAGTGGTTGAAGAAGTTTTACTTGGATAAATTATAAGCTCTAGTATTAACTCCAGCGCACTCCCTGAAAGCTAGATGTTTAGTTAGTTTGTTCAGTTGGAACTTTTCTTACCCCTGTAAATAGTGTTGACAATTTTTTGGACTTCTTTAGCTCCCTGGTTCTATTACAGGCCACTCTTGTATTGGAGCTAACATTGTTTTTAGCCGTTTGTACTAGAGCTAACATGATTTTTGTCTTTTGTAGTCTGGCATCTTCCTGATGCCTTTTCAATGAAATAATCTTACTTCATCAAAAAAAATATAAGTTCTAGTATTAGGTCATAAATCTTTGAAAGTTTGGGTACGGTAAGCTTTTCCTCTAAATAATAATAAGGGGTCAAGTTAGATACCATGGGCAAAAGACAAACGAGGGAGAATAAATTTGTCTTGATTATTTTGTTTTCGTTAGGACTAAATCAAAATGCAGGAATCACTAAATTGAATTACCATGACTATTGTTCAGATGCATCAGTTTTCTCTAGCTTGATTATGGATCCATTAGGTGAAAGATGCATCATTATTACAGAAATGTTTTCCCTAACTCACCCAGCTAATATTTGTACTTCTTCCGATGTCCTATTCTAGATGTATACTTCTAGGTTGTAATGAATCTTCATTTGCCTTGATTTATTCATTTTAACTAATATGACAAGGGTCTGGGTATTTCATATATATTTTTCAAAATACATCAAAGCTAAACTCTGAATGCACTGGTACTGGATACTTACCCTTACTCTGTGAGGTAATACCGGTATCAAGTCCATGTAACATGGGCTTTCACAATCAGTCTCCTTCCTCCCTGCACCCCTGACCCTGTAAAATTTATGTATTTGTGAACTGTTACAGTATGCAGTATATTAGAGTTGCAGGGATTTGCATTGTATGACGAATCTTATTTTTGGATTTTTTTTTCATTGTTCGTGGCTCAAAGTCAAAGGAGAATGTCAAATCAATCAATACAATGTAAGTGATTTAGCTTTTATTTTTCTTTCATGGTGGAAAAGATGGAGGAATCAAATCATTTTACCTCTATTTCTTTTCAGGTGGATGAGTATGAACTGCGTTGAGAGGCTAATACAAAGAAGTGGTCTGGGTTTTACCAGTTCAAAGGTATTATTATCCAAAAGTCACAAAGGAAATTTTCCTGAAGCAATAGCACCTTCAAGTAGAAATATATCATTACGCATATACATCAAAGCTTGTTCAATCGTTGTTTTAGTAATGCTCTTTCTGATATCGTCTGTCACCTTACCTTCTCATGTGATCCAGTTTTTCGATCGAGCATTTGCTATTGATAGTCCGTGGTCAAGATACCTTCCAGTTGAAAGAACATCAGATTTGCTCATTTTGCAGGTTGAACGGATGGTTTTGTTAACTGGATTTTCTACTCAGGATATTAGGCTCTACATCTAATCTACTAACCTTGTCATCATTATTATATTCTGCAGTCGGATCTTTACACCTCAGCTGAAGGCACTCTTGTGAGAAATGCGGCTAGAGCAAATCCCAAGGATCCTTCTATTGAATTGGGACCCGAGTTTGGAACTGTAAATATCTTCCTCCATCTTTTTACAACATTCATTTATCAATTTATTTCATATATTAAACATATGTAAATTGTTGATCAGGTTGATGATTTTCGTAGCCGTTTCAAATCAATTCCAAGCATTATAGAACTTGATAGCTTGAAGGTGACTGGCGATGTTTGGTTTGGAACTGGCATAACTCTAAAAGTAAGAAATGTTCAGCAATTATCTTATCAGAATGGTGCCTGTCTTATTCTTTTAATTATTTTGCTTTTTAATTTTTCCAATAAATACCTCTGTTGTGCTGACATGCTGCTTTGATTCATCTTTTTATAGCTAGCAATATATGCAGGAATGTCTTTTAAAAGGAACTATTAAGCGTTTTTTTTTAAATGCTCTCTAATACTTCCTGATCCTCTTTTGTTTGAAAATTTAGGGGAAAGTCAGTATTGCTGCAAAACCAGGCATGAAAATAGTTATCCCTGATGGAGTGGAGCTTAAAAATAGGGTAAGTAACTGGAAGCTTGTAATCAATCGTTTTTCACTTAGATTATAGGGGGGAAATTATATTCTAAAAAATAGACTACCATCTTGCTTGAATTTTATTTGAATGAGCCTTTTGTTTTACCAGCTTATTACCAGCCAGACAGATATTGGAGCGAGTTCCTTGTAGACAGGATCCTTGGTATTTCTGCATTATGATGTATATCTTAATTCTAAGAGGTATTTATCGTCATTCCGGATGATTACTAGCCTGAAGAATTTGAAGGGGAGTCCCTGTGACCTGCATTTGATGTTTATGAAAAATGATAGGCATCAGAATTTTGTTGTAATAAAGGTTGTTTTTCAAGTGTTCCTAGATTCAGATTCCTTCAGAAGGAAAGTAAAGATAGTGAAGAGCAAAAGAAAGCATCATAAAATGTGTCATCAATTATTACTGACAACTGATTGACTATTGGTCATATGAAAAGCTCATGGAAAGTTTGGAATTGTTGCTTGTTCTGATTAGTCTGTCTACAAAATAGTTTAAAATTTCCCTTTTTATTGCCAATTCAACCCTTTAATTTTACCTAAGAGCATGTAAGCCTTAGAGCTTAAACGTTTTACATCTCTTCTTTTATTTATTCTTAATCATTGTAATTAGTTAAGAGGGAGACCAATTGTTTCCCTTGGCACAGCTTTGTCACTATCAGAAATCAGTTTGCGAATTGGCGGGAGTTGGGCTTCAGATACTTTTGAGAGAAAAATGATATATGCCTGGAACTCACTTAAAAATTGAAATGTTTTCTTGGAAATAAATAAAATTTACTTATTTTTAATGTTTGGTTAGTGTGAAAAATATTTTCTTAAAAGGATATTATTAAGATTGATAATAATATCTTAGTGTTGGTTAAAATGGATATATAAAGGATGAGTCGATTGTTATAAACGAAAATAACTTGCATGTTTAAATGAAGAAAAAATTTCACCCTTTTAGTCAAAAGAATTTTCCAATAACTAAAAAGTATGAGCTCTTATGGACGTGTATAGCTTTTGTATTTGCAAATACTGAAAATTTAAAAGCCTCTTTCAAGTTCTATATTGATTTTCACTAATTTGCAAAGTTATGTCAAACACAACTCAACCTCTATAAACTGTTTTCCCCTACTTTTTTCCAAATATTATGCATCTCATTTTCAACTCAAAACGCCTACATAATTACACAATGCTCTAAAAGATGCAAAAAAAAGTACTTAAAATTTTGATTTATCCACGCGGGGACACCGCATGTACCGGTGTTCCTAACGTCATAATACCAAAACTCAATCTTCCTCATTTCCTTCACCTTCTTCTTCTTCGTTCAACTAGACAAGAGAAACCATATAAATAAAGCTCATTTTTCTCCATTTCATTCTTTCTGGAATTCCCCTTTTCTCTCTCTTTTCTCCATGGCTCCTGTAACCGGTGGTCGGCTTCCGGGAAGGTAACATTGTTACTCCTGAAGCTACTGATGGATACAATGCTGTTCAAGTTCGATGAGTTCGCTGAGACTAACAGATTTACAAGCAGCTTTTTTGTTTGAAAATTAAAATATTAATTTGACACCTAAACCTACTTTGATCCTTTTTCACATATAACTTTTTTATCCAATGTTCCAAGGAGAACACCTTACATGTATTGCTAGGCGTCGATTCAAAGACTACATTATTCCACTTAGTCTAGACTGAATATCAAAATTGAGATACTAAACTTACCAGACTGTTAGTGAGATTATTAATGTAGAAACGATACCATCATATCAAATAGCTTGGTGCTGCTTAAGCATGAAGTGAAAATTTAGAACGGCATATATAAACTAGACACCATTAAAATGGAAGGTTATCACTTGTCAGCCTAAAGCCAACAATCATCAAGAAATAACCAAAAAATGACCAATGAGTAAATAACTAATCCATATTTATTCCTTCTGGTGTATATACCAAACAGTTGTAAAGCCAATACCAGCACAGTATGGTCAAACAAATTGTGAATACTCTTAAATTTACTAAGCATTTTCAATGATGCACAGATTCAATTAGCCAGATCCAAACTCACCTATATAGCTGCCACCTCTACAACTAATAAGACACAAAGACGCCTAAATCAACAAGAACATCCACAGGATCAACATTTCATGATCTCACTTTCCATTCATCCTCTCTATAACAGTAATAAGTCCTTGAGTACCAAGCTTCCCATCTCCATTAGCAACCATAGCAGTAAACATCTGCTTATTCAATGCAGCACCAGGCAACACCACAACATCATCACCATCCTCTGCTCCAACATCTAAACCCATGCCCAAATCCTTCACCATATACTCCGTAAACCCACCGGGCCTAAAATCTCTCCCAATCATTCTTTCACCAAACAACTCCATAACCATACTCCCCGCCGCTCCTCCCTTCACTGCCTCCACAAACTCCCTCTTATCCAACCCCGCCTTCTCCGCAAACACCAACCCTTCACTCAACCCTAACAAATTCGCTCCAACGACAATCTGATTCGCAATTTTACAGCTTTGCCCCTTTCCTGGTCCACCCACAAAAGTCACCTTTCCCAACACACCAAACAATGGGTTTAACCACTTTACTACATCCTCATTTCCACCAGCAAGAATCGCCAATTTCCCTTCTTTCGCCCCTATATCGCCACCAGACACGGGTGCATCAACAGCCCAGCAGTTCTTCTCACGAGCAGTGTCATATATTTGCTTGGCAAGGACTGGGTGACTGCTTGTATGATCAATGAGGATGGTATTCGGGATGAGAAATGGAATTAAGTTCTCTGAGACAATTTGTCGAACATCTGATGGGTGTCCCAACATAGTGAAGATGACGTCACTATGAAGTGCGAGATGAGATGGGGAATCAGCGAGATGGGCACCTTGGGATTGGAGATGAGGAATTTTGGAAGGGTTGCGGGCGTAGATTGTGACGGTATAGCCGGCGGAGAGAAAGCGAGATGCCATTGCGCCACCCATTACACCTGTGCCTATCCATCCTATTCGGGTTTGGGTCGGGTTTATGGGAGCTGGGTAGGAACTCATTGTCGGGACTCGGACAGAACTGTGTTTGCTTAATGATTGGGGTATTAAATTTGTTGCTATATTTTGGCTTTATTCGATTGACAGCTCTAAGGTTCTTGTTTCGCCAAGCTTATTTTTTTAATAATATTTATTATTTTTAATAAGTACTTATTTTAAAAAAAAATAGCTTTCACTCAAAATACTTTTTTAAAAAAGCACTTTTGAAATTGTTTTACTTTAAAATACTTTTTAAAAATTTTGTCAAACATTAATTGATGTTCAAAAATACTTTTTAAATTGATTGGTCAAACATAAATTATTTTTCGCCAAATATGCCCTTCAACTTCGCAATTTAGAGCAGATATAACCTCCGTTATAAAAGTTGTGGATATATATCCCTGCCATTACAAAATGGTGCAAATATACCCTTGCCGTTACACAGGTGCAAATATACCCTTTTCGTGACGAAAATTTTCTAAAAAATCGTTTAGCTTATTTTTTTAATTTTAAAAAATGTCTCGTCGCTTTAAAAAGTGTAGACATATTTTTTTAAAGTCACATGGTAATTTTTTTTGATGGATCGGGTCTGATTTGTTTAAAATAATATTATTGTGGCTTTAAGAAAAATAAGTCTACCCATTTTTTTAAACGAACCAGACCCGACCCACCAAGAAAAAAATTATTATGTTGCTTTAGAGAAATATGTCTACTAAAAAAAATGGGTAGACTTTTTTTAAAGCCCCGTAGCATTTTATTTTAATTCAAAAAATAAGATAAATGATTTTTCAAAAAAATCCGTCATCAAAATGGTATATCTGCACCATTTTGTAATGACATGAGTATATATCCACCACTTTTATAATGAGTTATATCTGCTCTAAATTATAAAGTGGAAGAGTATATTTGCACTTTATCCCTTTTTTAAAAGTATTTTAGAAGCTTGATCAAATAAAGTATAAATAGAGTACTTTTATGAGAGGTGTCCATGTTTGATGTTTCACTTTTTTTTAAAGAGAAATTGTGAGGGGATTACTAAGTGAGTATTCAAATATTCACCAATAAAATGAAAATTTAGATAACCAACCAACTGAGTAACAAGATCCCCACAATATTTCACTCCATGGACTCTGATTCTGAATTACTATCCAAATTTTAGGAGTAACACATTAAATGCATTTATTTATTTTGAATACATCTTTTCCATTAAAATATTGTACACTCGTAAGTCAAATCAATAAATTGTTTACTTAAAGATTCTTAAGGTCTTAAGGAGGTAATGTCTTACCATCACTTTTGTCCACTACACAGTCATCGTCACTGACCATTATCGGACAACCACCACTACTGTTGTTACAACCGTGCTAACTTTAAGAATGTGTTTTATCAAACAAACAGTTACTAGTATCATATGAATTAATATTCTCTCTTATAGTTGGTACATATATTATCTAATGAAGTATTATTTTATGTTTTGGGTATGTTGTTGTTGGAGTATTATTTTATCAAATTTTATATTTGTGAATTTTTAAATAAAGATAAATATACATAATTAGACAATGAGAAAACAAAAAGTTTTAATTATTTAGGGTTCATACTCGGAGACAATATTTTAATAATGAAGTATGTATCCAGATTTAACATCTTAATTTAAATAAAAAAACAAGAAGTGTCCAGAGTGTATAATTTGGAAAATTGGATAATGTTACACAGACTTTGGTACAAAATACATTTTTTGCCTATGTGATTGGGAATTCAATGGTTTTGCAGTTTTATAACATGTCTGATTCTATTGGATCCAACTTTGTAACATTGTAGATTTAGAGGCAGTTTTGTTTAGCTTGAAAATGAGATATAAGCTTCAACGGTGGCCAATGGGGAGTGAGATTATCAACAAATTACTGGAAGCATCAAATGTATTTAGACTAACATCTTTTGTCTTTCTATTTGCAGACTAATAGTAATAAGCCAGAAGGAATTAAAGAAACTAAATTAGTCACTTTTGGGCATAACATTTTCTTGATTTATGACTGTGTAAGCACTTTGATGATCCAAACAATGGTTTACATTTAATCTTCATATCCATCTCTTGATATTTTTCTACCTCATTCAAAAATGTCTACCAGTGAATTCTCTAAGGAAGAAGCTCTGCCACCAGAGCCGCCGCCGCGGTGGCTCTGGTGCAATACACTAGCCTTTTTACAAGTATCAATACAAGTTTTGTTCTCTTTTTTCTAAAGAATCTACTATATGCTTGTTCATTCCATCTCTAACACAAATTTGTGATATATTTTCTTTTATCATCTTAAGAAATATAAAGAAAATGAAAAAAAAAAATCATCCCAAGAAACTGTACAATACAAAGAAGAGGACAACTAGGAGCATAGTCCCAACCCCAAACAAGCCTTCTCCATCATATGCAACAGAACCAGTACTGCCTTCCCAATATGTAGGAGAGGAAACATTTTGTATAGGGGTGAATATTGACAACAAGTATACAATAACTGTCAAGGAAATAGGAAACAACAATACTAGAAGAAGAATTGTGGCACCTCCACCTATACTAGAAATTGTTGGCCAAAAAATAAGCAGGCAAAGAAACACAACAATCATTGAAGGAACCATTGGTGGTGGCCCTATGTTTCCCATATTTTGCCTAACACAATACTTTGTTTGGTAGTATCAGTTGATTAGAGGAAATATGGAATCTCCTGGCATGCAAACAGGTGAATATAAAGTAGACATTTTGGCTGCAACTATCATGGTCACATCACCTTATGCTTCCTTTTGAAAGCTAATGTCTGGTGATCTTTTTTTTGGCAGCTCGGGAGGGTGGTAGGGTCTGTAGATGCCTAAGCACTGTCTTTGCATGTTAATTTTACGGCTGATCACACAATGGTTAACAAACAAGTAACCGTCCAACCTAACTCATTAGATATGATCGGATAACTTACTTTTTAAAAAGATCAAATATGGGAACAAGAGGCACTTTTTGTCTAAAGTCTACTTCCTCTCTATAGGCAATTCCTTTTTTGTGGTTTGTGCTGTAAGAAGAAAGATGTTGGGTATTCTAGGATATGGCGTTTCAGAAAGACACTTAAGACTTTATCATTCACACCGACCTGCTTTCATATTATCCACTATAAAAATGAATATTTAGATGGATAATATGAATATGCATACTGTCAATACTCATTTGTTTGTTTGTTATCTTTCACGAGTTCTTACTTTCTGAGAATTTAAGCTTATTTCGACTTTTAGTTTGTGTTCTCACCTTTATTTCTGAAATCATAGATAATATGGATATTCAGGTTATCCGCCGATTAAATCATTTCTTTCCATGATAAATATGGGTCGGTAAGATACTTTATCCGTTTTTATTTAACTCATTTTCAACTTGCCCATATCCGATCCGATCTGCCGGCTTGCCACTCCTTCAGCTACATGTTATACTTCTCGAATAATTCATGGATGAGACTCTTCCACCCTACCCCTAATCATAAGTTTCAGAGTTGAGCCATGAAAATGGATAAACCCCAATAAAAAAAGGGTCTTTTCCTTTGATGAATCTCGTGAATCTAGATTAATCCACTAGTGAATTTCAAATACCAAAGGGTTATACCAAAAAGAGTTTTCTCGAAATAAGACGTAAAGAATTGTTGGATCAACCAGTGTTTGATAGCTTTCATATACTCTTTAACTTTCACAAGAAATTCTGATAATGACATCAATAATGGCTTTTTCCATGACCATTGGAACCAGCTAAGAAGAAACGATTTACCAACATGAATATCAAAACGGCTTAAAACAAATCTTTTTATCTTTTTTGTTCTCTTTCCCTTTTTCTTTCTACACTTACAAGTACTACTACTTCAACTTTGTATAAAAAAAATTAGGTGCTGCGTAGCAGCCATGGTAAAACATCCTTAACCTTAGGAAACAATTACGTGCACTATAGAATCCAGATCCACAGCTATCGAACGGAACTCGCAGTGGTTTTCAACAGAAAAGGTCTGAAGAATATTTACCATCTGCATCTCATCCATTATGTCACACATCGACATAGACTGAAGCATAGTATATCGCGAAATCAGTAAAACCTAACACAAGTTTCTCATAATACAATCTAGCACGCTATTTACGTTAACCTTCCTAATAAATTTAATAGGTTAACACCCTACAGCTTGTTACAACAAATAAATTACAACATTTTATACGTAAGGCAAGGCAAGAGAAGAACATAATCGAGCTACATCTATCTTTCCTTCGTTGCAGCCCAACTCATAGAGAGGGATTGTATCGTAAATGTTGCTCGTAGAAATTAATCAACTGCCAAAACAAAACAAATAAGAAGATTTCCATTAAGAGACATCTAAGTAAAGCTGAAGGAAATACAGCCTGAAACTAGAGTAAGACTCTAAGTAAATTTACTTTTAACAAATTACAATATGTTCAGGTATTTATCTGAAGTGATATTCCAAAACAATTTGTGAGACTCTAATACGTTATACTAATTCAGATTTCCAGGCACTATCAATGCAGTACTTCTGAACCATCACAAAATTAGATCACAGCAAGTATTTTGATTGCTATATCAGACGATGAGGTTCTTGTGATTTTAAAACTAAACGCGAGGTTTCCATATTTATGTGAAACTGAGAAATGACTGTTATTAATCCATATGAAAATGTAAGATCGTTGCATTCTTTTGTGGTCAGTACTTTACTATCTTATTCTTCTTTTACTTGGGGTATCTTTACCATCTTTGTTGTCATTACTTTTCTTTTCTACAGTATTTTCACCATAGTTATTACTTTTACATTTGTCCAACCTGTTTTTGAAAACGCTTTTCTTGAGCTGATGGTCTATCGGAAACAATCTCTCTACCTCACACAAGGTAAGGTAAGGTCTGCGTACACCTCACCCTGCCCAAACCCACTTGTGGAATCACACTGGGTATGTTGGTGTTGTTGTTATTGCAAGACCAATAAGAGAGAAAAGAGAAACACTTACCAGAAGTGGATTATTCATCTTCAGAAACTTGTTATCCACCATCATTTCCTTTCCATCCGACCTGTAGGCAACCATTAAGAAAGGCTATAATGTGAACTAAAAACTAATAAAAGTATCATCAAACTGAAAAGTTAGAATTAAATTATCTAGCAAGATGTGTACAAAAATTGTTAAAGCCAATGAGAGTATGAGTAAGCTGTGACCACGAACTAAACTGCCAAGTTCAAAGCTCCCTCCATTAAGAAAAGAGAATAAAACAAAAACAGAAGGAAATAAGCACATTGGTCATAACATCTTATACACACACACATTATATTGCTGTTATAGAAAAATAGGCTACACAACTTCCAAAAAAAACAAAAAAAAAACTAGAAAAGCACCACTTGAAGTATTAAAATTCAGTTCAGATGTAAGAGGAACAGAATGACGAGACTGAAAATTGATTTGAAAATCTGAGAACAATTAGCTTATCCTGACCATAACAAAGTGTTTCTTTCTTACAACAATTTTGGTGGACAAATTACCAAAACAAGCACGAAGCAAAAGGGAATGCAATTTCAATGAAAGGAGTTGGAAATTAGATTAGATTTGGTATATTTTACTTAACTAAAAAACAGGATTAGATTTGATATATTATATGAAAAAAATCTAAATATCAAACCCAAACCTTTATAAACGGAGAGTGGCCTGAGGTCTTTATAAATCTCTTTGGATCCCCTTTTCTTTTTATAATGGTACTTTAGAGGCAAACTCGCATGCAACTCGACTATTTCACCGGTTACGTGAACCAGCCGCAAGTACAAACATAAGGTAACTCTACCCACTAAGATTTAGGCCGATGGGAAGAGATCACACAACTATTTTTGCTTTTCTCCGAATCCCAACCTTGGTCCTCCTTGGTCTTGATTGCAACTTCATTGATTGCTCGATCACACCCTTGGTTGTACTCTTTGGATGCTCTTGTATACCTAATGTGGACTTCCTATAACTCAAAATTTTCGTGCCCTTTTTTTAATTTAAAAAACTGCAATGTTCACATTGTTAGACATATAAGATGAGAGATATTCTTTTAATCAAGAGCGTCCACATAAAAGAAAATAAAATAAAAGGACAACCCAATATAATATATATTTATTTTGTACGTATATCGCAAGACGAGAAAGAATTAGAAGATTATAAGCAGCTCATAGTACACATCAAATAAAAAGTTCATAGTGTAGTTATCATGTTCTTGAACCTTCTCTATTCACTCTCAGATACACTGTACAGATCAAGACATCATCAAGCATCACTAGCATACAGAATGAAACGGATATTTTCCTAAAACGCATCAACTTGAGTACATTAATCATTTCAATTATTTTGGATTTTAGACAGGTTCTGTATCATGACACTGTTTCTGCTTGTTTTGGAGTGGAGAAGAGTGGCATTGATTTTAGACTGAAACAAGGCTAGCGGAACTTTTTGTGTCTATGTTAGGATTCAACCACTGGCATGTCATGGGTTTTCACCCACTTCATTGACTGCTAGGCCACACCCACGGGATGCAAGTTCTTTACAACCCTTGTTTATGAACCATTGCACATTTTGTAAAGTATCATACAGTATTCTCTGTGAATTCTGGAATAGACTCTCAGTTTTCAGGCTATTTAGTTTCACACAGTTTTGTTTGTCATTTTCTTCTTCTCACTTTTTTATAAGTTGTTATTAGGCTTCTTGCACAGGGAAGGCATCCCTTTTGTGCCAATTTCTTAGTATATAGTTTGATTGTTTACCTTCATGAAAAGAGTAAGCAAATCTAGGAACCAAATATTGACACTAAAGTATAGATACCCTTATATTTTAGCTCGGTTGTAATGACTAGAAGTAACGGAGTGCTGGGCGAACACAAAAATAGAGCAATAGAATATATTGATTTCAAGATGTTTAAGATGTGCTACCCATTCCATAATCATACTTATTCTCAAAAATCACTATTGCAGGATAGCTCAATCGAACTGTCTCATTGGTCTCTATGATGAAAAAGAGACACACGATGTGATAGCTTCAGCATCATGCTTTTAAGGAGATGGTTAGCACACGACAGCATAGCTACATCCTTAAGGGGAAAACGAACTTCTGGCATTGAAATTACAATATGATAAAAGACAATAATATCCACTGAAATGAGGAAGTATTCAATGTTCAGCTAAGTAGAGACGAAAGTAAAACTTGTCCTAAAGGACTGTGATGGATTGTCTGATGAAGAAAAGATTGACGAGGAGAAAGTGTAACCTTGTTCAAATGTTGGGGGCAGGTAACAAGTTGGATATAAAAACTGTGCACTGATTCAGATGCTGAAGCCTCTCTCTCTTGAAGATAGGTGGAAGACACTATGTGGTGGAAACATCAGAAGGATGGTAAATTCACAGTTATGTCATGCTAAAATTATTTGTTTGAAGAAAAATGGGAAGAATTCAATATTAACCCTCTGGAAAACCATGGCATCTCTGAAAGCTGCATGCTTTACTTGGATTGCTAACACAAGATAATACTCCCTCCGTCCCAATTTATGCGGCACCATTTGACTTGGCACGGAGTTTAAGAAAGAAAGGGAGACTTTTGAAATGTGTGGTCCAAAACAAGTCTTATATAAATGTGGCTATAAATCATCTCATGAAGTTAAATTGTTTCTAAAAATAGAAATGTGACATTCTTTTTGGGACAGACCAAAAAGGAAATGGTGCCACATAAATTGGGACAGAGGGAGTAATACAGAAGAGGGGTTTCATCATGTGCAGCGGATGTTTTCTATGTGAAGCAACTAGTGAGTCAGTGAATCATCTACTGCTTCACTGCACCTTTACCACACAAGTCTGGGAATTGTTCCTTGCTATCTTTCCAGTTCAGTGGGCCACGACAGGATGCATTAAACTTGCTTTAACTAGCTGGAATGGACAATCTTTGTTCCTACCTGTATTTTTTAGAATATTTGGCTACCCAAGAATAACAGATGTTTAATGGTATAAGGGAAACTATTTCACTTGTAAAATCACATGTATGACTACTTCTCGTGTAGGAGCAATATTATACTCCTTCAATTTTAGAAGTAACACCTCTACTTCCTTCTGTGATGTACTCTTATATGTACCTTCTTGGTACTCTTTAGTAAAATCTTTACCTTTTTCATCCACAAAAAAAAATTGTATTGCGCATGTGAACGTTAAGGTGGAGGTTTGAAGACAGACTCTGGAGTCTAAAGGGTTCAAGTTGAGTAGGACCAAGACAGAATACTTGGAGTGCAAGTTCAGTAACGTGAGCGACCATGAGACAGGCGTGTAGGTGGGGCTTGGTAATCAGGTCATTCCAAAGAAAGAAAATTTCAAGTATCTCGGGTCTATTATCCAAGGGAATGGAGAGATTGATGACGATGTCACACATCGTATTGGTGCAAGGTAGATGAAATGGAGGCTCGCATCTGGAGTCTTATGCGATAAAAAGGTGTCACCAAAACTTAAAGGCAAGTTCTATAGGGTGGTGGTTAGACCGACTATGTTGTACGGGGCGGAGTGTTGGCTAGTCAAGACTTCGCACATTCAAAAGATGAAAATTGCGGACATGAGGATGCTGAGATGGATGTGTGGGCATACAAGGAGGGATATGATTATAAATGATGATATCCGGGACAGAGTGGGAGTGGCCTCGGTGGAGGATAAGATGCGGAAAGCGAGGTTGAGATGGTTCGGGCATGTGCAGATGAGAGGTACAAATGACCCAGTGCGGAGGTGTGAAAGGTTGGCTATGGACGGGTTTAGGAGGGGTAGAGATAGGCCGAAGAAGTATTTGGGAGAGGTTGTTAGTCGGGATATGGCGCAGGTACAACTTATTGAGGACATGACCTTAGATAGGGGGGTTGTGGAGGACACGGATGAGGGTAGTAGGTAGTTGAGCGTAGTCCTACTTAAGCTTACAAGCTGGTAGTTGTAGGGTTAGTATTGTAGATCTGCTTAGCCTATCATACTAGTAGGCACAGTATTGTTTTATAGTCCCTTGTCGTTTGATTTTTGTCGTTGTATGTTCTTTCGTGTACTTTGTTTATCTTATTTACCTATGCTACTGCTTCTTTTTTCAGAATGCTTTACCATGGCTTATTCACTTTTATTACTCTCATTTTCATACTGCTTGAAATTTCTTATCCGGGTCTGACCGTTTCTCTTGCTTTCTCTTCTCTTGCTTGTGCTTTTTCTAGAGCCGATGGTCTTTCGGAAACAACGTCTCTACTTCTCAAGATAGAGGTAAGGTCTGCGTACACTCTACCCTCTCCAGATCCTGGGATTTCACTGGATATGTTGTTATTACTTCGTAAGAGAAGGGGCTATAACACATATTGTACCACCGAACAGACAATGCACATAGAAGATAATAACTTCATGGAGAGGTTATATGTCACCAAGGAACTCTCAGAAAATAAGGATATTAGACAGGGTCTCCAACACGGGATGCCATATGATGAACCGGAAGAATGAAGGTCACAATGCTGTCGGAGAGGAGTAGAAGAGACCATGAGAAGATGATGAAGAGATGAGGCACCCGATTTAGACAGACTCACATTGACTTCTTTCAACACTGTAAGACATGCTGAAAGATGGTTTTTTAAAAATGCACGACATTTCCATCCATCCCGTACCGAGAAGATCTACATTAGTCTTTTTGGTCCTAATTCGAAAGAGGGATGTGAAACAAGGAGTTCAAAGGATATGGAAAGAGCTTCGAAGATAATCGTCTTTTTAGGGATAAGGCAAGACATCGGCTTTACAGGGAATAACAATAATATTCAATTCTAGTTGGTAGTTTGGTGAGGAAATTAAGCTTTGAAAGATGAGTCGTCTTGTTTATTTATGATCACAGCGTAGGAGGATGCGTTGTGCACATGAAGAGACAAAGCAAAATAACGCGGAAATAGCTTTCAGGAGACTCACTGGAGATTAAGAAAAATGGACGTTTAGAAGAAGTTGCAGATGGGTGCTCCTATTTGCACTTTTTGGGGGTTGAAAGTTCCCGTGCAGAGTAATGTTCCTTCTGGTTCCTATGTGTTTTTGCGTAAAAGGACATTCCTTACTGTATATGTAGTTGGATGAAATTTCTTTTGAAGTAAGATGTGATTCCACATTTATAGTGACATTGTATTGGTTTGATATTAATGAAATTATTTGGAATTATAAAGAAATAAATAAAAATTTAAATTTTGCACATTCCGAGTATCATAGAACCACAAGACACATATTGACAAAGTTAACTGGCATACATTAGAAAATAGAAATGTAGGTTTTAACTCACAAACCTCTTGGCACGAAAGGTCACCGAGACATCCTGCATATCATTGGATAAAGATGATGAATAGCTAATAGGCTTGATAAGTTGCGTAATGGTATATGCATCTTTGGAATCATCAGGCTTATTTCTACAAACCAAGTCACTGCCCACAAATTCATGATTGTGATTTCCTTCCTGCACAAAAGTAGCCAACGGACCACCTGCTAAAGCATCTTGGATATCATCCATCACACCTGAGGTAGCGTCCTGTTTAAATCTCCGAACAGAACCAGATTTCCTCCTTTTAGCTCCAGTGCAGCGATCAGATTGATGGGATTCTGCACCATTGGCCTTAGGAAATCCATTTGAGAGACCATTACGAGATCTATCCACAGGGTTCTCGTTGGTTGACGCTACTCCTTTTAATTCACTCAGCTTCAAATTCAACTCATTTTGCTCTCCAGTTTCTTCTAATGGGAAATTCAATCTCAAACCACTTCCATTCACCACTTTGTCTACTTTGCTGTTCAGTTCACTACCATTACTGTCCACACGATTCTTAGCCTTCAAACCATTCAGAGGAGGTGAAGGTGTAGGCTCCTCAATTATCCTAACCTTCACTGCTGGCACATTATATGTAGCAGCTGCAGGGGAACACTGCTGCTGCTGCTTTTTCTTGACTTGAGTCTGTGTAACCCCAGACTTCCGCTTACGCTTGCGTGTTGATCGTTGTTTCCCCAACTGCGAGCTTCAAAGTGAAAAGGAAAACAGATTCATGAAAGGTACCAACGATTAACAAGAGAACTATCCCCTATACACTAATCAGAGTTTAAGGAACACAAAAGAAGAGATTATAAATAGGGCAAACCTATCTTCAAATGCATCAATAACATCAGAACAGGACATCAGATTCTTCACAGGTTCCCATGTATTTGCCGTCTCCGGCCAGCCACGCCTGAATAAAAACACCCATAACATCTATTACAACAACAACATACCTAGTGTAATACCACAAGTGGGGTCTGGGTCTGGGAGGGTGGTGTGTACGCAGACTTTACCCCTACCTTGTGAAGGTAGAGAGGTTGTTTCCGGAAGACCCTCCGCTCGATTCATAATATCTATTACCTACTGCTTTTTTTTCCACATAATTTACTGGAAGCACGAAAACCCAACTAGACAATGATGACCATGAAGCCACTGAAATACGAACTCGTGCACTAAAGTTCAAATGGCAGGCTCTTAGCCACTGGACTGTGTCCCAGTGGGGAGCTATCAGCTACAAAAGTTCCAAAGATGGAAACTTGGAACCAAAAACTAAAACAAAACCCACATTTCTGTATTTATATAGGAGCACTTACCATTTAATCAAATACTGGACTTGACCCTTTAGTTTCCACAGCATTTCCAAGATTCCCAAATCCACAAGAAAATCACAGAAATTAATGCCCAAAATCCGGATAAAATAAAACAAGAAAACTGTTTAAAATTATCAATGCAACTAATAAAGAGATAAGAAAAAACGAACCTTTCGTACTCTCTTTCTCCTTACAGCTTCAATCTCATAAAACCCTTCAGCAAGTTTTGGTTTTTCATTCTCAGCTTCACCATCTCCTTCTTCTATTTGAAGCTCCTCAGACGCTTCTTCTTCTTCTTCCGGTTCCTCCTCGCCTTCGCTGCCGGCGTCTTCAGGAGCTTCATCTCTCTCTTGATGCTCAGAAGCTTCTAAATCCAACTCACGGAGGTCAGACCTACTACTTCCGGCTCCGGAAGCTTCCGACGGTGGTATTCGGGTGTCTGTAGCTGCCGGAATGCCGGAGTTTTTCTTTTTCCCTCCTTTCATTCTCTCTCTACACACTCTCTCTCTCTAAAGCTTTTCCTTTTCTTTTTATTACTCCCTCCATACTAATTTATACCATCCCGAGTAAAATTTAAGAAATAAATGAATATTTTTAAATTTTATAATTTAAATTAAGCTATTTATATATCACATAAAATTTAAAATTAAATTTGTTGTCAAGTAAAAAAATATATTATTTTTTTTGGATTAATTAAAAAGCAAAGTGAGTCAATATAAATTGAAATTTGTTGAGGAGTAAAGGTTTTATAGTCTCTTTTTTATCTTTATATTTTTCAGTGATAAAGTACTGTTTTTTGTATCAAATTATATTTATTTCTCTTCTTGTCTTGAAAAAAATGTTGGATATATAAAGCAGTACGGAAAGTAAGTAAATATTATAAGTGTTTGAAAGGATAAACAAATAATTAATATTCAGAACTGTCGTAAACTTGTTGAATGTTGAATCTTGATAACCTGAAATCAAGAAACACTAAATCTGAATTGTTACAACTGTGGCTGAGTCGAGAAATGACTCTCTGTCTTTAAGACAAGATTGTCCCGTATATATGCTTTTACGTTCACGAGCAATAGTCTCCCAAGATAAAACAACAACTAATCAACACTACAAAACAAATAGGTTGATTCTGACGAAAAAAACAAACACGAAACGACTTGCTAAAGAATGAAAAAGGAAAAAGAGTTTTCTGTTTTCGTCCACTGTTTCTGCTCACGTTTTGGACATAATTTGTGTTGTTCTCTCTTCTGTTCGTCTATGTGTAGTATATAGTAGTCTCAACAATTTAGCCAAAAGGCTTCAATATATAGCATAAGGGGAGAGACTTCTCAACTACCAAGTAATGACCATTAGTGAGGGAGTTAATCAGTCAAGTAATGGCTGATTTAATGTGCAACATAAAGGAGCTTTTAGGGAGGAGATTAAGTGCAGATTAATGGAGTTTTAACGCTCCAAAAATCGACCCAAACCGTCGTTCTCACTTTCATCTTTTCAGAAACTACAGGGACCAAATTATAAATATTAAGCAATTTGGGGGTCCAAAGAGATAATATCAGAAGAAGCCCAAGGCTCGTGACCCGATCCTGGACCGGACGGGCGGTGCGCGTGTGGACTTAGCCTTGAACCCAAGCACATCTAGGACCTCCCTCCTTCAAACATATGGATAGAGATGACAGTGGATCCTGGACCCGATCCAGATCCATTTTATAGGATATGGATCTTCAAAATTTAGACTCGACAGATCCGGATCTGACACGGATCCGTTTCTGACGGATCGAATCTGGATCTGAAACTTGTATTTGTGATCCGTATTCGATCCAGATCCGACCCGTGGATCCATTTTTTATTAAATATATTCATAACCTAAAATGTAATTTTATAAGTATTTTCTTAAAATTGCTAAGCACATCCTTGCAAGTTTAATTCTCAAAACAAGTTTAATTTATCCCCGCATTAACTCAAAAACCAAAAAAATAAAGAGGTAACTTCGATAATAAAATCAATGTTATATTAGTGAATGACTAACATCTCCATAGACAAGTAGTTAAAATTATATTCACTTCATTTGTGAAGATTCCAAACACATGCAAGTTCTGCATTATGGAAATATTAGTCAATATTTTCCACAACTATTGTCATTGTCCAACATTTTCAATTAATAGCTCACAATCAAAACGAGACAACGAACAAAATATCTCATATGAAAAATTGAAACACAGTAAATTGTTAGCTAAGTAAAAATCGTTTGTCAGTTCAAAAAAAATAAATCTTAGCAATGCAAAAAAAATTTATATGTGGATCCAGATCTGATCCGTGGACCCGGTGGATCCGATGGATCCGGATTTGGATCTGATTTTTATGGACCCGACAGATCTGAATCCGGATCTGGATTCAGGTATGAAAAATGAATCTGGATCTGGATCTAGTAGGATCCGGTCCAGATCTGATCCGTTGCCATCCCTACACTTGGGTTACCCCTTGGGGTCCCAAACCCTTAGCCAATTTTGAGACTTATAAAGAGAACAATTCTTCTTTTTCCCACCGATGTGGTAGATTTGTCCCACACCATATTTCCATGTCTCAAACACCTTACTTCATGGATCAATATCTCTTTCATTTCTCAACGAAATTTGACAATTCTTGGCCCTACGGTCATCTACTCACTTAGTAGATTATGCACGTATGAATAGATCAAGCCTCCAACATGTGAAACCCTAGTGTTTAAGTCATTAAATATGGGTGACGCACCTCCCCACCAAAGGCAAATTTCCAACAAAAAATCAGGTGGGAAAACTATGAATGAGAAGAATCTATTTCCATATTGTACTGTGTATTTGGTTTCTTTAATTCTCCTCTTTAGTTATTTTCTTAAATAACATAATGGGTAATCTTAATGTTTTTTAAATTCTCCTTACATCTTATCTTGGATGACTCGGAATTATTAAGAGAATAATGTTTGAATAAATGGCTCGCGCATTATATTTGACGTTGGTAAGTATAAGTCAAAATGTCGAGTATTCAAAATATCATAAAATTTATTCTAGATGTCGAAAAACTTGAGATGAGTTGATTGGTTGACTAAAGTTGACCAAACAAATTTGTGTTAATAGGTGCCTCTTGAGATGATGTTTTAGATGTGTTTAATTAATATGAAGATGATAGGTAAGTCGAGGTTAGAACACGAGCTTGTTTGCCTTTAACACTTTAGATAAGCAGTTGAATTCAATCTTACAGTCATCGAATTTAACAAATTAAATTAATTATTTGACATAATCATAAGATTTTATTAAATTTTAATAGTTATATGTTTATATCATAGTTATAACTATTATGGAAGTCGAATTCAAACTGTCATAAAAAAAATTCAATAAAAGTTATATGTTTATATCATAGTTATAACTATTATGGAAATCGAATTCAAACCGTCGTAGAAAAAAATTCAACACTACTTTGACGGTTTGAATTCGACTTTATATATGAGAGTGAGAATGCTAATTTTATGTTATATCTTGTTAATTATGTCTCTTAGATTTGGATGTCTTTAAGAAGTTTCCTTAATACATAACGTAGTAATCCTACTTTGCAAAACCGGCATTTATTAAGTTGTTTGAACTCTAATCTTTTTTTACTACATGAATCTTGTGTTTGTCAATGATAAAAGATCTGATATTTAATGTTCAACCAATTTGGCAGTTCAAATTCATCCTCTTTGCCAACTTTTTTTTTTATAAATAAAAATAATCATGTCTTCTTGAAGATTTTACCGTGTGAAAGAAAGAAATAGTAATATTTCTTTTTAAGATTATTCATAAATATATGGGAAAATGGTCTAATTTGCCCTCCAATTATGTTTTATAGTTTAACATTGCCCGACGTCAAACTTTGGAATCAAGTTTATCCTTCCCATTAGCAAACTTATTAAATTTGCCCTCAGCTGGATGGATTTCTGACTTGGACTCCACGTCGGATCCACGTAGACGCCATGTAGGCTCCCACCCAATTCTTTTAATATGTAACCCGTAACTAGGGCTGTCAATTTCACCTAACTCGGTGGATATCCGATCCACCCGATCCGATTATATGAACGAAAATTCGACAAAACATGGATTTAATCGGGTGATAGATGGATCGGGTGACAGATCGGGTCGGATTCGGGTGAACATACATCCAACCCACCACCCGACCCACCCATCCACCTGTTATAAATTAATTATTTTCAATTCACCCCTCTTGTAGATCTTGTAATATTTGATATAAATAATTGATAAACATGATTGCTAATTATATCTACCAATTTATGGATCTATTTTTGCAAAATATAAACTTGTGGTCAACTTTTACATTTAAAATTTAAAATCTCAAATCATGCCTTTTTGGATGATTTGGAATTTCATCTCATGAGATGAAATCGCATGTCCAAACGATGATTTCATCTCATGAGATGAAATCGCATGTCCAAACGATGATTTCATCTCATATGATGAAATTGCATGTCTAAACGCTTAATAAATGCTATTTTTAATTTAACTGAATCAGGCTAATCAAAATAACTTGAGTTAAGAAATATGTGGGTCGCTAACTCGTCCAAATTTAAACAGATTGAACAAATTATATTTTTATCTGCTAATTATATCACTCTAAGTTTGATCAAGTAAAACGTACATTGAACAACATAAGAAAGGGGAAAAACAAATGTTGATCGTTTTCACATAAAAATATGAACTCACAGTACTAGGAGGATTGATGATATTTATTTTATCTTAACAGTTGATATAATCAAATGCAACTTTGTGGGTTTACCAGACTCTTCCATTCTCGAATTAATCCGTACAATTCTCTACTTCCAATAAAATGAACAAAGTAAAGTTCATTTTTGTGAATTTGAACTGACATATTTATTAACTGTCATAAATTACCTACAAGACTTGAGTATCGACTAATTTTCATCGTCGCTTCCATTCGCAAAGCACCCGATCCACCCGATTCACCCGTGGTTGATAGGTGGATCGGATGTGGATTAAAAAAAATAGGGTGATGGATGGGTCGGGTGGTGGATGGATCGTTGGCGGGTGGAGGCGGATTGAGCTCCACCCGATCCACATCCGATCCATTGTCAGCCCTACCCGTAATCCGTACATGTTACCCCATTCATTTACATTATTTCAACCCGGTCCATTCTAGAAGAATAGGTAGTGGTTTCGTTACCCCATCAACGCAGTGGTTTCGATCGATAAAAAAATAGCATAATGTGGGTTGATTTGTCATCGGCGTTTCGCCAAAATAGTGGGTGTGCTTGTATCATTTGGCAGTGGTGTTGAGGCAGTTTGTGGTTGTTGACTGAGTTGGGTGGTTTGCGGAGGTTTCGTTTGTTGACGGGGCATTGGTGACGATGGAGGAGGGGGGAGCGAGAGAGGGAGCAAGGAAATGCGTTGGGTGGCTAGTGGTCTGGCGAGATCGTCAGAGTTTGGAGCTCCGGCGGTGGTGGTCGGCGGATCTAGTGGTGAGGCAATGAGGGGTTGATGTTGTTGGTGGTGTGATCACCGGCGGAGTTCAGATCTAGGTATTTAAGGGCTCACCGGTGGTTGTGTTTGGTCATCACCAGTGGTTGTGTGTTCGTCATCGACTTCGTCGGAGATGGCGGTGGTGGTCTAGGTGGTGATTGCGGTGGTGGTCTAGGTGGTGACTGCTCCAGTTCACCGGTTGGTCATCACCAGTGGTTGTGTTTCGTCACCGACTTCACTGGAGATGGCGGTGGTGGTCTAGGTGGTAACTGTTCCGGTTCACCGGTTGGTCATCACCAGTGGTTGTGTTTCGTCACCGACTTCGCCGGAGACGGCGGCGGCGGTCTAGGTAGTGACTGCTCCGGTTCACCGGTTGGTCATCACTAGTGGTTGTGTTTCGTCACCGACTTCTCCAGAGACGGCGGCGGTGGTCTAGGTGGTGACTGCTCCGATTCACCGGAGCTAAAAGCTCCTAGCTAAAAATTCTCTCTCCCTGACCAGGTTATCAGTTACCTCTTCTTCTAAAATGGATCGGGTTGAAACAATTTAAATGATGGGGGTAACAGGTACAAATTAGAAGAATTGAGTGGGAGCCTACATGACGTCTACGTGGATCCGACGTAGAGTCCAAGTCAGAAATCCATCCAGCTGAGGGCAAATTTAATAAGTTTGCTAACGAGAAGGGTAAATTTGATCCCAAAATTTGACGGAGGGCAATGTTAAACTATAAAGCAGGAAGGCAAATTTGACCCTTTTTCCTAAATATATTGACTATTTAAATTTGAATTTAGATTTAGATATTGATGGTGTAAAATTATTTACATAATTAAATTATTAGAAATAAATTATTATAATAAATATTAATTAATAATTTAAAAAATATTAATTAATCAGTCATCACATGTTAAACTATTTAGTACATGCAACTTAAATTTTTGGAGTGTTGTCCACCGAAGTATGTGAGCCACTTTGCGATAACTCTTTTGTTTTTTCTTTTACATCTTTTATTTTAAACTAACACTATACTACTAACTACAATAAGTTCAAGTTGATAAAAAATGTTTGTACCGTCTCACCACTCAACTAACCTTTTTCAAGCTAACATTCAAAAATAACACAAAAATAAACATAAGTATGAACTAATTTTTTTTCCCAAGAAAATCCTTTTATCTCTTCCATAGGCCGGTTAAGCAACTTCCATTAAAGTCAGATCTATCTTTGGATCAATTTTAAAGAGTATACAACAAAAACATACCCAGTGAAATCCCACAATGTGGGTCTGGAGAGGGTAGAGTGTACACAGATCTTACCTCTACCTTGGTAGGTAGAGCGATTGTTTTCGAGAGACCCTCGGCTCAAGACAAAGCACAAGCCTAAGCAAAGTAAGACACACAAAGTGTGTAAGTCATGACAAACATTCTGAAAAAGAAAGAAACAAAAAGAAGCAATAGCTAATGCAAGTAAATAAGGTAAACAAAATACACATAGCAGCATAAATCAAACGACAAGGGACTATAAGGCAATATGATAGGCTAAGCGAACCTACAATAATAATACTACAACTACCAGTTTGTAAGCGTAGGTAGGACTACGCTGGACTACCTACTATCCTTCTACCCGAATACGTGTCCTCCATAACCCCCTATCTAAGGTCATGTCCTCAGTGAATTACACCTGCGTCATATCCCATCTAATCACCTCTCCCCAATACTTCCTCGGCCTACCTCTACCCCTCATGTACCCGTCCATAGCCAACCTTTCACACCTCCGCACTGGGACATTTATGTCTCTTCTCTGCACTTGTCCGAACCATCTCAACCTAGCTTCTCCCCTCTTATCAATTTTAAAGAATATACATCTCTAAGTTTTAGGACTTTCAGTTAATTAATATTGACATCTCTTTAAATTTAGTACATACAATCTTAAAATGTCTCTAATTAATAAACTTGAACCAAAACATTTTTCAAATCCAAATTGGATTAGAAGAGTTTTTCCAAAGTTTTTTTTGAAACACAAACATTCAAATAACTGACTTTTTCAGTAACAAGCTTGTTTTCAGAAAAATCAAACCAAAATATCTTCAGAAAACCAAAAACATTTTTTTAGATTTCACAAAACACCACAAATGTAACATCATTTCCCAAAAAGACCTTTCCAGAAAGTTGTTTGAGAGAAACTTTAATCTTTCCAAGACTAAACCTAAAACCAAATCAAATGCTAGCATTATACAACATACTTGGTGTAATTACACAAAGTGGGGTCTAGGGAGGGTAGGATGTACGTAGACCTTACATCTACCTGTGGGGTAGAGAGATTTTTTCCGATAGACCTTCGGCTCAAAAGGTAAGTAAACGATGCAAGGTTGCAAGGAAAATAAGACAGCAAAATATCAAGACACAAAACAAATGAAGCAACACACAGTAATACACACAAAAAGAGTAGTGCTCTATGCGATACCTAAATAAAACTTCTAAGAAAAGGAGAAGATGAGATGAAGAGGCTAGCCCTCTACCTCTCACACAATGCGACAAAAACTAAACTACCCACTAACCTTCTACCCTAATTCTCAACCTCCAAATCTCCCTCAAATGCTAGCATTATCAGCAGTGAAATTGGAACTGGTCCATACAGTTTAAAATCTGACAATTTTAGCCAAAATTTTGTATTATGCACAAAATATTTGCGGAGTTCTTGGTGAAAAAACAGTTAAAGAACAAAAGCTTATCTAAGCCTCAAATTTTCTAACAACAAAGACTCAATGACTAGAAAGTTAAATCTACTTTATTTGATATATATATATATAGCAGAGACTTTAAGCAGATATATATTGCTGCAAAAACTTCGTTCTTTTCTTGTTCTTCAACTTACGGAATGCACAAGACTCTATTTGCCGGATTCTCTCCCAGCTAACACCCATTAACTCACCAATCTCTTGTAAAGTCTTCATCCTCCCGTCTGCTAGTCCAAATCGCCATTTAACAACCTGCTTCTCCCTTGGATTTAAGGTGTCTAATACCTTCTCCAGGTCCTGTCTCATGAACTGTTTGGACAGTATTTCTTCTGATGTTTCAGCTTCAGGGTCTGCAAGCACTTCCTGAGAACAGAAAAGAAAGTGACCAATGAACACAACTAGAAGTGGCAATGACAGGTTGGATCGGATATGGGTGGGTCGAAAACAGGATAAATGAAACTGGATAAAATATCCGGCCCTTTCATATTTAACACGGATAAATGGGTTAACCGACGGATAATATGCATATTATCCATGGCTTCAGGAATAGTCAGGCGAGAACACAAGCTTAAAGTCAAAATAAGCTTAGACTCCTAGAAAGCAAGAATTCATGAAAAATAGCACGCAGACAAATAGGTATTGATAATATGGATATTTGTAATATCCATCCGGATATCCATTTTTTAGTGGATAATATTCATATTTGATCCATTTCTAAAAAGTCGATTATCCAACCCATATGTAATGGGTCGGATGGGATGGTTACTTTTTTTTTTAACCATTTTGCTAGCCCTAAACACAACAGTGAAAGCGTAATTTTTATTGAAGTGTCAAGCTGACATGAGGGGACACAAAACTGACATCCTAAACAGGAAAAAGAGAGTTTTAGGACGTACCGAAGGTTTGAGACTTATATTGAACCCGATTTTCTGGTCAAGTGATCTTGGAGCTTTAGGAGTTAACATCACAGCAGATAGCCTTTTCATTGACAACCCTGTTGCTTCAGCTACTTCCTCGTCGTTAGGATGTCTACCATTTTCAGTAAACAATTGCTTTCTCGCTTCCTTAACTCTATAAGTAGCCTCGACCATGTGAAACTGTAAACAAAAAAATATAAAATGGTCAAAAAATGAAAGGTCAATAAGACCTCGACAATATTTAAGTGGCATATAAAAAAGAAAATGTCCTCTTAAAGTTGGATCACGTACTGGAAACCGAATCGTCCTGGACTGATCAGAAAGAGATTTCCTAACAGACTGCTTAATCCACCAGTGAGCATAAGTTGAGAACTTAAAACCCTTCGAAGCATCAAATTTTTCCGCACCTCTTACAAGGCCTCGACATCCTTCCTGCATATGAATTTCCAAAAATGAGCATAGATCAGCAGATGATATTTCAGATGGTTCTGATCACTTAATAGAAGTACATTCTTGAGATAGCATATAATTGCACCATATATACCTGAACCAGATCTTGAAGATTCATCCCTACTCCTTGATAATTTTTGGCAACAGAAATAACGAGACTTACATTGCTTTTAATCATTTTATCTTTACAAAGAATGCCATAGTTCAAATGCTTCCTTAGGGTCTTCTGGTCAACTCCGGCTGCAGCAGCCCATTGGGAAAAAGTGGGCTGATCTCCGCAACGCTCTGCAAACTCCACCTCAAGTCTTTCCAACTTCAATAGGTCCTGTATCATTTTGGTGACTGATAAATGGTCAAAAATCGAACAGAAAAACAAAGAAAAGATTTGCAAGGGAAGTAGGACGCAAACTCCACAGCAAAATACAGTACAGCTATGACATTTGAAGCCGTAAACATTCAATTATCTATAGCAGACTTTGTGGTTCCATTCTGAAAGCTTTTATCAATTAATAATGAACAGAGGAAAATTTTGGTTACGTGAAAAATATCATTGAAAAGGATCAGTACAAGATTATTCCATATTAATATCTCAAAAGCCAACATAAAGAATGAACACTCATAGGAGATCAATAAGAGAGAAGATTCACAAACTATCCAGGAAACTCAGTGTACTTAAATCTCGAACTTTTCATAAAAAAGAGATAATGCATCTTCTCAGATTCAGATTTCAGACGCAAGAACACTGAGCTTTGAGCAAAATTTTATTTTTGAGCAAAATAATGAAAGGCAAGTCAAGTGGGATATAGGTGCTACAAACTTTTCACCTATCCAGTAAAAAACAAAATAAATGAAAATTTCCTTTCTTCAGTTTTCACAATTTGATCAACCAGCATGTACTTGGTATTGTATTACTAAAGACCAAAAACCGGACAGAAGAGGAAGAAGGAAAAAAAAGTCCACTAATCGTCAAAAGCAAAAGAGAAGAAAGTATTACATGCATTGAAATCCATTCAAGCCGGAATTGTTCTAATAAGCACATGAAAGAATATTGCTGTGGTAAAGGAAAAGGAAGAGGCAAAATCTTAAAAAGGAAAGAGGACAAGTGCTATAGGGTCATGTCTGTCATATACTTAGAAAAAGCTAAAGCACGCCTGTATTCCTCCCGATAACTCCTGTTCTTCAGATGCAGTCAGTAGCCTAGAACCACATGTAGTTCCTCTCAAGTAACGCAATGGATCCGAGTAATCAACATCCTGTACCGAAGCACGCTTCTTTCGACTAGTAGAACCAGACTTCACAGACACAACATTGGCTGCTGCCCTCTCTGCTGCTTTCACTCTTTTGGCCTTTCGCTCAGTTTGACGGTTCGATTTTACAGCTACGACATTTGACAGCTGCGACTGAAGAATTTCCAGTTCTTCAGGTGACGGATCCACGTCATCAGACTCTGTAAGGGAGTCCTCGAATAAACTACTCTCGCTCCACTTCATCTCACTTCCCTTTAATTCCGCACCAACACTCTCAAATGGAGTAGGCCTAGCTTCTGATAGACTACCTCTGCCAACATTATCCGAGTTCTTTAAATTGTCTTGGCTGACCAACATTACAGCATCTTGTGCACCCTTCAATGCAGCCTTTGCCAAAGCAACTGCTTCAGCGGCTGCAGCAGCTACAACGGCTTCCTCACTAGCAAGAAGATTTTCTGTAGCTAAAGCAGGTTTAGCGTTGGTCTGCAAACGTGACAAATCAACAATTATACTTGTAACAGCATTTTCATGGCAAAACAAGGTTTACATCAATTAATGGGAAATGGAGTACAATCGAATCAAAATGGGACTGGAACTTGGCAAAATGGCACTAAGGAATAATAAGGTTAGGAAATATTGACCAAGACAACTAAAGCAAAGGAAAATCTTTTCACAGACTGTACTGTTTTTTTAAACGTCAACTGACTGTTAGATAACGACCTATTGAAGTTACAACTACTTGTGGTTCATAATTTGAAAATGCAGGTACATCTGAAGTTTTGAAGAAAAACATACCTAGAACTACATGTGAAACTTATTTCATATTTTCATAATAGATTGAAGACCTCGGGAACTTTCCATACTCTTCTAGGCTATTTATTTAAGTTCTAACCTCTGTAGGTGGACCGACTACTCCAGTGTATGTCCATGGCCTATCTGGGGCAACTAAATCCGGGTTAGCCTCCAACGACAGCAATTTTAGCTTCTGTAAATCAAGTACTGCGGTTGTGGCAGTTAATGGTGGTTTCCATGATCTTTCTTTTGCGACTGAATTTGAAAGTATTTCAATAGATGGTAACTGTAGTTTCTCAATGCCAAGCACAGTAGGTGTTGATGTTGATGTTGATGTTGATGTTACTGCAGATGTAGCGGATAGGATGCATTGTGTCCTCAAATGAATATAGTCTCTACCTTTTGCTGCATTTCAGCCAAGGATGACAGTAAGAACCACAGAAGTCTATGAACTCATTTTGGTTAGCTGATTGTAAGTAGCTAATAAGGATTACGTGCTGAAATTAATTTTATAAATAAGCAGTTACACGTTTGGATAAAAGTGCTTAAACTGATAATAGCAATTGATGTGTTTGGTAAAAAAATGATGATAAGATGTTCTTTTGATAAAATGTCTATCTTAATTTCAAAATACTATAAATTTTAAAGGGGAGCCTTGGAGTAACTGGTAAAGTTGTTGCCATGTGACCAGGAGGTCATGGGTTCAAGCCGTGGAAACAACCTCTTGCAGAAATGTGAGATAAAGCTGCGTACAATAGACCCTTGTGGTCCGGCCCTTCCCCGGACCTCGCGCATAGCGGGAGCTTAGTGCACCGGGCTGCCCTTTTTTTTTTTTATATAAATTTTAAAGTAGCTATAAACGGAAAAGGATGAATGACAGATACGGAATGGAGAAGAAGTTAGGAATTCTGTTTTGAAAAGGTATTTTGAGAAACAGTAAAATTTGGTCAAACTAAAAGTGCTTATAAGCTTAACAACTGTAAGTTGGGGATGACCAACTTATGTCTTTTGGCTGATTTTGGCCTATAAGCACTTTGGGTGTTTACCAAATGCATAGATAAGCCACAATGTACTTATAAACCAGTTTGACCAGCTTATAAGCTTAGCCAAACACCCTCTATGTCTATAAGATGGATCACTAACAACTTTCACCAATGACTGAACAAACCGACAATTTTTTATTTTTTTTGATAGGTGCAAACATACAAAATTCTATTGAGAAGTTTAACTAAGTATTTAGTTTCAAGGATGATTCCTGCTTCTAGGTTTGCATATGAGTAAAATCAGGAAAAGGCAAACTAGCATAGGAGTACCCAACAGTTGATCACCCAAAGTTGAAGTCGTCTCCGGAAAGCCACAATTGTACTAGAGCAAAAGCACAACATCATAAATCCAAGTTTACAGATGCATATCAGGGATTTCATAAGGAATACAGAAGTGCAAAGCTGATGTCTTCCTCAAAATACAACAAGCACAACAGACTTTTCTTCTTAGGCCAGGCTTTCACTTGGAAAATGTAAAGTCCTGATTTGTTGTTACAAAATAATAATAATACACGTCCCCCCCCCCCCCCTCTTGTTCTCCCTCATTAAAACCCCCATTGCATGCACGCTTTTCCCTTTTTCATCTCCCTCAACCTCTTCTCCTTCCACCTCCCACAAGTTACACACACAACTCACTAGATATTCTGCATAGCACAAAAGAAAACACTTTAGCACAAAGAATAAAAATTCAGAAAAAATACAAGAGAGCAAGAAGGGAAAGGATTAGTTGGAGTTTGGAAGTTCGTTTGCAGTACGAAGTAGTAAAAGTGAGTTCTCTCACTCATAACTCTTAGTATTAATCCCTTATTTTTAAGTTACAATACATATTAGAATATGATCCGGATATTGAAAGAATGATCATGAAATTATTGTTAGTAGGTTGTTTAATAACAAGTTTGTGTCATGAAATTTACAATCTGTTTCGATGAGCTATGCTTGTTAGAATTGGATGAAATTTTACAGGGTTGTACATCTCTCCTTCACAATCAGATTGAGCCCAAGTGGGGATAAAACCGACATTCGGTTTGAGAGTTATCGCTATTCAAAGTTTCTGCATCGGATCGAATGAAATCCAGAAGGCAGAACGTATAACGGAACAACTGAATGTTTGGGTGAGGAATCTGAAAATTTGTGCTAAATAAGAGTTCTATATTTCTCTATTCTAGACAGTTTGAGACTTTATAGAGATTAATCCGACTTACGGATAAAAAGTTATGACTGTTTTAAGATTGTGTTTTGTTTTACAAAAATCTGGCGAAATAGTTTCTGAGAGTTGTTAAAATAAAAGAACTGAATGTTTCGGTGAGGAATCTGAAAAGTTGTGCGGAATAAAAGTTCTAGATTTTTCTGTTCTCGACAGTTTGAGACTTTACGAAGATAAATCCGACTTATGGATAAAAAGTTATGACTGTTTTAAGATTGTTTTTTTTATAAATTCTGGCGAGACAGTTTTCATAGGGTTGTTTCTTGTGTGAATTGTTACTAGTTATACTAAGCATTTTCAGAGGAAATTTGGGATAGTGATAGATCCCCGTGTTACCTTCGACTCGGCGTAAGAAACACCTTATTTAAAGTTACGGTTCGATAGTTATAACCATTACAAGTGGGAAGGGCGAAAAGTTGAAAGAAGGAAATATTATTTGAGTCTTTTGAACATGTAACATATATATATAAATATATAAATGCATTGGATCGGGTTGCACGTACCACAACAAATATAAAAATGCATTGGATCGGGTTGCACGTACCGCAACAAATATATAAATGCATCGGATCGGGTTGCACGTACCGCAACAAATATATAAATGCATTGGGTCGGGTTGCACGTACCGCAATAAATATATAAATGCATTGGATCGGGCTGCAAGTACCGCAACAAATATATAAATGCATTGGATCGGGTTGCACATACCACAATAAATATATAAATGCATTGGATCGGGTTGCACGTGCCGCAAGAAATATATAAATGCATTGGATCGGGCTGCACGTACCGCAACAAATATATAAATACATTGAATCGGGTTGCACGTACCACAACAAATATATAAATGCATGGGATCAGGTTGCACGTACCGCAATAAGTATATAATATGTTATATGGGATAAAGCAGGGGTACTAGTTAAACTAAGTATTTCCTAGGACGAGTGGGGAGGAGGTTTTGCACGTGAATATTTATTGACTTATACATTGAAGTGTTGTAATCTGTTTTTTCACAACATGCTTAGTATGTTTATAATATGATTGTAATTAGAATATTGTGAAGTTACTTGGATTGTAAGGCGATGTTCTCACTCAGCCCTGGATGGTAGGGCTGACTCTTTTATCTAACATGTTTCAGGAAAGTGCGACAAGGGGAAGGTTCTGCAACAGGGCTAGCGATCGTCCCGCAGTCCCATTTGTTTCACCAATCCATTGCTTCGGATTTGGTGACTTTCGTTCTTAAATAAGTAGGTGGAGAAGTTAGTTTCATTATCTCGGGGGATGCCCCATATGAGATGGTTTCCTTTCAAACTTCGAAATTTCTCTTTACATATGTGGAATTTTCATTGAATCTAGGTAGATGTTATGGTTGCACGAGCATGGGATCGCGCTCTTATTAATTAATTACAGAACATTTTTTTACTTTTATTGTTATTACTACTTCTGCACTTATATAATGTTTAATTTGGAAAGGAGTGTATTAAAATGGTTCGCCTGGGAAAAGGGAAAGTTGTCCAGGTGCCATCACGCCCTAAGGGAAGACTTGAGAAAAGTCGGGGCGTGACAGAAAACTATATAAACTGCCTAGTTAGTGATTTAACTTCCCATTACTGATACTTACTCTCCACTCGGTGTGTGTTTGTGAGAGAGCGTGCTCTCCTTTGCACATAACTTTTCTTCTTTTGAGTAATGAATGAATTGTCCGCTTGGGCAGCTCAATTGGTTTCAAGGGGGATATTTGGAATAAGAGACCAAGGATCGAATCCCGTCAGCGGCAGTGTGGGTGTTTCTTCTTGAAATAAAGGAGGACCCCTTGTGCGCAGCGTGGTACTGGTCTAACCTTTGAAATCAATTGAGTCACCATGATTTACCTCCTTCACAAACCTGTCGGACCGGGGTGTGGGGACTCCTGGGGTGGGAGATTCCACCTTTTGGAATAAGAGTAATGAATGAATTTCGTAAGAGTCTTGAGAATCTAAGTTTTTCAGGGCGTAATTAATATAGTCATCCTTGCAAAACAACATATTTCCGTTCTAAGTAATAGAAACCACAACATGATGAACTTAAAAGGACAACATTAACTACATGAGGAACGCTGCTTTGCAGTAAGCTGCCAGTTTTTTCTAATCCATTATGCTGTAATGAACAGGCCACCAAAATACTAATTGCTAAGAAAATCACAACAATTAAAGGAATCTTTCTCCGATGATCCATCACTAATGTACCCTTGAATTTTTTTACAAATTCAAGTAGGGAAATCTCCCTCATATTCAAAGTAACAATTGATTAACATTTGTCCTGATATAATAATATAATGACCTACCCTATTAATGGTCATTGAAATATCAAGATCCATTTCCCACTTAAAGAATTTGGAATTTCATATAAAGGACAGATTTTTAGCCATATCATTTACACTTTTCTGCCAAAATTTGATCTTGTCTTCAACAAACAATCTCCACGACATTGAAGCATGGGCGGAGCCACCTTAGCCGAAGGGTGGTCCGATGCGCACCTTTTGCCTGAAAATTACGGGTGTACATAGGTTAATGTTAGTTATTATGAGTATATATTTAATTTAGCACACTCTTAACACAAATGAAAACAAAATTTGCACACCCTTCGCCAAAATTCCTGGCTCCGCAACTGCATTGAAGTTACTCCCAAAATTAAAACATTACTCAACTCCACTTATGAAACTAGCAATTCATCAGTAAATTAAAATGCAAAAGAATAAATATATAATAATGGGCAAGCAAATTTCACACATCTCATACATAAAAGAGTGTCAAAAAAAGTTTTTCTCATTCAGCATTACAACTGAGCAAGAACTAAACTTTCCCAATTCCCATCTCATTAACAACATAATTCTTAAGAAAAGAGAGTGAAAGAGACTTACAAAGCTGGATGGTGGTTTGCTGTTGGGTTTTGGCTCAAATGACAAAAGTATCTGGCAAGCTCTGGAATTGTGGCAATAAGTAAGACATCTTCTTTCTACTCTAAATTTATGTACAATCATATGGGGTTCATAAATAGACACTAATTTACACACCATTCATTCAAACACTATATTTTTCAAAGATTAATCAGTCAATAAAGCTGCTATTTTTAATCTTGAAAATGAGTTTTAAAAAAACCCAAAAACATATTGAATAGAAGAAGACTGTTGCAGAGATTGTTGAAGAGAAGGATTTGTTTGTTGGAATGTGATAAGTAAAAGGATAAGAGAACTTAGCCTCTGCAATCTTGAGCGAGGACGAGAAAGGGACAACGAGCAGATCTTTTTTGTTTTGTTTTCAATTTCCTCGTTTTATCTGGGCTTTCTTGTCGGCCATTTACTGTAGAAACATAGACACAAATAAGCCCATCTAACTGATTCCGTAGAGATGAGCATATAGTAATAGTACTACTTCAAAAAATTACGTGGATTTCCCTTCATACAGGCTATCCCTTAATTTGCTGGTCTTAATTTTTTTCAAATACTTTTCATTTAATAAAAATTTATGAGCCAAAGTACTCTTTATTTACATGTCTATTAAATCAGAGATTCTGAGTTCGAATTATCGTAGAGACAAAAAAAGAAAAACAAATCACAAAGCAAAATTTTCATAGAAATTATGTTTATTCGATCAAAGTTATATATAAAATATGCCCCTATGTACCTAGCCGGACAAGGTATAATCTTAATTCTTCAACGAAACTTTGACTTCAGGCACATTTACATAGAAATTATGCCCCTTAAGGCATAATCTCTATACAACTTTGACCGAATTGACATAATTTTTATTAAATTTTGCGTTGCAGTTTTTTTTCTTGTTGACACTAATGGAATTCAAACCCACAACCTCATAGGTATTTTCGGAGGCATAATTACATATAAAATATGTCTCTTAAAGCATAATTTCTGTATAACTTTGGCCGAATAGGCATATATTCTAATGAAATCTTGTCTTGTAATTTTTTTTCTTTTTAACTCTGCTGAGATTCGAACCCACAACCTCAAGAATATTTTAAGTTATTTTTTAGACGAAGGACAAAAATTAAAGACCACCCTAAATTAGGGGCAATCGTATGAATTTCCCTACTACTTTCTTCTCGTCCTTTTTTATGAGACGATGGAAATCTATCCCCAAATATAAAGCTAATATTTTGTGTTTATGAATTTTAGATTCTAACAAAAAAAACATAAACGGATTTTTGATAAAAAAGAAGAAGTTATATTTACTAATTAATTTTTTAAATATAAATAAATTTTTTGCATCAAAGCTATTAAATTCTGTTGAACCCGTAAGCAGAATGCTAGCTCTGTCCTCGTCTATCCCTCCTTTCTTTTGAGAGTGTATTCAAATTTAATTAATTGGGATAGTGAATTTCATATATTAAACATTTAAATTAAAAAGAACTTCTTTTTTCCCTTCTTCCCGGCAAAATTATATTTAATCGTTAACTTAATAATTGATTAAGAATGTGAGTTATCATCATCAGAGCAATGAGTTTTCTTCTAATATACAAAAATATGAAATAATGTGCTCTAAAATCTTTTACCTTATGAATCAATATCTATGCGCAATAAGTAAAAAAAAACAGAACATATGCATTACCAGCCTTCCATTACTTTTATGATGACTTTATTAGAACATAATGATTAGCATTTCCTCTTCACTACTAAAAACTTATTAAATTGAGGGCTTAGACTGACGCACTACATTTATTTTTTAATAAAAACCGATCAAAAACTGAAGAATTACGTGTCATCGGTTTAGGTCACTTCACTTTTACAAAATCAACGTAGTATGTCAGTTAAAATTGACGGGCTCCGTCGACAATGTAAAATGAAAAAAAAAGGATTAAATTATATAGAAAAACTAGTATATAAAGTTAAAAAGACCAATAGACTCCATCTATTTTTTTTAAAATAAAATAATTAAAATGTAGCAACTTAGAATCAAACTCAATTATGTACCATGTCATTGAACAATTCTACCACTAGATTAATCATGCTCTTTGATCAAATACTTCCATCATTTCAATTTATACTCTTAAACTACAATTTTACGCCCTAGAACTGAAGGAATCCGTCGATTTTCGTATTAAAAAATAAGAAAATCGACAGAGTCTGTCGGTTTATTTAAAAAATAAAATAATTTTTTTTATAATTTATGCGTATTTTTGCGCGGAAAATAATCGATGAAAATACGTCAATTTTATTTTAAGAAGAAGAATTTAAAAAATTATTGAAAAAACGACGGAATTCGTCGATTTTTATCTGTCGGTTTTACCATTTTTTTAGTAGTGCTTGGTTTGGTTACAGTTTTTTTTATTGCCTACTTTGTGGGAAATTGATTATTAGCCTACTTGGTATCCTAGTTGCTTTTGAGGAGCAGTCAATAAAAATGACAATATTATCATAAAAAGGTAAAATTACACTCATTCAAGACCATTAAGAAGATGGCTCTGATGCCAATTGTTGAAACATTGATAAAAAAAAAGTTCATCTCCCATATCTTCGTCCTCCAATTTTCATTTTCTAACAAGCAGCTCAATGCATCACTATTTATAGAGTCTTTACCTGGCAATAACGTAAATCAATTTTTTTCTTTCGGAAAGTTGTACCTTGCAATTGTTATAGTAATTCTTTAAATCGAACAGTTTTCAATTCACTATCATAACTTTCCAGTTCAACAAAATACAGTAAAACCTCTATAAATTAATACTGTTGAGACCATGATATTTTATTATTTTATAGATATATTAGTTAACCGATAAATTAATATTTATTAATTTAAAGAGAGTTTTGTAATTTATTGAAGTTAAATTTTAATTATATCAAAAAGCATTGTATTTTAGAAAAATTCATGTATCATATTACGTAATTGAATTACATAGATTCATTGTACATAGTATTAATGAAAATTAATAAATAATGTTCATTGTTTCTTAATAGTTAAGTATTATTCATTGTATTTTTACTAAAAACATTCAATGTACGATGGTGACAGAAAATACTATATAAACAAGATAAAAAATTTTTGAAACCACACCCAGTAATGGCTCCTTATCTAAAAGGTGTCACGAAATCAACAATGACGGATTAAATACGCAAAGAATTATGTGAGTACAAGAGAGATCATTCGACATGCACTCAAAAAGATTTGCAGTTATGGCTTGAAGAAAAGTTTCATTTGAAAGTTAGTCAAGGTACAATCTCAAACACACTCAAACAATCAGCTGAGTATCTTTCGGCCAACATAGAAAGAGGAAGGGATATCAAGCGGTACAAACCAACAAAATTTTCAGATATGGAGAAGGTTGTTTATGAGTGGTTTCTCCAGTACTAAAATCGGGTGAATATGATCGGAGAGCTAATTTTGGAGAAGGCAAGAGATACAATGAAACTTGTATACCCTCAACAAGATTCTTAGCACTAATTTTCTCAAGGTTGGCTTGAGAAATTCAAGCTACGACATGGTGTCAAGTCATTTCGCCGTTTCGGAGAGAGTGATTCGGTTGATATACAAGACATGGAGAAGAAATTGGAGGCTATAAGGGAAAAATAAATAAGTTCCCTATTAAAGATGTTTTTAATATAGATGAAACTGGTTTGTTTTACAGGTTACAAGCTGATTGTAGGAAAGTAATTCCTTGATTAATATTCTTCCAAAGGTACAATATATATATACAATCATCCTACTCTTGAATCATGAAAGACTAATCTACTTTTACCTAAAATATAATATGTTAATTACAATTATCATAATTATAATATATTACACTATCAATTATAAGAAATGTGGCTGATAGGTAATTATGGGAGATCCTCATAATTACTCTAACAGTCCCCCCGCAGTCTTAGCTGGAGGTTATCGGATGCTGAGATTGTCCCTGAAATCATCAAAAAGTACGCGCGAAAGATCTTTTGTAAAGATATCAACAATCTGATAACGGGACGGTACATGGAGAACACAGACTTGACCATTGGCAACTTTCTCTCGGACAAATAAGATATCCATTTCAATGTGTTTCGTGCGTTGATGCTGTACAAGATTGCCAGATAAGTAGATCGCACTCACATTGTCACAGTAGACCACTATTGCCCTTGTAATCGGACAATGGGACTCCAACAAGATATTACGGAGCCAACATGATTCAACAACAATATTGGTCACCCCTCGCTATTCTATCTCGGCGCTTGACCGAGAAAGTGTGGACTTGCGCTTTGATGACCATAAAATGAGATTGTCACCCAAGAACACACAATAGCCGAAAGTGGAACGACGTGTGTCTGGGCAGCCACCCCAATCCGCATATGTGTAGGCAGAAAGGCTCGAGATGGAGGACTTATATAGATGAAGTCCAAAATGGAGAGTACCCTGAACATACCGCAGAATCCTTTTGAGAGCCCTTATATGTTCTTCCTTCGGATCATGCATGTGTAAACAAACTTGTTGAACCACAAAGAAAATATCTGGTCTTGTAAAAGTTAGATACTGTAAGGCCCCTGCTAGGCTCCGGTAATGGGTAAGATCATTGTATAGAGTTCTGGCATCATTACTCAATTTTGCCTTTATATCTACTGGAGTATGTGAGGGTTTGCAGGACGACATCCCTGCTTTGTCAATTATTTCTTCGGCATACTTATTTTGACTGACAAATAGACCACCTGCATAATGAGAGACAGCAATGCCAAAAAAATAATTCAATGGACTCAAGTCCTTCATTGCAAATTCTGCTGCAAGAAGGGACATAATGGACCGACAAAGCAAAATGGATGATGCCATGAGAATAATATCATCGACATACAAAATGATATATACCATGTCAGCGCCTTTCCGATAAATGAACAATGATTGATCAGATTTGCTGTGAGAGAATCCAAATTTAGAAATAAATTCTGCAAACCTGTTATACTATGCCCGAGGAACTTGTTTCAAATCATATAAGGATTTCTTCAATAAGCAAACATGATCTGGACGGGTATAATCTTGGAAACCCAACGGCTGATGTATGTATACTGTCTCCTGTAAGTTGCCATGCAATAATCCATTTTTAACATTCAACTGGTGAATGGTCCATGATTTGGAAAGAGTCAAGTTGAGAACAATCCGTATAGTTGCTGGCTTAACTACCGGACTGAACGTTTCACCACAATCTACCCCAACCTGTTGAGACCTGCCATCACCAACAAAACGAGCTTTGTATCTTGCAAAAAAAATCATCAGAATTTTTCTTATGACAAAAAATCCACATAGACCGAATGATGATCATATTAGACAGACGTGGTACCAATTCCCACGTCTTATTTGTAATAAGAACATTAAATTCGTCCAATATGACAGCTTTCCAATTCGAGTCGGATAAGACAACTTTGGGATTTTTTTGTAGAGGTGATGGTTGAACAAATGATAGGAGGTTATAGTGACGTTTAGGTCGAAAAATCTCGTGCATGGCACGAGTTTCAATGATCCGAAGATGGTCCGGTACTAGTTGGGCAGTTTGCTCGGGTATATTATTGGGCCGAGGGGAAGGATGTTGGCCCAAATGACTAGGTGTTGCGGTTTATGACTGGACTCCGGGAATGGCTGGGCTTGAGGATGTGGGTGTGGACTGCCCTCCTTGGGATGGACTTCCACGGACACATGACTGGGTCGTGACCAGCGGTAACAAGGTTGCGGTCCCCGATCCAGTCCCATGTAGTGGTTGGGCCGAAAGGTGTTAGGCATTTTGTTGAGATGGTTCCACATGTGTTTGGATATTAAGGTGGTGGTGTAAAATGGGATGAATCCATTGTCCAAAAAATCATATGAAGGTGAGGATGCCACATGAGACTTAGCAAACGGGAATTGAGATTCATCAAAAATCACATGACGACGGATAATTATTTTCCCATTCGTTAAATCAAAATATTTATATCTCCTATGATTTTATGGGTATCCCAAAAAATACAAGGAGTTGAACGAGCATGTAACTTATTAATGGAAATAGATGGAAACAAATGATAACACAAACAACCAAACACCCTCAAATGTATAAAAGATGGGACACGACGATATAACAGTTGTGTAAGAGACACATTGGGTAGCAGTTTACTAGGAAAAATATTTAAAAGGTATGTAGCCATTTGAAGTGCATGGTGCCAAAACTTTGGTGGTGTGGAAGAATGCACAAGAAGAGACAGAATCATATTACGAATTTTTCTTTCGACTTTCTCATTTTGTGGTGAGGTATATGAACATGAACGATGCAAAGACATACCATTTTGGTGACAGAAATCATTAAAATAGGCATTTATGAACCCCCCCACCCCACCCATTATCACATTGAAAATAGTTAATGCTTTTGCCAAATTGAGTTTTGATAAAAAAAATACTAAATTATTTTAAAATGGTGTAGGTTTGTGATTTATGTCCTAATGGAAAAGACCACAAAAAATTCGAATAATCATCTAGAGTTAGCATATAGTATCTATGACTTGCAGAACTCAAAACTGGTGATGTCCACAAATCACAATGCACAATATCAAACGACATAAAAGTATGGGTAGTAGAAGATGCAAAAGGAAGTTTAACATGTTTACCAAACATGCAAGATTGGCAAACAAAAGAGTCCAAAGGTTTATTACACAAAACCAAATTATTCTTTCTAAAATTATTAAAAACTTATGCTCTTGGGTGTTACAAGCGATTGTGCCATAGAGTAGGATAAATGACAGCAAAAGTTGATGGTTTGTTCATGCTATTTTTTGAAACAGATGTGATGGGATACAAGTCCCCCGTGCTATTGCATCTCATAAGTGGCATCCCCGTCTGAAAATCCTTCACAGAAAAGCTAAAAGAATCAAAATTTACAGAAACATTATTGTCAGTTGTAAAATGTCTAACATAGATCATGTTTCTAATTAGATTCGATGCATGTAAGACATTTTCAAGTGTAATGGTGGGTGTGGAGAGGGTATTGTTACATGACCAATACCACGAATTGGAATTTCCTGCCTACTGCCGACAACAATATTTTTATTATTGCTCATATTACAATAAGATGAGAGATTACCTTGTGATGCCTTCATGTGTGACGTTGCCCCTGTGTCCATGTACCATAATTCATCGGGAACATTTAGATGCATGTTGTTCATGGCCTGTTCAATGTTCGTGGGTGCATAACCAGTCGAAGATGATGTCTGGACCGCAATCACATGTTGTGGTGCATATTGTTCATGGCCTGTTCAATGTTCGTGGGTGCATAACCAGTCGAAGATGATGTCTGGACCGCAATCACATGTTGTGGACGAGATCCAAGAATACCGGGTTGGTAATTTGAAGAGGGAGGAGGCCGGGTCTACGAAGAGGTCGGATATGGGCATGGCGGGGCAACCCACTGTAGGGCCCGGGCCCACTGTTGGTACTGCCCCCACTGACCGCCGCCACTACCCGGACTGGCCACTGCCGCCGGTAATGTGGCCACCGCCCATTTCCATAATTATTTTTTCCTTTATTGTTACGGTTTGAACCCCGTTTTGTCCATTATTAGAGAGATTACCGTGGCCTTGTGAACCCGAATTTTGGGACTCCAAATCGGTGAAAGATGAGTTGGTGGAGACTGTTACACCTCGTAAGATTTAGACGATAATTAAGAACGTCATTAAGGAAGCAGGATTCGGATATTGAATATAAGGAACGCTTACATATGTTAATACGGGAAATTAGTGTATAAACGGATGTTATACCGGAATAATTTTTCTTTAGTGCTATACACGTGACGACGAGAATTAATCCTAGTAGTTGAATTTATTCCAATGGAGTTATGGACTAGTATTGTATTAAAAAAATTATGACATTGAGGATACGAGACTTATGAAATTCTCGGGAATTAAAAGAAGCGGGTTTGAGATTTACTAATTGAAGAACTTGGGGGCCAAAGTGTAAAGGAAAAATCAGATTTTTTTCTTATAAACTTACACTTACCTCTTCATCTTCTTCTACACTTAAACAAAAAAATAACTCTCATCTCATTCTCTCCTCCAAACTCATCCGAAAATCACCCTCCACCCTCCACCCATAACCAAAATTAAGGTTTTTATCTTCTCTTCCTAGACTACATTTTTCACCAAAAATTAGAAGCAAAACAACACCAAAAATAGTGGCAAAAACAACCACTGCTTGGCCGAAATCTGCCCAGAAAATTGAGATTTTTTGGATGAAATTTTGAAAAAAAAACGTGTAGGGATGATGGCTTAACATTGTAGAACACTTGCATGTCAATTGGAGTTGAAGAAGTGAACAAAAAGGAGGAGAAAAATTACAAAACAGTGGGGATTTTCGGACATACAGTGGCAGAAAATTTGCGGATTGTTTTGACGAATTTGAGGTATAAAAATTCTTCTTTCTATGATATAATTGGAATGCATGTTGTTAGAATTAAGGTAATGAATTTGTGTTAAGGAAGAATTGAAATTTAAGCATTGCATGTGACCATTTTGGGCTAGTTGCCAATTTGGGACAGATTTTGGTGTTGTTGGATTCGTTGGTTATTGTTGTTATTATTATTATCACTAATTGCATGATGAAATTGAAAGGAAACGTGGAGATTTAGTTGAAATTAGTTATATGGAAGTATTAAAATCCGAAATTGGATTATAGGAATTAAGATAAGAGTTATGGAATTATGACATGTTGTGGCCAAGAACTTGCATGAAATTGTTGGACATGTTGTGATGTATATGTACTGTTTTAGGGACCGTCGGGTCGGGTCGTGACAAAAGTGCTATCAGAGCAGTTAGTCCTCGGAATGTCTACAGACCGTGTCTAGTAGAGTCTTGCGTATGGGTATGTTGTGCACCATACTTATACGAAGGAGGCTGCAGGGCATCTAGGATTGGTTTCTATTTTTTAATCTCTTAGATCGTGCAATAGAGCTATGTTATTAGGATAATTCCTTTCTGAAGACTTACGATGGTTACCAGCCAGATTCAGAGAGTTACTAGGTCCCGTACCCAGTCTATGCCGGAGACTATGCCCCAGTCGACGAGCTCTGCTTCATCGCCACCACCAGAGGCTCCAGTTCAGTGGGCAACATCACCAGTTTCTGAGGCCCCAGCATCTGAGCCTCCAGTTCTTCAGTCGGGGGCAGAGGACATGGCCATGAGAGATGCAGTTCAGCTGCTGACTAGCTTTGTAGCAGGGCAGAACCGCAGACAGGGACCAGGAGTCGACCCTAGGTCTGACAGTTTGAGGGTTCGTGATTTCTTGAGTTGTAACCCTCCAGAGTTTTTTGGGTCTCGGCCCGAGGAGGACCCGCAGGAGTTTATCCGGCAGATGCATCGTACCTTGAGGGTAATCAGGGCTTCAGAGACTGAGTCTGTGGAGTTGGCTTCGTATAGAATGCGGATATAGCTACAAACTGGTACGAGTCTTGGGAGTTGTCTAGGGGAGAGGATGTTCCTCCAGCTACATGGGATGAGTTTACAGAGGCCTTCCTTGGTCACTTCTTGCCTCCAGAGATGAAGAGAGCTAGAGTGGAAAAATTCTTACAGTTGAGGCAGAGTGGCAGGACCATTCGTGAGTATAGCCTGGAGTTTGATTCATTGGCCAGATATGCACCCACTATTGTAGCAGTTATGGCAGATAGGGTGCAACGCTTTGTGATGGGGCTGGACCATTATCTGATCGATGGTTGTATGGTGGTAGCTTTTCAGCCGGGTATGGATATTACTCGTGTCCAGGCATATGCACAGGGGGTTGAGGACCGACATAGAGGGGGACAGCCAGACAGAGGTCATGACAGGGACCAGCATAAGAGGGCTAGGTCGGCAGCTTATTCCGGCGAGTCTCGAGGCGGACAGCCCAAAGAAGAGTCGATATTCACCTCAGCCAGCACAGAGTGCTCCTCTACAGTCTACGAGCAGGAGGTTCGATCGCCCCGGGTATTCAGGAGCCGGACAGAGCTCCAGGGCTTCGGGTTCTCAGAGGAACAGGGGCCCTAGTCAGTTGAGACCACCTTATCCTTGATGCTCTCAGTGTGGTAAGTTTTATATTGGGGAATGTCGTTCGACCACAGGTGCTTGCTTCTCTTGCGGCCGTCAGGGCCATATGATGAGAGAGTGTCCCAACATAGGTGGTTCAGGTGGGCTGGCTCGGCCTACGGGGTCGGGTGCTGGTTCATCGTCATCTATAGCTATGCGCCCCACCGGGTGGGGTAGTCAGACGCCAGCAGGCCGTGGTAGAGGTCGTGGCAGAGTTTCTAGTTTCGGCGGTCCTTCGAACCGCATATATGCTTTGGCCAGTAGACATGATCAGGAGGCGTCACCAGATGTTGTTACAGGTATACTATCGGTCTTTTTCTATAATGTATATGCGTTGATAGATCCAGGTTCTACCTTGTCCTACATATCCCCTCTTGTTGCTAATAGAATAGGGATAGAATCTGAGCCGATAGAACCATTCGAGGTAGCTACACCGGTAGGAGATTCGATTATAGCTGAGCGTGTGTATAAAAATTATTCGGTGGTGATATATAGCCGTCATACCTTAGCAGATTTGATAGAGTTGGATATGGCCGACTTTGATGTCATTATGGGCATGGATTGGTTGGCTTCTTATTTTGCCAACGTTGATTGTAGAGAGAAGTTGGTTCAATTTCAGTTCCCAGGCGAGCCACTTATAGAATGGAAAGGGAATGCATCATCGCCGAGGGGTAAGTTTATTTCATACCTCAAGGCAAGGAAGATGGTCAGAAAAGGTTGTATCTATCATTTGGTTCGGGTGCATAATACAGAAGCGGAGGTACCGGCTCTTCAGTCAGTTCCGGTAGTTAGTGAGTTTCCGGATGTATTCCCGGACGATCTTCCAGGTCTCCCTCCAGAGCGGGAGGTAGATTTCTGTATAGATGTATTGCCAGGTACCCAACCTATATCCATTCCTCCTTATAGGATGACACCTGCAGAGCTGAAGGAGTTGAAGGAGCAGCTGAGAGACTTGTTGGAGAAAGGTTTTATTAGGCCAAGTACATCTCCATGGGGAGCACCAGTGTTGTTTGTGATGAAGAAAGATGGATCACTGCGGATGTGTATGGATTATAGGCAACTGAACAAGGTAACCATCAAGAACAGGTACCCCCTTCCCAGGATTGATGATTTATTTGACCAGTTGCAGGGTGCTAAGTGCTTCTCGAAGATAGACTTGCGGTCAGGTTATCATCAGGTGCGGGTAAGGGAGGCAGATATTCCAAAGACAGCATTCAGAACCCGATATGGACATTATGAGTTTAGGGTGATGTCTTTTGGACTGACCAATGCTCCAGCAGTGTTTATGGATTTGATGAACCGGGTATTCAGGCCGTTCTTAGACATGTTCGTCATTGTATTCATTGATGATATCCTGGTTTATTCCCGTTCAGAGCAGGAGCATGCAGACCATTTGAGGACGGTACTTAGGGTCCTCCAGCACCAGCAGTTGTATGCCAAGTTTTCCAAGTGTGAGTTCTGGTTGACTTCGGTGGCATTCTTGGGGCATATTATTGGGGCTAATGGTATTCGGGTGGATACACAGAAGATTGAGGCGGTGAAGACTTGGCCCAGACCTACGACACCTACTGAGGTACGCAATTTTCTAGGGCTAGCAGGGTATTACAGAAGGTTTGTGGAGAAGTTTGCCTCGATCTCAGCGCCTTTGACTAGGCTAACCCAAAAGGCAGCTAAGTTTCAGTGGACGGATGCTTGTGAGCACAGTTTCCAGTTGTTGAAGGATAAATTGACTACGGCTCCAGTTTGACTCTCCCTGAGGGACCGGATAGTTATGTCATTTATTGTGATGCTTCAGGCATTGGGCTTGGTTGTGTGTTGATGCAGCATGGCAAAGTCATAGCTTATGCCTCCCGACAGCTCAGAAAGCATGAAAAGAATTATCTCACTCATGATTTGGAGCTAGCAGCGGTGATTCATGCCTTGAAGATTTGGAGACATTATTTGTATGGGATTCATGTTGATATTTATACGGATCACAAGAGTCTCCAATATATCTTTAAGCAGAAGGAGTTGAACCTACGGCAGAGGCGGTGGTTAGAGTTGCTAAAGGACTATGATGTTGATATCTTGTACCACTAGGGAAAAGCCAACGTCGTGGCAGATGCTCTTAGCCGTAGATCCATGGGTAACTTGACGGATGTGCAGCCAGACAGAAGAAAGATGGTTCGTGAGATACATAGGCTAGCGAGTCTTGGATTCCGGTTGGCGGATTCGGGAGATATCGGGATTCTTATTCGGGATGTTGCGGAGTCCTCTATCGTGGAAGAGGTAAAGAGACGTCAGTATGAGGATCCTGTTCTGGCCCGGTATAGAGATGCAGCTCTCCGAAAGGGAAAGACTCTATTTGAGGTTACACCTGATGATGTGCTGAGGTATGAAGGCAGATTATGTGTACATGATGTTGTAGGGCTACGACAGCAGGTTATGGGAGAGGCACACAATGCCCATTATTCCATTCATCCAGGATTGACGAAGATGTACCATGACCTTAGATGCTTGTATTGGTGGGATGGCATGAAAAGAGAGATAGCAGAATTTGTTGCCTAGTGCCCGAATTGTCAGCAAGTTAAGGTTGAACATCAGAAGCCTGGTGGATTATTACAGGAGATCGAGATCCCGACTTGGAAGTGGGAAGTGATCAATATGGACTTCATTACAGACTTACCTCGCACTCAGCGGAAGTGTGATTCCATATGGGTTATCGTGGATAGGATGACGAAATCAGCCCATTTTCTTCCAGTGAGGACTACTTACTCACCTGAGGACTATGCTAGGCTGTACATAAGGGAGATAGTGAGACTGCACGAGATTCCCACATCTATTATATCAGACCGAGGAGCTCAGTTTACAACTAACTTATGGAGATCATTCCAGAAGGGATTGGGGACACAAGTGAGTCTCAAGACAAAGATTTCACCCTCGCACGGACGGCGTGCAGAGCGTACGATCCAGACATTAGAGGATATGCTGAGGGCCTGTATTATTGACTTCAGAGGTAGTTGGGATGACCATTTACCACTCATTGATTTTGCTTATAACAACAGCTACCACTCTAGCATCCAGATGGCACCGTATGAGGCTTTATATGGGAGGAAGTGCAGGTCACCTATTGGTTGGTTTGATGAAGGTGAGGCTAATTTGATCGGCCCAGACACGGTTCAGCAAGCTGTTGATAAGGTGAAACTCATTCAGGAGAGGTTATTAGCAGCACAGAGTCGACAGAAGTCATATGCTGATAATCGACGTCGACACTTAGAGTTTCAGGTTGATGATTGGGTGTTCCTAAATGTGTCACCCATGAAGGGTGTGATGAGGTTTGGGAAGAAAGGGAAGCTTAGCCCAAGGTACATTGGGCCTTACCAGATCATTCGTAGGATAGGCAAGGTTGCCTATGAGTTGGATCTACCGCTTAATTTGGAAGCAGTACATCCAGTCTTCCATGTATCTATGATGTGTAAGTGTATTGGTGATCCTTCCAGAGTCTTCCAGTAGATAACGTCCAGGTGACAGAGGAGTTGTCCTACGAGGAAAGCCCCGTAGCCATACTTGATCGCCAGGTCAGGAGATTATGGACGAAGGATGTGGCTTCCGTCAAGGTATTGTGGAGGAACCACAATAGAGAGGAAATGACTTGGGAGGTAGAGGGTGAGATGAAGAAGAAGTATCCTCATTTGTTCCCTGTGCCTCCAGGTAATTCAATTCAACTCCCCATTTAATTATTGTAATTTGTGAATTGCATATGTGTGATATATTGTGGCCCTGTGTGGCATCTGTTGGTGGCTGAATATAGGCGGATAGGCATAGTTATAAAGGAGACTCTGCCGAAATTTTTCTAGCATTAGACTTATTATGAACATTCGAGGATGAATGTTTCTGAGGAGGGAACTATGTTACACCTCATAAGATTTAGACGATAATTAAGAACGTCATTAAGGAAGCAAGATTCGGATATTGAATATAAGGAACGCTTACATATGTTAATACGGGAAATTAGTGTATAAACGGATGTTATCCCGGAATAATTTTTCTTTAGTGCTATACACGTAACGATGAGAATTAATCCTAGTAGTTGAATTTATTCCAATGGAGTTATGGACTAGTATTGTATTAAAAGAATTATGACATTGAGGATACGAGGCTTATGAAATTCTCGGGAATTAAAAGAAGCGGGTTTGAGATTTACTAATTGAAGAACTTGGGGGCCAAAGTGTAAAGGAAAAATCAGATTTTTTTCTTATAAACTTACACTTACCTCTTCATCTTCTTCTACACTTAAACAAAAAAATAACTCTCCTCTCATTCTCTCCTCCAAACTCATCCGAAAATCACCCTCCACCCTCCACCCATAACCAAAATTAAGGTTTTTATCTTCTCTTCCTAGACTACATTTTTCACCAAAAATTAGAAGCAAAACAACACCAAAAACAGTGGCAAAAATAGTGGCAAAACAGCCACTGCTTGGCCGAAATCTGCCCAGAAAATTGAGATTTTTGGGATGAAATTTTGGAAGAAAAATGTGTAGGGATGATGGCTTAACATTGTAGAACACTTGCATGTCAATTGGAGTTGAAGAAGTGAACAAAAAGGAGGAGAAAAATTATAAAACAGTGGGGATTTTCGGACATACAGTGGCAGAAAATTTGCGGACTGTTTTGACGAATTTGAGGTATAAAAATTCTTCTTTCTATGATATAATTGGAATGCATGTTGTTAGAATTAAGGTAATGAATTTGTGTTAAGGAAGAATTGGATTTTAAGCATTGCATGTGACCATTTTGGGCTAGTTGCCAATTTGGGACAGATTTTGGTGTTGTTGGATTCGTTGGTTATTGTTGTTATTATTATCACTAATTGCATGATGAAATTGAAAGGAAACATGGAGATTTAGTTGGAATTAGTTATATGGAAGTATTAAAATCCGAAATTGGATTATAGGAATTAAGATAAGAGTTATGGAATTATGACATGTTGTGGCCAAGAACTTGCATGAAATTGTTGGACATGTTGTGATGTCTATGGACTGTTTTAGGGACTGTTTTGTGGTGTTATAATTCTGAAAATTTAGTCACCATTATGCATGTTTAAGTGTGGTAATTGCTAAGGCAAGTCCTAAAGGAATAAGGGTGTGGAAAGGCATAGAAAGGCTTCACATTCTACCCTCGTTGTTGTTGGAACATGGGCTATTTTGTGGGTTGTTTTTAAGGTGGATTAAGAGGCTAAATTTACATGAGAAGTGGGTGTGTAAATTCCCTTTATTGTTGTCTTGGTTGTGCCCTTAATTGGTGCTTGTTTATTGATGTTATTAGCTTCGTTTGGAAGTTGTGGAAACATGTATAAACAGGGGAAGTGCTGCCCGAATTTTTATAAAATAAGAAGTCGTTATTCGATATAAAGTATGCTAGCGATCATAGAATTGACGAACGTATTACCATTATTATAGGTTGAAGTTCTAAATCGAGACGTACTCTAATATAGAGTTGATTAGTTCGTCTAAGAGGTATGTGAACTATTCCTTCTTTCTTTGGCATGATTTTTATTTAATGAAGGTACGACGGACGTACTTGATTCTTATACAGTTTAATTCCTAAAGAGGATTGTTATGGGAAGTGCCTATGATTTTTCAGCAAAGAGTTTATTATGACATTATTACAATGATTTTATTGAGAGTCGGATGATAATTTTTACTTGCATATGGTTACTCATGATATCTACTCGTGCTAAGTGTTACTACTTCACCTCACCGAGTCCCGGTCGTTACGCTCAGGCACGCCTTTGCATTTTTACCGAGACCCTCAGTAGAGGGCCGGGTTACGTAGGATGGATCCATAGATGAGATATGACTTTACCGAGTCCCAGCATAGGCCGGGTTATGATATGATTCCACCGAGTCCCGCACTAGTTGGCCGGGTTACGTTACAGATATATATATGTATATGGACAGGCACTCATGTTTTCTTGACTTGACTCTCATTTTTATAAGGCAACTGACTATTATTGTTTATGGCACAATTGGATTTGGATCCTGACTTTTATACTGATCTCCTGTTTCTGTTGGCTACTTATGATCTCATATGCAGTATTTCATGTTTACATACTCAGTACATTATTTCGTACTGACCCCCCCTTCCCTCGGGGGGCTGCATTCATGCCCGCAGGTACAGGTGTTCAGTTTGGTGATCCTCCGGTTTAGGTTCCTACTCAGCAGGTTGGAAAGCTCCTTTGATCCAGAGCTTTGTCATTTTGGTACCGAACCTCTTTTAGACTTATGTTTGTATTTAGGGGCACGACGGGGCCCTGTCCCGTCATATGTCGTTGTTCTTCTTATAGAGGTCCAGAGACAAGGTGGGTTGTACTTATGTAAGGGTTATAACTCTGTTTTGGTCAGCCATATCATTGTACTCTATATTGGGGGTGTTCCCGTGTATATGTTATATTATCTGTTGGCAGCCTTGTCGGCTTGCCTGTATATTATGTTAGCTAGTTGTGACTCCTCACGAGGCAGGTACATTCGGGGGTAAAGGCAGCCTTGTCGGCTCGCCTACCCTGGCATATGTTGTTATTGCAACGTTATGCTGCCGGATTTCAGACTCATTAAGGGTTAGTTGGATTATGTGTGACAGGTTAGTATAATGACGTCATTAGGGCGGTTAGTCGCGGCCCGTCGGGTCCGGTCGTGACAGAGACGAGAGCGGTTCCTGTGGTGGTTGCTCCCAAAGATGTCTGCTTTGCTTTCCGCGATTCCTCGAGAATTAACCTTGAACGGGTCTCATAAAAGGGAGGCAATGGATTGTTTTGCTGAATGACCATAGCAACACCATCATATTGTTCATTCAACCCGACAATCAACTGAATGACCAACCTTTGATTTGTTACGGGCGGACCAACGTTGGACAGTTGGTCCGTAAGTACCTTTAATTCTTGGCAATCGGCTGAAATGTTGGAAAAGTCATCCAATTTCACATTTGTAAATTGGTGTTCAAGATAAACGGCCCTAGAAATTTTGTTATCTTGAAAAATGTTTTGTAACCTTTCCTATGCCTGTTGAGCCGTAGAATTTGGTTCTAAGATGGTATGGAGAAGATCATTTGAAATTGTGCCATAAATCCATTGAAGGACTATAGCATCCAACCGAGACCATAATTTCTTGTCCACCGTAGTGGTATCCGACGGAGACTCGGACGAGATGATATGGTCAATCACCTTATAGACACGACAATGAATTTTGAATAGTTCTGCCCAAGAGGTATATTGACATTTCTCCATTTCAAGAGTTATGGAGATAAAGTTCTTGACGTTATTAACGGCAAGAGCGGGATGGAATGTTTGTTTTTCGGCCATAGTTTCCACAAGAAATCAAACGAGAGAATGAAAGAAGAAGTGTTTGATGTTTTATGATGGAAAAAACCTTAGGGTTTCGGAGAAGAAATAGCCGAATAGGGGATGGGGTGTAAATATTGGCTAGGTTTTTTTCCCCGGAACAAAGTGGTTTAGGGTTTTGCTAGGGTTTGGCCGATAAAGTAAGAGAAAGAAGGGAGGAAAATCCTGCAAGAGAAGGGAAAAATTAGGGCAAAGGATCTTTGACTCTTGATACCATGTAAGAAAGTAATTCCTTGATTAATATTCTCCCAAAGGTACAATATATATACAATCATCCTACTCTTGAATCATGGAAGACTAATCTACTTTTACCAAAAATATAAGATGATAATTACAATATATTACACTATCAATTATAATAAATATGGATGATAGGTAATTATGGGAGATCCACATAATTACTAACACTGGTCATTCTCTTGCTACAAAGCAACTTGAAGGAAGAAAACAAGACAAAGAAAGGCTAACAATTGCTATTTGTTGCAATGAGGATGGCTATGAAAAATCCCTTTATGGATTATTGGAAAATATGCAAAGCCACGTTGCTTCAAGACTGTCAACATGAATAGCTTGAATTGTCACTACCGTGCCAACAAAAGAGCTTGGATGACAAGTATGTTTTTTGATGAATATATCCGTTGGTTTGATATGGATGAATAAAAATCCAACTGGAGGCCGCTTCAACTATTTGATCGAAATATAAAAAAGTTAATCTTGATAAATTCACTGCGCTAAGTGCGAACTAGAGGCCGCTTTAATAAGATTTTAACCGTGAATCTTAAAGCACTTAAATAAAAAGATTCAGGACACATGGCCGTAAGGTGTCAAATGATTTCAATTTTCATCGGAACATAGTAGTGTGCGTGGAAATTTTTCTACTTCATTCAATGAACTACTTAGTTCAAGATTCGTTCACTAAATAGTCAATGATTTTAAAAGTCTTCACTAGCTAATGGTTGAAGTTCAAAAGACACCATTTTCAATGCAAGTTACTAGATTAATGTCTCAAATTACTTTCTGAATTTCTTGAAATAAGTGAGAGATTGTTAAAATTAATGTTCAATTAATTTTGAAATAGTTAACCTGATAAAAGCTTCTTGATTTTCAGAACTAAATGAATGTGGATTTGAAGATATATTCTTCATTGTTGTCTTTTACGTTTTGGTTTCATTCTTTTACGTTTTAGGTTCTTGAAAGATACATTTTAATTTGTAAAATTCATGAACCTATTACTCCCTCTGTCCCAATTTATATGACACACTTTTCTTTTTAGTTAGTCTAAAAAAGAATGACATCTTTCTTTATTTGGCAATAATTTAACTTTAAACTTTACCTTTTACGCTTAACGAGATGATCTATAACCACACAAATATCTTTGGTTTGTTTTAGACCACAAGATTCAAAAGTCTTCCTGTATTTCTTCAACTTTGTGCCAAGTCAAACAACTTCATATAAAATGGGACGGAGGGAGTAATAACTATTAGTTAATGAAACTTTTCTTTTTCGAGACTTTTTCTCCTATAAATATTGTTTCATTCTTTGAAAAAGGCAAGTACTTTAAAACAATTTTTTCTGAAAACTTTTGAGAGACATTGATCAAAAGGTGAAATCACCGATTCAAGAATAGAAGAACAACGTTCTTGAATGCTACTTGGTTTGTGGCTTAGTTGAATCCCGAAGATAGAATTGTTATTTATTCTTCCATTTGAACGTGAGAGAGACTCCAACTATTTTCAAGAAACGTCTTGACGTGCCTCTAAGACAAACAAGTTTTATTTTGTATTTTTCATATTATTGTCATCTTTGTTGTAACAGTAAGTGAGTCTCACAAGGGTGCTAAGTGGACTTTACTTGGGCACGGAATAGATCAACTTGTTATTTTTGGACAGTGGACAAAATTTTATGTCACGTCTAGTCCCTATCTATTGCTAGTTGTTGCCTTGTTGAACTTCTTTGTGAGATTCAGAATGTTATCAAATGCCAATAGGAAAATATGTCTAGGTTTCTTCTCCTTGTATACAGTAATCAGAGCGATGAACGGATGAAAGGGGCTAAATCTTTTCATATTTTTTGAAAGGTGAATTGTTGTGTGGGTGGGTGGGTCGGGGAGGGAGGGGGTGAAGTAATTCTCTACCTAGCAAATGCTTTAGATGACTCCATATGAACCAGTTGCATGCATTCATGCAAGTAATATGTGAATTATGCATCTTTCGTCTTTGTCAGTTGTCACTTTTCTTCCTGTGTGTATAAAGAAGGGGAAGTCAAGCTTCTTGTTGATTGTTTTTTCCCCATTGGGATAATGTTTCTTCGGTCTTTATTTGACAAATAACACAACATATATGGGTTTTAGAGCTGCAATACACAGTGGCCATGATATTTTTGTTGTTATCTCTTACACTTGAACGTTCTTGATTTTCTTGTGCCTGCAGAATCCCATGAATAAGAGGGAAATTAATTGTGATCGCAAGCTCAAGACATTACTCGGAGGGAAGGACAAAGTGGGGTTTATAGAGGTTTCCAAGTTGCTCTCTGCTCATTTCGTGAAGCCTAGCTGAAGTAGTCTAATCATCCATGCTAGACTCTTGATATTGTATATAAACTACTTTGCCTTGTGCATTTGCTTTGCTAGTTAGACATCTTGTAAAAAGTGTAGCAGTTGTGGCATGTATGATCTGTTCATACTTAAGTGAAATGTAATGGATGTTTTTCCTACATTATATATTTCACACACTTGTATTTGACAGTTAATGGAACTTGGAAATGGTGCTGATGTTCAAGTGCCAAAGGATCTAGATCTGTAGATCACAAATTGGCATCATCATTTAAGAACGAAATTATAGTTCGTTTGATCATCAGTTGACAGATTGTGGAGAGCTGCTACACTAGATCTATAGATCAGGAATTATCAAACTAGAGCTGTATGACTTATGAGTTTGCACTCTCATTCCTTTGTCCTGTGGATTATGTACTCTGAAGACATACAATCTATGTTTTATTGCTCATTGCTCAATAAATAGCCTAGCAGTCCAGATTCGAACAATATGGAATATGCACAACTAGTGATGGAAGCTAATCTTTTAGTTCTTTTTTCTATTCTTCGTTCTAGTCATTTTCTCTTGCGGGTTTAATGCTATCTATTGTGATTTAAAGGTTAGGACTCCAAGAAGTTCAAGCTAGAAAATGAGCAAGATGCACCTTTTCCACCTTTATTACTATTTTCATATGTATTATAAAACAAGTAGTTCGTATTGGATCATAGAGACCGCACAAACACCCGGAATGTGACAGACCTTAAATCCTATTCCTGATTAAGAATGAGAAGAAAACAATAAGCAGAGGGGATCTCATTATGTCATGAAGGAGATTTCATTAATTGGCTCAGGTGTGTCATTTTTATGAACAATGTTCTCCATTTGCCACAAAGAATAAGGCAAATTTGCCTAATATTTACCATGAAACTATACAGTCAGACAAGCAGGTGTCGGATCCATTGTTCGACAACAGCAGGAGAACCATACCATGGTCTTGTAGCATCATCAGAACCAACAGGTGAGTGGTACACTCCATCCAGAGTGACATTAAGTGCGCCTTTCAGATGAGCTGAAACTTCTGGCACAACTCCATCACCCCAGACATCTGCCTGGCCACAAACCTGGTGAATAATCAGATGGAAAGAGTAATTAGGTAACAGATATTTGCTCATGGGTAACTCGACGTAAAATAAATAAAGATTGGTAATTTGAGCATTATTTCATGCAAGGGCACTTGTTGTATAAACCTGCTTGTAGCCTTGACCAACAAACCGTGCACGAAAAGTGGAGGCTGTTTGAGTCTCTGCATTTGTGTTGCTTGCAGCAGCAACCTCTGACATTGGTTGGTCAACACTGGCCACGGATTCAGAGCTGTATGTTGAACTTGAATCAAGGAAACGAGACCCTTGAATATACCTACACAAGTGAAGTTCATTCAGTTTTACTCAGCAAGGCTTAAAGGTAAGAAATAATTTCTGATCCTGCAAAGAGGTGATCTCTTTTCATCTGTCTAAACCTTGGTGGGCATAGACAAGAAAAATTTAGATAGTTTAGCTTGTACTGAATTATAAGTGACCTCGTTAAGTATATCTTAGGTGCAGTCTGTATGTCAATACTCGATAAACAGACCATGCAGGAAGCAGTCCTCAATCAAGTTAGTATTTAATCCCACGGTTGTTTGGTGTTGTCATACTCATATTTGTTAAATGCATGCACAACTATTGAACGACATCATATTGCTTCATTGTTTATTGTAATGAGCAGACACTTTCTTCAGATTATACATTATACAGACTCAATCAACTCCTTTAACAGGCTAATCCTCTGACATAAAAAAGAAAGACTGCAGCATTCTATCAGCATCTTGATAGGAGCTTCCACAAATTCTTCTGTAACCAAGTGTGTACTCTGCTATTATGGTAACGCCGTATAAAGACAGCCAAACCATGATAAATCACATGTCATTAGATTTTGCAGCATTGAAATCTGTGCATTATATACCCTCCCAGGTAGAGTTGTTCTATGAGTTGAACATATTAAAGGAAACCAGTTCCTAAATCAAGCTAAAAGATGGTTTATATACCATTGCTGAGCTAAACTGTAATGAAGGAAGAAACTTAAACACATCATTTTTTTGGATAATTAGAAGCTCTAATATATCATTAGTTACTGCCATAATTATAATTTCAAATAAAGCAGACAGTTAAGTTTCTTCAACAATCCCTTTCACTATAATTAAGCATTAAACGAACTAAATGAAATGAGTGTGTCACTGCAGTGAAAACATCATTCACAAGAAGCACTAGAAAACAAACACATGAACAAGACATCAAAATTTGATATTTACCTCCCTGCTATACATACATATCTAAGTTCTGGAGAATAGACAGCTTTTGCACAATTCTCTTCAACATGATACAAGAGGCCTCTTGTTTGATCAATTACTCCTGGCAAACCTTTAGGTGGTGGCCTAATGAAACCAAATAACAGTGTTAGGCTTAGATAGAACAATCTCCCTAAGAAATTCCATCTATTAAATCTGTAAAGAATGTATCTTGAGCCTAACTCAACCTCCAAAGCTAGCTTATGAGAGGAGGATTGGCCAAGTCCGTATAAGGAGTCCAAATTCTCACCCCATAACCGATGTGGGAGAATCAACACCCCGCGCACGCCCATGACTGGACATTTGGAGTGTGGACAATATATGACGGGGATCTAGTAAAAATATTTGCGTAAATACAAGGTAACTATATGATAAATGAATAAAATTGTACATACAGGTGGGGAGTTCCTAGAGTCAGTAACAAGGAAATATCTGAGGAGCCAAATTCCTGCAAATAGACACGTGCGAGCCATCCTCCAGCTGAATGCCCAATAAAAGATAAAGTTCCATTTCCACCTACAACAAATGTGGCCTGATTATGGGACTGCAACATGTCCTGTTAAGTAAAGAGGACTATGAAGGTCAATCAAGGTTTGACGGCCATATTTAAAGAATCTGTAAAAGAAAGCACCAACGTCTATTATAGCTATAGGAAGTGCTAAGGCAACGAATTGGAATTGCAATCCTAGGAAAATGAAGTAGAGAAAACGAAGGATGTGGCAATCAGGTTAACCACAATCGACTATTATCTAGAGGGAGAAGTTTGTTTCAGGACTTGCTGCTACTACCTCGAATGAGCAGATAGGACAGAGAACAATGCCTTATGTTCAATGTCAGATCAAATTTAGGCAAAGTAGAAGGCTCCAACCTTAAATTTTTGTCAATTGTCAGGTTATAATTAAGTGAAAGAACATTATTTCCATCTAGGTACACTGGAATGCTAGAATGCGCAAATTTGGTCTAAGATATGATCAAGTAGGAGAATATTTCTTTCTAGACAAACTGGAATACCAGAATACATATCATATTTACCACTGACGTATTTAAGAGACGATGTACTATATACTACATAAATAAAATAACAAGAACCATAACCAGTCTACAAGAAAGAATGAGCTTTGATTATTAATTGCAGTTACTGATCCAGCATATAGGAAGAGACAGTCAAATGACTTATCAACAAGGAATTGAAGATTTACTCAGACTACAATGTACACGATGCTAGGAGTCAACACTTTGCAAACATGAAAGTCTGTCGAGGCATTTGAGACCAGAAAGGAAAGTGGACCAACTGTGAAAATAGACAAGGAAAAGAACAGAAAGAAAGTAAGAACCAGCAGAAATGTGTGTGTGTGTGTGTACGCGTGAGAGTGAGAGAGAGCGAGAGTAATAATGAAGCATAGTATAAGAGAATTATAAGATCAATAATATTGAAAGTGAAATAAATGGAGAACCTTGAGTCAATTCTTTTGCTTCACTGACGGCTTCATCAATTCTTTTGAGGTACCTGGCCAAATTCTTTCCTCAATGTATAACAATATGCCTTGATAGCTGCTAAGCATAAAAATATTTAAGGATTGTTACCAGTCAAGCACTGGTCGAGGACGGAGGGTGCCACGCCAATAATTTGATTCAAATAAACCAGCAACATTCCTCAGCCAATCAATTCTTGAAACTTTTGCTATTGCTGATGGTACTCCATAGTCTTTCAATATAAGAGCCAGCTTCTCATAGTCAGTTGTATTGTTCCCTAAGCCCTGCAGAAGATAATAAATGATATATCCATTAGCACAGATTATCCTGCTATTTATAGTTCAGAAGTCCAAATGCTACCCAGCAAGCAGTGATGAAATTTCAGACCCTGTCGCCCCCTCCAAAAGGCCCATAAGGCTCATATCACAGGAGCTCCACGGAAAAACTTACAGCAAGTAACTTAACCTTAAGAATTACCATCCCTAGTCTGTCTTTTAAGGTTTTTGCATACACCTCAAAAAGGACATTTAATATAGCCCTAATTAATTACTCATAAGAGTACAATAGTTCAGACAACTGTACCTCTAAAATGTCAAAAAGTTAAGGGCCTTTCGTATTTGGCCAGGGGCTATCCAAAATATACAAAGTACACTGATTATGTATATTATTCGTATATTTGTATACAATATGTATATTATAGGCATATTTATACCTTAATATACAAAATCTATACATTTGCTAGCTATTATTCTTTTGAGCGATCAAAAAATGTAATTATTCCAAAAATTAAAACAAGTTCAGTTTGCCAAAATCACTAATGCTTAGGATCGGAGGAATATAATATATTTATTGATTTGGTGCAAACACGTTGACTTTAATTGTAACCCATATGTAGGAAATAAACAGCAACTACACTGATTAAATTTACCAATCTTTACTCAAAGTTGGAGTTCTTGTAACCATGGAACTCAATTTTCCAAGAAACTGGGATAGTGTCAACAACATTGGACTCCCGAGGAGGACATGAACATATAGACAAAAGTGTGAGAATGAGAATGGAGAAAGAAATGCAAACCGGAAGAATAACAGCAGGGCGAATGGTGGGAGAAGTGGTTGAAGTACTTGTTGGCAAATCAGCTTGAGAAGAAATGGCAGAACAGCAGCTACATCGCCTTGGAGTAGTAGTACTGAATTTGTATGGTGAAATATTGGTGGTGCATGGTGACAACCATGCTACACTCATAGTCATTTCCCCCCACTTGCCTTCTTCAGCCTCACAAACCTTTAACTGGTTTATTTATTTGTGGAGTTTTGTGGTGCTCCTATTCCCACGCCTTTTTCTTGTAGGTGTGTCAATAGGAGTAATATTATACTTCTACGGTCTGACTTTAACTTTGTAATATTTGCTCGACCTCAAACGCATAACGGGAGCTTAGTGTACTAGGTTACTTTTTTTTTATACTGAAAATAACACCATCAGCAAGTTAAAACTGTTAAAATACTTCACGAGGGTCACAATACTTCATACTAATTTTATGAAAATTGCAACGGGGTACAGTAGATTCATTTGTGCTTTTGTAGATTGGGATATAATCAATCTTCCCAAAAATAAAAAAGGACAAGTACTTTGAAACTGTTGTTATAGATATTATATGTCTATCTTTATGAGAAATAGTAGGGCTAATAATTTTGGGACCAAGTTAATTTTCTCATATAAATATAAATGTTTTCTCATTGTATTTAATCCCTCAAGATAAATGTTTTCAACAATATTCTTCTTCTAGTTTTATTATTATTATTCATAACACGTTATTAGCACGAGTCTCTGACCAATTGAGATATATACTTCAATCGTAGTGAGTCATTTATTCTCAAAGCTGGTTGGGAATCGATAAGAAATCGAACATGCATTCAAGCTTGGACTCAATTTGTCTGGGATAAAGTCATTCCTAAAATAATTAGTATTTTTGTGTGGAAGCTCTTATTTGACTTTGTATGCGGGAATTTCAGAATCAGTTAAGGGAATAAATTTAAAAGAGTTAGTCAATTTTCTTTCCGATCCATGTATGAATAATTTCTCGTTGCAGAAATAATAACATGATTCGTTGGATACTTTAAGTTCTTTAATTTTAGTTTTGTTTAAATCAGTAGTCCCGATCATATATCATCCAATCACCATAATTTATGTATTTACATGGATAAGCATATGATGGATACATAAGATTACTTTTTAGTTGATTTGCATCAATATAATATGAAAATAAGTAATCATCAATAATATTAGGTCAATGAAGTTATGCTATCAATTTCGGACAACGGTTCAACACAGAAAATTGTTTTACCGTGTGGAACTTTTTGTTGACACTACAATCGTGATTACTGTTTCCATAGAATATGTTTCAAACAACTGTTATAGAAATAAGATGAACTATTAATTGAAAGGGACAAAGGATCCTGGTGGGATTATGTCTTGAATTTTCTAAACCCAATTTGAAAGAGCAATATAACTCCAGAAGTAATTATATTTCACATGCTTCATTGTAATTAAATTTGTTAACTACCGTAAGTGATATATTTTTATATGCTTGTCACAATTGAAGATATATTAGAGAAAAATTCTCTATATTATATATGTGTCTAAATTTTCTCTTAAAGTAGCAATATCTTAAAAGAGGTTCTAAGTAATCATAATTCGATATGCTTAAGGCACGTTCATATAATTATGTTTCATTCATGAACAATGAAAACTTTTGATAAATGTTACAAATACAGATCCATTCCCTGAAGTGAAAGTGACAATATATATTAAAGCCTATACTATAAATATGAACGTGCATTTGATTGTGAAAACATCACGATTCATCTCCAGAAGAGGTAGAATAATTCAGAAGAAATATTCTGAATATTTTATGCTTACTCCCAAAGTAGTAAACTCATAAATTTGCCGTCGAAGTAGCAAACATTAAACTCTACTCTCGAAGTAGTATAACTTTATCTGAATTTACTCCCGAAGTAGTAAATATTATCTGAAATCTGCTCCCAAAATAATAAGACTTTGAAATTTACTCCTAAAGTAGTACATCTGAAACTTACTTCTGAAGTAGTAAGACATTATTCTGAAGTAATGTCTTCTTGTGCTTGAGCAAAATAATGACCTATAGATGAGCGTTATATATCAAGCACATTCAAATAAATCAGATTTCATTCCCCGAAGTGAATGAAGATATACCACAACCTACATCCTAGAGACATAAAATAATAGAGGAAATGCATGTGGTATAAAAGTCATTGCAGAGTGAATCTCATGTTGTTCCTCAATAGCTCAGTGGTAGAACGGAGCGGTAGACTGTTAACCGATTGGTCAGCACGTACATGTCGCACATAGAAACATCATGAATAAGTTTATTAAATGTCATTCTAAATAAAAATGAAGCATGGTAGAATGATTTTTATCATAACCACGTTGTTAGAATGATTTTTATCATAACCACGTTGATACATTATGGTTAGTTGTTATGATTTTCCTGAAGGAAACAAACATTAATGTGTCTCTTCCTGAAGGATGTGATTACTATGTGGTTACCGCTTTGATATAAAATATTCAAATGCTAATGGCTAATCTTCCTGAAGGAGACATTGAAATACTGAAGTTTAGAATTTAGTTTTTGCTTTTCATTATTTATGAATTTACAATTATTTTTAAATGTCCATTTGGTTTATGTTTTCTTTCATGACACCAGTAGTTTCTAACCAAATGTTCTTTCATGATACCAGCAATATCTAAGCAATATTTGATGATATAATGCTAATGATCAAGAGCTTCAAAAGATATAATTGTTTGTTTACAAAAATCATGACACTAGCAGTGTTCAAATAATATCGTATTACAAAATTTAAATTGAAATCTCACTGAGAGGTTATATATGATAGTTACATTCGTCCTAAATCGTAATTGTTATGACTGGAACACAAATTATGGTAAACCTGAAGTTTACTAGCAATAAAAATAATTATGATATTGAGACTGCAAATGATTAGAAGATTGAATATCTTCAAGTGCTATGGGTAAGAATTACGTATGTGAAACTTCACCCGAGCATGATGAGATCACATGCTACAATAACCAAAATGTGACAATTTAGTCGTCTGAATTTAAATATGATGTACTAAGTTTGTATTTGAAATATATTGAAGAACTATAAGATTATTCAAGAATTAATTTGCTTATTCTCATGATAAGTTGATTACACCAGCTAATGTTGGGATTGAATTCCCTAAATTATGAAAAATATAATAGGTGAATAAGGGCCCGTTCACCTGCAATGTGATGTCTTAAATAGATGCATCTATGGGACGGTCACATGTGCGTTTATTGTCAACCTGCAGCTTGACATTTACGAAGTTGCTTGCTCAAAATAATTGAGTTGAGAGCACAATTTTCAGATTATGTAATCAAGACAATTCATCTTGATAATGCTGGTTGATATTCAAACTGGTTTAGCGTTGAATGCCCTCCAGTAGATAGCTAACCCACTAGTTATGAGAATAAAATTTCATATGTTGGTCTGAGATATGATATATTACACACAACGACATTTTTATGCTTCATATCAATAAATTATGATAAATTCTCCCCTCATAATTGGTTCAAGGTCAGGAACCAAATGTTTTCATATAATAGTTTTTGTTGTGCGGTATATGATTAATGAATCTATCACGATGCACACATATGAATTCCACAAAGAATGTGGAAATGTATGTTAGTTTTTCTAACATAATGGGGAGAGAATAAACATCTAAGAAATATGTTGTGAATTATAATTACTATGATCCTCGTTCAAACGATAATTCATGATAACTGCTAGAAGCATTTGCTCCAACTATTTCATATTCCATCTGCAAGATGCTCCTAAATGTCCATGAAGGACATGGTTTACAACATGCGTGAAGCATGGTAGACAAATCGATTCCAAATACAATAATTCTTGAATAGGGAGAGGAACAAATTATCAAAGTGATCATAATAAGGAGGCAATGCGCTCTTGAAGATCCTACGACATAACACTTCATAAAATCTCATACAAGGTTTAGGTACCTGAAAAACAATAAAGTGATAATATCTCAGTAAGTTATGTCTAATTGGAAACTGATACAAAATGATATCTCGTCGACGATATATTTGATACTATATAATGCGCAATATTATATAATATTACGAGGATCTGAATTCTACGTCGCTTAAAGCATGTTGATGTAGAAATAATTACCAAGTAGGTGCATCTTGGTAAGGATAAATTTACTGGACTGCAGTCCTGACATCAGAAGATGTCATATAAATTAAATACTAAATGAAAATTGTCTCAGCCTATACGGCTTACGTGACAAAATTTATATGAAATTGTTTGATGGATTCAAAATGCCTGAAGCATATACAAGTTATTGAAAAACTTGTTTGTAATCCTTAAACGGACTAAATGAACTAAGGTTGATGTACTGAAATCACCTTAATAAATATTATTGATGAAGGGTACAAAGATGACTATGTTTACCCTTATCTCTTTACGATATTCAAAATCTTTTATAATGATGTGCAAATTGCTGACTTGAATATTATTGGAGCTTTTGAAGAGTTTTCGAAAAACAGTAGACTACCTGCTAAAAGAAGTTGTAATGAGAAAAATTGATTGGTCCTGGAGTACCATATATTTGTTCAATTGATGCATTTATTTATCTTGCTATAACTATAAGCATGATATAATTTCTTCCTTACATGGAGATACTTAAATAAGATCAATTGCATATTGTCGATTTGATGAGACAATTTTTCCAAAATTAGGGGGAGAGAATAATGAAATAAAAAGGAAAATTGTGGAATAATCCATCACTGTCTCATCCTAATCCGCGTGCTTCTATTTTTAAGCAAGAGGTCCAAAAGATTATTCACTTGCATAAAATAGCAAATCAAATGCGAGACACATTTACAAATATGAAAAGGATTACTAAATCACATATCCCTGGAGAGAATGTCCCAATTCGGATTGATGTCCATGTAGGACCATCTACTAGTGTCATAGTAAATGAGTCCAAAAGCACACCTGAAGCGTGATAGACCATTGGGTTCTAAGGATTGGAATTCTAGAAAAAGAAAAATAAATGATCAAGATGACACTAAGAAAGAATCTCATAAAGAAATGCAAGATTTGATCAATAATATTCTTGAAGAAATCAATGAGCCGCAAACTCAAGAAAATGAAGAAATATCAATAAATCCAATTGATGTTAGGACTAATTTGAATCGCTTGGAAATAAATGTGGTTTGAAATGTAACAAAATACCCACAACCTTATATGAAGATAATGCAACGTGCATTGCTCAATTGAAGGGAAGATTCATAAAAGGAGATAAGACAAATCACATTTCACCAAAGTTGTTCTTCACACACGAGCTTCAAAAGAATGGTGATATCAATGTGCAACAGCTTCATTCAAATGATAATATGATTGATTTGTTCACTAAGTCTCTACCAACTGCAACTTTCGAGAAGATGGTGTACAAGATTGGAATGCGAAGACTCAAGCATTTGGAATGAAGTTCTCATCAGGGGGAGTTAATACATGTTGTACTCTTTTTCTCGTATAAGGTTTTGTAGGGTTTTTGTTGGGTAGAAAGCATATAAGTAAGGCACAACGGAATTTTTAAATTTTGATTCTTACTTACCCATAGTTCTGGTATGGTTATACAACAGTGGAACTTGTAATATAAAATATATACTTACAAGTTGGAAAATCTGGAGTCTTTATCTACTATGAGGTGCACACGCGGTTGCCCTTCCGATTGCAAGCTCCAAGCTTCAATGTATTTCTCCTTTGGAAAGTTAAGAAATCCGGCAGAGGTTTGAGAGTATTTAATTCTAAGTCTCTACGCTTAGAATATTTTTCAGAAATTGGTGTGTTGAATAATGAGGTGAAAGCCTCTATTTATAGTAAGGCTGGCCAGTGGGCCGGGACGACCCGACCCCGGCCCGACCCCGGCCCGACCCCGCCCCGGTCCCGCCCCGACCCCGCTCTAAAAAAAAAAAAAAATTAACGGGGGCGGGACTCGAACTCGGGACGGGACGATGTCTCGTCCCGCCAGACCCGAGCCCGCCCCAGGCCCGCCGGACCCGAGCCCGCCCCGAGCCCGTCCCGAGCCCGACCCCGACCCTTAAACCCCCTTTGCAAAAATGGCCGTTGCACCAACGGCCATTTTAGATTATGGCCGTTGGCCAACGGCCATTTTAGGCCCCCCCCTCCTCCAACCCCTACCCTTAATATTTATTTTTAACCCATAAGTTATTATATTTACACTTTAACCCAATTTTTCAACTATAAATAACTCATTTTCTCTTCATCTTTCTCACAAATCTTCCTACAATCTCTCTAATTTCTCAATATATCTCTCTACATTATTTGCTAAATATTCAATTTTATTAATTCATTTGGGAATTGGGAGTGAAGTTGGCAACTAGCTTGAGGATCTTCCATCGAGCAAAGTTTCAATTTTCAACCTCTCGATTACACGCCGACGTTACGCTTGCTTGGTACATTCGTTCCTTCATTAAATTATTATTGTCTGTTTATTTTATTTAGCGCACTTAATTTTATTATCTTTAATTATTTATTATCATAATTAAAATGGAAGGATTAAAAGGTATGTTTAAGGGTAAGGGTAAGGGTGCTTCTTCTAGTAGAGGCAACCAGGGCAAGGGTACTTCTTCTAGTCATCTTATTCCTACACATGATGATTTTGTTGATACTCAACATTTTCCTACAATACCATTAGATTTAGATGAGGAGTTATTTTCTGGAACTCAAGAAGACTTTAATTTAGACGATGATCTAGACGATACACCCACTAATATTGATGACAACACGCCCACTAGTGCACCTTCAACTGAAATACCTCCTATTCCCCCTAGTATGAGACGAGGTCCAACAAAACGACCATTAAAATCAGATGCATGGACATTTTTTGATAGGGACGTAGAGAATCAAGTAGCCATATGTAAAATTTGTAAAAATGTTTTAAAATTTAAAACTGGAAAAGGTCACGGTGGGACGGGGGGTTTAATTAGACACGTAGTAAGTGCTCATCCAGCTAGGTATGCCCAATACCAGGCTTCAAAACCGGGTGCGCAAACGCCGCTCCATCGGGACAAGGTTCACATATCGACATCGTCCCGGACCAAGTATTGTGGTCAAATTAACCCTATGACGGGGGGAATTGTAGTCTCTAAATACAACAAACATAGAGATAGGGAAGCAATATCAAAATGAGTGGCTGTGGAGGGTTTGCGTTTTTTATTTCCTTGATCTCCTAGTTTTATTCATTACATTAGAGATATATATAATCCTCGCTTTTAACGGTTTTCCTAGGTCATCCGTTAAGAGAGATGTATTTAAATTTGCGCATGAATATCAACAATATTTACGTTTTTCATTATATCATTTTAATGGCAAAGTATCTATCACGTCTGATATAGGTCGTAGTACTAACGGCCATGATTATTTAACTGTAACTTGTCATTGGATAGATTATAAATGGTCTATGCAAAAACGTATTTTAGCGTATAGATATATAGATGATAGGCACACTGGTACTTTTATTGCAGAAAATATTTATCAAGTGTGCGATTATTACGGAATTACCGATAAAATTATGACTATTACATTAGATAACGCTTCTAATAACAATTACGCAATTACAATGTTAAAAAATAGTTTAGCTCCATCTTTTCCACACCATTTTCATATAAAATGCGCGTGCCATATATATAACTTAATTGTAAAGGATGGTCTATCACTTTTTGAAGACATTCTTAGTAAAATACAATTTGCTATAAACTTTATTTTTAAAAGTAATAAAGTACAACGTAGAAAAGAATATAAAAAACTTGTCACGATTGTGGACTACCTTATAGAAGAATTCCACAAGAAGTATCGACTAGGTGGAATTCTTTATACGAGCAACTACTTGTTGCTTATGACTATAAATTACCTATAACTTTATTTTTTAACTCTCATAATAAAAACCCAGCTGATATGATTTTAGATAGTGATTGGGTAAAAATTTCCGAACTTATTGTATTTTTAGAGAAATTTTTTCAAGCAACAAAAGAATTTTCCGGTATATATTATCCTACTATTTCAACTATGTTATTTTATATAACTCTAATATTTTTATTACTTAGTGAATATATGGAAAAACCAGCTTATAAGGCAATATTAAAAAATGTTTGTCAAAATAAAAAAATATTTTATTCCTATTCCTTCTATTTATATTATTGGTTACAGATTAAATCCTACTATTAAAATAGACGGTACTAAATCACTAATTGAAACTATTTACGATTGTATAGAAGTACTACCACCTCCAAGTCCCAAAAATCTAAATCACCCACCACCTATTGAACAAACTAAAGAAGAAGTGTTGAATAGCGTAGAACACCAATGCAAAAATATATATAGATTTTATCAACAAGAAAATGCTAGTAACGCATCGGCTACCATACCATCTTCTTCATCTTCAACACAACCTCACAAAGACATGCTTTGTTTCTGGCTAGTATTGAAAGCCTCGTAAATAGAATGTGCGGCCGCATCTCTACTAACCAAATTAGCGAGTTGGATATTTTTGTTTTGCGAGGGTTCTGCAGTATCAAGAAGTTATCAATGAAGATGGACAAGAAGACTTGCTGAAATCGGAGGGAATGAGAAGACCTTTCCGACACTTTCATTGATGGCTCGAGATGTTTTGAACATTCAAGCGTCATCAATCGCTTAAAGCGCTTTTTCTCGCAGGATATCAAATAGGAGACCACAGACACTCATTGGCCGGAGACAGCTTGGAAATTGCGGTATTATTCAGAGATTGGATCTGAGCGGAGCGGAGAAGGTGCGGTCAACCTGAGATCAACGAAGAAGATGATGAAAACTACAACGAAATCTTAACCGAAGGTAGTGGAAGCGGCGATGGATCAATTTGATCAACAAATACCTATTCCAACCGAAGAACCACATGAAATCATCAAGCAATTAGAACAGATTTTTTTGAAAATGTAATTTTTTTAATTGCAATTTTATTATGTAATTTGCAACTTTTGGACAACACCATAAAGTTGCAATTTAGATTTTAGACAATTGTATTTGTATTACAAAAAAATCATATGTCTATTAAATAATATAAGAGGCACAAAACCAGCCTTGGGATGTTTTTATTACACTATCTTGTTTTGTTTATTGAGTTTTTTTTATACATATGTTATTTAAAAAAAAAAAAAAAACCCGACCCCGCCCCGCCCCGACCCGAGCCCGACCCGAGCCCGCCCCGCCCCGATACCGACGGGATCGGGATCGACGGATCGAGCAGTCCCGCCTGCATCTCGACCCCGCTAGGCCCGCTAGTCCCGATCCCGACCCCGCTCGTCCCGCCTCGACCCTCGACCCGCTGCATCTCGCCCGCTGCACTGAGCCCGGCCCACTGACCACCCCTAATTTATAGTTGAAAAATAGGACAAAACCGGATTAGGGTTTAACCTTAGGCCTGGCCCAAAAATCGAGGCAGAGGCATCGCGGTCCTAGGGTATGGGCGTCGCGGCGCTCGGCATGCGCTTGCACTGCGCCGCGACGCTCGGCATGCGCCTGCACTGCACCGCGACCCTAGGGTATAGGCGACACGGCGCTCGACTTTATTTTTTTCGTGCGTTCTTAATTAAATCCAAAATCCAATTTTAACTTAATTAAAATAATCATTATTCATTTAAATGTCTCGATTCCAAATCGAACATTCTAATTACTCTCTCAATACATCCTTTAGATCGAAATGGACAATCGACATAGTGTGACCCTACATGCCTTCTCATATTGACATTAATCAAATTAAGGTCTACACGGAACTCCTAGACGGTGCCGGAAGACGAACTCAATATGTGAAGTACGTTTACACGAATCTAGTAAACTTAACTTTTATGTGCTAAGATAAAATCCTTTCATTCACAACACACTCGATCAAGCTTAGGATTTGTCAAGTGTCTATCAAAATGGCTTAATCATTGTATCTCATCTATATTAGTTGACAACTAGATCATATTCCAAACATGTCTATTTCTTCCAACGACTCAGTCAACCTAATATCACTGAGAATCCGAGTGTTCTCTCGAATATATATATCCGAGGAATGAATCCTAATCTTGGATCAACTACAACCTTCAATCCACATCGTAATGTACCCAATACAAGCCGTATCTCAACCTACAAGGCATTTGAGCTTAGGACGGGATCAAAGTACATTACTTTGTAGACAAGGCGCGTATTGACCTCAAGTCTAAGGACTTCTATCTCCCACACGATGATCATACGTTAGACAAGTATAACAAAACAGTATATCAGCAGGGCATACCAATACTTTCAAAGTATCCATGTGTCCATCACGAGTAACCATTACTCGTAGCATGTGAGATATACTACATCCTTTAAGGATGTGATGCAGACCACATGTCGACTTATCACATATCATCGATATCTCATTCTCGATGATCATTAGTCGAGGCTACTTTAAGAGTTACGCTCTATCATAAAATATCTCACTCTATTAATGACAATGTAAGCTCAAAAGATGCACATTAATGAATAATTACAAACAATCAAATAATAATTCAATAATTGCAAATGCCAAAATATTAATCTCCATTAATAATAGTATGAATGTGTATAAAGTACATTTGTCCTAATACAGATTGTCTCTATGACATAAATATACTTTCAATCTCCCACTTGGCCTAGAGCCAATCTCCAACATATCTAATGCCATATTCTCAAAATGACCATTATGTTTGACTAAGCTTAATGGTTTAGTGAATGGGTCAGCTAGATTATCGTCTGTGGAAATATATTCTAATCTGATCTCTTCAGTCTCCACCATCTCCCTGAGTATGTGGTACTTCCTTGGTACATGCTTGTTTCTGTTGGTTGATCTTGGTTCCTTAGTTTGCATAATTGTACCAGTGTTGTCGCAATAAACCGTTATTGGACAAGTGGCACTTGGAACAACCCCTAGTTCCTTTAGGAACTCAGATATTGCCACAACATCTTTACCAGCTTCCGATCCAGCAATGTACTCAGCTTATGTTGTCGAGTCAACAATTGTAGCTTGTTTGGAACTTTTTCAGCTTACTACTCCACCATTGAAAATGTATGTGTAACCTGATTGAGATTTGTAGTCATCAATATTTGTCTGGAAGCTAGCATCAGTGTACCCGGTACATACCAGCTTCTATTGTCCACCATAGACTAAGAAATATTCTTTAGTTCGTCTAAGATACTTAAGAATACTCTTGACTGCTTTTCAGTGTTCCTTCCCAAGATTCTGTTGGAACTTGCAAGTCATACTAAGTGCAAAGGCCACATCAGGCCTAGTACAGGTCATGGCATACATGATCGATCTTATAGCCGAAGCATATGGGTTAAACCTTTTCATGCGTTCAAGTTCTATAGAATTAGAAGGATTGTGACAGCCCCAACAATCTGTTAGGTTTATCTCTATAGATCCTAATCCCCAGAATGTAGCAGGCTTCACCTAAATCATTCATCATGAAGGTACTGTACAACCACTCTTTTACTGACTGCAGGAGAGTTTTATTGTCTCCCATTATTAATATGTCATCTACATATATGATAATAAAGGCAATACTCCCATCCTTGCGTTTACTATAAACACATGCATCCTCTTTGCTTATGACGAAATCAAACGATTTGATAGCCTTGTCAAAGCAAATGTTCCAACTCATTGAGGCTTGCTTAAACCCATAAATGGGCTTTTGCAGCTTGCATACGACATTTGGTTTGGACTCAATTGAAAAACCCTCAGGTTGTTTCATATACACTTCCTCAACTAGATTATCATTGAGGAATGCAGTTTTGACGGCCATCTGCCAAATATCATAGTCGTAATATGCAGCTATTGCAAGCAAAATTTGAATGGACTTAATCTTAGCAACATGTGAAAAGGTTTCATCATAATCAACCCCAGGCCGTTGATTATAACCTTTAGCCACCAGTCTTACTTTATAGGTATGTACCTTGCCATATGCATTAATCTTCTTCTTGAAGACCCATTTGCATCATATGGGTCTAACTCCTGTTGGCAAATCAACCAAGTTCCAAACTTGATTTATGTACATCGAGTCCATCTCGGATTTCATGGCTTCTTGCCATCTCTGTGAATCAATGTCTAACATAGCTTCGATGTAGGTTGTAGGTTCATCGTCATCAGGAATATCTATCTCATTGTGTATTTCAATAAGGATATTAAGTCTTTCAGGTGGACGATGAGTCCTAGTGGTCCTACGGAGTTGAGTATTCTGCGTTTTAGTGTTCGTTGTATTCTGACTGTGAGAAGGTCTTTGTGTGTTGGACAATCCATCACCTTGAGAGCTTTCAGGAATGTCATTTTCATGTATTTCCTGAATGGAATGATGCACAACCAGTGTATCATTTTCCATTGGTTGTGTATGAGAGTCTTGCATTTCTGCACTATCTCTCATAGCACTCTCACTTGCTGAAGGGCATACTCTAAGTACCCAATCTTCACCAGATACTCCCACTGAATCCTTGTTTTGGTCATTCGACTAGGGTTCTTTTTTGTGTTATCTTGTGGTTCTTGAATTTCTTCAAGTTCTATATCTGTGTAGCTATTTTCTTTGTAGACATATTCTTCTTCAAGGAAAGTTGCGTTCCTGGAAACAATGACCTTATGTTCTCCAGGAAGATAGAAGCAGTATCCCTTAGTTTCCTTTGGATACCCCACGAAGTAACAATTCTCACTTTTAGATTCCAACTTGTCAGTGAGCATCTTCTTAACATATGCAGGGCACCCCATGGTCTCATATGTTTAAGAGCTGGCTTCTTGCCACACCATATCTGATAGGGTGTCTTTTCTACTGACTTAGAGGGAACCCTGTTCAGAATATATATATAGGTTTGTATAGCATGTCCTCAAAGGTATGTCGGTAGAGCTGAGGAGCTCATCATGGATCGAACCATATCCAATAAGGTTCGGTTTCACCTTTCGGCAACACCATTCATCTGTGGCGTTCCTGGAGGTGTCCATTCAGATTGGACTCCATGTAGCTTTAAGTAATCTAAAAAATCCTTGCTCAAGTATTCACCTCATCGATCCGATCGAAGAGTCTTGATACTTGTTGCAAGTTGCTTCTCCACTTCCGACTTGTACTCCTTGAACTTTTCAAAAGCCTCGGATTTGTGTCTCATAAGATACACATATCCATACCTTGTGAAGTCGTCAGTAAAAGTGATGAAGTATGGGAAGCCTCCTTTAGCTTGAGTCGAGAATGGCCCACATACATCAGTATGTACCAACCCAAACATCTCCTTGGCTCGCACACCTTTCCCAGAATGGGGTTTATTAGTCATCTTTCCTCTCTAGCAAGATTCGCAGTTACCATAAGACTCCAAGTCAAATGGTTCGAGGTAGTCTAACTTTCTCAATCTTGCTATCCTTGATTTGTTGATATGACTAAGTCTACAGTGCCATAGGTAGGTGGAGTTTCTATTACTTGTCTTGGCTCGTTTATTTTGTACATTGAATATCTCTCGACTACAGTTCATTGTATATAATCCATCCATAAAAGGAGCAGTTCCATATATAACATTATTAAAAGACAGTATGTGACTGCCATTAAAAATATACGAGGAAAAGCCCTTTATGTCCAACACTGGGACAGAAATAATATTCCTCGTTAACAAGGGAACATAAAAACAATCATTCAACACTAAACAATAGACGGAAGGTAAATTTAATCTATAAGTCCCTACGCGCTCAACATCCACTCGTGCTCCATTTCCAACGCGTATGTCTACCTCTCTTGGTCCAACCTTCCTGCTATCAGTTAGCCCCTGCACATTTGTACAAATGTGTAAGCCACAAGCGGTATCCAATACCCAAGAATGAGAGTTGTTTATAGACATATTTATTTCAATGATGTACATACCTTGTCCACCAAAGGCAGGAGCACCTAGTGTTTTTCCTCCTCCTGGTACCGTGCAGTCCTTTTTCCAATGCCCATTTCTATGGTAGTTGAGGCACTCATCCTTAGCCACGTTCACCTTCTTCTTCACACCTCCCCTAGGCTTCATAGCTGCGGGCGCAACGATTGCCTTGCCCTTATTCTTCTGCCAATCCTTGTCTTTCGGCTTGGGTCGGCTAGAAGAGCCCACCATGAGCCCAGCTTTGCCTTTGGAAGTGGAGGACTCAAAGGTCTTGAGCATGTTGTGCAGCTTCGACAAAGTTGCCTTTGTTCCATTCATGTTGAAGTTCACTATGAAGTTCTCAAAGGAACGAGGGAGAGAGTTTATGATGAGTGTGGTAGCGACATTCTTTTAAAGCTTCGTTCCAATCGAATCAAGCCTCTCTACCATCCCTATCATCTTTAGCACATGCTGTGAGACCGAGCCCCCTTCATTGAGCTTACACTTGAAGAGTTCTATTAGCAACTCATATTCCATTGTCTGGGATTGAGAGTCATAAAGGCTCTTCAGGTGTTCGAGCATTTCATTGGGCCCCATGTTTTCGTGCTGTATATGAAGTTCCATAGACATGGAAGATAGCATTACGTATTGTGCCAAAGTGGCATCATCTAGATGTTTCTGGTAAGCATCTTTGTCAAATGAGGCATATTCTTCAGAATCTGTCGCAGGGACTGTTGGGAACACTGTGTCCAACACGTATTCAATTTTCTCTTGTCTCAATACTATTCGCAAATTCCTTAACCAGTCAAGGTAGTTCGGTCCAGTAAGTTTATTCATCTCAATCAACATTTTCAATGACAAGCTCGACATCTTTTATAATCTGAAGAATTAGATAGACCGGAAATCAAATTCAAAATTAATTTCTTATTTTACACATTCATTTAGGCTAATCAACAAGGCCTTTTGTTTAATTAGCTCCCACTATTTTAACATACTTCTACGACCCCGTGGTAGAATACATACCAACTTTAACTTAGGTCATGATGGGTCAAGATCCAAGCCTATGTTATCTCTGTTGACACCCAATTTTGTCCCGTCTTTTCCAATTTATTTGCAATTTTAAATATTTTTAACACCTCAAAAACAATTTTTATCTATATACATACATGCGTGTGTGTGTATATATATATATATATATATATATATATATATATATTATGCTCTTATTATTATTATTATTCGCATTTTTACTGTCATTTGCATTTTTATCACAATCATAAGTTTTATCCGAAATTCTATGTTATTTAATTTTCGCAAAATAGCATCGCATTCCCATTTTTTTTTATCAAGCATTAAGCATATCGCAAATATTATATTTTTTATTATTATCACATCGTTATATTCTTATTTTTAATAATTTACATTTTTTCTTCAATGCATTTTTAATATTAAACCCCTTTTATGTTTTAAACACATAACTCATTTCTTATTTCTCAACCCAAAACAACTCTACCCCAAACTAAAACCCATTTCGTCCAACGCCCAACCGACCAATTCCCCACTCCCCACCCCCGTCGGCCCACACCCCCCAGCCCATTCGACCTCTTCCCTTTTATCCCCAAAACCAAACACCCCCCTAAACCCAAATTAAAACAAAACCCCTCTCTCTCTCTCAACCCATCGGCCCACACCCTCACCCGTCGGCCCGCAACCCGCATGCCCAAAACCCATTCCCCATTTTTATTCCCTTATACCCAAAACCCAAACGCCCCCCACCCAAAACAAAAAATCCCCAAACCCTAACATACCCTATACCCCCAAAATCGGCGCCGCACACCAAATACCCCCGACCCCACACGCCGGTCACCTCGCCCACTGCCACCAAACCCCTCTGCCCCTGACACCCGACACATTCGACCCATACCCCAAAAATCCGCAACCCATGCCCCTCAAATCCGCGATTTTTGACTCCTTTATTTTGAAATTCAAACTCGTTCTCGAACGTTGAGGGGTGCGAATACACCTATAAATACCACCTTTTTGTTCTACTTTGGGGAGATTTTTTAGAGGATTTTCAAAAGGAATTTTTCGGAGGATTTTTGAAAAACGATTCAATATATAAATATTTCTTGTGTTCTTGATTTCAAACATTTGCCTTCCTTGTTATTCAAGAATTGAGTCCGAAAAGGTTTGTTCTCCACTTTTGATTCTCTGATTTTGACACCTGATTCGGGTCGGGTCGGGTCACTGACCCAGGTCGGGTCGACCCGGTTTGGATAATATTTTCAGAATTCTTGCATTTCATATTTCTGTATGTTGGTTATCTGAAATTGGTGAATATTTGATTTCGGGTTGAGCTTCTGATTCGGTCAACATCGACCCGCCTGCTCGACCGCTTGGGTAATATTTTCGTAATTCTTGCATTTCATATTTACGTATGTTGGTTATCCTAAATTGGTGAATATTTGATTTCGGTTGAAGCTTGATTCGGCCTGATCGACCCGGTTTGGATAATATTTTCAGAATTCTTGCATTTCATATTTCTGTATGTTGGTTATCTGAAATTGGTGAATATTTGATTTCGGGTTGAGCTTCTGATTCGGGTCGGGTCAATCCGGTTTGAACATATTTCCAGATTATTGCATTTCTCATATTTTGTTGCTGGTTATCTGAAAAATCTAAAATTTTTATTCCACCTCGTCACTATTCGGTCCTGCTTTGCATTGGTTCATCGTTTTCATTCATTCGTTGTTCATGATCCGGGTCGGGCATTTAATTACTTACTATTGTATGCGGCTATGTTGTTTATTTTACTGCTTTTAATAAGTATCGCATTTAAGCCGATAAAATTGAAATCGAGGCCGCACCTTTTCATTTTCTGTTTTAGCATTAATTCTCTGTTTCAGTTTGCCCTGTTTCAGTTTTGCTGTTTTGATAATTCACTGACTTCTGTCTCGGTATTATTTTGTTGTTTCTAAAATAACCAACAAGTTATATATTCGCAGCCACGACGTGATTATAGTGATCTTTTCTTTTTTCATCCGAGAGACCAACACGTTTAGTAGGCGAGGCAATAAAAAATGAACACTTAGTCATATGTTTGCAGCCACGACGTGATTGTAATGGTCTTTTCAAAATTTAAGCCTGAGCCCTCCGTGATCAAAACATTTACTGTTTTGGACACGGATCCGAAGTTATTTGTATTTAATTGTTTCTAACCGTTTGTTCTTGATAACTTGCAGGGAACAAGGTAAATAAAGGCAGACATTCCTCGGAGTTTATTTATTTTATTTACTTTCTTTTTGTTCAGCTTTTACCCCGCTCTGTATTGTAATATTATTTATCGCACTTATGTAACTATTGAAATGCTTAGAATAGGCAAACTTAGAGTTAATTCATAGGGTAGTTTAAGACTTGAAACTTGTCGCTAGCTTATTTATTTGTAGGCTCGGTTAATTCAAACTTAGAAACCCTCCGCTAGTTTATTTATTTTTAGGCTCGCCATACATATTTAAAATTTTCAAAACAAATTTTGATCATCTTCTATTTATTTTATTAATTGCACAACTAAAAAATGATTTTCAAAAATTACTCCTTTGGCATTACAAATGAATTGTTTTTCTCCTTATTATTGTCACAAATGCATACATGTACAAAAATGCATCTCTTTCATTAATTATTTGCAAACATCTTTAACTTCATACTTCAAACATGCATTTTTTCTAGCAATAATTAACCTGAGTTTGACCGGATAACCGCAAGTTAGCGGATCTTAAAGGATGTCTAACCCCTTCCCTTTAGGATAATAAAGAACTCTTACCTAGAATCTCACTAGTTTCGCAGACCTTAAAATTGGAGTTACATTGCAGCATTTAGTTTAATATTTAGGTGTCCTAATTCACCGTAAAAATAATTAGGTGGCGACTCCTCAACCCTTTTACCCAGGAATCACCGGATACGTCTGTGCTCCGTTTTGACCCGAGCGGGTCAAAAACGGGCGCGACAATCTCCGCATTTTCTTTGGATGATAACTTCAACAACATACCTTGGTAGGTTCTAAACCAATTGCAAAACTTATTCGCAACTCTTGGTTGATCAAATTATTACATTTAATCTTGCGTCCTTAGATTAGTCCGACACTTTGGCGCCAAGATTTGTCTAAGTAAGTCAACCCCATTACACGACTACGTTTATGTATCTAAGCAAATTTGGCCTTTGTGAGCAAACACTTTGGTGTAAATACCCACAAAAGTTTATCATGCACCTTTACATTAAAACACATCTATGAAAAAATCTGGATCCTCGTAGACTTAGAGCAAATGCTTTGGCATAAATACTCGTATCGCCAAAAAGGATTTTGCACTCTAACAATTATAATGGATGACGCATTTTAACATAGACTTGTATTTAAAATTTGTGGAACATTTTAATTCAGGATTTTAACCAAGATCAACTCTTTTACGCCATATCCAGTATTATAGCTTTACATCATGCAAACTAAATACACATATAGTTTGGGAACCGTCAACCCAATATGCATGATAGAAGATGGTTTAATCAAACACTGGGCGCCGCCTGCCCAGACAGTTATAGCGGACACTATTCTAGAAATGTAAATGACAAACACTTTGACATTTAGCACATAAATAGAATATTTATCAAATAATATACTGTATAATAATAATGTTGGGTTAAACATTCTAAACTCAATTTTTTTTATTTCTGGACAGGTGGGGCCTCGGCGCCACTGAGGCAGTAACCCCAAATCTCTGAAAAATTGCAATAGCGCCGCGGCGCTCCACCATGGAGCCGCGACGCCTCTTTGAAACCCTAGTCAGAGCCGCGGCGCTGACGCCCTTACGAATGTTTCTGTGTTGATTTTCAAAAATTGTTCAACCCCTAAATCTAATTTAGGGATCAATTCAAAAGTCCTTTTATCACCACCCACCATTATCAATAACGCCCATATCGACCATCATCCGTTCTTTACTCGTTCTTTGCCGTGCACCGTTCAATGAGCCGGACAACGCACTTGGCTTAGTTCGAGTTAGAGCGGAATGACTTCCTCGAGTTAGCGTAGGAGATAATTTAGGGTGATTCCAAAAGGTCAACATTCATTCAGGACATATAAAATTTCAAAGAACCTCATTTTAATCCAATTTTATGTTTAACCCATATTATTATTCTATTCAATTGTTATATAACCATTAAATCAACCTGAGCTCTGATACCACTGTAGGATTTTTGTTGGGTACAAAGCATATAAGTAAGGCACAACAAAAGTTTTAAAATTTTGATTCTTACTTACCCCAACAATAGTTCTGGTATGGTTATACAACAATGGAACTTGTAATATAAAACATATACTTACAAGTTGGAAAATCTGGAGTCTTTATCTACTGTGAGGTGCACACGCGGTTGCCCTTCCGATTGCAAGCTCCAAGCTTCAATGTATTTCTCCTTCGGAAAGTTAGAAAATCCGGCAGATGTTCGAGAGTATTTGATTCTAAGTCTCTAAGGCTTAGAATATTTTTCAGAAATTGGTGTGTTGAATAATGAGGTGAAAGCCTTTATTTATAGTTGAAAAATAGGTCAAAACTGAATTAGAGTTTGACCTTGGGCCTGGCCCAAAAATCAAGTAGAGGCGTCGCGGTCCTAGGGTATGGGCGTCGCGGCGCTCGGCATGCGCTTGCACTGCGCCGCGACCCTAGGGTTTGGGCGCCGCGATGCTCGGCATGTGCCTGCACTGCACCGCGGCCCTAGGGTATAGGCGACACGGCGCTCAACTTTATTTTTTTCGTGCGTTCTTAATTAAATCCAAAATTCAATTTTGACTTAATTAAAATAATCATTATTCATTTAAATGTCTCGATTCCAAATCGAACATTTTAATTACTCTCTCAATACATCCTTTAGATCGAAATGGACAAGCTTAGGATTTGTCAAGTGTCTATCCAAATGACTTAATCATTGTATCTCATCTATATTAGTTGACAACTAGATCATATTCTAAACATGTCTATTGCTTCCAACGACTCAGTCAACCTAATATCACTGAAAATCCGAGTGTTCTCTCGAATATATATATCCGAGGAATGAATCCTAATCTTGAATCAACTACAACCTTCAATCCACATCGTAATGTACCCAATACAAGCCGTATCTCAACCTACAAGGCATTTGAGCTTAGGACGGGATCAAAGTACATTACTTTGTAGACAAGGCGCTTATTGACCTCAAGTCTAAGGACTTCTATCTCCCACACGCTGATCATATGTTAGACAAGTCTATCAAAACAGTATATCAGCAGGGTATACCAATACTTCCAACGTATCCATGTTTCCATCACGAGTAACCATTACTCGTAGCAGGTGAGACATACTACATCCTCTAAGGATGTGATGCAGATCACATGTCGACTTATCACATATCATCGATATCCCATTCTCGATGATCATTAGTCGATGCTACTTTAAGAGCTACGCTCTATCACAAAATATCTCACTCTATTAATGACAACGTAATCTCAAGGGATGCACATTAATGAATAATTATAAACAATCAAATAATAATTCAATAATTGCAAATGCCAAAATATTAATCTCCATTAATAATAATATGAATGTGTATAAAGTACATTTGTCCTAATACAGATTGTTCTAAGACATAAATATACTTTCAGGTTCGTCCCACTGGGTTTTTCTTGTAAGGTTTTTAATGAGGTAACCAAAATGTTTATTATTAGAAACGTGTACTCTTTTTACTTCACTAGAATTTTTTTCATTGGGTTTTTTCTAGTAAGATTTTAATGAGGCATATTATCTATCAAAATAGAAATCTAATGGGGAGTGTTATAGATATTATAATATATTGTGGAAATATTAGGGCTAATAATTTTGGGACCAAGTCAATTTTCCTCCTATAACTCATTGTATTTATCCCTCAAAATAAATAAGAACTCTCATTTCTTTTCTCTTTTTAATAATATTTTATTCTAGCTTTATTATTATTTCATAACAGAATTAAAAAAAAACCATACTTCGAGTTTTTAAGGGATCGAAATAAGAAACTTCCAAAAATATCATGTACTCTAAAGTCAAGTAAATATGAAATAAAGTTAACGAGAACCCAGACCCGCTGGCTGACCCGTTCATATTTGAAGCGGCAACGAGCTCTCCCCAATATTCCCTGTTTAGGCGTTCCAAAATTCTCAAAAGGGTGTTGTTTTCTAGGATATACATATTTTGGATCAGTAATGGCGACGTTGGTACGATCAGTTGCTCGTAATTTGATGAGAAAGAACTTATCCCCCGCCTCCACATTGCACTCCCATGCCACCAGTTTTGGTCAGTTTTATTCTTCAATTTACATGTACTATTGTTTGTTTATTGTTGAATTTTGTGTATGCTTATTTTCATCTTGTATTATTTTTGTGTTTATGTGTGGGTTCATTATAAGGACTATTACATTTTTTTTTTCAAATGAATGTAACTAAGCGAGCTTGCTTGTTCTTGCATCTCACAATGGAAGGAAGACCATTTAGTTTTAGCGGGTGAGAAGGTGACTTTTTAGCCATAATGGTTATTGAACATAGATTTGGTAAACATGTTGTGATACCTAAGAAAACATGATTTTATCCCATCGGCTAGTGCTTCCCAAAAGAAAAGAACCTCTTTTTTTTTTTTTTTTTTTGAAGAATTAGTAATTTGGATGTATTGTTTTAAGCATAGACAAAGCTTTCTTTTCTTCGATTTTTCTTTTTTCAATCATTTGAGCTGGGGACATGAATTTTTGCAGCTTTCTGCTGTTTGAGTTGGCCAGTTTCTTGGAGTTGATGACCAATTTCTTTGGTAAATTACTTATGTTTTGACTTATAAGAAACACATGTATAAAAATTTTTAAAAAGGGCAGCCCCGTGCACAAAGCATCCCGCGTTAGCAGGATCCGGGGAAGGGACGCATCTGAAGTCGGGGTAGCCAACGGGGCGGGTCCCGGCGGGACGTGACCCGACGGGAAGGTGGTAGGGCGGGCCCTTCCTTTCCCGGTCCCTCGGAAAAGGGGACCGGTATTATCGGGGCGGGGTGGGATCGGGTTTTTTTTCCGTTTTTTTTTCACTTAATTTAAAAAAATAATGTATATAGAAACACCTCAATAATTGAACAAGATAGTGTAATAAAAATATACCAAAGCTGTTTTTGTGCCTCTTATATTAATTAATAGAAATATGATTTTATTTTGTAATACAATTGTCAAAATTGCAACTTTGTGATGTTGAAAGTTGCAAATAACATAGTAAAATTGCAATTAAAAAAATTACATATTTAAAAACACATTTTCTAGTTTCTTTATAATTTCTTGTGGTTCTTCGGTTGGAATTGATATTTGTTGGTCAAATTGCTCGACGTCGTTTCCACCTCCGTCGGATAAGATGTCGTTGTAGTTTTCGTCTTCTTCTTCGTTGATCTCCGGTTGACCGCACCTTCTCTGCTCTGCTCTTATCCAATCTCTGAATAATACTGCAATCTCTAAGTTGTCTCCCGCTAATGAGTGTCTGTGCTCTCCTATTTGAAATCTGCCGACAGAAAAAGCGCTTTCAGACGTTGTTGATGACGCTTGAATGTTCAACACATCTTTGACAGTGTCGGAAATGTCTTTTCATTCTCCCTCCAATATTTCAGCAAGTCTTCACGTCCTTCATTGAGAACTGCTTGGTACGGTACAACACCCTGCAACACAAAAACATCAAACTCGCTAACTTGGTTAGTAGTGGTACCACTATACATTCTATGTCTAAGACTTTCAATACTAGCTGCAGAAACGACATGTCTTTTTTGAGGTTGTGTTGAAGAAGAAGAAGATGGTATGGAAGTCGGTTGGTTGCTAGCACTTTCTTGATGGCAATGCCTATATACTTTTTTGTATTCATCTTGTATTCTAGACAACACTTCTTTAGTTTGTTTAATAGGTGGTGAGTCATTTGGATTTTTTGGAGTTGGAGGTGGAAGTACTGCTATACAATCATAAGTATTTTCAATTAGTGCTTTACAACCATCTATTTTAATTGTCGGATTTAATACAACACCAATAATATAAATAGTGGGAATAAGAATAACGTATTTTTTTTAATTTGATAAACATTTTTTAATAGGTGCCTTATAAGCAGGTTTTTTCATATATTCACTAAGTAATAAAAATATTAGAGCTATATAAAACATAGTAAAAATAGTACGATAATATATACCAAAAAATTCTTTTGTTGCTTGAAAAAATTTCTCTAGAAATGCAATAAGTTCTGAAATTTTTTCTCAATCGTTATCTACAACCATATCAGTTGGATTTCGATTATGGGCGTTAAAAAATAAAGTTATAGGTCTTCTATAGTCATAAACACCAAATAGTTGTTCATATAAAGAATTCCACCTAGTCGCTACTTCTTCGGGAATTTTTCTATAAGGTAGTCCGCAATCGTGACAAGTTTTTTTATATTCTTTTTTTCATTGTATTCTATTACTTCTAAAAATAAAGTTTATAGCAAATTGTATTTTATTAAAATGTCGGCAAAAAGTGTTAGACCATCCTTTACAACTAAGTTATAAATATGGAACGTACATTTTATATGAAAATGATTTGAAAAAGATGGAGTTAAAAGATTTTTTAAAATTCTAATAGCATAATTATTAGAAGAAGCATTATCTAATGTAATAGTCATAATTTTATCAGTTATGCCATAATAATCACAAAATGAATAAATATTTTCTGAAATAAAAGTGTCAGTGTGCCTATCATCTATATATCTATACGCTAAAATACGTTTTTGCATAGACCATTTATAATCTATCCAATGACATGTTACCGTTAAATAATCATGGCCGTTAGTACTACGACCTATATCAGATGTGATAGATACTTTACCAGGAAAATGATATAAGGAATAACGTAAATACTGTTGATATTCATGTGCAAATTTAAATACATATTTCCTAACAATTGATCTAGAAAAATCGTTAAAAGCAGGATTATACACATCGCTAATGTAATGAATAAAACCAGGAGAGGAAAGAAATGAAAAAGGCAAACCCTCCACAGCAACTAATTTTGCTATTGCTTCCCTATCAATATGTTTGTCGTATTTAGGGCCTACAATTCCCCCCGTCATAGTGTTAATTTGACTCTGTACTTGATCTGGGACAATATGTGATCCTTGTTCCGACTGAGAGGGCATTGGCGCACCCGATTTTTTAGTCAGGTATTAGTCCCACCTAGCTTTGTGATAGTTTTGTACGTGTCTCAATAAACCTCCCGTCCCATCCTAGCCTTTTCCCATTTTAAATTTATAAACATTTTTACAAATTTGACATCTAACTACTTTATTCTCTTCGTCCCTATAAAAAAAAATTCATGCATCTGATTTTAATTTTTGTTTTATTGGGCCTCGTCTCATACTAGGGGGAATATGAGGCGTTCCAGTTGGAGGTGCACTAGTGGGTGTGTCATCTAGATTATCTTCTAAATTAAAGTTTTGTTGAGTTACAGAAAATATCTCCTCGTCTAAATCTAATGGTATTTCAGGAAAAAAATCATTTTCAAGCAAATCATTCTGTCTAGGAATAAGATGACTAGAAGAAGTACCCCTGCCATTGTTACACTTACTAGAAGAAGCCTTACCCTTACCCTTAAACATACCTCAATATACTTCCATTTTAATTATATGCTAATAAATAACTAAAGATAATAAAATTAAGTGCGTTAATTAAAATAAAGAAACAATAATAATTCAATGAAGGAACGAATGTACCAAACGCCGACGTAACGTCGATTGTAATCGAGAGGTTGAAAATTGAAACTTTGCTCGATAGATGATCCTCAAGCTAGTTGCCAACTTCACTCCCAAATGAATATATAAAATTGAATATTTAGTAGACAATGTAGACTTGTAGAGAGATAGATTGAGAGATTAGAGAGATTGTAGGAAGATTTGTGAGAAAGATGAAGAGAAAATAAGGTATTTATAGTTGGAAAATTGGGTTAAAGTGTAAATATAATAACTTAGGGGTTAAAAATAAATATTAATGGGGTAGGGGGGTTGGGAGGCCAAAAATGGCCGTTGCACAACGGCCAAAATATAAAATGGCCGTTGTGCAACGGTTATTTTGTGCAAAGGGGAGGGGATCGGGGGGCGGGATCGGGGCGGGACGGGGCTATCTGGACGGGCCCGAGCGGGACGAGCCCACGTCTCGTCCCGGTTCGAATCCCGTTATCGGTATTTTTCTTTAAGCGGGGTAGGGGCGGGACCGGGGTCGGGGTGGGGTCAGGGCGGGGTCGGGCCGCCCCGCCCCGTTGGCCAGCCTTAATATGAAGGGGTGTAATGTAGATAGCCTAACCTATGGAAGCATTAGTAGCTGTTTCCACAGAGACAACTTTACCGTTGCTCCAAGGCTCCCCTTCTAAGAAACACATGTATATGGATGATTCTTGCATTAAGAAGTCGGATGGCAAAAAAATAGTTTTCTTTTTACCATTATTACTAAAAAGATGCAAACATTGAACTATTCAAAACACAAGGCAGAAATACAACACGAAATTAAAATAAATAGAAATGGAAGAAGGTGAGCCTTCTTACTTCTACCTATCAAGGTGATGTTGCAAATACATTGCCTGATGACTGTACAGAAGGTGGGTACTCCCCCCCCCCCCCCCTATGCCCCTACTAATGATAAAGGGGGTATCAAGTTATGGGTTATGCTGCATAGACAAAATTTTCAATCTTTCCATTGGTTAATTGAAGCAAATCCCATGTTGACATTACTTTATTTGAGATTTATATTTATGTTGTATGGTATAGTTAGGAATTTCATGGTTTGCATTCCAGGTTTTAAGGATGTAGCAGAAGAAGATAAGAGCAATCTGGTTGGGAATGTCTTTACCAGTGTTGCTTCAAATTATGATCTGATGAATGATCTAATGAGTGGTGGACTTCATCGTTTGTGGAAGGACAGGTTAGATCCCACGTGATAATAGTAAAAAGTATCAGAGTTGAAATGGAAACCATTTCCTGATTATATCTTTGTTTCCTTCATTCCTTGTCTCAATTTTCTTGTCAGATTGGTTTCGAAGTTGAATCCATTTCCAGGAATGAAGCATCTTGATGTGGCTGGTGGAACAGGTGATGCGTTGGCATTGAACATTGATCTCTGCGATGCGAGCATGTAAAGCTTGGATTGAAAAGAAAGAAAGCACCATTGATTGGCAATGTTGCTCGGACTCTTCAAACATGCCACGGGGTGCCCGTCAGATCCTCCAAAAGTAGTGCATTTTGGAGGATCCAACAGGGCTGCGACAACATTTTCGAGGAGTCCGAGCAACACAACTGATTAGTGAGATGAGAGCAAAAAATGCTTTTAGCGGATCCAAAGAAGGATCTAGAAGTCAAAATTTGCCTTTGAAAATTCTATTTTAATGTTCAACGGAGGAGCATAATGCAATAAAAACCTTCACCTAGCTGCGCTGCTTCAGCTAATAAGTCTATCTGGAATTTGTTGTCAGTAACTAGTAGAATTATAAAATTTGAACCCTGGACCTATTTGTCCATTTTTTCCGATTAGCTCAACCCGAATTAACTTCATGGTATAATGCTTCTGGAAGTTTTGTCTTTTATGTACTTTTATTTTCTGTTTAACTTTCTCTTCTATTTGTTTTCTTTTATTCTCTTTTTTTTGTGGGGTGGGGGGGAATAAGGCTTAAAAAGCCAAAAGGTCCATGTATTTGTAACTTCGTTATCAATGATTGAACTTGTGATTGGTGGGTCAATTTGGAAGGGAAGGATCAGTAGAGTGCTTGAGAACAAGGAAAATACTAAGCTTAACATCAAGTTAAATTGTATATTTTTGCTTAGACTTTGGTGCAACATGGTTCCATTAGATATATATGATAGTTCTACCATTGTTGACTTTATTAGCTCATTACACAACTTGGTCGCATTTTGTTGGTTGTAACTCTTCCCAGCATTTCCCCTTTATGCTGGTTCTATAAATACATGTTACACTTTACCATAAAACAAATAACTGAACTTTTGATTGGCTGAACTACATTGATTTGCATTCAAGCTGTGAGTTACGTGAAATACACACTGGTATGCTCTAAAAGGTTGGATTTAGCTTGGATGTTTAGGTGAAGGATTTGGCATTTTATTGGTTTCTGTATGGTCTTATCCCTCTTTTGTCTTGGGCGCAGATCGTATAAGTTTTCTTGCCTGTTTTGCTTTCAGTATGTTCTCGTCGTGCTAATGATAAATATTTACGTATTTCCTCTATCCACTTGAGTGAAAAACTTCCCTAATTTTACAGGGGATGTTGCTTTCAGGATCCTTGAAAATATAAAAAATGTCAAACGCAGAGCTATACAAGATGTTCTTGATGATGACCTGATTGAAGATACTAGAATTTATGTATGTGACATCAATCCAAACATGTTGGGTGTTGGTAAGAAGAGGGCCGAAGAGAGAGGTAAAAGCCTTTAGTTTTGCTTTATCTCGTGGATAGTTGGATGTCAATTTGGGGTTTCTGGTACAGAAAATTGAAGTGAATATATAATGCTTTTCTATTGTTGGACATCTTTTTATCTTTTTCTTAACAATATGCAGGTTTTGGACGGGATAAGTCTCTCGTTTGGGTGGAGGGAGATGCAGAAGCCTTGAGCTTTGAAGACAACTCAATGGATGGGTATACAATTGCTTTTGGTATCAGGAATGTTACACACATAGAGAAAGTTCTTGCAGAAGCATATAGGTAATTTCCAGAATTATTTATTTCCTGGATGTGCCTGAAAGGATTGAGGTAGGGATAAGTTGGATAATTTGATAGGATAATATGATTGTTCATGAGTCTTCACTATATTGCATTATAAGATTAAAATGTTTATCTGGGTTATCTTTTTTTCCTTTTCTCTTCTTAAAAATGTATAGAATGGAATGTCACTGAGGATTCATATAGTCGGTAAGCATAGTACATTGGTTGAGTGGTCATATTTTGAGTGTGTGCTAGTGAAAGATGCTATGCTACTTTCAAATGATCTTAATTAGTACAACAACAACATACCCAGTGTAATCCCACAAATGATCTTAATTAGTACGACTAACGATTGTGTTGACAATATGGAAGGAAAGAAATGAGGGCTTTTGTCTTTTGAAGGGTTGGAGAACTTCTGGTACAAATTAATGGAACTACTTTTTGTTTGTCAACTGTTGAGCACCCGTGAGGTTCCAGTTATCATAGATGATTGGTTGTGTTTTTTAGAGAAACATAGTTTTGCTTAGGTTCTCCACTTTTGTATGGTACTTGTATACAAGGTTTCTTTCCCCATATCAGGTAGTAGTAATAAAATCTATTATTTTATTTGAAAAAGGAGATCTAACAATTCTTTCAGTCTTTTTTTGGGAGAATGGTGAGTGATATTTCGTTGATCATAAAACAACACTAAGTAAGTGCTGGGATATTTACAACATCGACGAATCCGTTAGCGAAAAGGAGAACAAAAGGCAAAAAAGATTTGGCTGGTTACTAAAGCCTCATCTACACATGTAGAGCTGCTGTTATTCTGTAATTTACGTGGTCTGGGGACACAGGAAAACTTGGAACACCTTTCCGTCAGTAACTTGACGGATCTTTTGGAAAGAAAGAAACGCGAGAGCGTTTGAGAGCAAAAAGGAATCTATAGTTAGCATTAAATACAGATGTATAGCTTTGCTATTTTTTTTAGGTGCAACGGGGCTAGTGCAAATGACATAGAGTCCATGGTTAATTTTTTGAACTCATTAGACAATCTGTAATGTAGCTGTCTCTTGTAAATATTTAGCATTTGTTGCTGTATATCAATGAATTGCTTTTACCAAATCAAAATGAAAAAAATCTATACCTGTAGAAGTACTAGAGCCTCTAGGATGGTATCCACATCTTTCACAAAATCCATTTTGCACTGAGAAGTAAATAAGAGGAGACAATTGAACTTGATCTTCACCACTGGATTGGATATGCCCTCGAAACACCTTTGATTCCTTTCTTTCCAAAGAGTACCATAATGACCTTGAAACACCTTTAACACTCTAATTGAAACATCCTTAACATCTTTAATGAATAGAAGCACAACCATTCTTCTATAAAAATGAGCCTAAATATATGTATTGCATCTAACTAATGCCTATGAATAGTCGTGCTTGTATTCATCATGTCTTAAATTCGACAATTTATCTTCTTCACTTCTCTTTTTTTTTTTACATGGTATTAAAGCTTTCCATTTTAGTAGGCGTATGTAGCTTCACCTTCCGGCATATGGCCGCCTTATGGTGGCAATACGCTACCATTCTTTGACCCGCTTCGGCGGCATTAGTTAAAGTAGGGGCTTTGTAGAAGTCTAGATATCAGAGTCTGGAAAATTCCCCTTTTTTACATTGGAGCTCACAGGACTTGATAGGTCCAGTAATTCATAATTATACTATATGGTAATAGTTGTTTTTGATATGGTCATTTAATAATTTGATAAACCATCTGATGCAAGAGCAAATCTAAAGGAACTTTTTTTGCTTTCTTACATAGGATTCTAAATGTTGCTCATGTGAGTGCTTGGCAATAGTTTGTGGTTGACTGCTACTATCAAATACCCTTTTTTCCTTTTCTCAAACGCCCATCGAGTGGTTAATATGTTAAACTTGATAATTTTGGTTTGTTTGTCAGGGTGCTTAAGAGGGGAGGAAGGTTTCTTTGCCTTGAACTAAGCCACGTTGATATCCCGGTTTATAAGGACTTGTAAGTTTTTCTTTTCATAGAATGGATGCCCTATATGCCTTCAGTTGTTTAATATCACCATGCAATTGTCCAACACATCGATATGAGGTCCATGCGTATTGTTTGACCTACTCAGTTAAATTTCAACTTCGTCCTATTTTTGCCTTCTTTTTTTGGATAAGGTGTAACTGTGGCTGTGCTATAAAGATTATCACTTTTAATGGCGTTGCCCAAGACAGCTTAGTGGGATTCCTTTGTTTGCCACATTGTTGACCAAATATAACCCAAGTACCGGGGGGGGGGGGGGGAGGAAAAAGAAAATAAAGCGCTCCCTCAAGCCTAACTTGAAGTTCAAATAGCTATGTTCTCTGATTTGCTTTTTAATGGATGCTGCTTTATATACAAGAACTTCTGCAGCCTGGAACCCCCCAGGTGGAACTTAGACAATCAATAGAGTTTTCTTACTCAAGTGAAATTGAAGTCTGCATATATTTCGCTACTTGTGATATTTTATTTTGATGTCGAAAGATCTAGTCCTTGTTCATTGGATCAATATTTAGATAACGTGATTAGCAACAGTTATATTCCTCTGTCAATGGATTAAAAATCAGGTTCTGCATTAACTCTGTTTGTACTATGCAAGCCTTACTTCCAAATATATGCTGGTTTTCTTGGGCTTGGTTAACTGAAATTTGAGATTTGTGAGTTCATTACTTACGATAGCGCTTGTACGAGTTTTCTCCTGCAGTTTTCAAATTTCCATGTTCTTTTTTTCTTCAGGTATGATGTCTACTCATTCTCAGTCATCCCAGCAGTTGGTGAGCTAGTGACAGGTGATCGAGAGTCTTATCAGTACTTGGTTGAGAGCGTCCGCCGTTTCCCTCCACAGGTAATAAGCATGGAACTTTCTTTCATTTGTTGCAGCATCAGATAATTTGTTTCAGTAACTGCCCCATGGTGAATCCCGGCTAATGACCACTACCTGGGGATTGCTAAGTATCACCGATTTGAGAACTCAAATGCATACTTTTGCTTTTCATGTACTTTGTCTTCCTAGTACGACGAGACTATAGTTCTTGTGATCATGGATGTATGTCTTTTCTTAAAAAAGTTTAAATTCAAAAAAGGTGCATGGATATGAAGTGAAAAAGTATGGTCAGCACTTCTACCTGCAATAAAAAGAAATTCTCATATGTTGGAGAACTTTCCTTCTCTGTTACTTCCCTTTGTACTGTTCCTCTTTTTTTAAAAAAAATTTAAATGTTCTGCATAGGATAAATAAGGGCATCCAAGGGGGTGGAGGGGGGGGGGGGTTTAAAAGGAATTGGTTCCAACCATTGCCTTAAGGTTTTCATATGACATCAAAGCCAACCTTTGGTAAGCGTGTCTCACATTGGCATCCAAGAGCACGGGTGAACTCTAAAAATTGGGTTCCCCTTGCTGTGTGTTACAAAATGTGCCACATCAGATGCATAAAGGAGTGTAGGTAAAGGTTTTGAATCTGTCCACTGAGTGGTTTAACGTTCTTGATTTGGTCTTTCAGGAACATTTTTCCAGAGATTTCACCTACAATTTGTGCTAGTGCTTCAGCTTTTTCACTACTTTTGTTTTTAATTGTGTGCAGGAGAAATTTGCCAAAATGATTGCAGAAGCTGGATTTCAAAAGGTAGAATACGAGAACCTTGTTGGTGGAGTTGTCGCAATCCATTCAGCGTTGAAGTTTTAGGATCGTTCTCAAAGTTATGTGGGACTGACTTGGTTTTGGCCTTTATCGTACCTGGAAGATCTCGAGAAAAAATAGTTTTAAGGTTCGCAATTGGTAGGCTCTTAGCCGCATAGATGCAAATTGTGAAAGATGGTATTCAATGTATTCTAAAATGTTTCTGGGAATGGCTATGCTTTTAATTTCCTGGTTGCAGCATGGCCTTTCTCATGAACTGTTTTATAGAATATAGTAGCTTACAACCTATTACATTATTTTCAAGTTTGTGACTTCATAGGAATAATTTTCTTCATAAAATAGATCCGAAGCTCAGTTATGAATCAGCTGACTGTTAAAGTCAAGAATACTCAGTTTTGTAGCTTGATTACTTAAACATCAACAAAATTTGTAGTTTAGTTACAATGAAAAATATGTTATTCATATTTTTATATGCTACTAATGCCATTCTGGGAAATACACAATAATTTTCTATTATGGTTGTATGTCTAAGAAATATCTGCATACTTACTCAATTTCTTCTTTTTTCCTTGCATCTCGTCGTGAAAGAAGTAATGAAAGGGAAGTACGGGATCAAAGCATGTTCTCTGTTGCATGTTATAGCTCTTGTCCAATAAAAAGAAAGCAAGACAAATAAATTATAATTTCAGTTCCCAAAAACTCAAATATAGTTTCCACAGTCTCCTCCTGACTTCCTTTGCTTTTCTTAGTGACAATTAGGCGTAAGTGAATTAGATAAAGCGGAATAAGCACTTATAAGATTTAATTTTAAGTGACAAAAATAGCTCATGAATATATAATCACAGTGCTGATCATATTTCATGCTAAGTCAAATTTGAGAACTCATTTAAAAGATGGGGAGTAGTTTGATTTTCAAAGCAAAGTTAATTTTCACCCATTTCCTATATTTATTTTTCTCCTTTTTAAACTTTTCTATAATATATATATACAAAAAATAGTGTTTGTTGGGGGGGGGGGGGCAGTAGCCATGGTTTACTACACCATACCCAAAAAACCTATTATAACCTCAATCGTCATTTCCTCTCCCTTCAACTCTGTTCACAAATTCATCACTTTTTTCCTTCACTTCACCATCGCCACCGCGGCTATTGCACATGGTCCCTGTCGGCCGTTTCATCTTCTGTAGCTGAGACGGATGAACACTACTATATCACAAGTCCTGGACTAATAGCCAAAGAAACTTAACTTCATTTTTCTTTTTTACTTCTTAAAGTCCAATGTTCTACTATCCATATAGTGTCTAATTATCATTTGTACAACATTAGATAAATACATACACTCCATAGGAAAAGGATAAACATAAGTTTTTCTATATGACTGTCACATAATTTTGCCTAATACAACAACAACATACCCTGTGTAATCCCGCATGGTGGGATCTAAAGAGGGTACAGTGTACGCAGACGTTACCTCTACTTTGAGTCTTGAGAGGTAGATAGACTGTTTTCAAAAGATCCTCGGTTCAAGAGAAAATATGACAAAGAATGTCAGATAGGTTTGAAGAAAGAAAAATAAAGTAAAGCAAAACAAAGTAAAGATATCATGGCACAATAGATAACAGATAATATCAGGAATCAAATGACAAGAAATTACATGAGTAATACGAAGCATGACATGCCCAACTACCTACTAACCCAACTACCTAATGTTGGGTCAAATTCGGCTATGATGAATTCATTTTCGGTTTAACTTAGATGCGCCGGCAATTTAATTTTTTTTTATTCAGTATAGTTTTAACCTAGGATAGCACGTTAGTTGTCATTTTTATCGGGTTACTAATTGATGCATATCATAGAGATTTATTTGTAATTACATTATAGCCAACCTGATTGTGTAATTTTTTTTATAGAGTGGGTGCATGAAACTTAAATTCTTCATTTTTTGTACTCCTCTTACATAATTTATGCCAAAAGTTGGGTCAAATGGGCATATATCCTTTTAAGGCCGGGGGCGATAGTAGGATTAGTTTTTGGGGACATAAGTGGTGTGGGGAGAATGTGTTGAATGAAACATTCCCTAATTTATATCGTGTATCCAACCAAAGAGATATGACAGTCCAACAAATTTGTAGGTATCACGAGGGGGTTTTTTCACTGGGATTTGTGTAAAGTCCCTGTGAGATGATATTAATCTCCCCTGGGGAGTCTTTCATTAATATCAAGGTATATATAGAGTACAATATTCATCCCTTATACAATAGGAATCCTAAGCCTATACAAAAGAGGAATCCTAGTCTTACCATAATTATATTTACATAATATATGAAAATATTCTAATTATGGGTAGGGAATATATTGTTTCCTATATTTACACGTTTACACACATCCTCAGTCGGAGCGGGAGGAGGCCGGATGCTGAGACTGGATCTGAAGTCAAGAAATAACTGTCTGGGAAGTCCTTTGGTAAATATGTCTGCATACTGATAGGATGATGGAACATGTAACACTCTGACATGGCCTAACGCAACTTTCTCACGAACGAAGTGTAGGTCTATCTCAATATGCTTGGTTCGCTGATGTTGAACCGGATTATGAGAAAGATAGATGGCAGAGATGTTATCACAATACACAATAGATGCCTGACGCAAAGGACACTGAAGTTCTAACAGTAAATTTCTGAGACAACAAATCTCAGCTACTACATTTGCAACGCCTCAGACTCGGCCTCGACCTTTGGAGCGAGATAGGGTAGCTTGTCGCAGCGTACCAAGAAATCAGATTATCCCTTAAGAAAACACAAAAGCCGGAGGTGGAGCGTCGCGTGTCCGGACACCCTGCCCAATCTGCATCCGTATATGAAAGCAACCTGTCTGGTGCAGAGGGGTATATGTGCAAACCATAATCAAGAGTGCCCTTAATGTATCGAATGATACGCTTAAGAGCAGTGAAATGAGACTCCCTTGGAGTAGGCAATTCTTTGCAGTTCGCCATCTTAGCCCTGTACACAATCTCTTCTGCATACTTACGCTGACACAAGAACATATGATTGGCAGACCTGGTCACTGATATCACCAAAAAGTAACTCAGCTTCCCCAAATCAGTCATTGCAAATTCGGACTTGATCAAGACAATAATCTCATTTTTCAATCCGTCGGAGGAGACAGTAAGAACAATATCATCCACGTAAAGTAATAAGTAAGCAGTGCTACTACCTCGATGAAAAATGAAAAGTGATGTATCACTCTCGCTGCATACAAACCCAATCTGCAAGATATACCTGACAAAACGATCATACCACGCACGGGGGGTCTGCTTCAGTCCATATAGTGACTTACGGAGACGGCACACATAGTGAGGAACTGCTGGATGGGTGAACCCTGGTGGCTGATGCATGTAGACTGTCTCTCGCAGATCCCCATGTAAGAATGCATTATTCACGTCAAGCTGATGGATCGGCCAGTGTTTGCCCATGGCTATGCTCAAAACTGTGCGGATGGTAGCCGGTTTGACAACCGGGCTGAAGGTCTCACCACAATCAATGCCCTCCTGCTGATTTGTGCCATTAGCCACAAGACGGGCCTTGTACCTCTCAAGATCTCCATTGTCTCTGAACTTGTGACTAAATAGCCACATACAACGAATGACATTCACCCCCTCAGGTCTAGGTACTAGATCCCACGTATGCTGTTTAGTTAAAGCATTGAATTCCTCATACATAGCCGCATTCCAATTAGGGTCTTGTTTGGCCAATTTTGGGTTCTTTGGAAGTGGAGAGATGGTTTGGGCAGACAAGTTGAAATGGACTTTGGGTTTGAAGATTCCATGCTTTGAACGAGTTTCCATTGGATGGGTAGGGACAATGAGTGACGGAGTGGTGTTTGAGACGGGGGGTAAAGTCGGATAAGGAGAAGGTGGGGGCGAAGCCGTCGTAGGCGCCGCGGCGCCTCAGTACAGGGCCGCGGCATTGTCGATGGTGTTTCAAAAGATTGCTCTCTGGAAATCAGGCGCCGCGGCGCCTCCCCTCGAGGTCGCGGCTTTGACGACGGAACAGAGGATGTGAGTTGTTCGATTATGAGGGGAGAGATGGCAGACTCGTCAAGAAATGAGTTGTCCTGTTTTTGGAATTTTGGAAGATTAAAAAACGGGAATGTGGTCTCGTCGAATGTGACGTGACGAGATATGTGGATCTGACGAGTCGACAAGTCATAGAATAGATAGCCCCTATGGTTCGGTGGGAATCCTAGAAAGACACATGGAGTGGACCTAGGAGCGAGCTTGTGAGGGGCGGTGGAGCTAAGGTTGGGATAGCACAGACAAACAAAAATTCGTAGATGATTATAAGAGGGGATTCTATGGTAAATGATTTCGGTACGGGTCATATTGTGAAGAGTGCTAGTAGGGAGAATATTTAGAGTGTATTCTGGCATTTTAGCAGCATAGACCCAGAAGGGTGGAGGGAGAGAGGCATGAATCAACAGGGTGTGAATCATACTGTTAATGGTGCGGATGATTCTTTCAGCTTTACCGTTTTGTGGTGAGGTGTGAGGGAAGGAGAAGCGAAAGACCATGCCATTATTGGTACAAAAGCGGTGAAACATAGAGTTATTGAATTCACGACCATTATCGCACTGAAAATGATTTTATGCCTTTTCCAAATTGTGTTTGAATGAACTTGCGAAACTCAAGAAATTTGACAAACACTTCCGATTTAAATTTAAGAGGGTATAACCAAACGTAGTGTGAAAAATCATCAAGCAACACAAGATAGTATTTATGACCGAGAGAACTAAAGATAGGAGATGTCCATAAATCGGCATGTATTATATCAAAAGGAGCAAATGTAACACTAGTAGATGATTTAAACGGAAGACGAATATGTTTTCCTAAAGAGCAAGAAATACAATTTTGGGCAAGTTTCCTATTACAAGCAATGAAATTGTTGCCTCTAAGAAAATTAAAAACTGGGGCTCCTGGATGACCAAACCTATTATGCCAAGTTGAAGAAGAAACATCCACTAGAGTGACGGGAGAGCAAGATCTGGCAGTTTAGGTGGAAGTGAATGGATAGAGATCCCCCGTGCTATTGCATCTCGTAAGAGGTGTCCCCGTATGAAGATCCTTCACAGTAAAACCAAAAGGGTCAAAATCCACGGAGACAAAATTATTACGAGTAAATTGGCGGACATATATGAGGTTCTTAATCATGTGTGGGGCATATAGGGTGTTTTTGAGGGAGAAGGGTGGATGAGGAGGTTGTGTGTATGAGGTACCATAACCCTTAACTGGAATGCGTTGTCCACTACCAACTGTAACATATTGAGGATGCTTTAACCGAAACAGTTTAGAAATAGTACCTGCAGACTGGGTGACGTGAGATGTGGCGCCTGAGTCCATGTACCAAGTATTGTCAGGCTGTTGCATAGAGAGGGTGCTAAACGCCTGACCCAACTTAGTGGGTGTCATGCCGGAGGAGGGCTGCGGGACCTGATCTTGCATGAAGTGGGCCTGTTGTGGGGCTGGAGCGGGGCCTAACAAACCGGGGTAAGAATACAGATTGCATGGCTGCTGGTACTGGAATGGACTTGACGCCGCGACTCTGAACTAGGGTGCCGCGGCGCTGTAGACGAACTGCTGAGGAGCCGCGGCCTAGTTGTTCTGCGATCTCTGTTGCTGTTGCTGTTGTTGGTTCTGTTGACCGCGACCCTTGCCACGACCACGACCTCCTCTACCGCCACGACCTTTTCCACCCTTGCCGCCGCGGCCCTGCCGCTGTTGGGAGTTGTCTGGTGGCGTCTGATCTTGGGGTTGCGTGTCGACAGCTAACACCTGCTGGGCGTGCTCATCCTGCTTAGCAAGACGGGTTTCTTCGAGCAACAATTGTGAGCGAGCTTTGTTAAAACTCGGTAGCGGATCTGCCTGTTGAATAATGGTGGCCAAAGTATCATATTCGCCCTTAGTAAGGCCAGAAATCATTTGTAGCACCATTTTATCGCCGCGACAGCGCGTGCGATGTTGGAGAGTTGATCCGTTAGAAGTTTAAGCCGCTTGCGACTCGTGAGACATTGGAGAAGTTTTCAAGACGTGTTTTGTTGAACTGTTCTTCCAAATACACGCACGAGTGTGCTTGTTGTCCTGAAAAATTTCCTCCAAACGATTCCACAAGTCAAGGGCTGTGGAGTCAGATTTCATGATAGTAAGGAGCAAATCCTGAGAGATACTACCATATATCCATTGTTTGACGCCGGCGTCGAGACGATGCCAGATAGAATCATCAATCTCCGTAGGGCGCGGAATAGTGTCATCAATATGGTCAAGCACGTTATAGAGACATGCATGATTGCGAAAAAGTTCAACCCAGGGAGAATACTGGTTGTTTTCTTGATCAAGAATAATGGGAATATGGTTCTTGATGTTGGAAACAGTAAGGGCGAGATGAAACGGGGGTGATGACTTTGTGGTGGGATTTGTGGAGGTAGAGGCGTCATAAAGTGTGGAAGAATCAGGGATAGCCATTTAGAGAAGAGAAGAAAGGAAGAACAAAACCCAAAAAATAAGAAAAAAATCCAGGAGGGCCGCGGAGTAGGAAAGGCAGCCGACGGCTGTGGAAGAGAAATGTTTTTAGGGTTTTGTTTATTTGGCTCTTGATACCATGTGAGATGATATTAATCTCCCTTGGGGAGTCTTTCATTAATATCAATGTATATATATAGTACAATATTCATCCCTTATACAATAGAAATTCTAAGCCTATACAAAAGAGGAATCCTAGTCTTACCATAATTATATTTACACAATATATGAAAATATTTTAATTATGGATAGAAAATATATTGTTTCCTATATTTACACGTTTACAGTCCCAAAACAAAAAAAAAGAAAAAAGATAAAAAAGGAATACCAACCCACCCATTACTGCACGTTCCCCCCCCCCCTCTAAACCCTCTCATCTCCCTCAACCTCTTCTCCTTCCACCTCCCACAAATCACACACACAACTCACTATATATTCTGAATAGTACAAAAGAAAACACTTAGCACAAAGAATAGAAATTAAGAAAAAAAATACCAAGAGCAAAAATCAGAAAACTATAAGGGAGCAAGAAGGGAAAAGACTAGTTGGAGTTTGGAAGTTCGTTTGCAGTACGAAGTAATAAAGGTGAGTTCTCTCACTCATAACTCTTAGTATAATCCCTTATTTTTAATTTACACTACATATTAGAATATGATCCGGATGTTGAAAGAATGATCATGAAATTATTGTTAGTAGGTTGTTAAATAACTAGTTTGGTCATGAAATTTAGAATCTGTTTTGCTGAGTTATGCTTGTTAAAACTGGATGGAATTTTACAGGGTTGTACGTCTCTACTTCACGATCATATTGAGCCCAAGCGGGGATAAAACCGACATACGGTTTGAGAGTTATCACAGTTCAAAGTTTCTGCTTCGGATCGAATGAAATCCGGAAGGCAGAACGTATAACGGAAGAACTGTACATATCGGTGAGGAATCTGAAAAGTTGTGCTGAATAAGAGTTCTAGATTTCTCTGTTCTCGACAGTTTGAGACTTTACATAGATTAATCAGGCATACGGATAAAAAGTTATGACTGTTTTAAGATTGTGTTCTGTTTTATAAAAATCTGGCAAAATAGTTTTCTGAGAGTTGTTAAAATAAAAGAACTGTACATATCGGTGAGGAATCTGAAATGTTATTCTGAATAAGAGTTCTAGATTTCTCTGTTCTCGACAGTTTGAGACTTTACAGAGATTAATCTGACTTACGGATAAAAAGTTATGATTGTTTTAAGATTGTATTTTGTTTTACAAAAATCTGGAGAAATAGTTTTCTGAGTTGTTAAAATAAAATTACTGTACATATCGGTGAGGAATATGAAACGTTGTGTTGAATAAGAGTTCTAGATTTCTCCGTTCTCGACAGTTTGAGACTTTACAGAGATTAATCCGACTTGCGGATAAAAACTTATGACTGTTTTAAGATTGTGTTTTGTTTTTCAAAAATTCTGTCGAGACAGTTCTCATAGGGCTGTTTCTTGCGTGAATTGATACTAGTTTTACTAAGCATTTTCAGAGGAAATTTGGGATAGTGATAGATCCCCGTGTTACCTTCGACTCGGCGTAAGAAACACCTTATTTGAAGTCACAGTTAGAGAGTTATAACCCTTACAAGTGGGAAGGGAGAAAAGTTGAAAGAAGGAAATATTATTTGAATCTTCTGAAAATATATATATATATATATATATATATATATATATATGAGTGTGTGTATAAGTTTAGCCATACAGTCGAGATGATAGAAATCTTAGTAATGTAGTTTTGCTATCACCTACGGGTCTATAGCATTACACATTTCTTGCCTTCGGGGCTATTCAAATACACTTGCCTTCGGGGCTATTCAAATACTTGACTTCGGGGCTATTCAAATATACTTGCCTTCGGGGCTATTCAAATATACTTGCCTTCGGGGCTATTCAAATACATTTGCCTTCGGGGCTATTCAAACACACTTGCCTTCGGGGCTATTCAAACACACTTGCCTTCGGGGCTATAATTGAAATGCATTGGATCGGGTTGCACACACCGCAACAAATATTTATAATATGTGATATGAGATAAGGTAGGTGTACTGGTTAACTAAGTATTCCCTAGGACGAGTTGAGAGGAGATTTTGTGTGTGTGAATATGTATGGGCTTGTACATCGACAGTGTTGAAACATGTTTTCATGAAATGCTTATTATGTTCATAATATGAATGTACTTAAAATATTGTGAGGTTACTTTGAATTGTAGGGCGAGGTTCTCACTCAGCCCCGGATGGTAGGGCTGACTCTTTTATTTAACATGTTTCAGGAAAGCGCGATAGAGGAAAAGCTCCGCAACAGGGCTAGCGATCGTCCCGCAGCCTTATTATCCCACCAATCCATTACTTCGGATTTGGTGAAAGTTGTTCTAGATTAAGTTGGGTTGAAGAACCATGTTTTCGTTATCTCGGGGAATGCCCCACATGAGACTGTTTTCTTTTGAAATTCGGATGTTTTTATTTTGTATTTGAACTTCCATCGAGTCTAGCAAAAAATTGGGGATGCTTGAGTATGGACTCATGCTTTCATTAAAGAAGTACATGAATATATTATTTTCCGCATCTAGATATATGTATAATTTAGGACGAAAAGGTATTAAATGGTTCGCCTGGAAAAGAATAGTCGTCTAGGTGCCATCACGCCCTAAGAGAAGACTTGAGAAAAGTCGGGGCGTGACAACTTGAGATTTAGAAGGAACCTTCAAGACTGAGAGATGGAAGAGTTTCATAATTTGTTTGAGTTTTTGTATGGGTTAGTCGCAACAAACAATTTGCCGGATGTATGGAGATGGAAGGAAAGTGGAGATGTGATTGTCAGGGTTAGCTCTTTTTATAAGAAGCTACTTGTGAGAGTGGAATGTACTTCCCCAGGACACGCTATATGGATTTCTACAGCTCCAAGGAAGGCATGTTTCTTTGTATGTATGGTTGACGGCTAGGGGCGCAATCTTAACGACAGGGAATTTAAGAAAGAGGAGGTTCAACTATGTCAGTTGGGGCTTTATGTGTAAGAGTACAAATGAAAATGTTGATCATCTTCTTTTGCACTGTAAGGTGGCCAAACGGTTATGGAGTGTGGCCCTCAAGTTGTTTCACATGCAATGGCGATGCCGGGTAAGTGAAGAAGGCCTTTCAAAGTTGGACTCATAGGAAGGGAAAGAGAAGCCCAAGAGCATGGAGGGTTTCGCCCGTAGCAATCATGTGGGTTATTTGGAAAGGAAGAAATAGGAGGGGCATTTCATATGAGTGTTTTATCTCTAGTTACTTTTTGGTGTACTCACAAGCTCCCTAGTTGTATGGAGGATTGAATATCTTTTGTTTAGAACCATATTTTGATGTAGCTTTTCTTCTTTTGGTATATGGTTTGTGTACGGAGTTTTCCCAATTGTTAAATATAATTATTGTCCTTGTCAAAACAAATTGTGTTGTTGTCTTCATTTTTGATACTCCTCTCACATAATTATTGCCAAAAGTTGGTCAAGTGAGCTATTGACGAAGTCGTTTATTTGGATTAAATTACATAATTTAATGACGAGAAGGTAAAATGACAGGTTGATTAAATTGTATCTAAATGTGATTTGTTGCAATATCTGTGTGCATTTATGTACTCACATTCATCAAATGATGTGATAGGATGTTGACAATCTTCGAATCAGGCAGCATGTCAACCCTCTGCGACGTGCTCTCATGGTACACATTATGGCTCTTACCCCAGCTATAATTTGTGAAACTTTTCTTTAGAAAAAAATTTCAGGATGCAATAGAACATAAATTTTCAACTCAAATGATTTCTTTTTGTTTTGTTGTATAATTTATCATGAGAAGATTCCTGCAGAAGCACCAAACTGGAAGGAAGTGTTCGGGGATGCAACATTGCCTCTGATGGTGGATATTGGGAGTGGTAGGAACATGTTTGCCTTTTGATTTCTTTACCATTGTATTTTCACTTAAAGTTTATTTGTTTTAGTTTACATATTTTCCTATTAAGATCTAGTAGTTTATTATGGTCGAACAGTTATCTGTGACAAACTGGAGAGGGTGACTTTTGTAAATTGGGCCGTAGGTAAAAATGTCTTTATCCGATATGTAGTAATGAAGGGTGAAAGTAACACCAATATCCTTTGTAACAGCTAAATGTATTTACTTGTTAAACTTTTGGAATACAGTGACTTTTGTAAATGAACTTCTTAGAGTCTCCCTGCATAGGTAAAGGTCCAATGTTTCTTAGACAATTGTAGGACTTGCTTGGTTCCACATATCATTAAAGCTTTTGTTATCTTAAGGCAATTTACACTTATCACTACACAGACATACAAGTCTTTTACCAGAAAAAAAGAAGTCTTGACAAATACCAAACCTAATGTAGGTGTAACTACAACAATGAAGCATTAATTCCAGCTGGTTGGTATTGACTATATGGATCCTTTACTTCCATTTTATTATGTTCTTAGCCAAAATATACAATGACTCTATTTTAGGCGTTTTTAGACAAATTACACCCTTTTATTACCTTCAATCATGCTCCACCTACATATTAGTGTATCTCGAGGTCTATGTACCATCTGAAACTACCTTCATGTTATCCTCTGTGTGTTCTCTTTGCAGCCATCTGTCAGTTGTATCCATTTTTAATTTTGTCCAATCTCATATGGCCACACTTTTATGTAACATCTCTATTATATTCATCTTGTGGATATTAGAGATCCAACATTCATTCCCATAAGATGTTGTTTCTTAGTCTTTCAATTTATCTCACATATTTCTATTTTTTCTCTTCCCTTCATCCTTTAGATTCCATTGTCCTATGGTCTTGTAGTTTCTTATTTCTTAGAAAGGAGATTGCAGGTAGTGGGAGATTTCTTATGTGGCTTGCTAAGAGAAATTCTTCATCCATGAATTATCTGGGATTGGAAATTCGGCCTAAGGTATGTCGACAGTAATCTTGTCATGTAAAAATTACTTTCATTCTGTTTATATACTAGTATTTGTTCTCTCTTGGCTTGTGAAAATGCGGTACTGTGGTATTTATGGTTGAGACTATCTTTTCCTTCTGCAGTTGGTCACACGGGCCGAGTACTGGGTAAACGAGCTGGGTCTGAAAAATGTGTAAGGCTTGGAAAAGTCCTGATAGTCTACTTAAGAAATGTTTATGAACACCTGTTAATGTATATCCAAATGTAGACACTTCATCTCTACGAGTGCCATGGTTTCTTTCCAACAACTTGTATCTACATATCCTGGACCACTAATGCTAGTTTCAATCTTGGTGAGTTCCCTTTTATGCTGGAAGTATGCAGGAAGGTTTTCTTGTGCCAATGACCTTTTCTTGTATGCTTGAATTTTGGTTGACTTAAAGCTGAATAGTTAGTTGCCCATGTCTGCAGTGCCCAGATCCACACTTCAAGAAAAAACATCATAAAAGAAGAGTGGTGCAGAAGCCTTTGGTTGACTCCATAGTGAATAATTTAGCACATGGCGGACAGGTACCTGCTTGGAGCTTCTAGAGTATAGATTAGTTGACCATTCGTCTGTGTGCATAGATTACTTGCTATACTTGTTGATGGCTGTCTCTGTGCATTTTTCAGTTTGCCAACTTCTATTTTGGCTTTTTAGCGCCTGGTTTGGTCATTAGGTAGTGCCATAGTGTTTGAACTTTAAGTGATTCAAACCTAACTTGTACAGTATAACTGTTTAAACATAACACTATTTGATCTTCTTAGGGAAAAATAAGTATATGATCTGGGATATCTTAGAATGCACTAAGAACTATTTTTCATCTTTTACTGGGCATAGGTAACATATTATGACTCTGATTTCAATGCAGGATGCACCTTGTCTACGATCTCACTTCCGAATATTCGTAGTCTAACAACTCTATTGGCTGTTTGATCCTAGTATGATCCCCCCCGTCCCCCAACCATCACCAAAAAAAAACATATGAGCTTTCATGTGTGCAGCAGTTATGTGCTTACACATTTGTGGCTGCAGTGCTTCAATCATAAATTTCAGGAAAAAAAAGGTTTTAAGTAATTGTTAAAGGTGTAGAATTACCCAAAATCTCCTATTTAGAACTGACTGTATTTGCTTTAGCTGATGATTGTTTTATGTTAATACAGTCAAAAGAAGTTGTCGTATTAAAAAACAAAAATGACAATATAAGGATGAAGAGTTGCCAAGTTTTATCCTTTCCAGTTGTGAAGTAGGGGTCACCTTGCTCTATTAACAATAACTTGAAGCAAACTGCTACAGTACTTGAAGATGATATTGTTTATCTTGGCTTTAGTGGAAGAGAGATTTTGACAAAAACGAAAATATTGCTACTAATGGAATGGCTTACAAAGTCCATAATCTAAGGAGAGAGATATGATAGATGACACTGATCATATTAATTACCTTAAAACACGGAAATGAGTTTTAATAGCTGAAGAACAAAAAGCTAGTTCAATTAAGAAAGCTCTGTTCGTTGTTGGCTGTATGCACCTTTGACAGCAATGACATATATATCAATGTCCATTTTAAAAAAAAGATATATATATATATATATATATATATATATATCAATGTCAGTCCAGTTGAAGTTGAAGCATCATCAATTTCCCAACTACGCATACATTAGTTCTCATTGGTGTCAGGGACTGGACAAGGGAGAGTGAAGGGATATGCAGCATATGGACTTGGATCCAGGGTTGTGCAAAGTAGATGATCCAAAACTCGTAACCAAGGTGTTAGCTTCAACTGTCTCAGATCCTTTTAAACTTTGACCCCTTTCTCCAAACTTGTGATTTACTTTGCTTCAGGTTTGTTTCATAAACGTAGTGCACATCCTTTTCATCTTATTCTAAGTTTTTAAGAAAACAAAGCACAAAAATGAGCAAGTGCTTATTATTTCTGCCGAGCCTCACATGCATAATCCTTTTTGTTGCATTACACCCTGAGCTTCCGAATTGATGGCTGACAGGTCTTTATACAATCTGATGTGCTCGATGTGGCGCTTGACATGAGGAACTATTTGATGCTGTGCCTGATAAATTTGTACATATAGATAATGTTTATCCAAGGTTACCTTGTGATGGCGAAGGATGGGTCTTAAACAACCCAATGGGGATAAGAACTGAAAGGGAGATCCATGCAGAATTTGAAGGTTGCAAGATCTACAGAAGGGTATACAAAAAAGTTCAACATTAATTCTTCGGTTCATAACTTGCTGTTTGGGAGTATGGATCACACAATTTTGCTCTTAGTCTTCTCCGGGCATTAGAGTTTCTAGGATCTTTGAAAAAGTGCCCTTTTAATACATATATCTTTGTTCAACTCGAACTAAAAGCCTCGTGCAATGTGAGTTAAATTTATGGGGGATTGAAGTTAAAGGGAGTGGCTGTGGTTGCTTGATGACATAATGAGACTCCACCAAAAGGAGGTATGTAAGTTACACATCATATGAACAAAAAGATTCACAATATAACTAGGACGATGCTTTAAGTACACTTGCTCTCTTTTTTCTCTTCATTTTTTCTTCACTGTCTTTGTACCATGAAATGTGTTGTTTTTAGTTGGTATTTTAGAAGTTTCTTGGCTAACTATGCAAAGATACTGGTCAATCTGTAATAGTTCGTGTTGTTTTTGTTAGAATATTTGTTAGAATATTATGCAATCATATTATTATTATGTATTAATGTAGTATCACTTTATATATGGTAGGTAGTAATATGTTAATTAGGAAGATTATGTTAATTAGGTAGAGAATTATTAGGAATTGATTAGGAAGATTAGGCATGATTGACTCTTCCTAATTAATGTATATTGTGTATATATTGTACCCTTAAAGGATGAATACATTGAGAAAAATATTCTACTTACCCTAGAATTCTTACATGGTATCAAGAGCTTAAGGAAAGATCCAAAATTAGTTTAATTTCTTTCAAATTTTCGGTCATCTTCCTCCCTAGAAACCATAGTGGCCGAAAATTTCTTAATTTTTTTTTACTCCATTATTGATTATCCTTCATCACAACCAATTATGTCTGAAACCAAATCATCCTTTCACCCTACCCTTGCTGTCTCAAACATCAAAACCCATGTTTTCATTAAACTAGAAATGGAAACCGTTCATTATGCGACTTGGGCGGAATTATTCAAAATATGTTGTCGTGCACACAAAGTTCTTCATCATATAATTCCTGCAAAAAATGGTACAGGGAAAGACATAACAAACGATGCAGACAAAGAATTGTGGGATACACTTGATGCCACAGTCCTTGGTTTGATTTATGCAACAATCTCCATTGACTTGTTGCATACGATAATGGAACCGGATTCCACAGCCATGGCGGCGTGGGAACGTTTGCGAGATATTTTTCAAGATAACCAAAACTCTCGCGCTGTTTCATTGGAACAGGAGTTCTCAACCATTGACATGACGGATTTCCCTAATGTTTCTACATATTGTCAACGACTCAAAGTGTTGGCCGATCAATCAAGAAACGTCGGTTCACCGGTTACTAATAACCGGTTAGTCTTGCAATTGGTCGCCGGTCTCACTGACGCGTATAGCGGCGTGGGAACTCTAATCCGTCAAAGTAATCCTCAACCACAATTTTATCAAGCAAGGTCCATGTTTGTACTTCAAGAGTTTGGCTTGGTGAAAAATGCCTCAACTACTTCAAATTCCGCCATGCTTGCTGTTGACACCCAATTTTGTCCCGTCTTTTCCAATTTATTTACAATTTTAAATATTTTTAACACCTCAAACAATTTTAATCTATATACATACATGCGTATATATATATATATATATATATATATATATATTATTATTATTCTCTTAATATTATTATTATTCACATTTTTTACTATCATTTGCATTTTTATCATAATCAAAAGTTTTATCCGAAAATTCTATGTTATTTTATTCTCGCAAAATTGCATCGCATTTCCATTTTTATTAAGCATTAAACATTTCGCAAATATTATATTTTTATTATTATCACATCGTTACGTTATTTTAAATAATTCACATCTTTTACAAAAAATATATATATATATATATTTAATGTTAAACCCCTTTTATATTTTTAAATCCATAACCCATTTTTCATTTTTTCCAACCCAAAACAATTTCTACCCAAAACAATTTCTACCCAAAACATTCTATCAACCCCAAAGTCCATCTCCCCAAATTAACTCTTATTTTTGGCCCAAAAACCGAAGCCCAACAACCATTCTCCATCACCCAAAACAATATCAACCCTCCACAAAAATCCCAACCAAAACCTCTACCCAACATCGCACAACCCAATTGGCCCAACACCCCAAGCCCAAACTCCCCAATTAAATCCCCATTTCGTCGGCCCAATCCCAACCTACCTGACCCAACCTACCCGACCCACAAACCCATTCCCCTTTATCTTCCCCCTCTCCCCAAAAATCAAACAAACCCTAAAAATTAAAACAAAAAAAACCTCTCTCTCAACCCTCTCAATCGCCGCCACCCTACACCCCTACCCCTCCATCGCCAAGACACCCTACACCCCCGCCTCTACGTCGCCACCCTACCCTGACACCGCATCACCAACACACCCCCCAAAATCCGCAACACACGCCCCAAAAATCAGATTTTGTCCCCCCTTTATTTTGAAATTTGAATTCGTTTTTATAGGGGGTATGAGGGGGTTGAACGTTGAGTTTGAGACCTATAAACCCCCCCCCCCCCCCTTTTGCATCTGTTTTAGAGGGTTCGATTTTCAGATAAAATGGTTCTTTTTAGGAGTTTTCTAATTCGATTTTTCGGGTTGAAAATTAGATTCAAGTCTCTGTTTCCTTTCAATTTTGTTAGTATTGTTCTTCACTAAAAAGATCCGAAATTATAGGAACATTTCTTTGTTCTTGCATGTGTTCTTCAACTTAAAGATTCCGAAAAATAGGTCAAAATTTTTGTTTTTTTTTGTGTTGAAGAATCTGGATTTTAGCTATTTTTTCACTGTTTTTCGGTTCAATTCGGGTCGGGTCAAACATCCAAAAATCAGAAAACAGAGTCCTATTTCCAGAAAAAATCAGAATTCAAAATCTAAAATAAATCAGAATTCTAAACATTTCCAAGCAGATTCGACGATTCAAAACAACGCCTCGGTTCGCTACCCGGAAAAGGTTAGACTCATTCCAATTCTTCTATATTTCTTTAAGCTTATTTGATTGTGTGTTTATGCTTGATTTAGTATGATATTTTGCTAAGTAATGTAGTCTTGATTAATTAATATGATAATGAGATGTTTTGCTTACATAATCGTATATATGTCGTGGGATATTTCTGATTTGGAGCTGATATGTGATAGACGATATTGCCTCGATGTTTTGGTTAACTAATTATTGTCATTAGCTCTAGTAAGGTATCTTGGGTTCATTATTAAGTGCAATACGGATAATGTAAGATTAATGCGTGTTTGGAAGAAGCTATGGCTTGATTAAATACTCTTAGGACACTTAGCGGATTGTTGATATTCAAATTATTGTATGTTGTGTAGGTTGTTAGCTTGGTTGCTGCCTATTAAATCAAACAATGAGCATACTTTAATTGATTTAAATGACGATATTTACATGTTATATTCTAGATTAATATGTGCAATTTTAAAAGGAGTCCATTATCCATGTTTATATAATAGTATGTGCGTTTGGTTTAAGTTTATGAATGTCATGTTTCTTTAAGATTAAGATGAGTTCAACTGAATTTATCATGTATGTTTACATAATTTATACATTGGTCTTCTTGTCTATTTTATTCTTGTTTAAATTTAGAGCCGGTTGTGTTAGCATATGCTCTTTCTTCGGCTACTTTAATGTGCCAAATCTGAAAAAATGATGTCTTAAGGATATGTAAAATATACGGCCATGAGTATTCATTCCTATGTACATTTAATGTTGTATATTTCGTGTATATATATATTAGGAATATTCATGTGTTTATATTTTCGTTCCGTCTACTACTCTTTTTCTTTTCTTTATTTACATGAAATGCATCGGGAGCTACGAAGAGTTTCGTTATAAGACTCATCATGATTATTGTCAAATGAAGACCCGCATCCACATTCCTTGCATTCTTCAGCCTCGGGAGTTCCAAACAAATAGGGCGAGATGACATCGTCATCCACTTTAGTTCCCTTTCATTGTTATTCTTTAATTTCGTTATTTCTATTTGGGTCTGTAATAATTATTTAATGCTTGTGTGGTTGTTAGGATATTTAGAATAATTAGGCCGATGAAATTGAAATCGAGGCAACACTTTTCATTTTCTGTTTTAGCATTAATTCTCTGTTTCAGTTTGCCCTGTTTCATTTTGCTGTTTTGATAATTTACTGATTTCTGTCTCGGTATTATTTTACTGTTTCTAAATACCGCATTTAGGCCGATGAAATTGAATTCGAGGCCGCGCTTTTTCGTTTTCTCTGTTTTTTCAGTTTAACTGTTTTAATCATCCGTGCAACGGATATCTTACTGTTTTATTAGTTTACTGTTTTAAATATCCTTGCAACGGATATCATCGCTTTATCGCTTTTACCGCTTTGGAACAAATACCGCGTCTGTTCGCATCGCTTTTTCTGTTTTAGTTTGTCTTTGCTCGGCTTGATTTCTTGTTTCTTTGCTTTAAACTAAACACCGCCTTTTTCGTAAATCGTTTTTCGCTACGCCATCGCCCATCGCTGTTGTTTACTGTTCCGATTTCATTTTGCTGATTGGGACACGATACTACACTGGCCGATGAAAAATATCCGTCGATTTTGAGGCCTCCACAGTTGTAAAGACGGAAATATAACTTCTGGGCAAGGATGAGGCTTAAACCTTTTTATTTCATCCGAGGGATCAACATGTTTAGTAGGCGAGGCAACTAAAATAACCAACAAGTTATATGTTCGCAGCCATGACGTGATTATAATGATCTTTTCTTTTCATCCGAGAGACCAACATGTTTAGTAGGCGAGGCAATCAAAATAACTACCGAGTCATACGTTTGCAGCCACGACGTGATTGGAATGGTCTTTTCAAAATTTAAGTTTGCGCCCTCCGTGACCAAAACACTCATTGTTTTGGATGCGGATATGAAGTTATTTGTATTTAACTGCTTTTAACCGTTTGTTCTTGACAGCTTGCAGGGAATAAAGTAAATAAAGGCAGATGTTCCCTCGGAGTTTATTTATTTTATTTATTTTCTTTAATTCAACTTTTATCCCGCTCTGTATTGTAATATTATTTATCGCACTTATGTAACTATTGAAATGCTTAGAATAGGCAAACTTAGAATTAATTCGTAGGGTAGTTTAAAGCTTAGAAATCCCTTCGCTAGTATATTTACTTGTAGGTTCGGGTAATTCAAACTTATAAACCCTTCGCTAGTTTATTTATTTATAGGCTCGCCATGCATTTTTTATTTTTTTGCAAAACAAATTTTGATCATCTTCTGGTCACTTTATTAATTGTACAACTCAAAAATGATTTTCAAAATTTACTTCTTTGGCATTATAAATAATTCGCTTTTCCTCCTTACTGTAATTGTCACAAATGCATACTTTTCAAACTTTACATAACTTTTTCCTTAATATCATACAAATGCATACTTGTACAAAATGTATCCTTTTTGCTAAAATACTTGCAACATCATTTTAAATTTATATTTTAAAACTTGTATTTTTCTTAAATAATTAACCTGAGTTTGACCGGATAACCGCAAGTTAGCGGATCTTAAAGGATGTCTAACCCCTTCCCTTAAGGATAATAAAGAACCCTTACCTAGAATCTCATTAGTTTCGCAGACCTTAAAATTGGAGTTACATTACAGCATTTATTTAATATTCAGGTGTCCTAATTCACCGTAAAAATAATTAGGTGGCGACTCCTTAATCCATTTACCCAGGAATCACCGGATACGTTGTGCTCCACTTTTTGACCCGAGCAGGTCGAAAATTGGGCGCGACACTTGCCACTCCTTCACATGATGGTAATTTTTTTGACCCTTCTCAACAAAATAAAGGACAAAAATGACATCATAACAATAAAAATAAGGGTGGAAATCGCGGAAATAACAAAGGTGGAGGCCACCGAAATTCCGGTGGCGACGGTAATGGCGGTAACACCAACTCCGGTGGTGGACAGTGGCAGCAACATGGCGGCAGGGGCAGCGGTCAGTGGCAGCAGCCCGGCGGCAGACAATGGCAGCAACCCACCGGCTGGCAGTGGCCTTGGGCTATACCACCCAGCCCAGCCCCAACAGGCAATTGGGCCAGGTTGCCCCCAAGGTCCACTGGCCAGCCTCAGCAAAACAGTGGGCATTATCCACCCTTTTGGCAGCAGCAGCAACAGGCCCAACAAGCCCATTTCGCTGGCTTTCTGAACACATGCAGTGGGCCTCAGCCGACCCAGTGGCATGAGGCCCATTCAACAGGGTCCCACCCCACGAAAATTAAGTCCGCCATGCACACTCTTGGACTTATGCACACTCTTGGACTTAATCCACCGGATTCAAATTGGTATATGGACTCCGGAGCGACGTCACATATGACGTCCTCCCAAGGTAATCTCTCGTCCTATTTTAATTTGAGCAATGATAATGGAATAATTGTTGAAAATGGCCATTCAATTCCAATAAAAGGTTATGGTTCTAGCAAATTGTCACCACCAAACCCACCCCTAATTTTAATGAATGTCCTTCATGCTCCCAAATTAATCAAAAACTTAGTTTCTGTTAGAAAGTTTACAACTGATAATTGGGTATCTGTCCGGTTTGACCCCTTTGGCTTTTCTATGCATGATTTTCAGACGGAGAAGCTTCTCATGAGATGTGATAGCAAGGGGGAGCTCTATCCAATAAATCCGTCAACACAACAATCCAAGTTTCCTTATGTTTTTGCAGCTTTGGCACCATCTTTATGGCACCAACGTTTGGGACATCCGGGAGAGGCTATTTTGGCTTCTCTTAAACAAAATAATTTTATTTCTTGTACCCAAACACGGACTCTAAATAAGTGTCATTCTTGCACACTTGGTAAACATGTTAAGTTGTCATTTATTTCCTCTACTTCATGCACCCTTTTGCCATTTGATATTTTACATTGTGATATTTGGACATCACCTGTTTTGAGTTCTTCTGGTCATAGATATTATTTGCTTATACTTGATGACTACTCTAATTATTTGTGGACATTCCCTTTATCGAAAAAATCACAAGTGTTTTCCACTTTTCTCACTTTTAGAGCATTCATCCGAACTCAATTTGAACGTGATATCAAAAATATTCAATGTGACAATGGGGGGAGTTTGACAATAAACAGTTTTGGGATTTTTTCAAAACAAATGGTCTTCAGTTTCGTTTGTCTTGTCCTCATACTTCATCACAAAATGGGAAGGCAGAACGTAAAATTAGAACCATTAATAATATTGTTAGAACATCTCTTTCTCATGCTTCACTTCCCCCTGTATTTTGGCATCATGCACTCCAAATGGCCACTTATCTGTTGAATGTCCTTCCTCATAAAAATATATCATACCAAGCTCCACTAAAAATACTTTACTTACGAGAATCCACATATCATCACTTAAGAGTGTTTGGTTGTCTTTGCTACCCCCTCTTTCCATCCACCACAATCACAAAACTCCAAGCCCGGTCTACTCCATATGTGTTCTTGGGATATCCTACTCATCATCGCGGTTACCAATGTTACGACATTTCTTCCAAAAGAATCTTTATAAGTCGTCATGTAATCTTTGATGAAACAATTTTTCCATTTACTAAGTTACATACCACCAGGACTCCTAACTATGATTTTTTGGATAATGATAAGCTTTCGTATCTAACACATTTTTTTCACAGCTCGATACCTATTATTAGTGTTGAACACCGTAATTCAGGCCCATTGGGCTAGTACACCACTACGGGCCCAATTTCAGCTCCATCAATGCAGCCCACTGGACCCTCGGTTTCTCACTCCTCAGTCAGTGGCGTCCAGTCCACTGGCCCAACAAACCGTCCGGTCACCCGTAGTCAATATGAAATTGTCAAACCCAATGCCAAATATAACCTTCACACCCAGGTCTCGAAATCACCTTTGCCTCGTAATCCAATGTCTGCTCTAAAAGACCCGAATTGAAAAATGGCAATGGATGATGAATATCATGCTCTAATTACAAATAGGACATGGGATTTAGTACCTCGTCCATCTAATGCTAATATAATTCGATCTATGTGGATTTTCAGCCATAAAGAAAAATCTGATGGAACTTTTGAGCGGCATAAAACCCATCTTGTAGGTGATGGGAAGACACATTAGGTTGGTGTAGATTGCGGGGAAACATTCAGTCCAGTGGTCAAACCTGCAACTATCAGAATAGTTTTCAGCCTGTCTCTCTCAAAAGGATGGTCACTTCATCAATTGGATGTCAAAAATGCCTTCCTCCATGGACACCTTAATGAGACTATTTACATGCACCAACCGTTGGGATATAGGGATTCTAAATATCCCAACCATGTGTGTTTGCTCAATAAATCATTATATGGCCTCAAGCAGGCCCCCAGGGTTTGGTATAAGCGGTTTGCAGATTTTGTGTCACATGAGTTTCTCGCACAGCCGTTCAGATAATTCCCTGTTTATCTATCGTCAGGGTAATCATATTGCTTATCTTCTTCTATATGTGGATGATATTATTCTAACAACATTTTCAGACTCTCTTCGCAAGAATATCATGTCACCGTTTAGTTCTGAATTCGCTATGAAAGATCTTGGCCCACTCCACTACTTTCTAGGGATTAATGTGACCCGACATACATGTGAATTATTCCTCTCCTAGAAGAAGTATGCATCAGAAATCGTGGAATGAGCTGGGATGTCTTTCTGCAAACCTTCGGCAACTCCGGTCGACACAAAGTCAAAATTGAGTGTCATCTCTAGCAAACCTTTTGTTGATCCAATGTTATACCACAACCTAGCAGGAGGTTTACAGTATCTCACATTCACCAGGCCAGATATTACCTATGCAGTGCAACAAGTCTGTCTATTCATGCATAATCCAATGGAGGAACATATGCATGCTCTAAAACACATTGTACGATATATTCAGGGCACTCTAGAGTATGGATTACATCTATACCCGTCCTCTATTTCCAAACTTGTTACTTACATTGATGCAGATTGGGCAGGATGTCCGGATACAAGACGATCCACCTCCGGGTATTGCGTCTTCCGTGGTGACAATTTAATCTCATTGTCCTAAAAAAGACAGGCCACAGTATCACGCTCAAGTGCTAAAGCAGAATATCGTGTTGTGGCCAATGTTGTATCTGACTCATGTTGGATTCGGAACCTGTTACTTGAACTTCATTGCCCTATTCCGACTGCAACAATAGTATACTGTGATAATATTAGTGCAATATACCTCTCAGGAAATCCCATCCACCATCAACGCACTAAACATATTGAGTTAGATATTCATTTTGTACGCGAGAAGGTGGCTCGCGGACAAGTTCGGGTGCTACATGTTCCAACGCGACATCAAATCACAGATATCTTCACAAAAGGACTTCCGCTGATATTATTTGATGATTTTAGGGACAGTCTCAGCATTCACCGCCCTCCAGCTTCGACTGCGGGGGAGTGTTAGAATATTTGTTAGAATATTATGCAATCATATTATTAGTATGTATTAATGTAGTATCACTTTATATATGGTAGGTAGTAATATGTTAATTAGGAAGATTATGTTAATTAGGTAGAGAATTATTAGGAATTGATTAGGAAGATTAGACATGATTGACTCTTCCTAATTAATGTATATGATGTATATATTGTACCTTTGAAGGATGAATACATTGAGGAAAATATTCTACTTACCCTAGAATTCTTACCGTTTTCACCAACAAGAGGAACTATGGGGGCAGACAGGTTCAATTCTCTGATTTCTTGAAAGGAAAGAATATAAAGCTTTCGAGGAGATTCCAAGACATGACATTTTTGTGGCAACGAGCCCATTTGATGGCATCTGCGCCCGAAGCCAAAATGCTTTCAATTAAAAACTATCTACATGTTAAGATTTATATTCGAATTGATCTTGATTTTGGGTAGAGAATATTGTATTCGTGCTGACTATTCGAAAAAGAGGTGGGAAAGTAGCATCTTTCTTTCCATGACGAATCACATACTTTGCATGTTTTGTAGTAAAAGGCAAGGCCAGAATTGAAAGTTTATGAGTTATGAACTTGCAACTGAATTCTTAGCTCGTTTTAGTACTCGGTTCACACATTTAATTCATTTCCTAATACAAATGCAGGTTTAAGCAAGAACTATTTGAGTTCGTCCGATTTCTGAACTGGTATCGAATATTGTTAAACTGCCCCTAGTTTTGCTTGTCAACTATGTGCCTTTATGACCAAAAAGCTTAAAGGGCTTCTAAACAGAACCCATTGCGCATCACATTGTCTGATATGGGTCTGCAAAGCCAAAATTGCTATATTTGGCATCAGATTCTGTAATTGAAGAGAGGAGAATTGGAATTTATCCTTCCTTTCAATTAATCTTTCACCCTTTGCTTTTTTCCCTCTTTAGAATATGCCACAAACCCAATAATCACCCTTTTGTTTATGTAGCATTCTTTTAAAGTTGTACAAGTTTCTAATGAAAATGTGCCACTTTAATTTATTCTCAACTTTTCTATTTTTCTCAAAAAGTGATCACTTGCTCAGTTTCACCGTTCAGGAGGGTAAAGAACTTCCCCATTCGGTCAATTTTTTTTAAGCAATGTTGGTTTACACTTTTTGATCGTTGATTTGTTAATGTACTTGTAGATGATTTGTGCTCATTATTTTACACTTTTTGCATAATATTACTGTCTTATTATAGTTGCCTTTGATCGTTGAAAGTTAAGTCTCGACCAAAGTTTTGGGACAAATAATTATACAAATACATATACATCTGCATAATTTATTCCTTGATCTTTTGCCTCATTGAAAACGTCATGCACATATACATTTGTTCCACAACATGCTACTTTTTGCATAATCATCGTTAGAGGGCGGAGATTTGGTGAACTACCCGTTTGTTCAGTAGTACTATAAGTTTGAACGTTAAATCGATTGCCTAATTAAATACTCATGCATGTTAAACAGTTTAATAAGTAACTTATTTCAATAGTAAGATATGCATAACGCTTAAATTAATAGTCATTATTTCTTTAGTATACCCTTTTTGTTTTTTTAATGTACGTAGTCCATTATTTTAAAGATGGTCATTTTAGTACATATTTTTCTTCTCTGTGTTATAAAGATTTATGTATATACATTAATTGGATAATGTCTTGGCTACCAAGTTGGCTAACTTGGTCAAGGCCCTCAATCCATCTCCTCCTATAAATAGGAGATTCATTTATACATTTGTACATCAGTTTGAAGTTGAATAATATATCAGTTTCTCTATATACTTGTCTCTAATATATTTATTTCATAGTCTTTATTTTATAATACGTTATCAGCACAAAGTTCTAGCCAACTGAATTGTTATGATGCTACCGGTCATTAAGTGTTGATAGTATGATAAGAACGATGACCCCATAAAGGTGTATGCGTCCATGACGGTTAGCTTTTCAATTTCCTGTAATAGTTTGCTATTTGTTTCGTCATGCATAAGCAAAATTGCTTTACAGAAAATGATTCTTTCTTGAAACTTCACCAAGTCATTTAAGGACTTTCGGTGTGAAGAACAGAACTCCCTCTCTATAATAATGATTATATTTCTATGTGTTACTATTATGAAACACGAAAGAAAATATTTACTTATTACATATGTATTCAAACTTCTTAATCATGAACATATATTACTGGACATCATGATAAGGATAGCCCACAATGAGTATATATGTCTATCAAGAGTTTGCTATTAATAGTACAACTCGTTGGGTTTGTTTGATCCATGGGAACCTAATTGGTTCTGGATCATGTATGTCTCAAAATTTGTTCCTGAAGGACAACATTGTTAACATGAATTATGAAGTTAATTCATATCCGTTAAGGGCTAAAAATGAGAGTTCGTTTGCAGGAAATATATGATCACCGGAAGTGATAATATTTCTTAAATCTCGTTATGATTAAATTTATTTATGTCTATGACCTCCAGAATTGGCGATATTTTCATAGACTTGTCGTGGCTACAACTGAAGTTGTGTTAGAGAAAAATTCTCTATATTATAGGTATGCCTCGATTTTTCTCCTGAAGCAGCAATATCTTAAAAGAGGTTCTAAGCTATCATAATTTGATATGCTTAAAGACACGTTCAGATAATTATGTTTCATATTCCTGAAGAATAATTTATTTTTATAAATGTTACAAATAAAGATCCATTCCCTGAAGTGAATGTGACAGTATGTAATAAATCCTATAAATATGAACGTGCATTTGATTGTGAAAATATCATGACTTATCTCCAGAAGAGGTAGAATAATTGAGAAGAAATATTCTGAATATTCTATGTTTTACTTTCGAAGTAGTAAACTCAGAAATTTGCTCCCGAAGTAGCAAACATTACACTCTATTCTCGAAGTAGTAGATCTTTTAACTCTACTCCCGAAGTAGAGAACTATACTCCCGAAGTAGTAGAACTTTGTAATCTACTCCCGAAGTAGTAGAACTCTGGAATTTGCTCTTGAAGTAATAAATATTGTGAAATCTACTCCTGAAGTAGTAGGACTCTAAATTTACTCCTGAAGTAGTAAATATTATCTGAAATCTATTCCCGAAGTGGTAGAACTTTAAAATTTACTCCTTAAGTAGTAAGATTTTGAAATTTACTCCTGAAGTAGTAAGACTTTGAAATTTACTCCTGAAGTAGTAAGACTTTGAAATTTACTCCTGAAGTAGTAAATCTGAAATTTACTCCTGAAGTAGTAAGACATTATTCTGAAGTAATGTCTTTTTGTGCTTGAGAAAAATAATGAGCTATAGATGAACGTTGTATATCAAGGACATTTAAATAATCAGATTTCATTCCTCGAAGCGAATGAAGATATACCACGACCTACCTCCTGGAGAGATAAAATAAGAAAGAAAATACATATGTTATAAAAGTATTGCAACACGTACCCGTCGTACGTAGAAACATCGTGAATAAGTTTATTAAATATCTAAAAAGAAAGTAGAGTAGAATGTTTTCAACCATAACCACCTTGATACATTATGATTAGTTGTTATGATTTTTCCGAAGGAAATAAACATTAATGTATCTCTTTCTAAAGTATGTGATTACTGTGTGGTTACTGCTTTGATACAAAATATTCAGATGTTAAAAGTTAATCCCACTGAAGGAGACATTGAAACACTGAAGTTTAGAAGTTAGTGTTTACTTTTCGTTGTTTATGAATTTACAATTATCTTTAAAATATCCATTTGATTTTCATTTTCTTTAATGACATCAGTAGTGTCTAACCAGAATGTTCTTTCATGATACCAACAGTATCTAAGCAATATTTATTAGTGCAAAATTAATGATCAAGAGCTCCAACAAAGCTAGTTATTTGTTTACAAGAATTATGACACTAGCAGTGCTCAGAGAATATCTCGTATAATAAATAAATTGAAATCTCTCGAATAGGTTATATATGATAGTACCATTCGTCCTAGATCGTAATTGTTACGATCGGAACACAAATTACAGTAAATCTAAAGTTTACTAGAAATAAAAATGGTTATCATATTAAGACTACAAATGATTAGAAGATTGAATATCTTCAAGTACTACGGGTAAGAAATACTTAAGAATCAACCTCTTTCCGGTGAGGTTTTGATGTATCCCAGAATTCAAAAAGTAACTTCTAAGTGAGATGATATCGACTTGTCCATATATAAATCTCTACTAACGAAGGATAAGAGTGCGCCCCTGTCGATACACTTCCATACCAAAAAAGTCGTGGAGAAGGCCCAAATCTTTCATATGTAAAACGTTATTCGAGCATGATGAGATCACATGCCACAATAAACCAGAAGTTTATTGATATAAAAACTCATGCAATAGTAAACCAGACGTTTATTGAAAAAAATAGCACTCGTCGGGGTAAACTTGAAGTTTATTAGTACAGATAATTTTATCAGTTGACGTGATAATTTTGGTCATCCTGATTTAAATCTGATGTGCTAAGTTTGTATTCGAAATATATTGAAGAACTAGAAGATTCTTCAAGAATTATTTGCTTGTTCTCATGATAAGTTGATTACACCAGCTAATGCTGGAATTGAATTTCCTAAATTCTGAAAAATATAAAAGGTGAATAAGGGCCTGTTCACCAGCAATGTGATGTCTTAAATAGATGCATCTATGAGAGGTCACATGTGCGTTTATTGTCGACCTGCAGTTTGACATTTACGAATTTGCTTGCTCAAAATAATTGAGTTGAAAGCACGATTTTCAGATTATGTAATCAAGACAATTTATCTTGATAATGTTGGTTGATATTCAAACTGATTTGGCATTGGATGCCCTCCAGTAGATAGCTAAACCACTGCTTATGAGAATAAAATTTCATGTGTTGGTCTGAGATATGATATATTGCATACAACGGCGTTTATATACTTCAGACCAATAAATTATGATAAATCTCCCCTCATAATTGGTTCAAGGTCAAAAACCAAATGTTTTCATCTAATAGTTTTTGTTGTGCGGCATATGATTAATGAATCTACCACGATGCAAACAAATGGATTCCCCAAAGAAGGTGGAAATGTATGTTAGTTTTTCTAACAAAAAGGGGAGATAATAAGCAATAAGAAATATGTTGTGAATTATAATTATTATGATCCTCGTTCAAAAGATAATTCAAGTCAAATGCTAGAAGCATTTGCTGACTCAACTATTTCATATCTCACCTGCAAGATGCTCCTAAATGTCCATAAATGATAGAGTCTACAACATGCATGAAGCATGATAGACATTCGGTCTCAAATACAATACTCCATAAAAAAAGGCGAGGAGCAAATGATCAAAATAATAAACTCCTGCAAATTCTCATTAAAGTATTAACAATTTAAAACGTGGACTAGACTCCTGCATTATTAAGATTTAAGGCAAAGACATTTTTTTCTTCTATTTGGCTATCATTTCTTTTCTCTTTCTAAACCTGATTAAATTATATTTGGCGTTGAGTAATTTATGTGGGTTGAAACGCTTCCTATCAAAAGAATTATTTATTTATTAGGATTTATGCTCAAATTTTTTGTTAAGAGTATAGGGATTTAAATTATTGTCTGTCGTTGAAAATATTTCACTAGATGATAAGGAGATTAATATAAGTGACACAATTCTTTTAAGCAATTGCCACAAGCCGGTCCTTGTCCAACATAATTAGTCGATCCTAATTCCTAAGTCAATTTTGATGTTTTAGAGAATTTTGTTAATTAATTAAAAATCAACTGCGTATATAGTTGTCCTAATATTCTATCCATTTTACCAAAACTTTAAAAAATTTAAATTTTAACCAGTAAGATTCGCGCACTTTATTCTTGGGACACTCCATGCATACGTGTGCGATCTCAATTCTCTAATCAATTACCATTACATAAATCTATTATAAAAATTCGACAAAATAAATACGAAACAATAAATGAAAGAAGAAATGGAGGCTCTCATTTGGTGGAACCTTTTTATCGCACAAAACTCCAGATGCGAGCCTCCATTTCATCGTATTGGGGCAGGTTGGATGAAATTGAGGCTCGCATCTGGAGTCTTGTGCGATAAAAAGGTGCTACCAAAACTTAAAGGCAAGTTCTATAGGATGGTGGTTAGACCGACTATGTTGTATGAGGCAAAGTATCGGCCAGTTAAGACGTCGCACATCCAAAAGATGAGAGTAGCGGAGATGAGGATGTTGAGATGGATGTGTGGATATACAAGGAGGAATAGGATTAGAAATTATGAACGTACATTAACCAAATATACTCCCATATATTTTGTAATATTTAGTGTTGTATAATTATGGTAGATATAAGATCCTTATTGTATTGGGGTTCCATTGTACATACTATATATATTTGTATTAATAAGAAAGATTCCACAAAGGAGATTAATACAATCTTATTCTTACATGGTATTAGAAGCCTAAACCCTCTTCTATTTTCCTCTACGGATGATAGCCGCCCCCCTCTTTTTCTTTTCTTTCTGTGCCGACCAGTGGCGGCTAATTACCTGCTTTTTCTCTTCTTTCTAGAAGACAACCTGCCAATTTTTTTTCTTTCTTTCTAGACAATCTTGTCTGCTTTGTTTCTTCCTCTGTCCGAGAACAAAGAACAAATTTCTTGTCTATTTTGCTTCTCCTTCCTTTTCCCGAAAACATATATTAGATTATCGTCTTCTTTTTCTTTAACAGGTCGTATACCCCTCCCTCGTATACAATCTATAAAAGCCATTATACACCTCTTATACGGCCTCACTCTCCGAAAATCTTCATGGCAGCAATGTATATTCATGTCAGTGGCTGGCTGGACAAAAACTGGGCCTCCAGCAAGAGCCCAGCATCACGGGCCACGTTTCCAACAGCCTCGGCCCATCAGCAGTTGGGGCTACAGCGACCCAACTTCGAGCAACCAAACAGCCATCCGACCCAATTTACTGGAGCCCAGCAGTCCGCACCAGGCCTTCCCCAATCCAATTTGGGCCAGTTTTTCATCACATTGACTCCTCGGCAGCCCGATAATGCGTGGTATATGGATACGGGCGTCACTTCTCACCTCACCAACAACTCTGTTAATCTTTCTCAACTACGAAATTTAGATACTCCACAATCTATTATGGTTAGAAGTGGTCATCGCATTCCAATTCATGGGTTTGGCCACACACTAACCCCATCACCGCATCCCCACTTCTCCCTAATAACGTCCTCTATGCCCTCCATCTTAATTAATTGTAACCCGTTTGGGTTTTCTGTAACGGACACCTACGTACCGATAAACTCCTTACGAGATGTAATAGTGAGGGGGACCTCTATCATTTTCTATCCACGCCCACTACTAGTGTCGCCCCTCCCACATCTCTAACTGCCCATGTCCTCCCACCGCTTTAGCAACAATCTCTCCGTCAACCTGTCACAATAGACTTGGACATCCATGAGCTCCTGTGTTTAATTTTCTTCGAAGAAATAATTTAATTCGTTACAATAATGGGAAACTTGTCCAACAGTGCTTTTCTTGTCCTTTAGGCAAATATATTCGCCTTCCGTTTCAGTCTTCTTTAAGTGTTACATTTTCTCCATTTGACGTTAGTCATGCCGATTTATGGACATCTCACATTACTAGCTCATTGAGTCATAAGTTTTATCTAGTTTTATTAGATGATTTTTTTCACTTTATTTGGGTTTACCCACTTAAATTTAAGTTTGAGGTTTTTGCCAAGTTTCTTGAATTTAGTGTCTATATCAAAACACAATTTGAAAAAGCCATAAAATCGTTTCAATGTGATAATGGACGAGAATTTAATAATTCCGCCTTTCAAAAAATTTGCACTGATAATGGCATGGTTTTTCATTTTTCTTGTCCCCACACCTCCCCCAAAATGGCAAAGCCGAATGATCATTCACACAATAAATAACATGGTTCATACTATTCTCTTTCATGCATCTCTCCCACCATCTTTTTGGGTTTATGCTGTCAAAATGGCAGAATATATTATTAATATTTTTCCTATCCACACCCTACAAAATTGGACACCCACCGAAATACTATTTCATCGAATCCCCTCATATGATCATCTACGGATTTTCAGCTGCCTCTGTTATCCGAATCTAGCCTCCACAATCCCTCATAAACTGGCACCCCGCACCACCCCATGTGTCTTCTTAGGTTTCCCGTCCAATCATATGGATATCTGTGCTATGACTTGTCTTCCCATAAAATCATCGTGTCTCGTCATGTCACATTTAATGAAGCAATCTTTCCGTTTGAAAACATCCAAAAATTTCGAAACACAGATTACAATTTTCTAGAGGAATCCAAAATGTCCCCCATTGTTAGCAACTTACTCCGCCGTGACATTACAGTTCCGTCACGGCCTAATGCCAACTGTTGTGTCACCATGACTGCCACTAGTAACAGTCACCACTGACAGCCTGTCGACCTTGTCTTCGTCACTGCCGACTGCCCCTGCCATCTCCGGCAGTCGGTCATCCCCCTCTCAAACTCATCCCACTGTCACATCCTCCACTCACTGGCGAATTCAACCATCGTCCTCTATGTTACCATTAACCACCGCTGCAGATCCGGTGCACCAATCCATCCCAGAAACACCACCATCCTACAGGTACCGTCATATACCCGAAAACCCAATCTCGACTTCACCACCGACAACCCAACACCACTACCACTTCCGATAGGCTACCCTACCCCACCAAACTCCTTGTCGTCACGCGACATCACCTGTCAAAACCCACACCCCGTCGACTTAGCCCCGATTCTGACACCAAACCAAACCCTGAACCCGATCCCACAACGTGACCCAGACCCAACACCCACCAGAAACACCCAAAATGCCCTTGCCCCCTCACACCATATGGAAACCAGTGCCCAATACGGGATTTTCAAACCCAAAGTCTAATTTAACCCATCCGCACAAACCATATCCCCAATTCCCAAAAATCCAAAATTAGCCAAACTAGACCCAAATTGGAAAGCAACCATGTGTGAGAAATTTAATGCTTTAACGAAACAACACACTTGAGATTTGGTTCATATACCGGAGGGGGTGAATGTGATCCAATGCATATAGCTTTTTCATCACAAATACAGAGACATTGGTGATCTAGAGAGATATAAGGCGAGACTTGTGGCTAATGACACTAATCAGCAGGAGGATATTGATTGTGGTAAGACGTTCAGCCTGATTGTTAAACTGGCTACCATTCACACATTTCTGAGTATTGCTATGGGTAAGCATTGGCCGATTCATCAGCTTGACGTGAAAAATGCATTTCTACATAGGGATTTGAAAGAAACTGTGTACATGCAGCCGCCTAGTTTTGTCTATCCAGCAACCCCTCAGTATGTATGTTGTCTCCGTAAGTCACTTTATGGTTTGAAATAGGCCCCTAGAGTGTGGTATGATCGCTTCGCACAATACATTTTGCGGATTGGGTTTGTATGCAGCAAATGTGATAATTCTCTATTTATTTTTCATATAGGTAGTAGCACTGCTTATTTGTTGTTATATGTGGATGCCATTGTGCTTACTGCCTCATCTGATTTGTTGAAAAATGAGATCATTGCATTGCTTAAAACCAAATTCGCTATGACTGACTTGGGGAAGTTGAGTTACTTTTTAGGGATATCAATGACTAGATCCGCAGATACTATGTTTTTGTGTCAGCGCAAGTATGCAGAGGAGATACATGGCTAAAATGGCGAACTGCAAGATAATGTCCACTTCAATTGACTCAAAATCAAAGCTTAGTGTTGTTGATAGTGATCCAGTGTCTGATCCTACCCTTTACAAGAGTCTTGCAAGGGCACTACATTATCTTATTTTCACCAGGCATGATATTGCTTTTGCTGTTCAGCAGGTTTGCTTATTCATGCATGCCCCAGAGAGCCTCATTTTACTGCCCTTAAGCATATCATTCGATATGTTAAGGGCACACTTGATTATGGATTGCATCTATACCCCTCAGCACCGACTAGGTTGTTATCATATACGGATGCTTATTGGGCAGGTTGTCCGGACTCACGACGCTCTACCTCCGACTACTGTGTATTCTTAGGGGATAATCTCATTTCTTGGTCTGCCAAGATACAAGCCACAGTATCCCGTTCGAGTGCAGAAGCAGAATATAGAGGCGTTGCAAATAATGTTGTTGATATCTGCTGACTCCGAAACCTTATTTTGGAGCTTCAATGTCCCTTGCGTAAGGCGTCTTTGGTTTACTGTGATAACATATCCGCCATATATTTATCTCATAATCCGGTTCAGCATCAACAAACCAAGCACATTGAGATGAATATACACTTTGTTCATGAGAAGATTGCTATCGGCCATGTTAAGGTGTTGCATGTGCCTTCTTCGTCTCAGTATGCGGATATCTTCACGAAATGTATTTCTAGACAACTATTCCTTGACTTTAGATCAAGTCTTAGCGTCTGGCCTCCTCCCGCTCTGACTGAGGGGTGTATTAACGTATATTGACCAAATATACTCCCATATATTTTGTAATATTTAGTGTTGTATAATTATGGTAGATATAATATTCTTATTGTATTGGGGTTCTACATTGTACACACTATATATATTTGTATTAATGAGAAAGACTCCTCAATGGAGATTAATACAACTTATTTTTACAGAAATGATGTTATCCGGAACAGAGTGGGAGTGGCTTCGATGGAGGATAAGATGCGGGAAGCGAGGTTGAGATGGTTTGGGCATGTGTAGAGGAGAAACACAAATGTCTCAGTGCGAAGGTGTGAGAGGTTGGCTATGGACGGGTTCAAGAGGGGTAGAGGTAGGCCGAAGAAATATTGGTCAGAGGTGATTAGACGGGATATGACGTAGGCGCAACTTACTGATGACATGACCTTAGATAGGAGGTTGTGGAGGGCACAGATTATGGTAGAAGGGTAGTAGGTAGTCCTACTTACGTTTACAAACTGGTTGTTGTAGTGGTATTACTGTAGGCCTGATTAGCATATCATACGAATAGGCGTAGTAGTGTTTTATAGTCCCCTGTAGTTTGACTTCTGCTGCTATGTGTTTTTTAGTGTACTTTGTTTATCTTATTTACATGCGTTAGTTACTGCTTCCTTTTTAGGATGCGCTATCATCGTGTATTCGCTTTTGATACCAGCATTTTCATACTGCTTTAAATTTCTAGACCGAATCTGATTGCTTCTCCTGCTTTGTTTGTGCTTATGCCTTGTCATGTCATGAACTGAGGGTCTCAGAAATAGTCGCTCTACCTACCAATGTAGAGTTAAGGACCCTCCCAGACCTCACGTTGTGGGATTTCAATAAGTTGTCGTTGTGGTAAATGAAAGAAGAAACAGAAATACTCCATAAAAGGTGACGCTGAAGTAACGCGTAAAAGGAAATTGTGAGGATAAGATTCCTATATATATTTTTAGGAAAACGTGTAATTTAAAATTTTGGTTTTTACTATAAATTTACAAATTTTGTGAAATCAATCGATATACACAAGTTTCAAACTTCAGGTGCTCTCTGTGTTGATCAAAATTAAACCACAGACCTATCAAACAAATTTCAAAACCAGTCTCTCTGGTACTTTCTTTAATGTATTTTTTTTGGTATTTGTGTTTTTCATAGAATCTCTTTGCCAAAATTTTCAGCTTTATTTTTGTGATACTTTCAAGATTTTATTTGTTGGTGGAGTTTAGGTGATAGAACTTGTTTCAGTTTGATTTGGTAATTCTTTGTTTTCTTACTTCTTTTTTGTCTTAATATGCAGTACTAATTTCTTATATAGTCATGTTTGTTTCTGCGTTACAGTTGATTAGATTGTGTTTTTGGCATGTGATGATGTATCTATTTTGCTGCATTGATCCTTAGTCACAGACGGATTTAGAATTTAAACTCTATTGGTTCAACCTTTAAGATTTTTAGTATTGAACCTATGAAAATTTTAAAATCTTAAAATTGTGGGTTCATACCTACTATTTATTATAATCTTAATAAATTTATACTCTAATTCGAAAGTACTAGGTTCAGGTGAACCCGATGCTATAAGGTTGCATCCGCCCCTATCCTTAGTTATGCTTATCCTTGATTTTGCAGCGTGAAATAGGCCTAATTCTGGTGGTTTTAGATCTTTTATCTTTTTATGTTCTGTATCCCCCGCACTCCCTTTACCTCCCAGTAGAAAGAGGGGCGGGGGAGGGAAGGGAAGAGACTAACCAGATTGTGGATTATGGTAGTGTTTTAGTAGTACTAACTTGATGATTGATCCACTTTCTTAGGGTGGAAGAGATGATGCTAAATCCTCCCAATACTGGACAAACAATTTGTATTGGTATAGAAAAAGTTTATCTTGTCCAAGGATGTAGTTTTGTGCAGCTTCTTCTTTGTGTTAGTGTAATTATTCTCCCTTAAGAAGATTGAACTAGATAATCAGCTTATCAAGTTGTGACATCCTGAGTTGTTGTATATTCATCAGGTTAGTTGTTCATTCCTTTAAAAAGTCATGATGCAGCAATGAGTAGATGATAGGACATCGACTTCAAGAATAGTACAAAATTTGTTTGTCATTCACCAAAGATTAGTTCTTTTTGGTTGAAATAAGATTGATTGACTATAAGGATCATGCTCTACTTGTATTATATGTTCTCGTTGATGTCAAGTGACTATGTAAATTCATAGAGCATAGATCCGCTTGTGAAACAAGGTTATCGTCATTGCTAATCGATGGAGGTTGGGTGGTACTCAATTTATGGAAACTAATATTTTCCTTTTTTACCTAGCCGAATTATCTATTAGTGAATACTTACATCCTTATTGTTCTTGTTACGGTCCAGGCTCTAATAATTGAACTTGAAAAGAAAAATGGGGGACAAGCATGGAAGTGATGACAAAGGACTGTTTTCTCATCTTGCTGGATATGCTATGGGCGGCCACCACGGAGGCTATGGGGGATATCCACCTCAAGTATATGGATATCCACCACAAGGGTACCCGCCTTCTGGGTATCCTCCTCACGGTGGATACACACCAGCAGGATATCCTCCTCCTCATGGTGGATACCTGCCACCTGCATATCCTCCACATGGTGGATATGCGCCTTCTGGTTATCCTCCTGCCTACCATCCTGGTCCATCAGCTTCACATCATGGTAATTCATTGGTTCTCTGCCTTTAAATCTGTTTCAATATATAATTTCCTTTGCACATCCATGTTCTCTTTTTTTGCACATTTCTGATTAACTGCATCTTTCTTTGTGATACCATGACTGAATTAGTGAATTATATGTAAGGAGTACAACAAGATGATCTGAAATCTCAAGGGTGACAGTCCATAGGATTGAGAGTGGAGCATTAGACCCCCTACTTTTAGATCTTTTTTTTATAACCGTGGTATCCGGGCCAGCTTGTACGCATCTCGAGCCTAACTTTTAGATCCTTAACTTGCATATCTGCAAGGGGAAAACGTTGATCACCCATGTCGTCCATTCGTATGTGTGACCACCTTAACAAACAGACTAACTATAGACCTTGCAGCTTTGTGGAGAAGCACTATGCCTCTGTTTTTGGGCTTTGGTGTTGTGGGGAGGGGGAGGGTATCCGTGTTCTTAAAAAAGTTAATGATGATACATACTAGGCTGGTTTGGTTATCTGAGAATGTTTGCTACCTGCTGCTTGCTCTGGTTGTCAACGTATACCCTAGAGGCAATGTCCCGGGCTTGTAGCTTACGTGTGGTTGCTGTAGAATGGCTTTTCACATGAACTCAAATGCATGATCTGATAATCAGATATTCATTTTGGTTTGAACGGGCTTTTATATATACTTTCTTGTTTGGTTTTCACATGGATGTGCTACTTCACCATGTTGATATTAATTTTACTAGTAACCAAAACTAAGATTTGATCATCAAACAGTAAGGAGGCATATCCATATGATTAGATAGACTACCATGAAAGATACCCCAAGGAGAGTGATGGCATCTTGTTTAATCTGTTTTTCTCCTTCTATCTGCATACGTCTTTGCATTGTCCATTTAAATCCATCATTTGACAAGTGAATCCTTGCTTCTTTTGAGCAACCAAATGAGTACATGAACTTGTAGTAGTGTGAAAACAGATTTTATTAATAACTTTTACGTTACAGTTGGTTGACCATTCAGAACTTTTACAGGGCATAGACCTCATATGAGAGGAATGCTAGCTGGTGGTGCAGCTGCTGCATATGGGGCTCACCATCTCATGCATGGTCATCACGGTGGTCCTTACGGCCATTTCGGCCATCATGGCAAGTTTAAGCATGGAAAATTCAAGCACGGAAAGTTTGGCAAGCGTTGGAAACACCATGGCATGTTTGGCAGACACAAGTTTGGCAAGAGATGGAAGTGATTCATTGCCAAATTACAGGATTGCTGCTATTTGTTCTTGCTTGTTACTTTTCTGTTGATGATGAATTTCTGGTGCATTTTCGGTGTCTATTCACTGATAGTGTATTATCAACACTCTCGATATGGTTTCGTGCATTAATAGTTTTCAATTAAAGTTGATGACTTTCTGCGAGTTGCCATTCATATTATTACATCTTTAAATTAGTCTTGATATAGTGATGAAGGGAGATGATTTTAGCTTATAAGCTGGTTGTTGCAGCTTATATACATGGGGCAAATCTGAGCATTTGTCATGCATTTTGATTGGAGGATATATTAGAAGAATTGTCTGTTACATCTCAAACCGAAGAAGATATCAATGGAACAAAAATGACTTAGTTTTATTAGGGATCTTGCATGGACCGAAATGATTTGTTTATCATCTTCCCAATTAATTACTTTGTATTTGTTTGGTCATTAGTAATTTGAAAGGTTAGACTTATATAAATTGACAATCTAAATAAATTTTAGAATATCCGTGTAATTACACACTTAATAATAAGTCATTTACCTAGAGGAAGTAGACACTGGAAATAATGTGCATAGTTGTTAAGGGGCTCCAATCTCCAGGTGGAAGAGTACATGTCCAAACTCGTGAAAATAACTTTACTCCAATTTTTAAGGAGCGCAGTACACTTAATTTGCACACTGCTGAACTCGTGCCTGGTTGATGCAAGCCAATTACTTCTAATTCACCTATTTAAGGTAATGTTGGTATAGAAAGTGTTCAACAGATTGAAGAAGGTGTCTCAACTCTCAAGTGCACAAAAGGACAAGGTTCAGATTTTGGTTCCAGCAATTCAACAAGACTTTGAAGAAGATATGGTTCTAAACTAAACAAAAAAAGCATGCTCAGCAACATCAGGTACACAGAATAATGTTACTATTGTGAGTTTTATTGTTAAGAGAATTGACGATAATAATGGTCTGTTCTCTTATTAACACTAGTAAGCAAATACAAGATAATGGATGTAGCAAGTTATCTCAAGGTAACATCAGTAATACAAACAAACCAAACTCAAAAGTAGCCCACAGATGAATTTCAATTCTTAGTTCAAATTTTCAAATGCCACAGCTACCAACTGAAACAGGGCAGAGAATTTCAAAGTAGTGCGGCACTTTGCTGTCGAAATAGTGCTCAAAACCCAGTTTCAGGTTTGCAGCTCACTTTGGCCCTAAAATATGCTCAATCCACCACTCAAACTGTCCAATTGAATTTAAATTCCAAGAGCAAATCCTAACAACTATCCCAGATTCAAATAGACTCAAATAAAATATCCAAGAATTCACTTCAAATTTCCGCAGCAATTCAGTACCAAACCAGTAAATATCCCAGAGAAAATAGAAGCTATTGGCATTATAGAACTGTAACCCAGTAGTTAAGAAGTGCAGCAACAAACAGATGAAGCTTAGTTGCCAATTGTGGGAGTTTTTAGCTCAAAATTGAACTCCAACCAGTTCAATAATTCTCATAGCAATCATACTATTCCCAGTCCGAGACTTAACAACTGGACAAAAATGAAGTAACCGTGCAGATTTAAGTTAAACTGGGATAAAACTATTGCTTTAAACTGGGCAAACACAACTGGAAACAACACCAAAAGTAAAACATATTTCAGGTACAAAAAGATAACCAGGTGAACAAGATCACCATATGAAGTTACATACAAGATACCGAATCCTCAGTGAGGAGGGTAAAATACATGGTCCAGAAAGTTCATTATACAACAAAACATATACTAGTAAATAAATGATTTAGTTTTTAACACCATCCTCTACAACAACCACATTGACCACCTTTTCATACCTGAAATCTCTCTTTGCGGGGATTACTACCTCTGCATTATTATTACCACCAAACATGACCCAACAAAACAGCCCAACAAAGGAAGCCAATGCTACACATCCTGTCACAAAAATCAACCCAGACAAAAGATGAAATCTTTTACGGTTTGCCATCTTATTTGGATCCACAGGTTGAGAATGTAACCACGTTGGAACACTCCGCCGCACTCTAAACTTCCACGAATAAACACTAGTAACTTGCAACGAACTTGAAGTCAATCCCACCATGACTTGTTGTCCTTTCCACATATTACTCAAATCAACCTCATAAACTAACAAGGGACTATAAGGCCTAGGACCACCTAATTCACTTAACCTTGCCTCTAATCTCTTAGAAGTACAATCATAATCAACCCAAGAATGCAACTTTTTGCTACTACTATTCAACCCCAAGTTCATGTTTCTTGAAATAAGACTTCCCACATTCACATTCACATTCACAACCACATGATTGGAAAAAGTATCAAACTTTACACTAAAAGAACTCCCAAAGTTGTTCTTGGAGGGGAAATGATCAGTAGAAACAATTACCAATGAAAGACCATTATCACTATTAGAGAATGAGAAGTCAGTGGAAAAGGAATTACCAATGAAGGGTATTTTCTGGAAGACAAATCCAGAACTGGGAGAAGACTTTGATGGGTCAGTGAGTTGCAAAAAGGAGCCATTTTTAGTAATCTTAGCATCACCAATAAGGCCAAGATTGGGATCAAATTGGGAAATGGAGCATGGGAGCAAAGTTAAGAGGAGAAGAAGAGCAAGATTATACAATGTGGGCATCATTCAATACAATGTTTTGAGAGTATTTGGCTTAGTCTAGGGTTTGATGGTTCCTGGATTCTCAGCAAAGGTAAAGTAGGATTGTCTATTGCTACTAGAACAGTGGATGTGATTGTGTTATATGGGGTAACGACACCGGGTAACATCAATATTAGGAGTGGGCTTATATCGGTTCGGTTCGGTTTTGTATCCGAAAAATATGAACCGAATATAACTTTTTTTTAAAAAACCCCGATATGTTCGATTTATATGCCGAACGTATCGGATTATATCGATTTTTTCTAGTGGGCCGGGTCGGGTCGGGAATTTTTTAATTTTTTTTATAAAAAATGAATTTCCAAAACTGAAATTGACATTCATACCTACACTATCATGAAATTTCGACGTTGAAATCTATTGTGTATCGTGAGATGTTTACTAAAGAAAAAGAAAAAGGAAAATTAGAAATCGATTTGGGGGAAAACACAAATTGATTGGGAAAACGGGCGTTTTTCTAAAAATGGGCTGTGCCAAACCACCTTTTGGCAGTTTGACCTGCCCCGCCTAAAAAAATACGCAAAATAAAAAAAATCGGGTAAAACGGAAATCCGAGCGCAGAGTTATGACCATTTAAAGTTTTATCAATTTACAACTACTTTTTCTCTCTACATTTTATGTCAATGTTTCCGTGATATGTTAATCAAGTTCATGCCGCATGAAACTTCCATAAAAGCTTCATAGATTAGCTTCAATGGCTATGATTCAAGAGATAGTAGTAGCCTAAAATAAAAATAAAAAATAAAAATATATATATTTAATTCAGTTTTTTGATTCGGTTCGTATCCAAAATGAAAAAACCGAACCGAATCACTAAATCCTTATTTGATTCGGTTTTTCAAAAAATTATTTTTTTTATAAAAAAAAAAACCGAGAAAAATCTTTTCGGTTTTTTCGGCTCTCCGGGCTTTTTGCCCACCCTAATCAACATTCCTCAAATGGTCATTCGAGTTATGGAAAAATATTTTTGAACAAATAAAATTAAGTATTTTTGAACAATAAAATTACAAACTATATCCATATTCCCAATAAAGAATAACAAACGAAAAATGTTACTAACATTTTAATGTATATTTACATCCTATTTAGGATCCTTTTTAAACATTAGACCCTTGTTGAAAAAAGTAATTTAAAATGGTGGGAAATCAAAATTAGTTAGAATTTAATATTTTAATTTATGTTTAGTTAGAATTTAATATTTTAATTTATGTCTAGTTAGAATTTACAGTCACATTTCTTGTTTTGAGTTAAAGTAAAATTTTTATTATTATAAATCGGAGAGATGCTAGCTATTTTTAGGTGCAAAGATAGAGTGAAGATTTTAGAAAGCATTCAAAAATCTATTAAGTTCATGAATATAAATATTCTCCTTCGCCACTTAACCTATTTTTAAATTATAAAACCCATGGCGGATTCAGAATTTGAAGACGAGGGGACCACCAAAGACAGATGCACATTAGTGGAAGAAATTTTTACGTAACACCGCCTTATTTAAAGTTTTATTAAAATACCCATAAAACCGACATACTAACATATAAATACTAACTAAATGGTACATCTGAATGAAACTTGTTCCGGGAACGGGTAGTTTGGGCACCCCTTTTCATGCAATAAGTTGCATGTTCGAATCTCGCAACAACACCTTTTTATGCATTTTTTTCAATTGTCAACTAGAAATGAAATGCCAAAAATAAGTATGTTGCATACTCGGGTTGCGCGACCAAGATCAAGGGCCTGAGGGCACACTGATCAAATGAATCAGCCCGATGGATATGTTCGAAAGGTCATTTTAAATGTATGATAGATATTCAAGGTATATACATATATATATGCCGAAGTTTTTTTGAAATTAATGGACACGTGCCCCTCTCCTAATAGTGTAGGCGTGACCCTGATAAAACCCATTTAACTTTGTCAAATTATAGTAACAAAAAATTATTATGTTCATGTTTAGTTGCAAGATATTTTGTACTTCTATTATTTTAGCATTTATTCTCTGAAATTGGTTTTCATATATAACATATCTTGTCACTCACTATATAGCAAGTGTCTCACTCAATAAATTATTTTATCTGGTTACATTCTCCTAATGAATTTTCTCCGAGATTCAGCATAAACATTTTTGAAGTATGAATTAGAAGAAACGTCCTGGTGGATTAACAAGCTGTATGCATCGGAGCAAGCAGTGATGAATTTACTATTCAGTGTAATTCAAAAATCAAGAAATTATATGTACGGGAGAGTGGTCAGACGGGTCGTTATTTTAATTCCTAAAAAATGGATCCTAAAAAAATAGGATGTAAATATCGGTTAAAAGTAAGCATGTCAAACAGGTTGTGTCGTGCATGGCCATTTAAACGTAGGCCACACCCGACCGGTACGGGCCGGACCGTTGTTAAAGGGCCAGGCTAGGAGAGGAGAAAGGGTGTCCGGCCTATCCCCTACCCGGATAGGGGTACATCGTGGACTTACCGGACTGGGCCGGATTTTAATTAATGGGCCGGATTGGGTTTTAGTTAAGGAGCCGATCGGGATTATATTATTTTTTTACAAAATTAAAACTAAAATTTATTAAGTTTGAACTTTAAAATCTATCTGTTGCCAACTTTATTTCAACCATCAAAGTTTTTAAATTATACTTTGGCCATTTTCAATCTATAAATACCCTTAATTCTTCTTCATATTTTCTCACAATTCCCTTTTTCTCTCTCCCTCCGTAAATTTCCTACCTATCTAAATCTCTCTCTCTTCCAACTTTTAAGTTCAATTTTTAATATTTAAATTTAATGGATAATGATAATCCTCCTCCTCTTCTAGCTCAAACTCAAAGAATTACATCTGATGCGGAGGTATTATGATAAACTAGAAAAAGATACGATTCGATGTAGAATTTGTCAACTAACTCTGAACCATACGTCCCGACCGATATATTAACTGATCGATGCTTTGGTCCTTCACTTGAATCATAAGTACTCAAACGCATATTCATCTGTTTGTTAGAATTTGAGTTTTGAATTTTCAGGTCTCAAGACTCGACTTTCAAGTTTCAAGTTTGTATGTTTTCATTTCTCAATGTTAATCATTTTGTTTCATGTTTTCACTTAAAGTTTATTTGTTTTGATTTGAATTTTCGGTATTATCAATTTATGTTTGAATTTTTATTTTAAATTATTGATGTAGTCTTGTATCGCACTCTCAACTTTTTATAATTTTTAGCACATAAATATTTAAAAGAATTAATTTTTTTAAAAAAAATGAGTCGTTTTGGAGGTTTGACCGTTTGCCCAACGACTATTCTTCCTTAAATAGCCGTTGAGAATCTTCATTCCAACAACATATACAAGATATAAACAAATATACATACACAATCACCAAATATACAATCACTTAATTTATTATATTTAATTGATATTGATGTAGTAAAATATGTATTAAATAATGGAAAACTTACCTAAATGTACACTTTGGCTATCTATTTTACCAAATATGGCCGAAGTATACACTACATGTACACTTCAAATGCAATATCTTGGTTTGCCAAACTATTTTAGGATTGACTCTGTTAACTAGTAATTAATTTAGTAATTAATTCCCGCCTTTCGCTTTTTGGGGTGGAAGGAAAAAGAAAACGTAGGGGAGGGATAGAACACGAATATAAGAACATATCATTAAATCAAATAGTAATATAGCTAGCTAGTGATTTAAAGCATTACATTTTGTAAAGGAATATGTTTGCTTTATTTTATTAATGAATGATTTACAATATATATATAAGGTTACAAGAATATTTATTTTGATACAAACTAGGGTTGTCCAACGGGGCGGGTCCCGGCGGGATGGGGGGAAGGGTCGGGACTGGCGGGCCGGGCTTAGCGGGACAGGCGGATGTCCCGCCGTCCCACATCGCGCGGGAAACGGGTTGGGTCGGGGCGGGTTGGGATCGGGATTTCCTTTTTTTTTACCCTTGATTTAAAAAAAATGTATATAAACACTTCAATAATTGAACAAGATATTGTAATAAAAACATCCCAAGACTGCTTTTGTGTCTCTTATATTATTTAATAGAAATATAATTTTTTTGTAATACAATTTCAAAAGTTGCAAATCACATAGTAAAATTGCAATTAAAAAAATTACATAGTTAACCATACTTTTTCGAATTTTCTCACAATGTCTTGAGGATTTTCGGTTGGAATTGGAAGTTGTTGATCGAATTGTTCACGTCGCTTCCTGTTCCCTCGGACAAGATTTCGTTGTAGTTGTAGTCTTCTTCTTCGTTGATCTCCGGTTGACCCCACCTTCTACGCTCCGCTCGAATCCAATCTTTGAAAAGAACTGCAATCTCCAATGTGTCTATCGCCAATGAATGTATGTGATCTCCTATTTGAAATATTCCAGCAGAAAAAGTGTTTTCAGACTCTGTTGATGACGCTTGAATGTTCAACACATCTTGGGCCATCTTTGCTAGTGTTAGAAAGGTCTTCTCATTCTGCCTCCAGTATTTCAGCAAGTCTTCATGTCCTTCATCATTGACAATTAATTCGTGCGGTAAAACACTCTGTAAAACATAAACATCAAATTCGCTAACTTGTGAAAAGTTGAACCACTAAACATTTTATTTCTAAGGCCTTGAATACTAGGAGCAGAAACCACATGTTTTTTATAAGGTTGCAGCGAAGTAGTTGAAGATTGTACAGAAGCCGGTTGATTATTTGCACTTTGTTGTTGGTAATACATATATACTTGTTTGCATTCAGTGTCTATGCTAGACGTAACTTATTCTTTAGTTGGTTTTGTGAGTTGTGTCTGTTGGAAGTACTTCTATACAATCATAAACTGTCTCTATTAGTGTTTTACAACCGTCTACTTTAATAGTCGGATTTAATACCGCACCAATAATATAAATAGTGAAAATATGAAAAAAGTATTTTTTTTAAAATTTTTTAAATATTTTTTTGAATAGATGCCTTATAAGTTGTTTTTGCATATATTCATTAAGTAACAAAAATATTAGAGCTATATAAAATAACATATTTGAAATAATAGGATAATAAATACCGGAAAATTCTTTAGTAGCTTGAAATTTTTTCTCTAGAAATCCATTAAGTTCTAAAAAAAATTCCCAATCATTATCTACAAGCATATCCCTTGAATTTTTATTATGAGCATTAAATAATAAAGTTATAGGTTGTCTATAATCGTAAGCAACAAGTAGTTGCTCATACAGAGAATTCCACCTAGTCGAAACTTCTTCTGAAATTTTTCTATAAGGTAATTCACAATCATGACAAGTTTTTTTTATATTCCTTGCGTCTTTGTATTTTATTACCTTTAAAAATAAAATTTATAGCAAATTGTATTTTATCAAGAATGCTTTCACAAAATTTTAGGTCATCCTTTACAACTAAGTTATAAATATGGCACATACATCTTATATGAAAATTATCAGGAAAACATGAAGTTAATCGAGCTTTTAAAAGTTTTATAGCATAATCATTAGAAGTAGCATTATTTAATGTAATAGTCATAATTTTATCATTTATTCCATAATAATCACAAAGTTCATTAATGTTTTGTGCAATAAAACTTTCAGTATGCATATCGTCAATATATCTATATGCTAAAATACATTTTTTGCATAGATCAATTTTGATCTATTCAATGACATGTTACCGTTAAATAATCATTACCGTTAGTACTACGGTCTATGTCAGAAGTGATAGCCACTTTGCCATTAAAATGATACAATGCATAACGTAAATATTATTGATATTCACTTGCAAATTTTAAAACATCCCTTCCAACAGTTGATCTAGGAAAATCATTAAAAGCAAGATTATATGTTTCTCGAATGTAATTAATAAAATCAGGAGATGAATGAAATGAAAAAGGTAAACCCTCCACCGCAACTAATTTTGCCATATTTTTTCTATCTCTGTTTTTATCATATTTAGGATAAAAAATTCTCCCCGTCGTCTGGTTAATTTGACCTTGTACTTGGTCGGGGACACTATGTGAATCTTGTCCCGACTCAGATGGGATTGACACATTCGATTTTTAGCCTAATATTGATTCCACCTAGTTGTGTGTTCGCCTTGTACATGTCTCAATAAACCTCTAGTCCACCTTGACCTTTTCCGGTTTTAAATTTATAAACATTTTTACAAATTTTAAATCTAGCTAGTTGATTCTCTTGGTCCCTATAAAAAAATCTCATGCAATTGATTTTAATTTTTATTGTGTGGGGCCTCGACTCATACTAGGGGGAATATGAGGCATTTCAGTTTCAGTTTGAGACTCAGTCTGAGCATGAGATTGAGGTGCACTAGTGGGTGTGTCATATAGATTATCGTCTAAATTAAAGTTTGGTTCATCTACCTTATCATCTAATGGTATATCATTAAAAAAAGCAGTTTCATCTATATGAGTGAAATCAATGAAATCATCGAGACTAGGAATATGATTACTAGAAGAAGTACAACTGCCCTTGTTACCCCTGCTAGAAGAAGCACCATTTACCCTTACCCTTAAACATACCTCTTAATCCTTCCATTTTAATTATGCAAATAAATAATTAAAGATAATAAAATTAAGTGCGATAATTAAAATAAAGTAGCAATAATAATTTAAAGAAGGAACAAAGGTACCAAACGCCGACGTAATGTCGACATGTAATCGAGGTTGAAAATTGAAACTTTGTTCGATGGATGATCCTCAAGCTAGTTGCCAACTTCACTTCCAATTTTTTAACTTTGATATAAATGAGCAAAAAAAATATAATATTTAATAGGCAATGTAGAATTGTAGAGAGATAAATTGAGAGATTAGAGAGATGGTAGGAAGATTTTTGAGAAAAATGAAGAGGAAAATGATGTATTTATAGTTGAGAAATAGAGTTAAAGTATAAATATATTAACTTAGGAGTTAAAATAAATATTAAGGGGGTAGGGGGTTTATGGGGTGGGGACGCAAAAAATGGTCGGTATAGCCGTTGCACAACGACCAAAATTAAAATTTGGTCGTTGTTGCAACAACTATTTTTGCAAAAGGGGAGAGGGGCTGGCGGGACGGGGTCAGGATGGGGAGGGTCGGGTTGGGGTCTGGACGTGTTGGATGATCCTACGCCCCGTCCCGAGTTCGAACCCCGACATCGATAATATTTTTTAGGGGATCAAAGCGAGCCGGGTTGGGATCGGGCCGACCGGCCCACTGGACAGTCCTAATACAAACTAGGTAACTAATTAACCTAATTACAAAAGGATTATAATTCTACCTAAAATACGAGATATACAATTAATACAATTAATGAAAGAATATTGGAAAATATTCTATTACACCCCCGCAGTCGAAGCGGGAGGTTCTCGAACATTGAGACTGACTCAAAAATTATCAAATAGTATGCGCATAATTCCTTTGTTGAAGATGTCGGCAATCTGATATCTGAAAGGAACATGAAGGACACGAACTTGACCACGAGCCACTTTTTCACGAACGAAATGAATGTCCATCTCAATGTGTTTAGCGCTCTGATGTTGGACGGGATTGTCGGAAAGATATATCGCATTAATATTATCACAGTAGATCGATGTTGCCTTTTGAATCGGGCAGTGAAGCTCAAGTAGAAGGTTACAGATCCAATAAGACTCAGAAACGACATTGACAACACCTTTGTATTATGCTTTTGCACTGGATCGGGATAGTGTAGGTTGCCTTTTGGAAAACCAAGACAATATGTAAATCATTAATCAATAAAATCAAGGGGAACATATTCATTTACTTTGATACAAACTAGGTAACTAATTAACCTAATTACAAAAAATTATAATTCTACCTAAAATAAGAGATATGCAATTAATGAAAGAATATTGAAAAATATTCTATTATTTTGTACTAAATTGATACTATTTATTTTGCATGTAATATTTCTAAATACCCATTAATGTTTTCTTATGCATGTACGTATTATTTTAAAAATCTATTACACATATATAAGAAAATTGCTAAATAGTCTCAGATTGTGATTGAGGATACCATCATTGGTTAGTTGAAAGCATGTGGAGTTTTGGTAAAAAATTTAGCTGGGCCTGTCCGGGTGCCCGGTGGGCCATCAACCGTGCTCACTGGTGGGCCGGGATACCGGGTTGTCCAACTTGTCCGGCCCAGCCCCCTAATAAATCCTACCTAGCCCAGCCCCCTACCCCTTTAGTCGGGTCCGTGCCGGGCCACTTGACATGCTTAGTTAAAAGTTAATACTTTCCGTTTGTTTTAGTTTGTCTTAAATTTGGATATAATTTAATTATCTTATTGTCCAAAAAGATTCAAAAGTTACTTAATAAAATATTTCTACAACTTAGATGACCATTTGAGAAATTGACTCGGATTTGTTAGATGCAGGTTGGTGTTTTTTATTGTTGTTGTTTATAGAATGTTGGACTTGTTAAGCCCAAACCTCACACTTGCCAGTTGCCATCACAGATAGTACCAATAGTCTTATATAGTTTACCATATCAAACTTGTTATGAATAGTTGTATGTGGTAGGTCAAAAAAATATTGGTGTTCTATGGTACTTTATAGAGCAGTACGGGAAGTAATAACTATTACAAATGTTCGAAAGGATAAATAAATAGTCAATCTTCAAAACTACCGCATGTGTGTTGTGTCTTGAATCTTGATCACCTTGCAAAGCCAATGTTGAGAACTGCCGCAAGTTTGTTGTGTCTTGAATGTTGATATCCTGAAATCAAGAAACAACTAAATCTGGATGGTTATAACGTTGTGTGTTGAGTCGAGGATAACTCTCTATCCTTAAGACAAGATTGCCCCGTATATATGCTTTTACGTTAGCGGGCAATAGTTTCCCAAGATAAAACAACACTTTAATCTCAACACTACAAAGCCAATAGGTTGAGTCTGACGAAGAAAACAAATATGACTCGACTTGTTAAAGATATGGAATAGGAAGGAAGAGTTTCTGTCTACTCTTCTCTTTTGTCTCTGTGTATATAGTGTGTCTCTGTAGTGTATATCGTGTGTATACGTGAGGGTTTGGTCACTGTTTTTGACTGATTTTCAGCCACTGTTTCGAGCAATTTTTGCTCACTGATTCCGTGATTTTTCAGTCAGTTTTTCTGTGTCTTTTTCGTCTGTTTTGTGGCCTGTTTTTTAGTCTGTTTTCTGCTTGTTTTGCACTGTATTTTTGTCTATATTTCTGCCACTGAATTGAGCCAAAGAAGGCTCAATATATAGCAAGGAGAAGGGGCTGTACAACTGCCCAAAATATGGCTGTTAATGGCCATTAGGAGGCCATTAAAACAGTCAAGTAAAGGCAGTAAATGGCCATCAAGGAGGCTGAATTAAGGTCATGAAGGAGGGTGATAATGGAGGAGTTAATCAGTCAAGTAATGGCTGATTAATGCCTCAAAAAACAGTCCCAACGGTAGGCTTTCTGCCTTCCGTCACCTTCTCAGAAATTTTGGGAATCAAACTGTAAATATTGAAACTTCAGAGATCAAACTGTACCTATGAAAGAATTCTGTCCAAACTGTTCATCTTCTGATTCATATTTACGGTTGGAAAGTTTATTTTCTTGTTTTCAGTTCAGCCATTTTCAATCTAGTTTGCAAAAAATTGAAAATGAAAACTGTTAGTTAAATACGTCGTTATGCCATAATTCATTTAAATGTTAGTAATTGCCACCCCACCAATGATATGGAGCAAAATCATAGAAAAATTGAGGATCTAAATTCGTTTTTAGTATACTGACAAGTGACAAGTGAAAAGGAACAGGGAGAGTAATTTTTTTAATGGATGTCCCAAAACTTTAAATCATGATAACTTAATTTAGACCAGAGATAGTTCTGCATATAGTACATTCATGATGGCACTTAATTTTTCTAACTATAAGAGCTTATATATGCAGCTATCTTTTAGAGTCGAGAAGGTGGGCTTATTAATTGCAGCAGCAAATTGACAACAATGTCTAAGTAGTACACGACACGAGTATGTGGTTTGTCATACCTATGTGGTTCTGTCCCTCTCACCGAACTTCCACGTATGCCTCCACTTACTCTGGGAGGGATGTTAGTAATTGTTAAGAGACTCCACCATTACTACTCCCTTCATTGTAGTGTTTTATTTATCATAGTTTGACCTTAATTAGTCAAAATGTTGTCATAATATTATGTGATTGCTGTATAAAACTCTTTTTTTACTCTTGTATTTTTACGAACCTGTTTTGAAAAGCTTTTCTTGAGCCGATATCTATTAGAATCAACCTCCCTACCTTATATAAGGTAGGGTCGTAGGGGTAAGATCTACGTACATCATCTTCCTCAGACTCCATTTGTAGAATTACACTGAACATGTTATTGCTATTGTTGAATCTTAATTAAACATGTTACTCCATATTTGTGTGGTTACAAAAACTTCTTATTAAGAAAATACTCCCTCCGATTCATCCTAAGTTTTATCTGGCTCACAAACCTCGGAAGAGCTTTATCACAGTGGAAATTAATGAATGAATTATATACTGTTGGATATGTAAAGCAGTACGGGAAGTAAATAAATATTACAAGTGTTCGAAAGGATAAACAATAGGCAATTCAGAACTGCCGCAAACTTGTTGAGTCTTAAATCTTGATAATCTGAAATCAAGAAACACTAAATCTGGATTGTTACAACTGTGGCTAAGTCGAGAGATGGCTCTATGTCTTTAAGACAAGATTGCCACGTATATATGCTTTTACGTTAATGGACAATAGTCGCTCAAGATAAAACAACAATTAATCAACACTACAAAGCAAATAAGTTGATTATGACGAAGAAAACAAACACGAAACGACTTGCTGAAGAATGGAAAAGGAAGGAAGAGTTTTCTTTTTTCGTCCCAACGTTTTTGGACTGACTTTCTGTTTCTCTTCTGTGTTGTATATCTTGTAGTAGTCTCTACAATTGAGTCAAAAGGCTTCAATATGTTATGTATATCTTGTAGTAGTCTCTACAATTGAATATAGCATAAGGGGAGAAACTTTCTGCCTTCCGTAAAGCCAACACAAACGGTAGGCAGAAATTTTCTGCCTTCCGTCGTTCCCAATTTCATCTTTCCAAAAACTCCAGGGAACAAACTGTAAATATTAAACAATTTGGGGGTCTATCAGAAGAAGCCCACGACCCGTGACCCCAGCCCGGACCTGACGGGCGGGCGGGAGGCGGCGCGCGTGTGAGCTTAGCCTTGAACCCAAGCACATCTAGGTCCTCCCTCCTTCAAACACATGGGTTACCCCTTGGGGTCCCAAACCCTTAGCCAATTTTGAGACTTATAAAGAGAACAATTCTTCCTTTTTTCACTGATGTGGTAGATTTTTTCCACACCATATTTTCATGCCTCAAACACCTTACTTCGTGGACCAATATCTCTTTCATTTCTTAACGAAATTTGAAGATCTTTGGCCCTACGGTCATCTACTCACTTAGTAGATTATGCACGTGTGAAGAGACAAAGCCTCCAACATACGGAACCCTAGTGTTTAAGTCATTAAATGACGCACCTCCCCACCAAACCCAAATTTCCAACATATACATATTATCCATTGAACCAAAATATAGGGAAAAATAAAAAGATATTAATTAGATCAATGCTTGAAGCTATAAGCCTATCAAGTAGTTAGTATATATCTGATTTTGACAATTACATGACCACTAATACAAATTCCTCAACAAAGTTTCTCATGTGTCAACATCAAGTTGTTGCTTCTTAATGTGTGCAGGCTTTCATTTGCTGAAGTAGTCTTCGTGTTTACCTATATATAAGTATTTTTTTCTTGGTAGTTGATATAAGGTTTTGTTGGGTTCAAAACACATAAGTAGGAACATCAGAAGTTTTAAAATTTTATTCTATTCACCCAACAATTCCTTCTGGCATTGTTATATGACAATCAAAACCTGTAAATAAAACTCGACAAGAACTTACAGGTTATAAAATCTGGAGTCTTTACTTTAAGATGAACATGCGATTCTCCCTTCGATTGCAAGCGCCTTGCTACGGTGTATTCTTCTGTCAATTAAGAGCAGAGGTTTGAGAGAGTTTCGTCCTAGACTCTTAAGTCTAGAATTAGTTTTAGGATTGATGTATAATAAACAATGGGGAGTGCTGTATTTATAGTTGAAAATTAGGTCAAAAAATGTTTTAGGGTTAGGCTTAAGCCTAGCTCAAAACCCGAGGTGCAGTGAGCCAGTCCGACTGGGCTCACTGTCGGGTCGGCGCCGCGATGCAGCCTGGCAGGCGCCACGGTGCCTTACGTAAAATTTTGTTTCCCGTTTTTATTTAATATATATTTAACACATTAAATCCAAAATCCAATTTTGATTTAATTAAATAATTTTCATATAATATAAATTATCCCACAGTTATTATCAATTTAAATATTTCGATTCCAAATCGAATATTTAATACTTTCTCAATACACCCTTAGATCGAAGAGACAATCGACATAGTGTGACCCTATAGGCCTTCATATAACGACACTAATCCAATTAAGGTCCATATAGAACTCCTAGACTGCGCTGTACGACGAACTCAATATATGAAGTACGTTTACATGAATCTAGCAAACATAACCTTTATGTGAGATGATAAATTCATTTCATTCGCGACACACTCGATCAAGCTTAGTATTTGCCATGTGTCTATCCAAATGGATTGATCACTTTATCTCATCTATATTAGTCGACAACTAGATCATATTCTAAATATGTCACTTGCATTGACCAATGACTTGGTCGACCTAATATCACTTAGAAGTTGAGTGCTCTCTCGAATATCCAATCGAGGAATGAATTCTATTCTTGGCTCAACTACCACCTTAATTTACATCATAATGCACCCAACACAAGCCGTATCTTATCCTATAAGAAGTTTAATCTTAGGACAAGGTCAATGTACATTACTCTGTAAATAAGGTGCGTATTGACCTTAAGTCAAATGACCTTCATCTCCCACACACTGATAACACTTTAGACATGTATAACAAATAGTTTATCAGCAAGGTATACCAATATTTTTCAAAAGTATTCATGTGTCCATCATTAGTAACCATTACTAGTAGCATATGAGACATACTACATTCTCTAAGAATGTGATGCAGACCACATATCGACTTATAACATGTCATCGATATCCCATTCTCGATGATCATTAGTCGAGGCTATTTTAGAGTTACGCTATATCATCAATATCTCACTCTATTAATGACAACGTACGCTCAAGGGATGTACATTAATGAATAATTACAAACAATCAAATAATAATTAAATAATTGTAAATGTCATAAATATTAATATTATTAATAATACGAATGTGTTCAAGTACATTTGTCCCTAATAATGATTATCTCTAGGACATACATACTTTTAATCTCCCACTTGGCCTAGAGCCAATCTCCAATGTATCTAATACCCATGTTTCAAAATGACCATTATGCTTAACTAAGCTTAATGGCTTAGTAAACGGGTCAGCTAGATTATCATCTGTGGGAACATAGTCTAATCTTATTTCTTCAGTTTCCACCATCTCCCTGAGTATGTGGTATTTCTTGGATACATGCTTGTTTCTGTTTTTGATCTTGGTTCCTTAGCTTGCGCAATTGCACCAGTGTTGTCACAATAAATCGTTATTGGACAAGTGGCACTTGGAACAACCTCTTGTTCCTTTAGGAACTCAGATATCGCGACAACTTCTTTACCAGCTTCCGATCCAGCAATGTACTCGGCTTCAGTTGTCAAATCAGAAGTTGTAGCTTGCTTGGAACTTTTTCAACTCACTACTCCGCCATTGAAAATGAAGGCATATCCAGATTAAGATTTGAAGTTATCAAGATCTGTCTGGAAGCTAGCATCAGTGTACCCAGTGCATACTAGCTTCTTTTGTCCACTATAGACTAAGAAATATTCTTTAGTTCGTCTAAGATACTTAAGAATACTCTTGACTGCTTTTCAGTATTCTTTCCTAGGATTCTGCTGAAATTTGCAAGTCATAATAAGTGCATAGGCCACATCTGGCCTCGTACAGGTCATGACATACATGATAGATCCTATAGCTGAAGCATATGGGATTCTTTTCATGTGTTCAAGTTCTGCAACAGTAGAAGGACTATCCTTCTTTGATAACTTGATGCCTTAACCCATAGGAAGACTTCCTTTCTTTGAGTTTTCCATAGGGAATCGTCTTAGCACTTTGTCTATGTATATGGACTGTGACAACCCCAACAATCTATTAGGTCTATCTCTATAGATTCTAATTCCAAGAATGTAGCAGGCTTCACCCAATTCCTTCATCATGAAGGTGCTGGATAATCATTCCTTAACTGATTGCATGAGAGTCTTATTATCTCTCATTATTAATATGTCATCTACATATATAACAATGAAGACAATACCCTTTTCCTTGCGCTTACTATAAATGCAGGGATCTTCTTTGCTTCTAACAAAGTCAAACGATTTGACTGCTTTGTCAAAACAAATATTTCAACTCCTTGAGGTTTGCTTAAGTCCATAAATGGACTTCTATAACTTGCATACTGCTTTGGGCTTAGTCTTGGATGTAAAACCCTCAGGTTGTATCATACACACTGTTGACACCCAATTTTGTCCCGTCTTTTTCAATTTATTTGCAATTTTAAATATTTTTTAACACCTCCAAAATAATTTTAATCTATATATATATATATATATATATATATATAATTCTCTTATTATTACTGTTATTCTCATTTTTTACTATCATTTGCATTTTTTATCATAATCATAAGTTTTATCCGAAAATTCTATGTTATTTTATTCTCGCGAAATTGCATCGCATTTCCATTTTTTATTAAGCATTAAACCTTTCGCAAATGTTATTATCACATCGTTATGTTATTTTAAATAATTCACATCTTTTACAAAAAAAATATAAATATATATTTTTAATGTTAAACGCCTTTTATATTTTTAAATCCATAACCCATTTTCCTTTTCCCAACACAAAACAATTTCTACCCAAAACATTCTATCAACCCCAAAGTCCATCTCCCCAAATTAACTCTTATTGTCGGCCCAAAAACCGAAGCCCAACAACCATTCCCCATCACCCAAAACAATATCAACCCTCCACAAAAATCACAGCCCAAACGAACCCCATTTTCGCAGCCCAATCGAACAACCAAAACACCCACCAGCCCATTCTCCCCAATTCTCCCAAGCCCAATCAGCCGACCCGCCAGCCCAATCCCAATAAAACCCCCATCGCCCAAAAACCAAATCAAAAACCAACGACGCCTCCAAAAACCAGACGACCCTCCCAAAAATCCGGCGGTCCTTCGCCGGCTCCACCTCCAAACCGCCGGATAAATACCAACACCACTGCCACCATCAAGCCCTCACATCGCCAGTCCCCTTTTCCCTTTTTCTGCAAACCCCAGAGCCTTGAATAGCTCGTCCAAGGTCGAATCGACAGGCGAACCATGCATGCTGCGGTCGATCCCCAAAACACCTTCAAGGTTTCGACGGGTAATAGCATAAGCCCGTACCCCTTTCCTTATCATCTCGGTTTCCGAAATGAAAATAAACCGTCACTTTTTTTTCTGTGAATTCGAATTTCGAATTCTAGCTGTTGGGGTCTCATTTTGGACTATAAATAGAACCCTTTGTGGGTTGTTGCCAGGATTCAGACTGGAGACAATAAAGAAAACCCTCTGTTTTAAAGTTATTGCAAAAAATCGATCCATCGGGTTTTTCACAAAAACAGCTTTCCATTCTCAAAATTTCTCTCTTTTATTCTCAGTTCTTGCTCGACACAACCACAAAACACCCATGCACATTTTATGTTCAATCTCATAAACACACGTCTCCGAGCGAATTCGACGATTCGAAACACGCCTCGGTTCGCTGTCCGGAGAAGGTCAGTAAAACACATTCCTCTCGATTTATTTTCTGTATTTTTGTGTTTTGATGCTAATTCTGTGCTGATTATTCATGTGGTTGTGTTTTAATGCCTAAGTGTGTTAAGTGGTTAGCCCTGTTTAATTACCTATTAAGATTTAGAAATGTTATGTCTGTATTATTAAACTTATGGAGATTATGATATGAGGTGTATGTTGTCAGTACTTGTTTAGGAGAGTTATGAATAGTTAGATATTTTGTGTGTGATACATATAGTATTTTCACATGTTTAGTTCATGATTAGTATTACATTTAACACAATATGTTAAGAATGTTGTTCAGCATCTGTTCAGTGAAGTTATGATGTAAATTAGTTATATTTTATCATGACTAATATGATAAGGTCATTGTTCTGCTTTAAAGGTCATGATCTGTGGTGATTAAGGTCTGAATATATGGTTATGCTTTGGTTTCCTTTACATGTCTGTCTGAAATCAATGTTAAATAGGAATAAAGTTTGGTCTGTTTGAAGATTTAGATGTATGTCAACTTTTGCATATTTTTATCAAATGAGTAAGTGTTTAGATAGGTCGGGTTTAAATTCCTACTTTTCTGCTTATAAATCTGCAGGCCTGAGTTCAGGGTAGTAAAATGGGATAAAAAAGTATTGTGTGTATGTGTATGGTTTCTGAATTTTTGAGTTCTTTTAATTGATTCATTCCTAATAGATGATTAGTTGTTTATCAGTTGTGGTATATGAGTATTTGACTTGTAATATACTAGATAATCAATCCAAGTATTTATGCCATGAGAATCTGCCTACTTATGCCCAACACTTCATATTTAATCTTAACTATGTATGTGTTGACTTAAACTATGAAATGGTGACCTTTGGTGACTAGCCATGCCTACTTCATAAAGTGTGTTGTATGACCATCTGCATTATCCTGATAAAATATTGCCCTGCTCATGTGTGTCCCTGCTTTATGTTGATTCTTATATGTCCATCCTATCCATGATCAAGATGCATGCCCTCATTGTTATCCCTGAGTAAACATTTGGTCATCTCTATCTGCTCCATATGTCCATTAGACTAGTATATGCTTATCATAGCTGCCTAAGTAATACCATACTTAGTGTATAACATAGCTGAGACCATGTGTTCATGCTTTGGTTTAAAAATGATCCTGTATGTTTGGAATATCATATGTGTCTAGTGGTATAACTCATTTCTATGTGCTTTAAAGGGTCACTGAATTGAATGCTAGCCTGATTAAGCAGTGTTCTGCCCCAGTATGTTACATTGACTAGTGTACATCATGAATATGTCCATATATGTGTAATTAGACCACCAGTGGTTCTGTATAATCTAAGATATTATTTCTAAAGAGTCAGTTAACTATTTCTGCATGTTAGTTATGTTTGATGAACTGAATATACCTTTGCCTTGCCTAGTAAGTCTAATAAGTATGATATATTATGAGTTATTCCTCTAAGTGTCAATATGTCCAATACATAACAGAAAAATGGTTGTGTGTGCTTAGTATAGCTTAAATGATTCCGTGCCTCTTTGAAATTTTGTCTTAAATGGATATTTGCCCATCTCCATGTCCTAAATGTCTTCTGAACTAATCATCTATATGTCTTTATCTATCTAAATGCTAGACTGCATCCATGACAGCATATAATTCCTTCTGAGTCATTTGGTTTACCATATTAATATGTTAAATGATCTGGGCACAAGTGTGTATTTAGCCAGTCCCAAATTGATAGTTCCCTTGTTTGCAATTTTCTATTATATTGCTTAGCCGGCTGAAAGTCGAGGCAAGCTTCGGGTTTGGTTTAGCCTTCTTCGATATCTTGCCATGCCTAAGGTTCTAGAAACCTTTCGAATCTTGTTGCGACATCGGAAATGAATGGTGGTAGCCCCCTTGGTCTTCTTATCTTTCAAATTTGAAGTTTAGAGTGATTGGTCTTTAAGTTTACCTTTCCCTTTATGTCTTTGTTGTGCTACCAGTGGTTGTGGTATCCTGTTGCACCTTGAGATTCTGGATACATGCCATCTTTAAATAGTTCTGGTTATGGGTTTTGTTGCATTTTGGCTGTTGATTCTGAGACTGCCAGTTGATGCAACACTTGGGCTAATTACTGCACTTTTGAGCCATTATTCTGCTGCTGCGTTTGCCGCGCACAGCTGCTGCAATCTGGACCATTTACACTTCTTTTCGGAAACATTTTACTGCTGCATTTTGAGCTCATTTGATGTCTTATCACCGCTGTATTTTTAGCACAATTGCTGTTGTTTTCTTGGCTAAAAGCCTGCTACTTTAGGTCAAGCTTTCGGACAGCCCACCGCTTCGCTTTAGTTCACCGCTAGGTTTCGACATCGCTTTTCGCCATCTTGTTTTAAACATCCGTGCAACGGATATCTTATCGCTTTTATCGCTTTAAACTAAACACCGCATCTTTCGTAAATTGGCTCTCTGTTATCTGTTTCGCCACCGCCGCCATCGCTTCAATTTAATTTTGCTGATTTGAACACGATACTACACTGGCCGATGAAAAATATCCGTCGATTTTGAGGCCTCCACAGTTTGAAAGACGGAAATATAACTTCTGGGCAAGGATGAGACTTAAACCTTTTTACTTCATCCGAGGGATCAACATGTTTAGTTGGCGAGGCGACTAAAATAACCAACAAGTTATATGTTCGCAGCCACGACGTGATTATAATGATCTTTTCTTTTTCATCCGAGAGACCAACATGTTTCGTAGGCGAGGCAATCAAAATAACTACCGAGTCATACGTTTGCAGCCACGACATGATTGGAATGGTCTTTTCAAATTTAAGTCTGAGCCCTCCGGGACCAAAACACTCATTGTTTTGGATACGGATCCGAAGTTATTTGTATTTAACTGTTTCTAACCGTTTGTTCTTGACAGCTTGCAGGGAATAAAGTAAATAAAGGCAGATATTCCTCGGAGTTTATTTATTTTATTTACTTTCTTTAATTCAGCTTTTATCCCGCTCTGTATTGTAATATTATTTATTGTACTCATGTAATTATTGAAATGCTTAGAATAGGTAGACTTAGAATTAATTAATAGGGTAGTCTAAAACTGAAAACCCTTCGATAGCTTATTTATTTGTAGTCTCGGTTAATTCAAACTTAGAAACCCTCCGCTAGTTTATTTATTTTTAGGCTCGTCATGCATATTTAAAATTTTCAAAACAAATTTGATCATCTTCTGTTCACTTTATTAATTGTACAACTCAAAATGATTTCCAAAAAAATTTACTTCTTTGGCACTATAAATAATTTGTTTTTACTATCAATTGTTAAAATGCATACTTTTCAACTTTACATGTATTTCTCTTTAAATACCATACAAATGCATACTTGTACAAAAATGCATTCTCTTATTAAATATTTGCAAAACTTTTGTTTAACTTTATATATTATAAACATGCATTTTCCTTAGTATAATATTAACCTGAGTTTGACCGGATAACCGCAAGTTAGCGGATCTTAAAGGATCCCTAACCCCTTCCCTTTAGGATAATAAAGAACCCTTACCTAGAATCTCAATAGTTTCGCAGACCTTAAAATTGGAGTTATATTGCAGCATTTAGTTTAATATTTAGGTGTCCTAATTCACCGTAAAAAATAATTAGGTGGCGACTCCTTAATCATACCCAGGAATCACTGGATACGTTGTTCTCCGCTTTGACCCGAGCAGGTCAAATTAGGGCGCGACACACACCTCCTCAATTAGGTTACCATTGAGGAAAGTAGTTTTAACATCCATTTGCCAAATGTCATAATCATAGTATGCGACTATTGCAAGCAAAATCCGAATGGACTTAATTTTTGCAACAGGTGAAAAGGTTTCATCATAATCGACCCCAGACCGTTGATTATAACATTTAGCCACCAATCTTGCCTTATAAGTCTGTACCTTGCCATATGCATCAATCTTCTTCTTGAAGACCCATTTGCATCATATGGGTCTAACCCCTGTTGGCAAATCAACCAAGTTCCAAACTTGATTGATGTACATCGAGTCCATCTCAGATTTCATGGCTTCTTGTCATCTCTTCGAATCAATGTCTAACATAGTTTCGATGTAGGTTGTAGGTTCATCGTCATCAGGAATATCCATTTTATTGTGTGTTTCAACAGGGAGATTACGTCTTTCAGGCGGACGATGAGTCCTAGTGGTCCTACAGAGTTGATTATTCTGCGTTTCAGTGTTTGTTGCATTCTGATTGTGAGAAGGTCTTTGTGTGCTGGAAAATCCATCACCTTGAGAGCTTTCAGGAATGTCATTTTCATGTATTTTCTGAATGGAATGATGTACCACCATTGTATCATCTTCCATTGGTTGTGTATGAGAGCCTTGCATTTTTGTACTATCTTGCACAACACTCCTACTGGCTGAAGAGTGTACTCTAAGTACCCAATCTTCACCAAATACTCCCACTGAATCCTTTTCTAGGTCTTTTGACAAGGGTTCAACTTCTGTGTTATCTTGTGGTTCTTGAATTTCTTCAAGTTCTATCTTATTGCAGCTCTGTTCCTTGCAGACATAGTCTTCTTCAAGGAAAGTTGCATTTCTGGAAACAATGTCCTTATGTTCTCCAGGAAGATAGAAATAGTATCCCTTAGTTTCCTTTGGATACCCGACAAACTAATATTTCTCACTTTTAGATTCCAACTTATCAGTAAGCATCTACTTTACATATGCAGGACACCCCCAGGGTCGCATGTGTTTAAGTGCGGGCTTCTTGCCATTCCATATCTCATATGGAGTTTTCTCTACTGACTTTGAAGGAACTCTGTTCAGAATATAAATTGAGCTTTGAAATGCATAGCCCCAAAGGTATGTTGATAGAGCTGAGAAACTCATCATGGATCTAACCATATCTAATAGGGTTCGATTTCTCCTTTCAAAGAACACCATTAGTCCTGTATGCGTTCGGGAGGTGTCCATTGTGATTGGACTCCATGAAGCTTCAAGTAATCCAGAAATTATTTACTTAAGTATTCACCTCATCGATCTGATCGAAGGGTCTTGATACTTGTTTCAAGTTGCTTCTCTACTTCTGACTTGTACTACTTGAATTTCTCAAAGGCTTCGGACTTGTGTTTCATAAGATACACATGCCCAAACCTTGTGAAATCGTTTGTAAAAGTGATGAAGTAAAGGAAGCCATCTTTAGCTTGAGTTGAAAATGGCTCACATACATCAGTATAGACCAACTCAAGTACCTCTTTGGCTTGCACCCCATTCCCAGAAAGTGGCTTATTGGTCATCTTTCCTCTCAAGCAAGATTCACAGTTATCATAGGACTCCAAGTCAAATGATTTCAGATAGTCTAACTTTCGTAATCTTGCTATCATTGATTCATTGATGTGACCAAGTCTACAGTGCCATAAATAGGTGGGATTTCTTGGATTACTTATCTTAGCTCATTTATTTTGCACATTAAAAATTTCACGACTACAGTTTAGAACATACAAACCATCCACAAGCGGAGCATTTCCACAAACAAAACCATTAAAAGACAATACATAACTGTCATTGGCAATAAATGAGGAAACCCCCTCAATGTCTAACAATGGGATAGAAATGATATTCCTCGTTAATAAGGGAACAAAATAATAATTATTTAGTTCTAAACAAAAGCCTGAAGGTAAATCTAGTCTATAAGTTCTCACGCGTTCAACATCCACTCGTGCTTTATTTTCAACGCGCATGTCTACCTCCCAAGGTCCAACCTTTCTGGTGTCAATCAGACCTTGCACATTATTACAAATGTGTGAGCCACATGCGGTATCCAATACTCATCAGTGAGAGTTATTTATAGACATATTTATCTCAATGACAAACATACCTTGTCCAATAGAGCCAGGAGCACCTAGTGCTTTGCCTCCTCCAGGAGTTGTACAATCCTTCTTCCAGTGCCCATTCTTCTTGCAGTTGAGGCACACATCTGAAGCTACATTTTCCTTCTTCTGAACATTTCCTCTAGGTTTCATAATTATAGGTGCAACAACTGTCTTACCCTTCTTCTTCTGTATGTTCTTACCCTTAGGTTTGAACTTGCTAGAAGAGTCCATCATGAACACGACTTTACCTTTAGATGTAGATGATTCAAAGGTCTTCAACATGTTGTGAACTCTGGAAGACTTGTCTTGGTCCCATTCATATTGAAGTTCACAATGAAATTCTCAAATGAACCAGGAAGTGAATTCAGGATGAGGTTGACAAAGACATTTATAGGCAGCTTCGTTCCAATCGAAGCCAACCTTTCTATCAGCCCAATCATCTTCAAAACATACGCTGACACTTGACCCCTTTCGTTCAACTTACACTTGAAAGGTCTCTCAACAGTTCATACTCCATTGTTTGAGACTGTGAGTCATAGAGACTTTTCAAGTGTTCTAGCATTTCGTTGGGGCCCATGTTTTCATGTTGCCTCTGTAACTCCACAGTCATAGAGGGTAACCTTACACACTGTGCCGAAGTTCCATCGTCTAGATGTTTCTGATAAGCCACATTGTCAAACAGGGCATACTTAGCAGAGTTTTCAGCAGTGACTGTGGGAAACACTGTGTCTAACACATACTCAATTCTTTCTTGTCTTAACACCAATCACAGATTTCTTAACCAGTCAGGGTAATTTGCTCCAGTCAGTTTGTTTGTCTCGACCAACATTTTTAGTGACAGATTCAACATTTTGTATAAACTGAAGATATATATAGACTTGAAATTAAACTCTAATATAATTTCTATTGAACATATTCGTTAACTAATTAACATGACCTTTAGTTTAATTAGCTCCCACTATTTTAACATACTCTTCGACCACATGGAAGAATACAGACGCATATCAAATATGGTCATAATGGGCCAAGATCCAGGTTTATGCTATCTCCGCATTTGATATGGCTGATAACTTTAATAGCACAATATGGTAGGTCTCAAAACCAATTATAAACAATTTGTAATTCTTGTTTAACCGAATGTTCTAAACAATCGATCTGCGTCCCTCGTCTTGTCCGACACTGTGGCGCCAAGACAGCCTAGCAAGTCAAGTCCGTTATGCAACTACAATTATGTATCTAAGTGAGTTTTGCCTTATAGAGCAAACATTGTGGTGTAATTACTCATGAAGGTTTATCACTCACTTCTACATTTAACATGCATCTATGAAAGAGTCTGAGTCCTCGTAGACTTAGAAAAAATGATGTGGCATATTTACTTATCTCGTCGAAAAGGATTTTGCACTACAATCAACTATAACGGACGACACGTTCATTTTAAATGAGACTTGTATTAAATTTTGGGGAATATTTTAATTTAGGATTTTAACCAAGATCAACTCTAGCATGCTATGTCCAACAAAGCATTTTAATTATCATGCAAATGACTAAGCATATATTGGGTACCGCCTACCCAAGCACGATATTAAGCGGTTTAACAAATACTGGGTGCCGCCTACCTAGACAATTATTTGCGGACACTATTCTAGTAATCTAAATGACAATCATTTAGCACATAAATAGTATACTTATCAAATATACTGCATAATAATAATCATGGGTTAAACATTCTAAATAAAATTTATTTTTAAGAGGTGGGGGTTGCGGCGCCCATTATTAGGGCCGTGACGCCACCGAGGCAGAATGCTTCTGCAATTCTTTAGAGCCGCGACGCTCGCATGGCAGAAGAATTTCGGCTTCTGTAATTCATTTAGGATTGCGGTGCCTACTGTCCAGTAAGTCCAGAATTAAAAAAATGATGCATTAGGGTCGCGCCGCCGAAGTCCTGACAAAGTGTTTCTGTATTGATTTTTTTATATAAAATCGTTCGAGCCCTAAATCCATTTTAGGATCAAATCACAAATCATTTATCCTCACCCACCATTATCAATAACGCACATATCGACCATCATCCATTCATACTCGTTCTTCATCGTGCACCATGTTCTCAATGAACCGGTTATCTGCACTTGGCTTAGTCCGAGTTAAAATGGAATGACTTCCTCAATTTAGTGTAGGTGACAATTTAGAGTGATATCAAAAGGTTAACCATTCGGTCAAGATATGTAGGATTTCAGGAAGCCTTGTTTTAATCCAATTTTATGTTTAACCCATATTATTATGTCATTCAATTGATATATAATCATTGAACCAGTCTGGGCTCTGATACCACTGTAGGATTTTGTTGGGTTCAAAACACATAAGTAGTCACATCGAAAGTTTTAAAATTTTGTTCTACTTACCCAACAATTCCTTCTGGCATGGTTATATGGCAATCAAAACCTATAAAGAAAACTTGAACAAGAACTTACAGGTTATAAAATCTGGAGTATTTACTTTAGGATGAACACGCGATTCTCCCTTCGATTGCAAGCGCTTTGCTACGGTGTATTCCTCTGTCAAGAAAGTCAGAAAATCTTGGCAGAGGTTTGAGAGAGTTTCGTCCTAGACTCTAAGTCTAGAATTAGTTTTAGGATTGGTGTATAATAAACAATGGGGAGTGCTGTATTTATAGTTGAAAATTAGGTCAGAAAATATTTTAGGGTTAGGCTTAAACCTAGCCCAAAACCCGATGTGCAGTGGGCCAGTCCGACTGGTCTCACTGCCGGGACGGCACCGCGACGCCTTATGTAAAATTTCATTTCCCGTTTTCATTTAATATATATATATTCAGCACATTAAATCCAAAATCCAATTTTGATTGAATTAAATAGTTTCCATCTAAGAGAAATTATCCCATAGTTATTATCAATTTAAATATCTCGATTCCAAATCGAATATTTAATACTTTCTCAATACACCCTTAGATTGAAGAGACAATCGACATAGTGTGACCCTATAGGCCTTCATATATCGACACTAATCCAATTAAGGTCCATACAGAACTCCTAGATCATACTGCATTTACCTAACTCAATATATGAAGTACGTTTATATGAATCCAGCAAACATAACATTTATGTGAGATGATAAATTCCTTTCATTCGCAACACACTCGATCAAGCTTAGGATTTTCCATGTGTCTATCCAAATGGCTTGATCACATTATCTCATCTATATTAGTCGACAACTAGATCATATTCTAAATATGTCTCTTGCATTGGCCAATGACTTGGTCGACCTAATATCACTTAGAAGTTGAGTGCTCTCTCGAATATCCAATCGAGGAATGAATCTTATTCTTGGCTCAACTACCACCTTAATTTACATCATAATGCACCCAACACAAGCCGTATCTTATCCTATAAGGAGTTTAAGCTTAGGACAGGGTCAAAGTATATTACTCTGTAAACAAGGTGCATATTGACCTCAAGTCAAAGAACATTCATCTCCCACACGCTGATAACACTTTAGACATGTATAACAAATAGTTTATTAGCAAGATATACCAATATTTTTCAAAAGTATTCATGTGTCCATCATTAGTAACCATTACTAGTAGCAGGTGTGACATACTACATTCTCTAAGAATGTGACGCAGACCACATGTCGACTTATAACATGTCATCGATATCCCATTCTCGATGATCATTAGTCGAGGCTATTTTAGAGTTACGCTATATCATCAATATCTCACTCTATTAATGACAACGTAAGCTCAAGTGATGCACATTAATGAATAATTATAAACAATCAAATAATAATTCAATAATTGCAAATGTCATAATTATTAATCTTATTAATAATACGAATGTGTTCAAGTACATTTGTTCCTAATAATGATTGTCTCTATGACATACATACTTTCAGTTGAAACTTGAAAGCCAGAACATCTCCTAATTAGTTTTTGAGAGTCACACCAAACTTGTCAACTTTATGCTTAATACTTTAAAAGTAAACCCTTACAAAACGAAGAAAACAACTACTACTATGTCATTTCTATTCCTACTATCTATCAACCACTTTGAAAAAGAAAGGGGAAATGGTTAAATTATAGGGGAAAGAGGTTTGCAATTTGAGAGAATGACTACTCATGTCCGCACATAACATGGTTTAGAGCATAAAACTCTAAAGGGGTTAAGTTTTATGTACTAAGAGTCTGTCTATATATTTTAAGGGGAAATTTTTTACAATTAGCCATTCTACGCTTCTAATTGAAAAATAGGAGTTTCGTTGTGAAATTTGAAATCCTAAAATAATGATATTTTAATACCATTAGCGATTAAGTTGATATCCCAGTAATTTTTTGTGGCAGCCTGATATGATAGCGGAAATAGGGCAATAACTTGCCATACCTCATCAATTCACATGAGTAATATACTATTTTATTAGTATGAGTCTATTTAAGAGTTTAAACATATATTTATTGCTAGGTAAATTGTATGATTGATTAACGTTGTCTATATTTAACTTTTGAAAATTGAAGTAGGAAAGGAGGAAGAATTCCCCTCTAGATATTTGTTCATGTACATAAACCATTTGGGAGAATGGTGAGGATAAAACCTAACCATGTGAAAATACGCAAGTTTCCAAGAACATGGAGGGGCCACAATGAAAGAATCCAAGGTACATGAACACTAAACATTAGAACCAAATTTCCAAGTAATTATATACAATCCCAAATTAAATTCATTTAACCCATTAACAAGTTTGTAAAAACTTACCCGTACTATAGAAAACAAACTAAAATTTATTAGGAGTCTTATTTTAAATAAGAAAACATTAGAAAGAAATTAAATACTAATTAATGTAAAAGGAAGTGAAGTTATACTAAGTAACTAACGTAGAAAGACTTATAAATGTTATACTGTCTTAAAATTTTTGTTTTATTATAAGTTTGATATTTTAATATTTAATTACATGAATCTGAGTGAATTTTGATTATAATTACATATATTTTGTGAAAAGAATATATTAGTTTAAATTTGTTATATTAAAGCGTATATGAAGGTAAGTGCTTTTTTCTTTGTAATCTTAAAATATTTATAATTTCTGTCAAAGTTAGCTAATTTATATAACAAAAGATAGTATAGATGGTAAGATTATTATTTTTTGTGGTTAAAATTGGCCAGTAATTACGTTACTGTTAAGATATTTTAATATTACTTTATATATTTAAGATATGTGCAAATAAATAGTAATTAACTATGATTTAGTATGAATAATTGTAGTTAAAAAAATGACACATATCATTTGTTTATTAATAAAGTGTAAACACCTGAATGTTTTTACCTTAACAAATTTTAGCTGATCAAATCACGGCTAAAATCGTGCAAAAGTACTCTTCATGTATAACAAACTTTTGTTTGAATCTCGAGAAAATAAGAGAGGCAAGGAAAATGAATTCAACACTTCCCAAGAAAACAAACAAAGCAAAAAGCTTTAGGTAATTTATAGTATAATACTTGCAATCTAAAGACCTTTTTGCATTATCAGCGTATAATTCAGTATATTTTATGATAAGTTAATTATCATTTTTTATCTGATTAGCTGATATTTATCATAAAAATTTATTTATAATCATAATTGAATTCAGAATTTTAACTCGATGAATTTGTCCTTTAACATCTTTAATACTCGAATCAGAATTTACATATTTGATGAACCCTTAGCTCATATATTTGCCATTACTTATAATTATTTTATAAGTAATCTGAGTATATACAAATTATTTACACGATTAAAAGCACAATACACTAAAGTTATACTCATAGTAAAAGTGACCACAAAGTTTTTTCAAAAGGCTAAAGGGGACCCAATCCGCCGCTACTTTCACATGCACATGAGCTGTCTTAGATATTTTTCCACAATTTTAAAGTTTTCTTCCCATTTGTAATTTAAAAATATTATATTTTTATGTTTTTCTTTGACCGTTGGATTTTATTCTATTTTTTTATATTCATCTTCTCGACTTACGACAGACTATTCCAGAAGATAGTAATTCTGATCCCTCAATACTATTACCAGTAAATCGCGAAATGTGTTTGAATGATCAAGATTTGAGAATAGAGCAACTGATATCACCTACAAAGTCCTACCCAAAAGAGAATAAATTACTTCCACCAAGATTTAAATCCACACTATGGACCTCTAGCTGAATTTTAAGTTTCTTTAATTTGTCATCTAGCGATGCCGCGTGACTTATTCTGTTTCTTTCTTTCTTTTTTTTTGATAATCCAGGTCTCCAGGCTTGCGCCTGACTACGTCCTGGAGGTAATAGCACCGGTCCTTCAACACTATTATCAGGTAAATCGCGGGATGTGCTCCGGTGGCCAATTTTCTGGGAGCGTACAACTGATCAATGAGACAAGGTCAAATTCCCCAACATGCAGAGTTTCTTCGTGCTTGCGGGGAATCGAACTCACGCTGTTCCATGCCAGAGCGCCTTATAGCGCCCAGGCTTTGCGACTGGACTATGCCCGGAGGACTTATTCTGTTTCTTTCTTGAAGTCACGAGTGGATGTTGTTCGGATTCAAACTTAGGAATTATACTGCTTTTTTTATTTCTTTTTGGTAGTTCTTTTTTCCTATGAGCATTGTCAGACTTCATGCTAGACCTTTCAGATATGCAAATACCCTTCTTTAATATCTTTCCATAACAATAATTTGTTAAAAAAATATTATCCACTTCCCTACATTTCTTCTAGTATTTCACCATTTTTAGAGTAAGATTAAAAAAATATATCTTTGTCGTACTTCATAAGATTAAATTAGAAAGTATTATATTTTAAAAAAGAATTAAAAGGCATATATATATATATATATATGATTGCATTTCAAAGAATATTTAAGAATTCTTGTCCAAAGAAGATGATTAATTTGTTAGAAAGTATAAAAGATATCCAAATTGGAAGAAAAGAAAATGGTTCACAAACAAATTAAACGATAATAACAGAAGGCAGAAAATGTAATTGTTGGTACCTTTTAAGGATAATGAGGAGCAAAGAGCCTTACGGAAATGGAAATATCAACAACAATTATTTTTAGGAACAGATAAACTCCTAATACTTTCAATTAGACAAAAATCGTGTCCCTCTTTCATTTGAGTTGCAATATAAATTTTAGTTAAGCAGTTTTTGTAAGAAACGGATTGAAGACTTCACAAGCGAGTACGAACTCTCCTCTTAAGACTATTTCACCCCATAGAGGGCACCGGGAAGGATTGAATGATTTAGGGATACTAAGAAGTCTAATCAAATATCGTTTGCACTAAAACAACGTTTGATTCCTACTGTATTGAGAATATTTCTGATTTTTGATTCATTTTTCTGATGTGAATATGACAATCTATTTATAGATAAATGATGTCTTTTTTATGGTGCCTCTTGAGATTAAATCAATGGTTATGAATGATATCTTTTCATGGTGCCTCTTTAGATTAAACCAATGGTTAAGAATGATGCATTTTCATAATTTTTTGAATTAATTAATTAATTAATTATGTCCAAATATATCTTAACCCATAAGGAAAAACTTTCTCTTATAAACACAATAATATAGTGTTTCTTCACCAATATGAGACATTGCTTAAAAATCTCCAACAATCCCCCATCATTTCCAAGCAATACTTAATAACATGATCTTATGCTTAAATAGAGGTGTCTCGCGATTGAACCCCTATATTAGTGAAATGTCTTTTAAGTAATTAGGATGGCATGGTAGACTATGCTTTGAACTAGCGATCTTTTATTACTTAATTTCAAGTCACATAAGATACTTTATTCCCAATACATATAGAAGTTACCGACAGTTTTATGGTCATGTGTCATGTATCCTTTTCATGATCATTAAGAAATCAAGCCTATTTGATTTCCTAAAGCGGCCTCACTTTAAGCTCATATAGGTGAACCTTTCACATACTCCATAATATAGTACACTTGTGGAAATTATTTGAATAATAGATATGAGCAACTTTATTCATTTGCGATCAAATTGTACATATTAACCCAGACATACCCGGAGAAATATAAAATATATCACATATATCTTTAATGCATAAATATACCACTAAAGGTTCATTAAGAGCAAAAAATTTCTCATCCTACATACACATTATGGAATCAAGCACAATTTGGGATGGTAAGACAAGTGCTTGTAACTACAGAATGATGTACTTGGACTCATTGAACTTGAGATTCGAGGGTTTTATCGAGTGTTAAATTGAGGTTCCACCATTGGTAGTCAAGAGTATAGGCTTCAAACCCATCCCTTTTGTAGTTTTGGTGACTAAATCTCTCGTAAGGCCTTTTGGCATGTGATCTGCCAGATTCTGATTTGTACGTACAAAGTCCACAGTTATAACACCATCACGAATGAGTTGTTTCACATAACTATGTCGTAAACTAACGTGCCTTGATTTACCATTATAAACTTCACTGTATGCTTTAGCCAATGTAGCCTCATTATCACAATGAATTGAGACAAGTGACATGAGCTTTTCCCACAAAGGCAAATCATATAAAAAAATTCTTAGACACTCGACTTCTTTGCTTACAGACGCTAATGCTATAAATTCAGATGCCATAGTTGAATCTGCAATAGAAGTCTGTTTCTTGGATCCCCATGAAACCAGACCCCCAACAAGTGTGTATATCCACATACTCGTAGAGGACTGATCACTATTAGATATCCAACTTGCATCAGAAAAACCTTCTAATACACACAGAAATCTATCATAATGTATCCCATAGTGAATAGTTCTCCTAAGATACTTAAGTAGCCTTCGAACCGCTTGACAATGAGCATGACTTGGATTATGAGTAAAACGACTCAGTTTTCCTACAACAAAACCAATATCAGGTCTTGTACATGTCATTGCATACATAAGACACCCAGTTACCTTAGCATACTCTAATTGTTTCACAGGTTCTCATGTATTCTTAGATAACACTACATTGTGATCAAGAAGTGTAGATGCAAATTTACAATCAAAGTTGTTAAACTTCTTTAACACATTTTCAATATAATGTGACTGAGTCAAGGCTAAACCACTAGTATGTCTAGTAATTTTAATGCCTAAAATCACATCCGCTTCACCCATTTCTTTCGTGGAGAAATTAGCAGATAAAAAACTATTTTGTGTCCACCACTTGTTGGAGATCAGTGCCAAATATTAACATGTCATTCACATATAAACAAATGACAACTCTCTTGTTTCCAACAAACTTACTATATACACACTTATCGACATCATTGATAAGAAATCCATTAGAAAGTACAACTTGATCAATTTTTTGGTGTCATTGTTTGGGAGCTTGCTTAAGCCCATACAATGATTTGATCAACTTACACACTTTGTGTTCTTGACCAGGAACAACAAACCCCTCGGGTTGTTCCATATACACCTCCTCATCTAATTCACCATTTAGAAATGCGGTCTTCACGTCCATTTTATGAATAACGAGGAAAAAAATTGAGGCTAATGCAATCAACACCCTTATTGTTGTTGTCCTTGCAACAAGAGCATATGTATCGAAGTAATCAATACCTAATTTTTTAGTATAACCTTTGGCTACTAAACGAGCCTTGAACTTGTATATAGTTCCATCTACTTTCATTTTCCTTTTGAAAATCCACTTACAACCAACGGGTTTACAACCTGGTGGTAGATCAACCAACTTTCAAGTTCTATTACCCATAATCGAATCCATTTCATCATTAATTGCTTCTTTCCAAAAGGAAGCATCTTCATTGCCTCCTCAAAAGTGACAGAATCGGCTTCTAAATTATAACATAAAGGTATGTAAATGTCAACAGAAGGCGAATCCCTACTTCCTTCAACTAGAAACATAAAGAAATCATCTCCAAAATCTTTAGCTTTTCGCGCCCTTTTACTTCTTCTTGGTTCCACAACTTCCTCATTAGTTGAGTTATTATCAACTAAACCATGCTCTTCCCGTAAATGAGAACTAGATGGTAACGTTGTGTCATGAGATCTAGGAATGGTACTAAATCTATTTTCATCGAAAATAGCATCCCTAGGCTCAATTATAGTATTAACAGAATATGAATCACTAGGTTCAATAACCTTAAATCTATAGGCTTTACTATTCATAGCATAGCCTATAAAAACACACTCAATTCCTTTCTCCCCAAGTTTTTTTCTTTTGGGCTTTGGAACTTTAACAATTGCTCTACATCCCCAGACTCTAAGATGACTTAGGTTTGGTTTTTTCTTATTTCATAATTCATATGGGGTAGTCTTACTTCTCTTGTTAGGTACTCTGTTAAGAATATAACAGGCTGTATGCAAGGCTTCACCCCAATATCCATGTCCTAAACCTGACTTGGATAACATGACATTTACCATTTTCGTTAGGATTTTATTTTTCCTTTCAGCCACACCATTCTGTTGTGGTGTATAAGGTGTTGTAACTTGATGCACAATTTCAGTTGATTCAAAGAATGATGGATTATAATATTCCCCACCTCTATCCGATCTAATACACTTAATAAAGGTTTCACAATGAAGTTCTACATTACTTTTAAACAATTTAAAATTTTCAAGTTCTTCACTTTTTGAATGTAACAAATATACATAACAAAATCTGGAATAATCATCAATAAAGGTAACAAAATAACGTTTTCCGTCTGTTATCACATTGTCACTCATGTCACATAAATCACTATGAACTAAATCAAGCAATTTCGAATCTCTTTGAACAAAAGGAAATGGTAATCTAGTCATTTTAGTGAGCATACATGTTCTACATTTTACATCATTCTTGTCGATTGAAGGAATTGGAGATTGTAGAGCCATATCTTTCAACTTTCTAAAATTTACATCCCTAAACGATAATGCCATAAAGAAGAAGTATCAAGAGAGTCCAAGACATAAACAGAAGCATTCATCACTTTGTTAATGTTAACAAGGTTCAATTTAAACATACCACAATTCAAATAACCCTTTCCTACAAACACCTCACCCTTAGAGAGTACAAAGTTTCGAGCCTCATACACTTGTGAACCTATATTGGTTGAAAATACTACCAGACATCAGATTCTTACTAACTTTTGGAGCATGATAAACATCATTCAAAGTTAAACTTTTTTCATAAGTAAAATCTAATACAACACTTCCTTTGCCTAAAACACTAACAAGAGATTTGTTTCCCATATAGAGAAAAGTTAAATTTTCCATTGGTTCATAGGTCCTGAAGTGATACTTGTCCTTGCAAATATGTCTTGCAGCACCCGAATCAACCCACCAATTATTATCATCTTGGACCATGTTGATTTTGGAAATCATGGTAGTGAAATTTTTGTTGCCATCTGCAGCCTTTCGGTTCTTCTGTCATGAACTCGAAATGTCAGGATCCTTCTTATTTTGGCAGTCACGTTTCATGTGAGGACTACTACAATTCCAACAAGCGAACTTCTTTTTCTTGTTGCTGTCAGTTTTGTTCTTGTTGTTGTTATGCTTGTTTGAATTGAACTGCCTTTTCTTGACTTTTCGCTTAATGGATTGGCCTTCTTCCACAATATGGATATCCTCTTTGTTTTCTTATTTCCGAAATTCTTCTTCTACACGAAGATGGTTAGCCAATTCCTCAAGAGTAAGATCATTTTTTTATGTTTAAGACTGTGTTTGAATTCATTCCAAGTTAGGGGCAGTTTGTCTATTATACTATATACAACAATAGATTCATCCATATTCATGTTATGTTGTTTGAAATTTTCAAGGATGCGTTCAATCTCATAGAATTGCTCAATTACTGACCTTTTTTCATTCATAGAATAACTGTTAAATTGGGTAATAAGAAATTTCTTACTTGTTGCATCTTCACGCATGTACCTTGCCTCCAATTGATCCCACGGTTCCTTTGCATAAGACATGGTCTGGTAAGAATCGAACAAGGCATCAGTCATCCCGTTCAGAATATGACCTCGACATATGCATTCATCATTCTCCCATTTTGCCCCGGCGCGCGTCTCTGCAATGGTCTCATTCTCCTTTTCTTCTGGTTGTGGAGTAGTCAAAACATAAGCAACGTTCAATGTGGTGAGAAGAAAGTGCATCATTTTCTGCCATCTTCGAAAATTACCACCATCAAACTTGTCCAGTTTGACAAAGTTTGATGTCATCTCCCTAATACAAGCCATGAAAATAAAGAAAGTAATCTTAAGACTGTTAGAAACAGATTGCAGAAAATGTAGAAAATCGACTTCACAAGCGAGTACGAACTCTCCCCTTAATACTATTTCACCCCCATAGAGTACACCGGGAAGGATTGAATGTCTTAGGGATACTAAGAAGTCTGATCAAATATCATTTGCACTAAAACAACGTTTGATTCCTACTGTATTGAGAATATTTCTGATTTTTGATTCATTTTTTTGATGGGAATATGACAATCTATTTATAGATAGATGATGACTTTTCATGATGTCTCTTGAGATTAAACCAATAGTTATGAATGATGTCTTTTCATGGTGCCTCTTCAGATTAAATCAATGATTAAGAATGGTGTCTTTTCATAATTTTTTTAATTAATTAATTAATTCTGTCCAAATATATCTTAATCCATAAGGAAAAACTTTTCCTTATAAATACAATAATATAGCGGTTCCTCACCAATGTAAGACATTGCTTAGAAATCTCCAATAATTTTCGTTTATCCAAATAATAATTTTGAATATTACACCATAAAAAAGAAGAATATTACACCATAAATATATGCGTTCATGTTTGTGATTTTAGCATGGCAATTTTGTACATTTTTTTTCCTTATTCCAAGTTTCTTATTTATATCAAGAGTCGGTGAATCATCGGTCAATTTCAAAAAACAAAACAAAAAAGTCCACAATAGATTTTTTGTCTTTATTTTCTCACCTCTTATCTATTTGGGATTCTTTGGTTTCAAGCCAATAAGCCGCTAGATGATGTGACTGAAAAATGATTTTTCTTAAAAAAAGTTAAGAAAATTCGACACCAGTAAATATTTTGAACTTGGTCCAAATGGATTTGAAATTGCTAATATTGATTGTCGAAAATAATCATACGTCAAAAGCGTTTCATTATAATTATGCAAATAAATAATTAAAGTAAATAAAATTAAATGTGATAATTAAAATTAAGTAACAATAATAATTTAAAGAAGGAACGAAGGTACCAAACGCCGATGTAATGTCGACGTGTAATCGATGTTGAAAATTGAAACTTTGCTCGATAGATGATTCTCAAGCTAGTTGCCAACTTCACTCCCTATTTTTTAACTTTGATATAAATGAGCAAAAAATATATAATATTTAGTACGCAATGTAGAATTGGAGAGATAAATTGAGATATTAGAGAGATTGTATGAAGATTTGTGAGAAAAATGAAGAGGAAAATGAGGTATTTATAGTTGAGAAATATGATTAAGTGTAAATATATTAACTTAGGGGTTAAAAATAAATATTAAGGGGGTAGGGGGGTTGTGGGGTGGGGGGCCAAAAATGGTTGTTATAGGTGCAACGGCCAAAATCAAAATTTGGCCGTTGTTGTAACTACTATTTTTGCAAAGGGGGAGGGGGGCTGGCGGGACGGGGTCGGGACGATTCCAGGCCCCGTCTCGAGTTCGAACCCCGACACCGACAATTGTTTTTATGGGGATCGGGGCGGGCCGGGTCGGGATCGGGAAACCCGGCCCACCGGACAGCGCTAGTGAATCCCAAGATTTGATTGGCTATTGACATTGATTATTGATCGCTTTTTAAAAAGTTTCTTTCTTTTACTAGTATATATTTGTATCTCTTATTTTTGGATATGATAGAGAGTGGTGACTAAGTCAGGAATTTTGTTAAAAATATTTAAAAGTTAGTATATACAATATAACCTTTAACAGAAGTGTTCAACTGCATTTTTTTACCGATTTTAATTACGCCCTTTAGAGAAGAAACATTGTAATAGACATGCTACTGTGACATCTGAAATTGCTATATATTTTATGAACAAATGATGTACATTTATATCAGGTAATTTAATCACAAAGTTGTACATTTATATCAGGTAATTTAATCACGAAGTTATACATTTAAATAAAAATATATATCACCTGACTATAATTAATAGTCATAACTAGTAAGAATCCCGGCAGGGATAATCTCTCAAAATTTTCTAAATTAGAATAGTAGTTGTAATCTTATATTTTCTGGTGCTTTTGAACTTTGTGTTTCGTCAAATAATGACATGTAAAAATTAATAATTCTCAAAGGTATCGTGTAAAGTTTGAACTCTCATTTGCCTTCATTTGACGATGGTAACCAGTTTAGCTCTTTTTCTTTACATTTTTCTTGTTTATATTACAGTATATATGTTGTTTACCAAAAATATGCTAAATATACGATTTAATGGTTCGTGGTATTATGTCCAAAAACTTATGCTCACACTTTTAGACGAGGAAACGGGTAAACACACTTTTCCTCAAAATTGTAGAGAAAGTTTAGGCTTTATGTTATTGATAGGAATCAATATTTCAGAAAGTTTTTTGTTTTTATATCACAAGACAAAATACTTTTCCTCCTAGATACTAAGCTTGTTTTGCAAATTTAAGTTAAATTTGAAAATATGTATGTCCTAAAGACAATCATTATTAGGGATAAATGTACTTGAACATATTCGTATTATTAATAAGACTAATATATTTATGACATTTACAATTATTGAATTATTATTTGATTGTTTGTAATTATTCATTAATGTGCATCCATTGAGCTTATGTTGTCATTAATAGAGTGAGATATTAACGATAGATCGTAACTCTAAAATAACCTCGACTAATGATCATCGAGAATGAGATATCGATAATATGTTATAAGTTGACATGTGGTCTGCATCACATTCTTAGAGAATGTAGTATGTCTCACCTACTACTAGTAATGGCTACTAGTGATGGACACATGGATGCTTTTGAAAAGTATTAGTATACCCTGCTGATAAACTATTTGTTAGACATGTCTAGAGTGTTATCAGCGTGTGGGATATAAAGATCATTTGACTTGAGGTCAATACGCACCTTGTTTACAGAGTAATGTACTTTGACCCTGTCCTAAGCTTAAACTCATTATAGGATAAGATACGGCTTGTGTTGGGTGCATTATGATGTAAACTAAGGTGGTAATTGTGCCAAGAATATGATTCATTCCTCGATTGGATATTCGAGAGAACATTCAACTTCTCAGTAATGTTAGGTCGACCAAGTCATTAGCCAATGCAAGAGACATATTTAGAATATGGTCTAGTTGTCGACTAATATAAATGAGATAAAGTGATCAAGCCATTTAGATAGACATATGACAAGTCCTAAGCTTGATCGAGTGTGTCGTGAATGAAATGAATTTATCATCTCGCATAAATGTTATGTTTGCTGGATTCATGTAAACGTAGTTCACATATTGAGTTCGTCGTACAACGTAGTCTAGGAGTTCCGTATGGACCTTAATTAGATTAGTATCAATATATGAAGACATATAGGGTAACACTATGTCGACTGTCTCTTCAATCTAAGGTTGTATTGAGAAAATATTAAATGTTCGATTTGGAAACTAGATATTTAAATTGATAATAACTATGGAATAATTTCTATTAGATGGAAATTATTTAATTGAGTCAAAATTGGATTTTGGATTTAATAAAATGTGCTAAATATATTAACGAAACGAGGGACGAAACTGGACGCAAGGCGCCGTGGCGCCTACTAGGCTGAGCCGCGGCGCTGACCCAGCAGTGGCCCCAGTCAGACTGGTCCACTGCACCTCGGTTTTTGGGCCAGGCTTGGAGCCCAACCCTAATCCGTTTTGTGACCTAAAAATAACTATATATACAACACTAACCTCATTGTTATAAAATTTCATTCTATTAAGAGTCTAGAATAAAACTTTCTCAAACATCTGTCAAGATTTTCTGTCTTTCTTGACAGAGGAATACATTGTAGCAAGGTGCTTGCAGTCGAAGAGGACAATTACGTGTTCACCCTTCAGTAAAAGACTTCAGATTCTAACAACCTGTTAGGTGTTTTGTTTAAGTTTACTTTACAGGTTTGATTTTCATATAACCAAACCAGAAGGAATTGTTGGGGTAAGAAATAAAATTTTAAACTTCCGATGTGTTTTACTTATGTGTTTTGAACAAAACAAAAACCCTACACCATTACCGGAAATGAAAAAGAAAAAGAAGAAGAAAAGAAAGATAATGTGCCTATTTTATTAAGTGCTACAATGAGGCATTAGTTACCAAAAAAGGCTGTAGTTGGACAGATAGCATCCTTTTATCTTAGTCAAAAATATTGTGTTTGAGTCTTTAATATGAAAAAATTATGTTAAGTAATGCGTTATACATGATTTAAAATTGAATTAATCGAGAGCTCGATACGAAAGAGGAAAGGGATATCTATAATCTCATTTTTTTTAATATTTAATTTTAATTTATAATAACGACATAGGTCGTATAGTATCTTCCTTTTATAAAACTATCATATAAATTCTCCATTTTCCACTCAATATTGAGCTTATCTTTGGAATTTATTTTAAAAATGAATAGTTGGTTAGGGAAATGAAGTCACTCTCACCACCAACTTAGCTGTACTTGAAAATGATTCTCTCATTTACAATAAAAGGATTGGTTACAGCTGTATCCAATTTAATTTCTTTCAACTCCTTAGTCATTTTCCAACCCTTTTTTCTCCACTTCCTAAATTAAAAACAAATTAGTAAAAAACAATGCACAAAAAGGTCACACAAGTCTCTACTAATAGGGCAACAAAAACGGAACAAAAATTGTACACTAATATCTGCTATATATATATATATATATATAAAGTAATTTGATAATGTAAGAATTTATACATTGTCCTTATATAGAAACTAAACTAAAAAGTGATCTCTATCTATATAAGACGTGATATTATGACTTAAAGATTGTAACTTTTTGTAAGTAGTAAAGAACGGCAAAATAACTAACAAATCATATTAAATTAACATATCGTAAATTTAAATTTCAATAGCAATGGATCACCTCTATTGGATTTTTTTCCTACTCAAATGTTTACTAGATGGAAAAATATTAAACATACTTTATAGTATTTGTACCATGTGCTAAAAGACTTTTTTATTTACTTTGCTTAGACTAAAATTGCATTGTCATTTGCCAGAATATATTTTGCAATTATATCTTATTACGACCCAAAAAGGAAAAGACCAAATAATGATCTCCAAGATCGAGGTTGTTTCTATAAACATCAAAATATTTTTCTATTACTCTCTATGTACAAAATTATTTACTACTAGTATATCTAGTAGGTGATATTATTTTCTTGGGGTCTAGACCTGCACAATTTTAAAACACATAACGTCATTAAAGTGTAAGATCTTATTTATATCAGAATTTTTTTTCTCTATATTTTGTCGATGTAGACTTTTTTCCTAAGCTAGAGTGTCACGAATTAATAAATAAATATATATGTATAATTGTTGTGGTTGGTTGTAGTAGCATTAAATTAATAATATTCCTATACTCTCTGCGCCTGTTTCGTTCTAAATAATGAAACCCCATGTCCCCTTTGTTTTCACTCTCTCTTTCCTCAAGTCGCTGTTAAATACACACAGTATAGTGTTCCCACACTTCCAAATATGCATATATATGTATAAAAATAAACTTGGATAATATATATGTACATACATATATTTTAAGGATCGGTTCTTCTCGTGATCTGTGCACAGTCTACATGATACTAATTCTTGGGTTTTGGTGGGTTTGTTCAATCATTGCTATATATCCACCTGTCTTTGAATCATTCACTTTATAATTGTGATCTACTAAAGATAGAGGAGTGAGAACCATTTTTGGAGTTTTGGTGGGCATAGTTTTTTTTCTCTAAGTGAAAAAAAAAAGTTTTCTTGGAAATATTTTTGAATGACAAAGTTATGAGGATTTTATCAGGCTTTTGGAAAGATTTGAGTATTTGCTGCTCCAAAAGTGGCTTTGGTTTTGCTATAAAGGAAGATAAAGCTTCATAGTACAAAAAGGTAGGTTCTTTGGTTTGTTTTCTTCTCTTATTACAGTATTATTAATTTTTAATCCCATGTTTATTTTTCATGTATTATGTGGTTTTGACTTTGGTTTTGTGCTAACTTTGAGTAAATGTTTAGTTGGTTGACCTTTGTTCACTGTACAATTTTCTTGTTTGAACAACTTAAACACAATTAATGGTTAAAAATTGTATCTTTAGAAGGACTGAAATTTGAAGACCCAAAAGGAATTAGTGGAATTAAAGGGTTTTTGTAAGTACTAATTAGCTGTTTTGTGGAGCGGAGGGTCTGTTTCTACCTTCTATGGTAGGGTAAGGTCTGTTGTACACTCTTATCACACTGGTATGTTGTTGTTGTTATTGTAATTATATGTTTTGTCAGTAAAATGCTAAGTCAGCTGATTTTTTGTCAGAAGCTATTCTTGGTAAACTTTTGATTGCTATGTAGAAGTGTGAATATGTTTCATGAGTACAATGAACATCCTTTTCATGAAGTATCTAAATTGTAACCAAAAAAATGATTGCTTCTGTAAAAGTTGGAAAAAGTGATATTTAAGGCAAAGGTGGATTACATAGAAAACTTTTATTTACCTGGAAATGTGTTTCATTTTATTCTTAACCTTGATAGCAGCACATAAAACAACATAATTCAGATCTGCAAGATGGTTTGACTGTTATGGAAGAAGACGGCTCAAAGATGGCAGTGAATAATACGATTTGCACGGATTACAATACCCTTCCTCTTACTTTCACATATTATAGTGAAAAATCTTCAAGAAGTGCAATTTTTAAAGGGATGTAACATTTGTACTTAGGATAGTTTTAATGCGTCGTTGTCGCCTTTCTTGTCTTTTTTCCTCTTTCTTTGAATTTTCTCCATAAAGTATACCGGGAGTGGGAAAGTGGAGGGGAGGTCGAATAAGTGTGCTGTGTTACTAGCTACGAAGTTTATAACTGAGGTAAATGATCATTCTTGTGGTAAAACTTGATGTCTTCCCTTTTGCTGCTACTGGGGAGATTACAGTTTTCTCAGCGTGTTTTATGTTTTCTCAGACTATCCAAACATGCCTGTCGTTATTCAGGTTTATTTACTTGAACCATAAGGTAAGTTATTTATCAGATGCACTTCGGTAAGGAAATTAACTTGCACTAAATAAACTGGTTGTTTTGTCTTTGCAATGTCTAATTAGCAAGGGATCTAATTTTTCCTTTTGAGATACTAGTGTATTCTATATCGATAGCCATGTTGAGAAAATATGTGGCTATTGTGCTATGTACACGTTCAATTTTATTTTACTGGACAATGTGAATGATGCAAAAACACCAATCAAAATGAAGTGATTTACTTGTGCAATCTCTCTGCACTAAATAGCTGATATTTCTTCCTGCACAGCAGTTCCTTTTCATGGTGACTATATGTATTAGGTTATTCCACACACATCTTCTCCCCTCTAGTTACAAACAGTATAACTTTTTTATTAGCAAAGGTGGCCAAAAAGGTCTGAAATCTAATCGTACTTATGTGGCCATCTCTATTCGCATGGGCATGTCATGGAGATGTTGATGTCCTATATCTCTAGTTCTAAAAGGATTACACTGTCAATTTCTTCTAGATTAGTGCAAGAAAGATAATTAAAAAAAAAAAAGGCAGCCGGTGCACTAAGCTCCCGCTATGTGCGGGGTCCGAGGAAGGGCCGGACAACAAGGGTCTTATTGTACGCAGCCTTACCTTGCATTTCAACAAGAGGCTGTTTCCACGGCTTGAACCCGTGACCTCCTGGTCACATGGCAACAACTTTATCAGTTACTCCAAGGCTCCCCAGTTACTCCAAGAATGATAATTAGTATCGCTGAAAAACTGTGAACTTTACACCTGATTTTCCTTTGTATTATAGTATCACTTGTATAATAGATATAATGTGCTTGATGATTAACCAAAAATAAGTGTCTTTATGGTACTTCCTCTACAAATTTAATGCTCCCTCTGTTTCAATTTGTTTGTCTTACTCTCCTTTTTAGTATGTTTAAAAAAGAATTCCACTTTCCATATTTAGTAACTGTTTACACCCAACGTCCGACATGGCACAAGAATCAAAGGGCAATTTGGTTTACATCATATGTGACGCTTGAAACATTGTTTAAAAGACATGCTATTGTGACGCTTGAATATCCTATGTTTACATCAAGTAATTCAATTAAAAAGTTATACATTAAGATGAGATATATATCACTTAATGTTCATAACTAGTAAGAATAGCTCTGATGGGGATAATCTCTCAAAAATTACTACTAGAATAGTAGAATAGTAGTTTTAATCTTATGTTTTCCGGTGCTTTTGAACTTTGTGTTTAGTCAAATAATGACATGTACAAATTAATAATTCTCAAAGGTATCTCGTAAAGTTTGAACTCTCTTTTGCCTTCATTTGACAATGATTACAAGTTTAAATAATACAATTTGCATGGATTACAATACTCTACCTCTTACTTTTACATATTATAGTGAAAAAGCTTCAAGAAGTGGAATTTTGAAAGGGATGTAACATTTCTACTTAGGATAGTGTGTCATTGTTGCTTTCTCGTCTTTTTTCCTCTTTCTTTGAAGTTTTTCCATAAAGTATACCAGGAGCGGGAAAGTGGGGGGGGGGGATCAAATAAGCGGGCTGTGTTACTAGTTACGAAGTTTATAACTTAAAGGTAAAAATGACCATTCTTGTGGTAAAATTTGATGCTTTCCCTTTTGCTGCTACTGGGGAGATTACAATTTGCTCAACGTGTTTCATGTTTTCTCAGACTATCCAAATATGCCCGTCTTTTTCAGGTTTATTTACTTGAACCACGAGGTAAGTTATTTATCAGATGCACTTCAGTAAGGAGATTAGCTTTGCACTTGATAACCTGGTTGTTCTGTCTTCGCAATGTCTAATTAACAAGGGAGCTAAATTTTCCTTTTGAGGTACAAGTGTATTATATATTAAGTGCCATGTTGAGAAAATATGTTGCTATTGTGCTACGTAGAAGTGCATTAACTTTTGTTGATTCATTGAATAATTTACCAAATAATGCTGGATCTCAAATAACTGATTGCAGGGTTTGTCGATATCTTCCTTGAAAAAAAATGCAGCATTGTAAAATGGTTCATAAATGGCGTTATGCATAGCGATGACATAAAAAATGCAACTGCTTATTCGTTTCGTTTCTTCTTTATCGTTATTGTGAGTTCCAGTTTTGTTTTTCTTTTCAATTTTGATGTGTATGGTTTTAACTTTGAATCAACTCAAGTTTGTTGAAATTGTTTCCATTCTCTTTCCTTTGAGAAAAGTCCTTCATCCAAATTGTTTGTAATTTAAATCTTGCTGTCCCTGGTCATATTTAAAGGGCTCTACACATTAGTTCACCTTAAGAAGCTATTAAGTTGGATTAATATGTAGTGGTAAGAGCACAACATGTGATGTGTGGGTTAGGTGTACATCACGGATTTGAACATAGCCATAGAAAAAAGCCTAGTATTTAAGTGGAGAAGGGTAGAGGGGAGAACCCATTATCCATCGAATTTTGAACCATGACTCACTAGCCGTCGGGGATTTTTCGGTTATAAAACAAGTGTGTTAAATTGAATGGAAACCGGAAACCTATTTTCTGTAATTGAATTTGGAATTTCGTCCTATATTAACTACTTCTAATGTCCCCATCCTGACCATCAGTTGTTGACTGACAGGATATAATAGACTGAGATCGAAGCATACAACAAATGGTGGTGTTTTGACCAGAATGGATCCTCAGGCTTTTATTAGGCTGTCAATAGGGTCGTTGGGATTGAGACTGTCTGGGACAACTTTAAACGGTACAAAATCAGGGATAAGTGCACTCTCTTCTCCTTGTGTGTGCGAGATCCGTCTTCGAGGTTTCCCTGTGCAGACATCATCTGTTCCATTTATTTCCTCACCTGAAGCTACCCTCGATATTCACAACGTTGCATCCAGCTTTTATCTTGAAGAATCTGATTTGAAAGCCTTACTAGAGCCTGGCTGTTTTTATGCACCTCATGCATGTCTGGAGATAGTTGTATTCACAGGACGCAAAGGTGGCCACTGTGGTGTTGGTATTAAGAGGCAGCAAGTTGGGACATTTAAGTTGGAAGTAGGTCCTGAGTGGGGTGAAGGAAAGCCAGTCATTCTGTTTAATGGTTGGATAGGAATTGGCAAGAACAAGCAAGAGACTGGAAAACCTGGAGCCGAGCTTCATTTGAGAGTGAAGCTGGACCCTGATCCAAGATATGTTTTCCAGTTTGAAGATAAGACGAAACTAAGTCCTCAGATAGTGCAGCTTCAGGGAACCATCAAGCAACCTATTTTCAGTTGCAAGTTTAGTCAGGACAGGTAATATATGGTTTTACACTTTCCTAGGGATGACCATCTACTTTTTCGGGGCACTAACTTTAAGTTGGTTCATTTCTATTCCCTACTCTTAAATCGCTTTCTGTTTGTAGTCTGTTGCCAGAGACAATGAAAAGTGTTTGTACTTGTCTTCCCCTGTTTTCCCTACCATAAACTAGTTTTAGAATTCTGGTCTTTTCTGTAATTGTTGTGTGTTATGCTGAACTTACAGGACATCTCCAGTAGATCCATTAAATAATTTTTGGTCAAATTCAGTTGACGGTTCTGAACTAGATGTAGAGAAAAGAGAGAGGAAGGGATGGAAGGTGAAGATACACGATCTCTCTGGCTCGGCTGTTGCAGCAGCGTTCATAACAACTCCGTTTGTGCCATCAACAGGTTGTGATTGGGTGGCCAAATCTAACCCAGGAGCTTGGTTGATTGTTCATCCTGATGTTTGTAGGCCCGGATGTTGGCAGCCATGGGGAAAGCTTGAAGCATGGCGTGAACGTGGGATCAGAGATACCATTTTCTGTCGCTTCCATCTTCTATCCGAGGGTGGACAGGAATGTGGCGGTGATCTTCTCATGTCTGAGATATTGATCAGTGCAGAAAAGGGCGGTGAGTTCTACATAGACACAGACAGACAGGTTCGAGCGGCAGCGAGTCCATTGCCTAGTCCAAGAAGCAGCGGAGACTTTGCAGCACTAAGTCCTGTTGCAGGCGGTTTTGTTATGAGCTGTCGAGTGCAAGGGGAAGGTAAATGCAGCAAGCCCCTTGTGCAACTTGCCATGCGACACGTGACCTGTGTGGAAGACGCAGCCATTTTCATGGCTCTTGCTGCTGCAGTTGATCTTAGCATTGAGGCATGCAGGCCTTTTCGCAGAAGGTTACGGAGAAGTACTCGCCATTCGTGGTGATAGACACACACAACGATAGTTGATATCCTTCTATAATGAAGCAAGCCAAGCCCTTCTTGTATTTCTCCTGATTGTTGTAACAACTTGACTTCTTGTATAGAACCAACTTAATCTATATTTACTTCTGAAAATAGTTCATTTCGGTTCTTACTCGCTCATGGAAGCTTTATTGGATTGTTAAGATCAATCAGCCCCACACGATCGAATGGCTGAGATCCTCGGGACCATTATGGTTCTGTTATGTCCTCGCCATCTGAATCAATTCTGAACGAACATTATCACAATGCGAATTTTTTAAAAACAATTATTAGCGTACATAGTACAGACTGGAAAACTGACTTCCTCTTTTAGGGTAGTTGATGTTGGTATTCTATGGTACTTTATAGAGCAGTACGGGAAGTAATAACTATTACAAATGTTCGAAAGGATAAATAAATGGTCAATCTTCAAAACTGCCGCATGTGTGTTGTGTCTTGAATCTTGATCACCTTGCAAAGCCAATGTTGAGAACTGCCGCAAGTTTGTTGTGTCTTGAATCTTGATAACCTGAGATCAAGAAGCAACTAAATCTGGATGGTTACAACGTTGTGTGTTGAGTCGAGGATAACCCTCTATCCTTAAGACAAGATTGCCCCGTATATATGCTTTTACGTTAGCGGGCAATAGTCTCCCAAGATAAAACAACACTTTAATCTCAACACTACAAAGCCAATAGGTTGAGCCTGTCGAAGAAAACAAATATGACTCGACTTGCTGAAGATATGAAAAAAGAAGGAAGAGTTTCTGTCTACTCTTCTCTTTTGTCTCTGTGTATATAGTGTCTCTGTAGTGTATATCTTGTGTATATAAGGGTGTTTGGTCACTGTTTTTTGTCACAGTTTGCTCACTGTTTTGAGCGCTGTTAAAGCTGTTTTTCGCTTTTGTGTGTCTTTTCCGTCTGTTTTCTGGCCACTGAATTGAGCCAAATGAAGCTCAATATATAGCAAGGAGAAGGGGTTGTCTAACTGCCAAAACATGGCTGTTAATGGCCATTAGGAGGGCATTAAAACAGCCAAGTAATGGTTGTTAATGGCCATTGAAAGGTCGCCTAATCGCCAAGTAATGGGTCGTTAATGGAGGAGTTAATCACCAAGTAATGGCTGATTAATGCCTCAAAACGCCCCAACGGTAGGCTTTCGCCTTCCGTCACCTTCCCGAAACTTTGGGGACCAAATCAGAATATTGAAACTTTAGGAACCAAATCAGACATATGAAAGAATTCTGGTCCAAACTGTACATATGAAACTTCAGGATCAAATCAGCACATCCGATGTAGTTCTCTGGTCCAAAAGATAATAGCCCTGACGGACTGGCATACAAGACGTGTGGGGTTAGCCTTGAACCCAAGCACATCTAGGTCTTCCCTCCTTTAAACACATGGGATACCCCTTGGGGATCCAAACCCTTTACCACATTAGAGACTTATATAGAGCAATTCTTCCTATTCCCACCGATGTGGTAGATTTGTCCCACACCACATTTCCATGCCTCAAACACCTTACTTCGTAGACCAATATCTCTTTCATTTCTCAACGAAATTTGACGATTCTTGGCCCTACGGTCATCTACTCACTTCGTAGATCATGCATGTGCGAAGAGACAAGGTCTCCAACATGCGGAACACTAGTGTTTAATTCATCAAAGATGGGTGGACGCATCTCCCCGTCAAAGACAAATTTCCAACAGTTGATTCACGTACTTCAACAAAGTATCAGGAAAGACTAAGTTGTCCATTTACATATCAACAATATATATATATATATATATATATATATATATATATATATATATATATATATTTATTGGATGTTACTTGTAAGTTGTAACATACGTTTAAACCTTGGTGGGGTCATCAACTTAAACTATACAATACCTTGTAAGGATAATTGGATGGAGTATAAATTACTGGGGACTGAACCAAATGAATCGACTACCAAAAGTTACCAATAAATGTATTACAGTTCTAGAGATAATTAACTTGATAGAAAAAAGAGAAGCAGTTCGAGAGAGACCAGGAAAAATTGAGTTTGAAATTTGAATAGCTTTCAGTTCACAATTCAATCCAAAGAGAAAGTGCAGTTCAATTCAATCCAAGGAGAAAGTGCCTCGACTGACAAGACATTTATTTGAAATTGTTAATACTTATTTGTTTTTAACCTAAATAAATAAAGAGAATAAAAGGTTAAGAATAAAAACATAACAATCTCTTTTCAAGTGTTTGACGTATTTCTCGTTTGACCAAATTTTTATGAGATATTATGTGTTTATGGATGCAATTACACCATCACTAACGTGTCTGATCTCATCAGCACTCTGAAGTTAAGTGTGTCTGGGTGAGAGTCGTACTAGAATGGGTAACCCCTTGAAAAGTTTTCGTGTTGGTTCCCTCCTTTGTATACTGGGCTACCCTTTTTTCTTATATTTTGTCCTTAATTTGTCCTAAAAGGAACCACACAAGAAGAATGGGAGGTAACTTATTATAAGGTGTTGAAGGAAAGAAAATTCTTGTGATGGGAATATTGGACGACGTAGATACTATTATATTGTATTGTCAATTTTTTGTGTAATAATCTCATTTGTTTGATTTTTTTTTGTTTTTTGCATGTTATATCGATGAATTATTAAACGCCTATAACAAAATTTGACATTTAAATCTTATTTGAGTTTTATGGATAAAATTACCCCAAAGATCACAAACGAGAATTGATGAATAGCAAAATTGGATGAAGGGATACAAGGTGAAATGTGTGAGAAAATGACAGAATACCGCCCCCCAACGTCATCTTTTAATTTCTCATATTCCACAATCACAAGAGTTTAAACGCTCCAGATTCCTTGTTGAAACTTACCAGATTTATTAAAGTTATATCTCCAACAAAATATAATTTAACAATTGCTTCTTGATTATTATAAAATAATAAATACACATACTTGAGTAACCATATTATAGAGAGGTATTCTATAAAAAAAAAACTTATAATGATGGATGTAGCATCTAGCCTTGTTCCTAACAAGAAGCATACAAACTAATTACATTGGCCTAGGGAAAAAATGGTGGCGAATCAATTAGATAATAATTCAACAATTTAAAATAATTTAATCCTTTTTCGAGTTGATTAAAATTATTCTAACATCAATTTACTAATTATTTATTATCACAATCCATGGTAAAATAATGGTGAAAAAGAATAAAATTTCATTCCACTAGTTGCCCGTACTATAGTATTATGTTCTTTTCAAACTTACTTTCAACAGGGCATGTAGTCGTATATTCTTAACTGAGGAAAACACAAGAAACTGTTTTCATCTGATCTGTCACGTGATTGTAGAATAGTTGGAAGTTGGCCAGAGAATTGCCTAGCCCCTGATAGAACTACGGTAGGCATTGTTACCATTGATGAGCTCGTTGCAGTTTCTGGCTGTGTCATCCCTTTACTTGTTCTGGTCCCTTCATTACCTGCTCTTCCATTTTCCCTTTCACGGTATCTTTCTCGCGGCCTACTGCATCAGATTGAAAAACACATCAAGAGAGGATTCCTTGGATTTCAACCACTGTATTTATCAATTGTCAAGAGAAAAAAAATAATCCAATAGTGCAGTCAGTAATAGCTCTCCCAACCGACACTTCATACTGATTGAGAAACCGACCAAGTTAGTTGCTGCTTGATGTTGCAACTTTTTTGTTGCCAAGAGAGCAGAATAGGATAAACACGACTCATTTACTCTCACTGCCACCATTTTGGTGGCTATGATGAGATCTACATTAAACGGCCATTGAATGTACCATGCTTTAGAGAACGTGATATCAGTTGCTACAACCAGAATCCCATAGACGTGAGCAACAAACACTAGAAAAGAATTACTAATTCTACTGCACATCAAATTTAGTGCGTTCAAGACATAATACTTGGAGTGCAAGTTTAGTAACGGGAACGACCTTAAGACAAGCGTGGAGGTGAGGCTTGGTATTCAGGTCATTCCAAAGAAAGGAAGTTTCAAGTATCTCGGGTCCATTATCCAAGGGAATGGAGAGATTGATGATGATGTCACATATCGTATTGGTGTAGGGTAGATGAAATGGAGGCTTGCTACTGGAGTATTGTGCGATAGAAAGGTGCCACCAAAACAAGGCAAGTTCTATAGGGTGGTGGTTAGACCGACTATGTTGTATGGGGCAGAGTGTTGGTCAGTCAAGACTTCGCACATACAAAAGATGAAAGTTGCGGAGATGGGGATGCTGAGATGGATGTGTGGGCATACAAGGAGGGATATGATTAGAAATGATGATATCCGGGACAGAGTGGGAGTGGACTCGGTGGAGAATAAGATGCGAGAAGCGAGGTTGAGATGATTCGGCCATGTGTAGAGGAGAGACAAAATCACCCAGTGCGGAGGTGTGAGAGATTGGCTATGGACGGTTCAGGAGGGGTAGATGTAGGCCGAAAAAGTATTGGGGAGAGGTAATTAGACGGGATGTGGTGCAGGTGCAACTTACTGAGGACATGACCTTAGATAGGGGATTGTGGAGGACACGTATTAGGGTGGAAGGGTAGTAGGTAGTTGAGCGTAGTCCTACTTACGCTTACATAATGGTAGTTGTAGTGGTATTATTGTAGACCTGCTTAGCCTATCGGACTAGTAGACGCAATATTGCTTTATAGTCCTCTGTCGTTTGATTCCTGCTGCTGTGTGTTCTTTCGTGTACTTTGTTTATCTTATCTACATGCGTTAGTTATTGCTTCTTTTTTTCAGAATGTTTTATCATAGCTTATTCGCTTTTGTTACCATCATTGTCATACTGGTTTAAATTTCTTATCCGGGTTTGACGGTTCCACTTGCTTTACTTGTGTTTATGCTGTGTCTTGAGCCGAGGGTCTTTCGGAAACAATCGCTCTACCTACCAAGTTAGAGGTAAGTTATGCGTACACTCTACCCTCCCCATACCCCCACGTTGTGGGATTTCACTGGGTATGTTGTTGTATAGTTCATAAAACAAAATTATGTTTGCATAAGATTAGAGGGCACCCCTTCTCATCCTGGAACGAGAAAGGACTCTTCCAATCTTACATGACATCAAAATGACGTGTTTGATCAATTTGCACCATCTATATGCATGGCTAGCATGCATTTGCTTGAGTGATTGCCACTGGACAGTTGGAATTCTTTCATGTCTAGAAGAAAATTCAATAGTCATGAGAAATAAAGCTAGAGGAAAGAATTACTGACTCAACCATTTGGAAAAGGCAGTATTTTCATTGTCCATAAAAACATAATTATTTGCCAAGGTAATCTTGTTGTAATCCTATATGACATCCAAACGACAAGCCTGACCAATTTAGAAAGCCTCTCTGTGCATGGCAAGTGCTTCCGCCCGTTTATGCTTTGACATTTCACCCTTATGCTTATATCAAATACCCTAGACATATCACATAAGAGAATTCCTATGTCCAGCGGCAATAACTAAAGCAAATGTTGCAGTTGAAAATTGAAAGAGGAGGTGAGAGTCCCCCTGAGGGGGCAGGGTTTTGGAAGGAGTCTGAGCAAAAGATTAACCTAGAATAGTTTGCTCTATACAGAGATTGAAGTGAGATGCCAAAAACACTCTTATAGTTTATCATGAAACAAAAGTAATAGGCAACAAAACTTACCCACTATTTGCAGATGAAAATTCTCGTCTCGATGGTCGAACTCCAGATTCAACTTGCACAAGTTCTCGTTGCAGTTCTCTCTGCAAGAAGATCAAGCGAAATAGGCATGCAAGACTTCCACTCCATCATATGAAACTTAAATTTAATTTAGTATAATCACTTAGGATGAGGATACAAGTTTCTTTACAAATGCCGAATGGTGTCTCACGTTAACTTTTAAGATTACAGGGAAATGGTTAAATTCACGTATAAAGGTGAGGGTGAAAGGTCCACACACTCTCCGCTGATGGAAATGTGTCAATCAGCTGTTAAGGCTGGATTAAGACAAACATATCAAAGGAGAGAGCAACCAGGAACTGAGGCAATGTTTGAAAGTTGAAAGGAAGAGACAAAGGAAAAGCAAGAAGAAAAAACTAGGGGAGAAACTCAAAAGATAATTTGTGCAGATTAGGAGTCCGAATTTCCCGTCCAAAAAAGTAGTTTTTATTTTCATTGTTTTATGAAGCTGATATGATGGAGTACTACTGATTTAGCTATTAAAAAAGGTGTATGACAAGATATCTCACCATACTCAAGAGTCACTCGGCATAAAGGTAAATATCGTTGATGTAAACAAAACCTAAACATCCACTAGGCATCATTCTAATTGGTTAATTTGAAACACTTTGTCCTATCTGTCATATAAGCAAGGGAAGACAAGTAAGCTAGGATCATCCGTCATACCTGTGTTTGATTTTCTTTCTCTAGATCAAGGCTGTGTCGCAACTCCCTGGTTTTTGCGCGTTCGAGCTCCAGCACACGTTGTCTCTCAATCTCCTTTTTCTACTTCAGCTATCCTCTCTCTGAACAGTAGCATCATGTAGGAATTTTACAATCAACATGCAATCGTCAAATAATGTAAGCAAGAGATCTCAGGGACTACTAGGAAAAACCTATGCAGCTCTTGTAGAAGTTCAGCTTCTCGAAGACCTGACTCTTCCAAGAACTTTTGACGGGCATGCCTACTGAGTAGTTTCCTTTGCCTGCGTGCTACAACCTCCTCTTTGAGTTTGGCCTTTTCTCTGGTAAGACAAGATGCAAAAAGAAGAGCTAAAAACGATTAGTTTGAGGTCAATCTCCTTTCATTTTTTTTTTGCCTTTGGGAAGATAAGTTTGAACTATAAGCGCCCTCAGATAAAATAATGTGTTTTCATTTTCTTCAATCAGTCAATTCTACTGTCCATGGGTGGGGACGGAGGTAGGAGATGAAAGGCAAGATGCTCTATTGAAAGTTAAATTGCTAACATCAGCTCAATTCAGCACATCTGCATGGGTTAGAGAGAACTTACCAGAATGAGTAAATAGAGAACAGAAAACTAGAGTCTAATGCAAATACAACCTTTATCCTGCATCAAACTACATATAGGAGACCACCAACCCCACATTTTATACAAGTGAGTCTCAGACATTGAAAGACACCTCATTTACCCTAAACAAAAGTACAAATCTAAACAAGTCTGATGAATTCACCACCGCTAAAATGGGCCAAAAGGCAACAAAGAAAAACAGAGGTTCTTTTTTGTTTTGATTTTCAAAGTGATGGACAAAAATAAAATTTTAACTAGAAATAGTCAGCATGCCAAGGCAAACAAGTGACACCATGATAAACTAATGATCAGCTTATGCTGAACACTGAACTAGCAGACAGAAGAAATAGAAAGAAAAAACAGTTCAATTAATATGGCTATGAAATACAATTCTTATCCAAAGTATATACAGATTGAAGTTGCATACAAGGATTTGATTTCCTCTTTGATTTGCTGCAAGCGGTTATCTTGCCTTGTCGAATCTGCACAATATAATTTAGAAAGGTGAATGACAGAAAATATGAACGTGCCCCCCTCAATCGGTGTACTTGAAAGTTGAAACACAAAATTAGCTGTAGCACTTTGCTCTAAGGCAGTTCATGCAACAGTATCAAGTCCACCTTTTATTCAGTGTGAGAACTTAGCAGTCTCACTTAACAAGAAAACATGCAGTGACCAGTGTTGTCAAAGGCGCGCTAAAGCCCTAAAGTGAGGCTCAAAACATGTTGAGCGTTTCGCCTCGCTTTATGTGCGCTTCAGTGTCATCATCAAGGCTCCAAGACATACTTTTCCTTGTCAATGACATATGACAGTGTTAGTGAAGTTAGTATGTTAGATATGACATCCACATTGAAAAATGAAATATGTGCTTCCCCCTCCAATAATGCATCTATGGAGCATTCTCCATTTCTTCTCTTTCTCACACAGCACCAGAGTCTATGATTTAGTAGAATTAAAGTGATTTTCCCTTATTGGCGTGCGGTTTTAGGCCACTTGCCGGCCAAGAATCTTCATTGCCTTTCTAAGTTCCACTATTTCTGCCTTTTTTCAGTGGATTCGGTGGCGTAGTGCTTCTATCCTTCACCAATTTCAAGCATACCTGCCTACTTTCAATGAGCGTGGCAACGTTCCACCCTTCAGTTGACCAATCTGACAACAGCAGTGCCTCAGGTGAATGTCCCAGCAGTATCGCGTCCATTTTGGACGCCATTTCTTGTCATGGATCCTACCACTGTTACCGTCTGCCCACGATTCTGGTCACTGCTTAGGCTCCATTATAAGCCACAGCAACACCACCTCATGCAACAATAATGATATCCGAAACACCACATTGAGAAAAAGTATTATATTTAGTGTATATAATCCTATGAACACATGCATCTTGTATCCTATGATTTTCCCCTCCTCTGTTAGTTTCTTACAGGAGAGAAATCGACACGAACGTGGAGTAGCAAACGACCGCATTAATTTCTACTGATTGCTACTCTAAAATCAAATATTAAAACAGCTGATTTATTTATCATAGAAAGCAATTATTAGTTTTATTCAAACCTAATACGATGTGTGTTCTGAACGAAGTTCAAAGGCATAACTGGAGTTCCTCTATATAGATCATGTCAGATGAAAAGTGGGATGTCTTGAAGAAATATAGATCATTAACAAGACATGTTGGGTTAAGATTGTCTATACCTGAAGGATTGTTTCACATGTATGACCAAAATCTGGATTCATTTGCTGCTCGGAATTTGAAGAGAGCTGCTTTCAACATCTTTTATCCATACAAGTTCATGTTAGATGGACATCACAAAAATAATGTTGTCAAGTTAATAGTAAGGATTTAAAAAAGAGCAGGAAGTCCATATTTTGATGTTCGAAATATACCATACATGATTTATTAAGAAAATAACAAATGAAAATCGGACCCCTTAACTGGTCCATTACCTCTTTAACCTCATCCCCTTCACTTCTCAGTCTACATAAAGCTTGGCAAGTTCTTTTCTCAAGGCTGACAGGAAATCTTTCTGGAAAATAAATGAGACAAAAGGGATGGCACAATAAGCGCTATACTGACACAATCAAATCTTATTTTCTGCTTTCGGTTGTAACAGAAAAGTACAAGAAAACTATACCATTTCCTCCTAATGCAAAACTTCCAATACTGCTCCAAATATTTTTGTGAATCAGAGAAATATCTTCAAATGGAAGTACAGGCAAACACTGGCAAAAAGCATAATCGAGAGTTGTGCTAATGGTCCTTCACAGGTTGGTTGCGATAGTTTTGTCAAACACTGTAGAACTGTATCCGCTGCTGCAAGAAATGATTGCAAGTTACGTCTTTCAGAGAATGGTACATAGTTGACAAGAAGTGCCATTGAGTGGATTCTTAAACGCTGTGATGGGTCAGATGAAGCCAGCAAAGCTACCTGATCTCATGTACCAGAAACGAGAGCAGATATAATCGGCTCACATGCAGAAGACTTACTTACTGATGAGGATACATTATCGCGTATACTAGAACATAATAAAGCAGACCCACTATATCCATCTTGGCTCATGAGCTTCCCCAAGTGTTTAAGTGCAATAAATCGTTGTTCAGGCTCCAGATGGAAAAGCATGAAAGAGAACAGATCAATCAGAGAACCTTCACATTCATGGTAGCTGTGGATGCCTCTTTCACATAGAAGAGAGATCTATTGATCACTGTGAAGCCTCCAAGCAATACTTGGGGTACCATGCAAGAAATTTTTAACTGCAGAGCATACATTGCCAATTACACTATGCAAAGAGAAGCGTTGAGGAACAGCAAGTACAGAACCAAGGATCACAGAAGCAAGCTCCCACAAATGGTTCTCTTGAAGCACTAGAATCATTTCTGCAAGTCCTTCAAAACTGATTTTCCAAAAATCAGCGAAATCGGAAATAGATTCTGTCTTAAGCAGAATTCCCTCCTCACTGCCTTCAGAAACTGGAACTTTCTCAGCAACCAAACTTAAACATCTTGAGTACACAAAACTTTCTGCAGAAACAAGGGCTAGACTCTTTGCTAATTTATGGTGAATCCTAAAGCATCGTTCAACAGTTGGATTGAGCTTAGAAAGGAGTGCTTCTACCTCCTTTAAGAATCTTCCAACTTCCACTACTTTGAGCTGAGATTTTTTGTTCACAACAGAATTGTCATCCATGTTTGTTTCATTCATCTCAGTTGAACAGCAGTAGATATCCAAAAGAATATCTGAGTGCTTTTCAGATCTATCATCACATGGTGCAGAAATATCCATTTCAGACAACTGAGGCATAGTGTAAGGAATGACACCCCAGCCTCTCAATGTCTGGAGGAGCAAAACTTTGCAATTTCCTACAAGAGCCTGATATGAACAAAGATAATCATGAAATGAAGTTGTTCGCTCACAAGAAGCAAAATCAGTACAGGATATAGAAGAGTAGAAGACTGCAATAGTCCAACTTTGTGTTGGAAGGATAGATCAGGAAACACTGATGCCAAAACAAAAATTGACATTGCCCTACATAGTCCATCCTCTCTTGGAGTGCTCTGATTCTCATCTTTGATGGTTTCAAAAAGTTCATCAAAGCATAATGATTCTAAATTAAGACATGAATCATCATTCACTAAGTTTTCATGGGCAGAACATTTTCCCAAAGAATATGAGATAGTTGGCTTTACCAACTGCAACACTGAACTGAGAAATGACACATCACAATATGAAGACCTACACAAGGAAACAAGAACTTGCATCAACGCCTGTACTTCTGGTACCAGTGCTTCCATGTGCTCAGCTACAATCGCTTCAAGCACATAAAAGACAATTGCTTTTGCATTCTTAGCAACAAAACCTTTTGCAAATCCAGTAGATTTTCTACAATAAAGTTGGTTCTCTTTGCAATAATATCTTCGTTTCCATGTTTTCTTTGTGTGTCATCTAAGGTAGACAGTAGACTGGAGATTCTTTCATATTCTAGTGAGTAATATGAAATATGGACGGTGACATTTATATAAACTGTTGCTGAAGAACAAAAAAAGGAGGGAAGAAGTCAAACACGGCCAAATTATTATTAAACTGAAGACAAGCTCCAAAAGTAATTCACCTGAATATAGAAAATTGCTATAGGGCTCCCTCGCAAGTAGGATATCCGACCATAACGGCATGGAGTATAGTTCATAGGGTACATCATGTCCCGTCGAGGGGCTTCACAGTGTGGGCGAACTTTCGGAAATGTCTCTGGCTATGGAGAACACAAACAGATAATGAGGAAAACAGGCACAGTTAATCAAGGGGAGAATTCTTATGAGAAATATCTGAAAGTTTCACAGCCATTGAACTAAAACGCTGCTATAAAACAGATAGACTACTGGTAATCAGCAAATGAAGAAAAGGATAATAACTTTTATGAAAAAACCTGCTCATCAAAAAAAGACATTTATCAAAAAACTTGACAAAAATATCCAACAAAGCAGAAAACATTGCATTATTATAAAATGTAAAATAGCAGTAATGGGTCATTTGGTTGCTGGTTAGAGAGGAGTTATCCATGTATTAAAACTAGCATAACTTCGTACATTGTTTGGTTGCAGAAATGGAAGAAATAATCTCCGCATAGAATCTAGCATAAGTTATACAATGTTCAGTTGGTTTTTCTCTTTTCCACATAAAACATAACATTGTTGATACAATATTTGGTTCATGTTTTTCTTTTCTGCATAACTAGTACATGTATAATCTATGAGGAAATCTGTGTATTATTTTATGCAAGGTACTAATCCCTGCATAACTAATACTTGCATTACTATACATGCATACTTTAACCAGCAACTAAACGACCCTTAAGTGGGAGCCATAATTACTGCATTCTCCAATCCACAAATCTTAAGAAGAGAGCAAAAAGCAAACTAAGCATCATTTTACCAGAGGTCAAGTAATTTTCGGATGTTCCTCATGCACTAGGTCCAGCTTACGATCAAGGGGCCAATTAAAAACCTATAGCACCTTCATAATAATTATTTTTGATAACCGAGAAAATCCCGAGAGCCGGTGGCACACTGCTTGAAACTAGGTGGATAATGGGCTCGCCTCCCCCCCCCCCAACAGCTTAAATACCAGTTTTTTTTGTAGCGTTCGAATCTGTAATGTGTATCTAACCATCACATCACGTGTTGCACTCTTACTATTAGACCAAAGCCCCAGGAGCGCACCCGGATACTAATTTACATGAGCCGACTTGATACATCATCAGGGATGGAAAAGGAATTGTTTGATAATACATTGTAAAATAATAGGGGGCCCGTAACTTGAAAGAAATTTTTAAATGTATTGGGACTCTGGATACTTCCAGAAGCTGCAAGGAGCATTATTAAATGTTTTTTGTTACAACCGAGAAATCCCCGAGGGTCGATGGCACACAATTCGAAACTCAATAGATAATAGGTCCGCCACTCAACCCTTCCCGTTTAAATACCGCACTTTTGTTTGCATCAGGATTCGAACTCATGACGTGCGCCTAAGCCCATGCATTATTTGTCATTCTCTTACAACTAGACCTAAGCCCTGAAGTGAGTATTATATTAAATGTAGATGTCAAACATTTTGGTACATCTCCAAATATAAAATGTTTTTCGCATTCTGCCCAAAGGAGCAACCACAAGCAACTTCAAGGAAGCTGTTGGAGGTTTTTAAGTAAGAAGAAATTATCTTTCATGGTTTTATTGGACCATAAACCATCCTTCAGCAAAAGCCATCAAACACCCACCTCCACAAGAACCACCCTTTCCCCGTGGCGCAACCTTATAAGTACTCAATCCTTTTAGTCCAATTCCCTTGCGCACCAGCGAAAGTGAAGACAATAGTTTTCCCTCCATACAGGGTACTAAAGTAGCTTCAGTTAGTAGAAAGGGAATCTTAGTTTAGTGAAACAAGCCAAGGTGCTTTTGGGTCTCATCACAATATTTATTAGACATCTTTGGTAGGAGGCTTTTGGAAGCAGCCACTTGGTGGAATACATCTTCCTTTTTTAAGCCTTTCCCTTTTAATGGTAAACACTGCTTATATAACCTAGATCCTTTTTCTGATAATAATTAAGACCCTTCCGATAGATCTTCTGGGAGATGATTCCTTCAGAGAGGACAATGACTATAATTACTGATTCTGCAAACAACCTTCCCACCCTCCCCAATCCCTTCCTGGCTGATAAACAAGAACAAATGCAAGATAAACTAGCAGTGTTACAAATTTGTCTCTATGTGGAATGAGGCATAGCACAGCAAGGGTTAAGGATGCCAAAAAGGTCGTAACCACTACGGTTCTAAGAATAGATGAGTCGTCTCCTTTGGAGACCCGCAGACTCAGCACAACAACAACAACAACATACCCAGTGTCTGGGGAGGGTAGAGTGTACGCAGACCTTACCTCTACCTTGGGAGGTAGAGAGAGACTCACCACACAGTAACCTAATACTAAAGATATCATTTAGACCAGAAATTGAACACCTTTATAGTAAACCCTCCATCGTAGCAACCTACTGTAGAAGGTTGGTGTTTTTTTTTTTTTTTTGATAAGGAAGGTTGGTGATTATTAAACTTATCTTTTTGAACTAAATGGGAGGTTGGTGATTAAAAAGTTATGAAGTAATTGAAGCCTTTCTTTTTACAAAGTAATTGAAGCCTTTCTTTTTACAAAGTAATTGAAGCCTTTTACATTAGACATATACAAGAACTCAATGGAAATAATATAATGTCAATCATAGGGATTCTAAACTTCAAACGCCTTCATATTGCACATATACGTGAAACAAGAAAGAGAAACTTCAATCAATACAATCATTTCTGCAAAGATGTCTAAATGCCAAACCTTGTAACGCAAGCCAGCTGAAATTTCCCATTCCAGCAGAGACTTATTGTATATCCTAATATGTGAAAGCAGGCAGGGTTCCTGTATTGACGAACACAAGGACACCAAAAACTACCATCAGTTAACTCCAAAGTATATAAAATGACACCAGCAGTCAGTAGGCTCATCCTAGCTAAATCAGTTAAATGCATAAGAAAGCAAACATCTGAAGCAATCAGAAGGCTAAATTTTCACTTGTACCCCAAATTCACCACATGATAATCAAATGAAGGAAACCAATTCAAGTTAAGCTACCAAAAGCCAACTGTCACTTGAACCCAAAATTCACTACATAACAAGAAAATGAAGCAAACCAATTTAACTACTAGAAGCCAGATGTTACACTTGAACCCAAAATCCATCAAATAAAAACCCAATTCAACATAAGCTATTAGAAGCCAATAAAATTCACTTTAACTCAAAATTCATCACATGGAAAGCAAATCCAAATTCAACCTTAGCCATTAGAAGCTAAAGTTTAAACTTTAACAGTGAAAAATATAAGAAATTGGATGAACAGGAACTGAAAAGATACATAAGCTACTATAAGCCATTTTATACACTTGAACACAAAATCCATCAAATATAAGAAAAAACAAGCAAACCCAATTAAGCTATTAGAAGCCAAAAAAATCACTTTAACCCAAAATTCATCACATGACAAGCAAATGAAGCAACCCCAAATTCAACTTAAGCAGTTAGAAGCTAAAGCTCTAACTGAACAGTGAAAAATACAATAAATTGGATGAACGGGAACTGAAAAGATACATAAGCTACTATAACCCATTTTATACACTTGAACCCAAAATCCATCAACTGGAATAAAAAATAAGCAAACCCAATTAAACATAAGCTATTAGAAGCCAAAAATCTCTTTAACCCAAAATGCATCACATGGAAAGCAAATGAAGCAACCCCAAATTCAAATTAAGCCATTAGAAATTTAAGGTTTAACTGAACAGTGGGGAAAACAAGAAAATGAAGCAACCCAATTCAACATAAGCCATTAGAAGCTAAAGTTGTAACTGAACAGTGAGAAAAACAAGAAAATGAAGCAACCCAATTCAAGATAAGCTACTAGAAGCCAGATTTTACACTTGAACCCAAAATCCATCAAATAAAAACCCAATTAAACATAAGCTATTAGAAGCCAAAAATCTTCACTTTAACCCAAAATTCATCACATAACAAGCAAATGAAGCACCCCCCAAATTCAACTTAACCAATTAGAAGCTAAAGTTTTAACTAAACAGTGAAAAAAATAAGAAAATGAAGCAACCCAATTCAAAATAAGCTACTAGAACCCAATTTCTTGAACCCAAAACCCATCAAATGAAAACCCAATTAAACATAAGCTATTAGAAGCCAAAAATCTTCACTTTAACCCAAAATGCATCACATAGAAAGCAAATGAAGCAACCCTAAATTCAACTTACGCAGTTAGAAGCTAAAGTAACAAGAAAATGAAGCAGCCCAATTCAACATAAGCTACTATAAACCAAAATTTACACTTGAAACCAAAATCCATCAAATGAAAGAAAAAAAAAGATAAGCAAACCCAATAAAACATAAGCTATTAGAATCCAAAAATCTTCAGTTTAACCCAAAATTCATCACATGACAAGCAAATGAAGCAACCCCCAAATTCAACTTAAGCCATTAGAACCTAAAGTTTTAACTGAACAGTGAGAAATCAAGAAATTGAAGCAACCCAATTCAAGATAAGCTACTAGAACCCAATTTTTACACTTGAACCCAAAAACCATCAAATAAAAACCCAATTAAACATAAGCTATTAGAAGCCAAAAATCTTCACCCAAAATTCATCACATAACAAGCAAATGAAGCACCCCCTAATTCAACATAAGCAATTAGAAGCTAAAGTTTTAACTGAACAGTGGGGAAAATAAGAAAATGAAGCAACCCAATTCAACATAAGCTACTAGAACCCAATTTTTACATTTGAACCCAAAACCCATCAAATGAAAACCCAATTAAACATAAGCTATTAGAAGCCAAAAATCTTCACTTTAACCCAAAATGCATCACATAACAAGCAAATGAAGCACCCCAAACTCAACTTAAGCCATTAGAAGCTAAAGTTCTAACTGAACAGTGAAAATACAAGAAATTGGATGATACATAAGCTACTATAAGCCATTTTATACACTTGAACACAAAAACCATCAAATATAAGAAAAAAAATAAGCAAACCCAACTAAACATAAGCTATTAAAAGCCAAAAATCTTCACTTTAACCCAAAATTCATCACATGGAAAGCAAATGAAGCAACCCCTAAATCACCATAAGCAATTAGAAGCTAAAGTTTTAACTGAACAGTGGGAAAAACAAGAAAATGGAGTAACCCAATTCAACATAAGCCATTAGAAGCTAAAGTTTTAACTTTAACAGTGAAAAATACAAGAAAAAGAAGCAACCCGATTCAACATAAGCTACTAGAAGCTACATTTTACACTTGAACCCAAAATCCATCAAATGTGTTAAACAGAACAATATACATGTGATATACACTGAATATACAGCAGTGTATATCACATATATATCAGTGGACTGAAGCAGTGGCCTAAACAGCAAGCAGCAGTGGGCCTGTTGGGCCTCTCGGCAGTGGCCTAAGAAGCAAGCAGCAGTGCAGCAAGAAGCAGTGGGCTTGTTGGGCCTCTCGGCAGTGCCCAGCACGTACCAGCCCATCACGGGAGTTAGGGCAGCAAAACAATGGAAAAGATTTGTATATTAAGGAAAGTATATTGTGTATATATTGTAGTATATTTGTTACCTAGATTAGGATATACACTTACCATAATTAGGATATACACTTACCATAATTGTATAGTTAGAATTATGGTAGAAGAAGGTTTTGTAACTTGTATATATATCTATTCAATTAATGAAAATAATCAAGGGGATTATTTCTTTCATGGTATCAAAAGACTAGGTCTAAACAAAAGTTTTTCTCTCAACTTTTGTCTTCCTTGTGGCCGAGACAGCCCCCCTCCCCCCCCTCGGGTTTCTCTTCCAAAATTCGTCTTCCGCTCTCAAAAACACCTCTCTTAAATTTCCCTTCCTTCTTTGTTCTTCCAATATGTCTAAGAACAATTATCACCCTGCCCTCACGGTGTCCAATATCAAGAGCAGTATCCCTATTGTCTTTGAGATGGAAAACGTCCAATATGCGACGTGTGCAGAGTTGTTTAAAATTCACGCTATCTCTTATCAAGTTCTTCATCACATCATTCCTCCCGCTAGACCCCTTCCTGCGGAGGATCCTGAGTTATGGATTACACTTGATGCTACCGTTCTCCGGTGGATCTACGCCACTATTTCGGTGGACCTTCTACAGACGATTATTGAGCCGGATACCACGGCTATGGCTGCATGGAATAGATTGTGTGACATATTCCAAGACAACCAACATTCTCGTGTCGTCACACTCGAGCAGGAATTCTCTCTCGTTCGAATGGACGAATTTCCAAACGTTTCTGCATATTGCAAGAAACTAAAGGAGTTGGCAGATCAACTCCGTAATGTTGGCGCACCGATAACAAATAATCGTCTAGTTCTACAGTTGGTTGCCGGTCTTTCGGAGGCTTATAATGGTGTGGGAACTCTCCTTCGCCAAAGCAACCCTCTTCCCGACTTCTATCAAGCCCGCTCCATGCTTACGTTGGAAGAAGCCGGTTGGCTAAAAAGGCAGCTACCGGAGCAAGCCCAGTCGTCATGGTGGCCTCCTCTCCTAGTTCTTCGGGTTTTGTGAATAATTCGGGCCAAAACCATAATAATGGTGGCGGCAAGAATAATCGCAAAAATAATAACAAAAACCGCGGGGGCAAACGTGGCGGTTCTGGTGGCGGTTCCGGTGGTCAACAAATAGGCGGTGGGTCCCAGCCAGGGTACAATGGCCCACCCCCCCCCTGGGCCTAGCAGTGGGGCCCATGGCAGTGGAACCCGTACCAGCCAGCAGCAGGTTCCAACGGCCAGTGGGTTGGCCAACAGTCCAGGCCCAACACCCAGCAGTGGCGGCCCATCGCCGATGGGCCCAACGGCAACAACAAAGAAGCGATTACGGCCCAACTCCACCACGCCAGGAGTTCTTGGGCCCCGACCTCCGCCAAGCCCATCATGCGAGCCCCACTCAACCCGACATCGAGGCCGCAATGCCCTCCCTGGGGTTATCTCAACCGGACCCAAATTGGTATATGGACCCCGGTGCCACTACTCACATGACTTTCGAATCAGGTACTCTCTCATCTTATTCCAATTTGAGCACCTGGGGATAATTGTTGGTAATGGCGATTCATTCCAATTCTAGGGAATGTTCGGAAACGTTGTCTCCCCCAATCCACCACTCCTCTTGAAAAATACTTTGCATGTTCCTAAATTGATTAAAAATTTAGTGTATGTCCGCAAGTTCACAAATGACAATTCTGTTTCTGTTGAATTTGATCCTTTCGGTTTCTCTGTGAAGGATTTCAAGACGGGGAGTCATCTCATGAGGTGTGATAGTAGGGGATCTGTATCCTATCATGCCCGGTTTGAATCCATCGAGTCCACCTTGCCGTCGACTTTGCGATCATCTCTCCTTCCATGTGGCATGCTCGCCTAGGTCATCCGGATCTTCTATTTTATCGCTTTAGATAAAAATAGCTTTATTTCTTGTAAAAGTGCAGTCGTACTCCAATTTGTCAGTCTTGTTCATTAGAAAAAATTGTTAAATTGACATTTGTAGACTCCAATTCTCATACTTCTATGCCATTTGACATTATTCATAGCGACTTATGGACGTCTCCGGTTCTTAGTTCCTTGGGTCATCGATATTATGTTCTCTTTTTAGATGATTATTCTAGATTTTTGTGGACGTTTCCAATTGCGAATAAATCACAAGTGTTTTCCGTCTTCATCAAATTTAGAGCGTTCATTCGTAGTCAATTCGAAAGAGAAATAAAAAATATTCAATGTGATAATGGGAAAGAGTATGACAATAGGGAGTTTCGGGAGTTTTGTGCTAATAATGAGATAAATTTTCGTTTTTCGTGTCCTCATACATCTTCACAAAATGGGAAAGCCGAACGCAAAATTCGTTCCATAAATAACATTGTCCGAACTCTCTTAATTCATGCCTCCGTACCTCCATATTTTTGGCATCATGCTCTACAAATGGCCACATATCTTCTTAACATAATTCCGTCTAAAGGTCTGACATATTCTTCTCCCCTCAAAATCCTATATAATAACAACCCTTCTTATTCTCATCTTAGGAATTTTGGGTGCTTATGTTATCCGTTATTCCCATCCACCACAATTAACAAACTTCAGGCTCGGTCTACCCCGTGTGTATTTTTGGGTTATCCGTCAAATCATCGTGGTTATAAGTGTTTTGATTTATCCTCCAAGAAAATCATAATAAATCGTCATGTCATTTTTGATGAAACTCAATTCCCTTTTACGAAAGTTCATACTCCCGAGCCTAAGTCGTATAATTTTTTGGATGACCAAATATCCCCGTATATTATTCAGAATTTTTCGGACTTCTCCCGCACCCAAAATCCTCCAGCGGGCCCATCGCCACTGGACCCACAAGATCTGCCAGCCCAGAATTTCCAAAGAATCGAATGGGGCTCCAGCAATTGGGCTGGCCCAGCCCACTCGAACCGCCCGTAAGAGGCTTCGATTCGATTTGGGCCAAGAGCCCACCGTCACCGCCCGTCCCGAGCCCAGAAAAATCCCAAAATTCCCTCAATTCGTCCTCGAGTCATAGACCGGTCACTCGTAGTCAGCGGAGTATTTTTACACCTAAAAGACATTTTAATTTACATTCTGATATCTCTAAATCCCCCCTGCCCCGCAATCCTGTGTCCGCATTAAATGACCCTAATTGGAAAATTGCTATGACTGATGAATATAATGCTCTTATTGATAATAAGATGTGGGAGTTGGTGCCCCGTCCATATGGTATTAATGTTATCAGGTCTATGTGGATTTTTGCTCATAAGGAGAATTCAGATGGGTCCTTTGCTCGACATAAGGCGCGACTTGTTGGTGATGGTAAGACTCAGCAGGTTGGGATAGATTGTGGTGAGACGTTTAGTCCGGTGGTCAAACCGGCTACTATTTGCACTGTGCTTAGTTTGGCTCTTTCAAAGACTTGGCCAATTCATCAGTTGGATGTCAAGAATGCGTTCCTACACGGTGATCTCAAGGAAACAGTCTATATGCATCAGCCTTTGGGTTTCAGGGATCCAAACCGTCCTCATCATGTATGTTTGTTGAAGAAGTCCTTATATGGGATTAAGCAGTCTCCAAGGGCCTGGTACACGAGGTTTGTTGACTTTGTTTCAACTATTGGGTTCACTCACAGCAGGTCAGATAATTCCTTGTTCATCTACCGCTGTGGTTCGTCTTTGGCCTACATTCTGTTGTATGTGGATGATATCATCTTGACTGCCTCTTCCGATTCTTTGCGCCAGTCTATCATGACCATGCTCAGTTCTGAGTTTGCTATGAAAGACTTAGGGCCTTTGAGTTATATTTTGGGGATTGCCGTCAAGCGTCATTCAGGTGGCTTGTTTTTGTCGCAACGAAAGTATGCTGCTGAGATCATAGAGAGGGCTGCGATGTCATCCTGTAAGTCCACTTCCACGCCGGTTGATGCAAACCCAAAGCTAAGTGCCGCAGCAGGTGCACCATACGAGGACCCGACCCACTATCGTAGTTTGGCAGGGGCCCTCCAGTATCTTACCTTTACCAGACCGGATATTACATATGCGGTTCAGCAGGTGTGTTTATTCATGCATGATCCCAGAGTTGAGCACATGAATGCAATTAAACGCATTATTCAGTATATTCAGGGGACACTAGACTATGGGTTGCACTTGTATCCTTCATCTACATCCACACTTGTTTCTTACACGGATGCTGATTGGGGTGGTTGTCCCAACACCAGACGGTCGACTTCTGGCTACTGTATGTTCCTTGGCAACAACTTGGTCTCCTGGTCAGCAAAACGTCAGGCAACTCTATCACGCTCAAGTGCCGAGGCAGAATATCGAGGGGTCGCGAATGTGGTCTCCGAATCATGTTGGCTACGTAATTTGCTTTTGGAGCTTCATTGTCCCATTCAGAAGGCAACCTTGGTATATTGCGATAACATTAGTGCCATCTACCTTTCAGGTAACCCAGTTCAACACCAACGCACCAAGCATATCGAAATGGACATTCACTTTGTCCGTGAAAAGGTTGCAAAGGGTCAAGTTCGCGTATGCCATATCCCGTCTCGTTATCAAATTGCAGACATCTTTACAAAGGGTCTACCAGCGGTTCTCTTTGAAGATTTTAGGGACAGTCTCAGCGTTCGAAAACCGCCCGCTATGACTGCGGGGGTGTGTTAAACAGAACAATATACATGTGATATACACTGAATATACAGCAGTGTATATCACATATATATCAGTGGACTGAAGCAGTGGCCTAAACAGCAAGCAGCAGTGGGCCTGTTGGGCCTCTCGGCAGTGGCCTAAGAAGCAAGCAGCAGTGCAGCAAGAAGCAGTGGGCTTGTTGGGCCTCTCGGCAGTGCCCAGCACGTCCAGCCCATCACGGGAGTTAGGGCAGCAAAACAGTGGACAAGATTTGTATATTAAGGAAAGTATATTGTGTGTATATTGTAGTATATTTGTTACCTAGATTAGGATATACACTTACCATAATTAGGATATACACTTACCATAATTGTATAGTTAGAATTATGGTAGAAGAAGGTTTTGTAACTTGTATATATATCTATTCAATCAATGAAAATAATCAAGGGGATTATTTCTTTCAAAATGAAAACCCAACTAAACATAAGTTATTAAAAGCCAAAAATCTTCACTTTAACCCAAATTCAACTTAAGCGATTAGAAGCTAAAGTTTTAACTGAAACAGTATAATAGAAAAACAAGAAACTGGAAAGATACATACGTCGAGTTCAAGTAAAATCCATTCTTTGGTGTTGGTACCAGTGGACCAGTGATTTCTAAGGTCAGGGTCAAGTACATGAGAAGCCTTCTGTGAAGGTGGGCTCTAACTCCACCTCCATTTTTGTTTACTGCTTTAGATATATACAGAAGGATGGAGACTGCGAATAGACTTGAAGAAGGGGCAAATTATATATAAAGATGATGTTGTAGCCATGTTTCATTGTCAAAATCTTTTTCTCGTTGAGCTTTAACTGATTTGTACAGTCGATGGTTGAAACGTAAGTCTTTTTTTTTTTGTATTCTCTTCACTTCTGCTCCGTATCTGTGTATTCTCTTCATTTTTGCTATGTATCTGTGACATATACATGTTGTGTTGATCTAATGAATCGACCTTTACCCTTCGACTGGAAATCCTTGTATGTTCCTGAAATCGACCTTCATCTGCGAAAAAATGATGGGCCTTTGATTTTCCTTTTCAATCTTTTTTATTATCAACGATTGATAATATATGGATTAACAATGATGATACAAATTCTCATTCTAATGTTAAGGTTCATCTGGTTGCATTTGTTCGTGTTTGATTAATGGTATTAATTAAAATTGGTGTAATTTTATATTGAAATCTTGTTACTTTTTTAATCAATTTATATATATGTATTTTCTTTTTAGTTTGTTAAAAAAAATTTCATTTTTTATATTTAATAATTTTTTTAATTTCAACACCACATATGTCATGTTTAAGATCATAAATTTAAGGGCGTTTTGACATGCATATTTTTAATTTCAAACTTGACTTACTTAAACACTACACGCTCATTCAAAATAAGACACATAAATTAAAATAAAAGAATATTTATCTCATTTAGAATGTGAAATTATAAACCAAAATATCTTCATTTCAAATCATAGGTCGGTTAGAGTTTACAAAATAAAGTAAAATAAAAAAATATTCAGGCATCCATTCAATATATTCTTTTCGATCATATATCCTATATAGAATTGCAAAGCATAAGCTCTAAAAATGAAAACATTTATTATTTATTTATTGTAAAGCTTATTAAAGATGAAAGACATATATGATCATTATTTTTGGGATATTATTAAAAATTGCAAGTATTTAATAAAAACTAATAATGTTGTGACTATGTATATCCGGAGGAAAAATATGTCTTCTGCATGTGAAGACCACAAACATGAAAAAGATAAGATAAATTGAGAAGTTGCACTAAAAAGGTCCAGAAAAAAAGTTCCGCATATTATTCAAATTCGGTAGCTTATTAAAAAAATTATGTAATTATTTTATCTTTCTTGATATACCAAAAAAAAATGGCATAGAATAATCACTTTTGGCCGAATGTGCAAGTTATGTTCATTGAGGATAAATTACAAGGGTGGCCAGTGGGCCGGGCTCGGGTCTGGCGGGGTCGGGGGCGGGGCGGGGCGGGACGGGACGGAAGAAGGGGTCGGGGTCGGGGTCGGGTTTGGCGGGACTTGCTCCAGTCCCGTCCCGATCCCGATCCCGTCGGTATCGGGGCGGGGTCGGGCTCGGGCTCGGGGCGGGGTATGGCGGGTTTTCCTTTTTTTTTTTTAAATAACATATGTATAAAAAAACTCAATAAACAAAACAAGATAGTGTAATAAAAACATCTCAATGCTGTTTTTGTGCCTCTTATATTATTTAATAGACATATGATTTTTTTGTAATACAAAATTACAAATACAATTGTCTAAAATCTAAATTGCAACTTTGTGGTGTTATCCAAAAGTTGCAAATTACATAATAAAATTGCAATTAAAAAAATTACATTCTCAAAAAAACCTGTTCTAATTGCTTGATGATTTCCTGTGGTTCTTCGGTTGGAATTGGTATTTGTTGGTCAAATTGATCCACGTCGCTTCCACTACCTTCGGTTAAGATTTCGTTGTAGTTTTCATCTTCTTCTTCGTTGATCTCCGGTTGACCGCACCTTCTCCGCTCCGCTCGTATCCAATCTCTGAATAATACTGTAATTTCCAAGCTGTCTCCGGCTAATGAGTGTATGTGGTCTCCTATTTGATATCTGCCGGCAGAAAAAGCGCTTTCAGACGCAGTTGATGACGCTTGAATGTTCAAAACATCTCGGGCCATCAATGAAAGTGTAGAAAAGATCTTCTCATTCCCCCTACAATATTTCAGTAAGTCTTCATGTCCATCTTCATTGATAACTTCTTGATACGGTACAGAACCCTGCAAAATAAAAATATCAAACTCGCTAATTTGGTTAGTAGTAGAGGTATGACCGCACATTCTATTTCTGAGGCTTTCAATATTAGCCGCAGAAACAACATGTCTTTTGTGAGGTTGTGTTGAAGATGAAGAAGATGGTATGGAAGCCGGTAAGTTACTAGCATTTTCTTGTTGATAAAATCTATATATTTTTTTGCATTGGTGTTTTACGCTAGACAACACTTCTTCTTTAGCTTGACTTTGTTCAATAGGTGGTGGATGATTTAGATTTTTGGGACTTGGAGGTGGTAGTACTTCTATACAATCGTAAATAGTTTCAATTAGTGATTTAGTACCGTCTATTTTAATAGTATGATTTAATACAGAACCAATAATATAAATAGTGGGAATAGGAATAAAATATTTTTTTATTTTGACAAACATTTTTTTAATAATTTGTCTTATAATTTGGTTTTCCATATATTCACTAAGTAATAAAAATATTAGAGTTATATAAAACAACATAGTTGAAATAGTAGGATAATATATACCGAAAAATCTTTTGTTGCTTGAAAAAATTTCTCTAAAAATACAATAAGTTCGGAAATTTTTACCCAATCACTATCTAAAATCATATCAGCTGGATTTTTATTATGAGAGTTAAAAAATAAAGTTATAGGTATTCTATAGTCATAAGCAACAAGTAGTTGCTTGTATAAAGAATTCCACCTAGTGGATACTTCTTGTGGAATTTTTCTATAAGGTAGTCCACAATCGTGACAAATTTTTTTATATTCTTTTCTACGTTGTACTTTATTACTTTTAAAAATAAAGTTTATAGCAAATTGTATTTTACTAAGAATGTCTTCAAAAAGTGATAGACCATCCTTTACAATTAAGTTATATATATAGCACACGCATTTTATATGAAAATGATCTGGAAAAGATGGAGTTAAACTATTTTTTAAAATTGTAATTGCGTAATTGTTAGAAGAAGTGTTATCTAATGTAATAGTCATAATTTTATCGGTTATTCCTTAATAATGGCACACTTGATAAATATTATCTGCAATAAAAGTACCAGTGTGCCTATCATCTATATATCTATATGCTAAAATACGTTTTTGCATAGACCATTTATAATCTATCCAATGACAAGTTACAGTTAAATAATCATGGCCGTTAGTACTACGACCTATACCAGACGTGATAGATACTTTGCCATTAAAATGATATAATAAAAAACGTAAATATTGTTGATATTCATGCGCGAATTTAAATACATCTCTCTTAACAGTTGATCTAGGAAAACCGTTAAAAGCAGGATTATATATATCTCTAATGTAATGAATAAAACCGAGAGATGAAGGAAATGAAAAAGGCAAACCCTCCACAGCAACTAATTTTGATATTGTTTCCCTATCTCTATGTTTATTGTATTTAGAGCCTACAATTCCCCCCGTCATAGGGTTAATTTGACCATGTACTTGGTCCGGAACAGTATCAATATGTGAACCTTGTCCCGATGGAGCGGGCGTTTGCGCACCCGGTTTTGAAGCCTGGTATTGGGCATACCTAGCTGGATGAGCACTTACTACGTGTCTAATTAAACCCCCCCTCCCACCGTGACCTTTTTCAATTTTAAATTTTAAAATATTTTTACAAATTTTACATATAGCTACTTGATTCTCTACGTCCCTATCAAAAAATGTCCATGTATCTGATTTTAATGATCATTTTGCTGGACCTCGTCTCATACTAGGGGAAATAGGAGGTATTTCAGTTGAAGGTGCACTAGTGGGTGTGTTGTCATCAACATTAGTGGGTGTATCATCTAGATCATCGTCTAAATTAAAGTCTTCTTGAGTTCCAGAAAATAGCTCCTGGTCTAAATCTAACGGTATTGTAGGAAAATGTTGAGTATCAACAAAATCATCTTGTGTAGAAATAAGATGACTAGAAGAAGTACTCTTGCTCTGGTTGCCCCTACTAGAAGAAGCACCCTTACCCTTACCCTTAAACATACCTTTTAATCCTTCCATTTTAATTATGATAATAAATAATTAAAGACAATAAAATTAAGTGCGCTAAATAAAATAAACAGACAATAATAATTTAATGAAGGAACGAATGTACCAAACGCCGACGTAACGTCGACGTGTAATCGAGAGGTTGAAAATTGAAACTTTGCTCGATGGAAGATCCTCAAGCTAGTTGCCAACTTCACTCTCAATTCCCAAATGAATAAATAAAATGTAGACTTGTAGAGAGATATATTGAGAGATTAGAGAGATTGTAGGAAGATTTGTGAGAAAGATGAAGAGAAAATGAGTTATTTATAGTTGAAAAATTGGGTTAAAGTGTAAATATAATAACTTATGGGTTAAAAATAAATATTAAGGGGGGTTGGGGTTGGAGGGGGCCTAAAATGGCCGTTGGCCAACGGCCAAAATCTAAAATGGTCGTTGGTGCAATGGCCATATTTGCAAAGGGAGAACAAAGGGCGGGGTCGGGGTCGGGCGGGCCTGGGGCGGGCTTGGATCTCGCGGGACAAGACATTGTCCCGTCCCGAGTTCGAGGCCCGCCAACGTTTTTTTATTTTAGCGGAGTCAGGGCGGGATCGGGGCGGGGTCGGGACGGGGTCGGGCCGTCCCGGCCCACTGGCCACCCTTCGGATAAAATGAGAGAAAATCGTTTGAGATGATTGGCATATCTTGTGTTGACTTACATATTGTAGATGTGTAACTATGATGAATGAAGATGCAAAGGGAGGACAACACATGCCTAAAATCATATTATCATGCCCCAAAACGAATTGCAACATGACCACCCAATGCCTACCAACTTGCACCAAGTGAACCATTATATCATAATACATACTCAGTTCGTATTCATGTAATACACTATTAAATTAATAATCATATTAATTATGAGAGAAATAAAGTAATCTATAAAGCCTCAGTGACACTACAAGTGAAATAATAAAATTGTCAGGCTAGCCCGCAAAATATATAACTGAGATGTGGTGATCCCACAATTCAAAAATGGGCTAAGTAGTATATATAGTAATGCATTGTTATCATTTTCCTTAGTATTACATACCTTGTTAATTCACCTTTTTATAATTATGTCAAACAGTCACAATTTTATTACAAAGCAAATCATGCAATTTTATCCCGCACGTGCATTGGGTCACATTCAAATCTGTAAGATAGAATAATTTTCCCTTAGGATTCCATTCATTATTCACAATATATATAAATATACAAAGGTTGATTCCTAATATGATACGAATCCTAACTTACCTTAAATGGTTAATTTCTAATACAATTAGAATCCTAAGTTACCTTAAATATACATCTATCATAATTACAAAATATAAGGTGAATATTCGCTACTACTCCCCCTCAGACGAAGCGGGAGGAGGCCGGATGCTAAGGCTGAATCGAAATTCGGTGAAGAGCTGTCGCGGTAGTCCCTTTGTGAATATGTCTGCATACTGATAGGAGGAAGGCACGTGTAAAATTTTGACCTGACCACGGGCAACCTTCTCTGGCACAAAGTGGATATCCATCTCAATATGCTTAGTCCGCTGATGTTGGATCGGATTATGAGACATATAGATAGCAGATATGTTATCACAATAGACTATAGACACCTTGCGTAATGGACACTAGAGCTCCAAAAAAGATTTCAGAGCCAACAGATCTCAGCAACTACGTTAGCAACACCGCGATATTCTGCTTCAGCACTCGAACGAGATAGTGTGGCCTGCCGCTTGGCAGACCATGAGATAAGATTATCCCCAAGAAATACACAGTACCCTGAGGTGGAGCGACGTGTGTCGGGGCATCCTGCCCAATCTGCATCCGTGTAGGCAAGTAACTTGGTTGGGGCAGAGGGGTTTAGATGTAATCCAAAGTCTAGTGTGCCCTTAACGTATCTGATAATACGTTTGAGGGCGGCAAAATGGGACTCTCGAGGGTCGTGCATGAACAGACACATCTACTGAACGACATATGCAATATCAGGCCTAATGAATGTAAGATACTGAAGAGCACCTGCAAGACTCCGATATAGAGTGGGATTAGAAACCGGCGCACCGTCAGTGGCACTAAGCTTGGATTTTGAGTCCACCGGAGTTGGCATAATTTTACAATTTGTCATCTTAGCGTTGTACACTATCTCTTCTGCATACTTATGCTGACACAGGAACATAGTGGTTGCAGATCTGGTCACTGATATACCCAAAAAGTAACTCAGCTTGCCCAAGTCAGTCATAACAAATTCAGTTTTGAGTAGAGCAATGATTTCATTCTTCAAACCATCAGACGATGTAGTAAGAACGATGTCATCGACATATAATAGCAAATATGCAGTGCTGCTACCTCGGTGAAAAGTGAAGAGGGAGTTATCACACTTGCTACATAGAAAACAAATCTGTAGAAGATACCTGGCAAAACGATCATACCAAGGGCGGGGTGCCTGTTTCAATCCATACAATGATTTCCTGAGACGACATACAAACTGCGGAACAGCCGGATGAACAAAGTCAGGGGGCTGATGCATGTATACAGTTTCTTTCAAATCCCCATGAAGAAATGCATTATTGACATCTAGTTGATGAATCGGCCAATGCATGCCCATAGCAATCTGAGAACAATCCAAATAGTGGTCGGTTTAACAACCGTACTGAATGTCTCACCACAATCAATACCCTCCTGCTGATTAGTGTCATTTGCAACTAGTCTTGCCTTATACCTCTCTAAGTCACCACTGTCTCTGAACTTGTGACAAAATAACCACATACACCGAATAACATTCACTTCATCTAGTCTAGGTACCAAATTCCAAGTGTTCTGCTTGGGTAAAGCGTTAAACTCCTCGCACATGACTGCATTCTAATTAGGGTCCAGTTTAGCTAATTTTTGGATTCTTTGGAATGGGTGATAAGGTTTGTGTGGAGAGATTGAAGTAAACCTTGGGTTTGAAGATCCTGTGTTGTGCACGAGTCTCCATGCGGTGAGGGGGCAGCAGTGGGAGGTCGGGAATGAGAGGCTGTATGTCCACTGGTTCTGGACAGGGAGGCAGCAAATCTGCGGGACTGGTATGCTGCGGACTGGTGGTGTCCAGACTAGGAGGTGCAGGAGACGCTGATGTGGGTGCAGGAGATACTGCCGGGGTGCGATGGTGATCGAGGCAGGAAGCGGCGATGGTGGTGACGGGCGATTCATCGCCGAAACAGATGGCAGCGGTACTATCCTTTTCCGGAGACACATCGACTGGAGTAGAGGAGACATAGGAGACTCATCGAGAAATGTGTAATCCGTTGTTTGGAATTTTTGAAGGTTTGAAAAAGAAAAGGTTGTCTCGTCAAAGGTGACGTGACGGGAGACGATGATTTTGCGAGTGGCAATGTCATAGCACAAGTAGCCCCGATGATTAGGAGATAGACCAAGGAAGACACATGGTAGAGTGCGAGGGGCAAGTTTGTGAGGTGCAGTGGAGGCTATGTTGGGGTATCATAAGCATCCAAAAATACGTAGGTGGTCATATGATGGTAGCCTACGGTATAAGATTTCGGTAGGGGTCTTGTTTTGGAGTGTGCTAGTTGGTAAAATATTAAGAAGGGATTCTACCATTTTGACAGCATAGACCCAAAAAGGCGGTGGTAGACAGGCATGAAACAGAAGGGTGCGAACCATGTTATTGATGGTACGTATAATTCGTTCAGCCTTTCCGTTTTGGGAAGACGTATAGTGATAAGAAAAATAAAAAACCATGCCTTGTTTAGAACAGAAATTGTGAAATGCTGAGTTGTTAAATTCACGTCCATTATCACATTGGAATGATTTGATAGATTTTTCAAATTGTGTTTTAATTAATTTTTGAAACTCGAGGAATTTTGCAAAAACTTCATATTTGAATTTCAGTGGGTAAATCCAGACAAAATGTGAAAAATCATCCAAGAATATTAGATAAAATTTGTGACCCAAAGAGCTAACAATCGGAGATGTCCACAAATCAGCATGAACAATATCAAAGGGAGAAAAAGTAACACTGTTTGATGACATAAATGGAAGACGAGTATGTTTGCCTAGTGGGCAAGAAAAATTGTGTTGGACAATTTTCCCATTATTACATTTAATACGCTTAGAAGTCCTAAGAAAAGTAAAAACTGGGTCTCCGGGGTGTCCGAATCTGTTGTGCCAAGTTGAGGGAGAGATCGCCGCAAGGGATAGAGGTGTTTGCGGTCTGACAGCGGAAGATTGAGTGAATGGGTAGAGGTATCCCACACTATTGCAGCGTGTAAGAATTTTCCCCGTATTGAGTTCCTTCACAGAAAAACCAAAAGGGTCAAATTCGACAGACACATAATTATTGCTAGTGAATTTTCTAACGGAGATTAAGTTTTTAATGATGTTAGGGGTGTATAGGATGTGGTTTAGGGAGAAAGGCGGGTGTGGATGTTTGGTGTGTGTGTGTTACCGTAACCTTGTCAATAAACTCTGAGTTGTTTGGCCCCAATAGTGCAGGAGTCGATCACAACATTCTCATCACCAACATCCCTCTGGGATCACTACTCTATGGACTTCTTGCAGCTCTAGTCTATGAAGCAAACCTAGGAAAACCAAATAAAGTGCTTGTATTAGCGAATATTCTCCGTATATTTTATAATTATGATAGATGTATATTTAAGGTAACTTAGAATTCTAATTGTATTAGGAATCAACCTTTGTAAGGTAAGTTATGATTCGTACCATATTAGGAATCAACCTTTGTACAACTATATATATTGTGAATAATGAAAGGAATTCCAAGGGAAATTATTCTATCTTACATGGTATCAAGAGCCTAAACCCCTCTCCTCTCCAAACAAGTCTCTCGGCCGAAACCCCCCCTCTCCCTTCATCTCGGCCGGCGGCACCAATTGCCACCATGTCTTCCCCCACAAATCCCGGTTCCTCCACTGGCACTTTTGACAACCCCTCTCAACGTTCATCGTCTTCTTTTCACCCGGTTTTTGCCGTTACAAATATCAAGAACTCTATCCCTATAATTCTTGATCAAGAAGATTGTCAATATTCTATGTGGACAGAACTATTCTATATTCATGCATGTGCATACAACGTGCTCGACCACATTGATGACTCTGTTTCACGTCCCACCGACATTGTCGAATCGACATGGCGCCGTCTTGACGCCATCGTCAAACAGTGGATATACGACACCATCTCCAAAGACTTGTTGTGTACCATCATGAAAACATGTGCTACGACATGTGACCTTTGGCTGCGGTTGGAAGAAATTTTTCAGGATAATAAAATTACTAGGGCAGTGTATTTGGAGGAGCAATTCAACAATACGCGTCTCGAGAATTTTAACAACATGTCCGAATATTGCAAACAACTGAAACTTATAGCCAACCAACTATCCAACGTCGGGAATTCTGTTTCTGAAATAAAGATGGTACTCCAATTGGTTGCAGGTTTACCAAAAGGTGAATACGATACACTTGCAACGATGATTCAACAGGCCGACCCACTACGAAGTTTCACCAAAGTACGGTCACAACTCTTATTGGAAGAAACCCGTCGTGCTAAACAAGAAGAACATAATCAAAAGGTGTTAGCCGTTGACGGGATGGCAATACCCGCGGCCAACACCAACCCGCCACCACCAGCAGCAGTCCCGCAGCGCAGGTCGTGGCGGCAAAGGCCGCGGTAACAACAGCAAAGGCAAGGGCCGCGGAAAGGGCCAACGCAACCAGTGGGCTGGACAGGAAACATGCCCAAACACTGGACAATAGCAATTCTGGCCCAACCAGCAGCAGGTCTGGCCCAACCAGCAGAACTGGGCCTCACCTGCATGCCCATACCCGACTACAAGGGCCCAGTACCAGCAACCTGCATGGTCGACCAGCCTCTTGGGCCCTTCCCCAGCCACCAGGTAGGCCCACCACCAGCAGTAGCAGGCCCACATGGTCTCGGTCCATTAGCAGCAGCATCACCCCAGCAGCCTGGCCCCCACTGATTTGGGCCAGGCTTACAACACCGTGAACCTTCAACAGCCCGACGAAAATTGGTACATGGGCACCGGAGCCACATCTCACCTCATTGTGTCGTCAGGTAACTTATCTCAACTACTTCGGCTAAAGTGTCCTCAATTTATTACTGTCGGCAATGGTCATCGCATTCTAATTGAAGGTTATGGTAACACACACACCAAACATCCACACCCGCCTTTCTCTCTAAACCACGTCTTATACACCCCTAACATCATTAAAAACCTAATCTCTGTTAGAAAATTCACTAGAAATAATTATGTGTCTATCGAATTTGACCCTTTTGGTTTTTCTGTGAAGGAACTCAATACGGGGAAAATTCTTACACGCTGCAATAGTGTGGGTGACCTCTACCCATTTACTCAGTCTTCCGTTGTTAGACCGCAAACACCTCTATCCCTTGCGGCGATCTCTCCCTCAACTTCGCACAACAGACTCGGACACCCCGGAGACCCAGTTTTTACTTTTCTTAGGACTTCCAAGCGTATTCAATGTAATAATGGAAAAATTGCCCAACACTATTTTTCTTGTCCATTAGGCAAACATACTCGTCTTCCTTTTATGTCATCAAATAGTGTTATTTTTTCTCCCTTTGATATTGTTCATGCTGATTTATGGACATCTCCGATTGTTAGCTCTTTGGGTCATAAATTCTATCTAGTATTATTGGATGATTTTTCACATTTTGTCTGGATTTACCCACTGAAATTCAAATATGAAGTTTTTGCAAAATTTCTCGAGTTTCAAAAATTCATTAAAACACAATTTGAAAAATCTATCAAATCATTCCAATGTGATAATGGACGTGAATTTAATAACTCGACATTTCACAATTTCTGTTCTAAACAAGGCATGGTTTTCCATTTTTCTTGTCCGTATACTTCTTCCCAAAACGGAAAGGCTGAACGAATTATACGTACCATCAATAACATGGTTCGCACCCTTCTGTTTCATGCCTGTCTACCACCGCCTTTTTGGGTTTATGCTGTCAAAATAGTAGAATCCCTTCTTAATATTTTACCAACTAATACACTCCAAAACAAGACCCCCACCGAAATCTTATACCGTAGGCTACCATCCTATGATCACCTACATATTTTTGGATGCTTATGTTACCCCCAATATAGCCTCCACTGCACCCCATAAACTTGCCACTCGCACTCTGCTATGTGTCTTCCTTGGTCAATCTCCTAATCATCGAGGCTACTTGTGCTATGACATTTCTACTCGCAAAATCATTGTCTCCCGTCACGTCATCTTTGATGAGACAACCTTTCCTTTCTCAAATCTCCGGAAATTTCAGACCACCGATTACTTCTTTATCGATGAACCAAGTCTGTCCCCGATCATCCAAAATCTATACCAACAGCAACCCTATGTTCCGACAGTCTCGTCCCTGCCACTGTCCTGCACTACCCCAACAACTCCCTGCTCTCGGTCAAATACCCAAACACCACCCCTGTCGCATCCAAATGAAGTCTCCTCACCACCCATATCGCCTCTAGTCCAAAGAACGGTCGAGTCATCGCACTCTCCAGAAGCATCACGCCCATCACCCAAAGAACTGGCCCGCAGCCTTACTGCCTCCCAATCCAGCAACCAGTCCCGACCTCCCACTGCTGCCCTTTCACCGCATGGAGACTCGTGCACAACACGAGATCTTCAAACCCAAGGTTCACTTCAATCTCTCCACACAAACCTTATCACCCATTCCAAATAATCCAAAACTAGCTAAACTATACCCTAATTGGAATGCAGCCATGTGCGAGGAGTTTAACGCTTTAACTAAGCAGAACACTTGGAATTTGGTACCTAGACCAGCTGGTGTGAATGTTATCCGGTGTATGAGGCTCTTTCGTCACAAGTTCAGAGACAGCGGTGACTTAGAGAGGTATAAGGCAAGACTAGTTGCAAATGACACTAATCAGCAGGAGGATATTGATTGTGGTGAGACATTCAGTCCGGTTGTTAAACCGGCCACTATTCGGACTGTTCTCAGTATTACTATGGGCATGCATTGGCCGATTCATCAGCTAGATGTCAAGAATGCATTTCTTTATCGGGATTTGAAAGAAACTGTATACATACATCAGCCCCCTGGCTTTGTTCATCCGACAGTTCCGCAGTTTGTATGTCGTCTCAGAAAATCACTGTATGGATTGAAACAGGCACAAAGCGCTTGGTATGATCGTCTTGCCAGGTATCTTCTACAGATTGATTTTATATGTAGCAGGTGTGATAAGTCCCTCTTCACTTTTCACCGAGGTAGAAACACCACATATTTGCTATTATATGTCGATGACATTGTTCTTACTGCCTCATTTGACGGGTTGAAGAATGAAATCATTGCTCTACTCATAACTGAATTTGCTATGACTGACGTGGGCAAGCTCAGTTATTTTTTGGGTATATCGGTGACCAAATCTGCAGCCACTATGTTCCTGTGTCAGCATAAGTATGCAAAAGAGATAGTGTACAGGGCCAAGATGGCAAATTGTAAAATTATTCCAACTCCGGTGGACTCAAAATCCAAGCTTAGTGCCAATGACGGTGCGACAGTTTCTAATCCCACTCTATATCGGAATCTAGCAGGTGCTCTTCAGTATCTTACATTCACTAGGCCTGATATTGCATATGCCATTCAGCAGGTGTGTCTGTTCATGCACGACCCCTGAGAGTCCTATTTTGCCGCCCTAAAACGTATTATCAGATACGTTAAGGGCACACTAGACTTCGAATTACATCTAAACCCCTCTGCCCCAACCAAGCTACTTGCCTACACGGATGCAGATTGGGCAGGATGCCCCGACACACGTCGCTCCACCTCAGGGTACTGTGTATTTCTTGAGGATAATCTTATCTCATGGTCCGCCAAGCGGCATGCCACACTATCCCGTTCGAGTGTTGAAGCAGAATATCGTGGTGTTGCTAACGTAGTTGCTGAGATCTGTTGGCTCCGAAATCTTATTTTGGAACTCCAGTGTCCACTCCGCAAGACGTCTATAGTCTATTGTGACAACATATCTGCCATCTATATGTCTCATAATCCGGTCCAACATCAGCGGACTAAGCATATTGAGATGGATATCCACTTTGTGCGAGAGAAGGTTGCTCGTGGTCAGGTCAAAATATTACATGTGCCTTCCTCTTATCAGTATGCAGACATCTTCACAAAGGGACTACCGCGACAGCTCTTCACTGACTTCCAATCCAACCTTAGCGTTCGGCCTCCTCCCGCTCCGTCTGAGGGGGAGTATTAGCGAATATTCTCCGTATATTTTGTAACTATGAAAGATGTATATTTAAGGTAACTTAGGATTCCAATTGTATTAGGAATCAACCTTTGTAAGGTAAGTTAGGATTCGTACCATATTAGGAATCAACCTTTGTACAACTATATATATTGTGAATAATGAAAGGAATCTCCAAAGAAAATTATTCTATCTTACAACTTGTATTGGATGGATCAAAGGTTTGCATGGGTAGGAACTGTTACATTCAGACATTTATGTGGTGGGGATGCATCTCTTTATTCAGAGTAACATCTAGTTTCCTGCTTTTCCTAAGAACTAAAGCTACCTATGACAGTCATGAAAGGAATCAAAATTGGATGAGACTAATCTGAGTGAGATTATCCTGCTGCACCGACTTGTGACGAGTATATGAAAATAGATGCCATTGGAATCACTACCCCACAGCACAAGTAATAACTCATGCATAAAATTCTGAAAAAGGGTGGAAATAAGCATCTATATCATGAGGGTGATGAGAGAAGAATGTAAACCCAGGCAGGTTAGCACACTCTACCTTTTGCATGTGTAGGTGTTAAATATACACAATATACACACAATATACATGTGTATATTGTGTATATTAAATCTCGGATTTGGTCCCCATAATAGCTCTCGGTTTTGGTTGTTTATGTAAAGTAACTTATGGTAAATATTTAGTATCCTAGTTTAGGTAATATTATAATATAATTAGTAGTGTATTACCATAATTAGTGTATTACCATAAATGTATAGAATAAGGTTTTTAGAATAGAATCGGAATATGATTCTCCTATTTTGTAACTTGTATATATAGTCTTTCAAGTAATGAAAATAATCAAGAGGATTATTTCTTTCATGGTATCAAGAGACTAGTTCTAAACAAAAGTTTTCTCTCCCAACTTTTGTACCCTCTCGGCCGAAACCCCCCCCCCCCCTTGGGTTTTTTCCCAAATTTCGCTTTCCGCTCTCCAAAATCTCTCTTAAATTTCCCCTCATTTGTTCTTTCAATATGTCTAAGAACAATTATCATCTTGCCCTCATGATTTCTAACGTCAAGAACAGTATCCCTATTGTACTTGAAATAGAAAACGTCCAATATGCGACGTAGGCAGAATTATTTAAAATTCACGCTATCTCCCATCAAGTTATCCATCATATAATTCCTCCCGCTACACCTCTTCCTGCGGAGGATCCTCAGTTATGGATTACGCTTGATGCTACCGTTCTCCAGTGGGTCTATTCCACTATTTTGGTTGACCCTTTACAGACGATTATTGAGCCGGATACCACGGCAATGACTACTTGGAATAGGTTGCGTGACATATTCCAAGATAACCAATATTCACGTGCCGTCACACTCGAACATGAATTCTCTCTAGTTCGCATGGACGACTTTCCAAACGTATCGGCATATTGCAAGAAACTCAAGGAGTTGGCGGATCAACTCTGTAATGTTGGCGCACCTGTAATAAATAATCGTATGGTTCTACAATTGGTTGCCGGCCTTTCGGAGGCCTATAATGGCATTGGAACTCTCCTTCATCAAAGCAACCCTCTTCCCGCCTTCTATGAAGCCCGCTTCATGCTTACTTTGGAAGAAGCCGATTTGGCTAAAAAGGCGGCTACCGGAGCAAGCCCCGTCGTCATGATGGCGTCCTCCCTAAGTTCTTCAGGTTTTGTTGATAATTCGGGCCAAAACCGTACTCATGGTGGCGGCAAAAATAATCGTAAGAATAATAACAAAAACCGCGGGGGCAAACGCGGCGGTTCCGATGGTCAGCAAGCAGGCAGTATGCCCCGTCCAATGAACAGTCGCTTACCACCCTACTGTTCCCAGCAGTGGGGCCCATGGAAGTGGGGATGGGGCAAGGCGTGGGCGGCAAAGAACCCTTACGCCCAGTTCAGCTTCAAAGCGGCCCTGGTCGCCTAACCTTTCAGGCCCAATAATCAGCAGTGGCGGCCCATTGGCCACTGGCCCAGTAACGCAACAACCAACAGCTACGGTACAGTGCAGCCCAGTCCTGGAATACTTGGGCCCCGACCTCCGCAAGCTTACCACGCAACAGGCCCTACTCAGACAGATATCGAGGCTGCGATGCACACATTGGGTTTGACTCAACCGGACCCAAATTGGTATATGGACACCGGTGCTACTCACATGACTTCCGATTCAGGTACTCTCTCATCTTATTCCAATTTGAGCAACCCTCGGGGGTATAATTATTGGTAATGGCAACTCTATTCCAATTCAGGATTATGGTCGGAAAACGTTGTCTCCCCCCAATCCACCCCTTATCTTGAAAAATACTTTACATGCACCCAAATTGATTAAAAACTTAGTGTCTGTCCGAAAGTTCACCACTGACAATTCCGTTTCTGTTGAATTTGATCCTTTTGGTTTCTCTGTGAAGGATTTCAAAACGGGGAGTCATCTCATGAGGTGTGATAGTATAGGGGATCTTTATCCTATCATGCCCGGTTTCAGTCCATCGAGTCAAGCCTTGCCGTCAGCTTTTGCAGCCATTTCTCCTTCCTTGTGGCATGCTCGCCTTGGTCATCCGGGATCTTCTATTTTATCAGTTTTAGATAAAAAAAATAGCTTTAGTTCTTATAAGGGTACGAGTCGTACTCAAATTTGTCAATCTTGTTCGTTAGGAAAAAATGTTAAGTTGCCATTTGTGGACTCAAATTCTCATACTTCAAAGCCATTTGATATTATTCATAGCGACTTATGGACGTCTCTTGTTCTAATTTCGTTAGGTCATCGATATTATGTTCTTTTTTTGGATGATTATTCTAAATTTTCGTGGACGTTTCCAATTGCCAATAAATCTCAAGTGTTTTCTGTCTTCATAAAATTTAGAGCATTCATTAGAACACAATTTGAAAGAGAAATAAAAAATATTCAGTGTGATAATGGGAAAGAGTATGACAATAGGGTATTTCGGGAGTTCTGTGATAATAATGGGATCAATTTTCATTTTTCGTGGCCTCATACATCTTCTCAAAATAGGAAAGTCGAACGCAAAATTCGTTCCATAAATAACATTGTCCGCACTCTCTTACTTCATGCTTCCGTACCCCCATATTTTTGGCATCATGCTCTGCAAATGGCAACATATCTCCTTAACATAATTCCGTCCAAAGTTCTGACATATTCTTCCCCCCTCCAAATCCTATATAATAAGAACCCTTCTTATTCTCATCTTCGAGTTTTTGGGTGCTTGTGTTATCCGTTATTCCCATCCACCACAATTAACAAACTTCAGGCTCGGTCTACTCCGTGTGTGTTTTTGGGTTATCCGTCTAATCACCGTAGTTATAAATGCTTTGATTTATCCTCCAAGAAAATTATAATTAATCGTCATGTCATTTTTGATGAAATTCAATTTCCTTTTACGAAAGATCATACTCCCGAGACTAGGTCGTATAATTTTTTGGATGACCAAATATCCCCGTATATTATTCAAAGATTTTTCTGACATCTCCGCACTTTAAAACTCTCCGCTCCATCGCCCATCGCCCCATCAGATCGTCCCATCGTTCGATTCTTGGATCGATCCCGGCAATTGGGCGACCCAGCCCACCTCGAACTGGTCTAGTGGTCGCCCAGACATTACGATTTGGGCCAAGAAGGCCCATCGCTTCGGCCCGTCCCGGGCCCAACAAATTTCCAAAATTCACTCAATTCTTCCTCGAGTCATAGACCGGTCACTCGTAGTCAGCGAGATATTTTTACACCTAAAAGACATTTTAATTTACATTCTGATGTCTCTAAATCCCCATTGCCCCGTAATCCTGTATCCGCCTTAAATGACCCTAATTGAAAAATTGTTATGACTAATGAATATAATGCTCTTATTGATAATAAGATGTGGGAGTTGGTGCCCCGTCCATATGGTATTAATGTTATCAGGTCTATGTGAATTTTTGCTCATAAGGAGAATTCGGATGGGTCATTTGCTAGACATAAGGCACGGCTAGTGGGTGATGGTAAGACTCAGCAGGCTGGGATAGATTGTGGTTTGATGTTTAGCCCGGTGGTCAATCCGGCTACTATTCGCATTGTGCTTAGCTTGGCTCTTTCAAGACATGGCATATTCATCAGTTGGATGTCAAGAATGTTTTTCTACATGGTGATCTCAGTGAAATAGTATATATGCATCAGCCGTTGGGGTTCAGAGATCCTAATCGTCCTCATCATGTATGTTTGTTGAATAAGTCATTATATGGGCTTAAGCAGTCTCCACGGGCCTGGTATACAAGGTTTACTGACTATGTTTCGACTATTGGGTTCACTCACAGTAGGTCAGATAATTCCTTGTTCATTTACTGTCGTGGTTCATCCTTGGCCTACATTCTATTATATGTGGATGATATCATTTTGACTGTCTCTTCCGATGCATTACGCCAGTCTATCATGGCTATGCTCAGCTCTGAGTTTGCTATGAAGGACTTAGGGCCCTTGAGTTACTTTTTGGGGATTGCCGTCAAGCGTCATTCAGATGGTTTGTTTTTGTCTCAAAGAAAGTATGCGGCTGAGATCATCGATAGGGCTGGGATGTCATCCTGTAAGTCCACTTCCACTCCAGTTGATACTAAGCCCAAACTTGGTGCCACTGCCGGCATCCCTTACGAGGATCCGACCCGCTATCGCAGTCTTGCAGGGGCTCTTCAGTATCTTACCTTTACCAGACCGGATATTACGTATGATGTTCAGTATGTGTGTTTATTCATGCATGATCCCGGAGTTGAGCACATGAATTCAATCAAACGCATCATCCGGTATATTCAGGGTACACTGGACTATGGTTTGCATTTGTATCCTTCATCGACATCTACACTTGTCTCATACACTGATGCAGATTGGGGTGGTTGTCCAGACACCAGACTGTCTACTCTGGCTACTGTATGTTCCTTGGCAGCAACTTGGTCTCCTGGTCTGCGAAGCGTCAGGCGACTCTATCCCGCTCAAGTGTCGAGGCTGAATATCGAGGGATAGCCAATGTGGTCTCAGAATCATGTTGGTTACGTAATTTGCTTTTAGAGCTTCATTGTCCGATCCAAAATGCAACCTTGGTTTATTGTGATAATATTAGTGTCATCTACCTTTCAGGTAATCCGGTTCAGCACCAACGCACTAAACATATCGAAATGGACATTCACTTTGTCTGTGAAAAGGTTGCTCGGGGTCACGTTCGCGTATGCCATGTCCCGTCAAGATATCAGATTGCAGACATCTTTACAAAGGGTCTTCCCTCGATCCTTTTTGAAGATTTTAGGGACAGTCTCAGCGTTCGAAGACCGCCCGCAATGACTGCAGGGGTGTGTTAAATATACACAATACACACACAATATACATGTGTATATTAAATCTCGAATTTGGTCCCAATAATAGCTCTCGGTTTTGGTTGTTTATGTAAAGTAACTTATGGTAAATATTTAGTATCCTAGTTTATGTAATATTGTAATATAATTAGTAGTGTATTACCATAATTAGTGTATTACCATAAATGTATAGAATAGGAATAAGATTCTCCTATTTTGTAACTGGTATATATAGTCTTTCAAGTAATGAAAATAATCAAGTGGATTATTTATTTCACTAGAGAAGAGAGATAAATTGAACATTGTTAAGGAAGACGCAGAGAAAGAAGCGATGGAAGTTGAAACTTGATGGAATGGGACTGTTGGAAGTTATAAGTTTTACTAAGAAACTATGCTGGCTTCTCAACAAAAGGTTAATCCCCCGATGAGATTATAAAATACTGTCATCCCCTTCAAATAGACTATTAAAGATAGTTGATCACCTGAATCCAGAAATTTTGTGTAGTCCGCCCCCCCCCCCCCCTTCCCCTCCCTTCCTTGGGGCAGGGGCACATCAAACGTTGATCACAGGAAGAAGAAAATCAACTTTCATGTAAAAGTAATGAGAATGCGCTTATTTTCTTGACTGTCATTGGGAAAGATTCTGCATAATGAACCCAATACCTATGAAGAAAACAGAGAAAACTAGACACCTTGGAACAAGTTACCTGTTGCAGCATTTTAAAATGCCCTAAAAACCGTTCTCTTTTATCTAAATTTGTCGGACTTTGCTCCCAGGAATCAAAAGATATAGCTCATATGGTGCGTTTAGAAAGAAAAAAAGAAACAACTGGAATGGAAACAAAGAGCTTTCTCTTTAAATCAATTGCAATAGCATGTTGCTCCATAAGGCTGCCGAGAGTTTTCTCTAGTCTCTAAGAATGAGATAGGAACATACAAAAAAAACTATACAAGTGATTGGATCAATCTGAAAAATATCTAAAACAAGATTTCTTCAGTCCAGAACACTATTGGCAGTTCAACAGAGAAAAGATGAAGAATCATTAGAAGCTGGGTTGAACATTGGAAGAAGGTGAAGCTTCAGGATTTCAAATACAAAAAAGTAGTACGATATTTTCTTATATTGACTTTGAAATGATACTTAGGACACAAACAGAAGATAACCACACATCACAATTTAGACAATACATGCACAGAGAACAAAATAGAAAGTCAATTCTTTTAACAAACCAAGTTTGCATCCACCTGAGTTAAACTAAAGAAACTGCAGATGTCTCTTGCAGAAAATAAAACTGACTAAACATGGTTCCAAATACTTGGTAATTAACCTACAACTTCCAACAATTAGAAGTGTACTTTTAACCAATTCGTATTGGGTTGTCACTGTTTCCACCCTCCAAATCTTCAGGAATCAATTCTTCAATGAAATCACCTCTGAGAATCTGAACTCTGAAATGGAGTTTGCTAGCGCTGCACTCTGAAAGTTCAAACACAAGTCCATCCCCTCCTTCAGATTATTATCATCCACAAATTTTCTCCACTCATTGAATTTGTGATTAGATTTGGCTCCACCATAGAACATTTTCCATTTCTTTCGACCACAAGTAAGCACTGCGGGGGCTCCAGCAGAAGGAAGCACGCTGGTCATTTTCTTGGGCATATACTGTCAACATTCAAAGAAATTCAGTGCCAGATTCCACAACTTCCAACTCGATCCTTATTTATTTGTATAAATAACTATATATATATATATATATAGACCCTACGATCCATTTGGCCATAAAAATTATTCATTTTTTTTTGGATTTTGTTTTTTTACTTTAATTAGAATCGGCGTTTGGCCATGAAAATTACAAATAAAACCCTTTTTTTCACTTACTGTACATTCAACAACCAAATATTTTTTTGCAAAAGTTATAACCAAACACAACTCATCTTAAACTCCACCTTCAAAAAATTCAAATAAAGTGAAAAATATTTGATTTTTATGGCCAAAAACACCTACTAAATTTTAAACCTAGACCTCACAACGTCTAAATCTTGAACTCTGCCATTGCAAAAAGAAACATTTTTTAATCAAATAGTAACAAATGGGTGCTTAGGAGGAAAAAATGAGAGTTACCAAATTGTAGAGAGGTTTGACACTGGTCTTTGGGAGAATCATATCAACATAGGGTTTCCCAGAAAGTGGCCAGTACTCGCCGTTGTCGATTTCTTCGATTCCACAGCTTTCAATCACAGTATGTTTCATACTAGAGTGATCTTTGTGGCTTGAAACATGTCCAGAAGCTGGTTTGCTCTGGAAAAAAAAACAAAAGGAGCATGAAAGCTTTAAAATCTACAAGAGGACATCAAAATAAAACAAGTGGAAAAAAGAATCAGTTGGGAATGTACCTCCATTGCAGATTAATCAGACAATTGGAGTTGTTGTTCCGTTTTGATTGTACACAGAACTAGTTTAGGGAGAGTACGTAAAAACCCTCAACTGCTAAAAGTAGATAGTTTGCGCGCGGGTGACTAATAACTCAAGTATTAATTGGGTGGGCGGGGGGGGGGGGTTGTGTCAGTGTTTTCAAATTCAATTGTATATTATTGGTAGTACAAATTCTTTTTATCAGGTTATTTTGTAAGTGGTGATTCATAAATATTTATCGTTTATAAAAATTTGGCTCAGTAAGTTTATGACCATTTTAGTTTGTCTTGTACCACTCAAATACTCCGTCATTCTAAAAAAAATGAGTGTTCACTTAACATTTTTTTTGGTAAAAAAGAGTGTTTACTTATCAAATCAAGAAAGAATTAATTTGATTTTTTAGATTTGCCCATATCAAGTGTTATACATCAAATCCCAATATCTATTTAATTAAGGACAATTTAGTCAAATTATTTATTTTTGTCTAAGAGTTAGTATTTATTTTAAGGGGTATTCAAATGACTAAGTGGACACTCTTTTTTACCCGGAGGGAGTATTAGAAATAAAAATCTGCTTAAAAATTGACATAATCAGCGAAAATCCAATGCAGATTGATATTGATGATGTAACATGATATTATTAAATGGTAAAGGAATTATAAAGATTACATTATATGTTTTTACACATTGAAGTTTATTTACTTGTCCATCTAAATTTCTTTGTTAGTTTTATTTTCAAATAAAAAATATCTAACATTTAATTACACTTGTGCAATCCAATATGACACATGAAATTAGATTATAATAACATTATGGCAGATAAGTTTATATAATTATAATAGTATTCGCCTATGCTTTTGTGTGTGTAAAGGGGTTTTGATGATATTTCTGTTATTTAATTGTATATATTTGTTGTTTTCATTTTTACATCAACGATTTAACAGACTTTTCTCTATTGGGAAAGCCATAATTTTTAAATATAAAATTAAACGTTCAGCTATATATTTTTGAGTTCATAATAGCTTGTTATAATAACTCGGACAGCTTTAGGACAAGTAACATATGTTGAACCAGTTCCATCTCAACTTCGTATCTACTAAGGAGTCATTTGGACATGATTTGAAATCAGTTATTCGAAATCATGATAATTTAAAGTTGAAGTTTTGTTTGGACATGCAATTTGAATTTCCTAAGTTATATTTCTCATTAACATAAAAACCCACAAGTTGTGAAAATCATCAAAACTTTCATAATTCTTATACAATCTTACCAAATGAATAAGTCATAGTTCATAACAAAATAAATACGCAACTAGAATGTCTTTTTAAAAAATATAACATCAATTGATCAAACTTTAGTTCAATAAAAAAGAAAATTGAATATGAATAGTAGTGTTACTACTCTTTAGTATAATTCTCCCACATAATTGGTAAGAGTAAATTTGTTATAAATGTACTACCAACTTGTAGATTTTTTAATATTTGAAATAAATGGTTGGTAAATATATCTACCAACTTATGAATCTATTTTTACAAAATATAAACTTATGAGTCAACTTTTATATTTAAAAAATTTGAAATCCCAAATCACATCTTTTAGGATGATTTGGGATCTCAAATCATGACATGAAGTTGAAATTATGTCCAAATTACATAAATAACCGGTGATTTGAAATCAAATGATGAAATCGTATGGCCAAACGCTACTAAGAGGAAATTGCCTCTCTACTTTCTCAGTTGAACAATGAGTTAACCATATACACTTCACTTAAGCGTAAGTTTTTTTCTAAGAGGCGGCCCCCTAATTTTTTAAAAGCAAAAGATGCACTTAGAGTAAAGGACTTCATGAACATGAGACAATAGTTATACTTATAAAAAGAAAACATAAGACAATAGTTACTGACTAGACAGATATAGGGTAAGTGGATGAGTGAATCAAGCATAAAATGGCCTGCATTTAAGGCAAGAAAATCATGATATCTCCAACCAAGCAAAGATTTTATTAGCAGAACAGTTGACAGTTGCCTTGAAGAATGGCCCAGTCACATCAAGACTAACGAAGAATCCATGCATATTCATAATAAGCTATTCATATGCACGAACTTGAAGTTTATTCTATTTACGAAAGCAAGGAAGTTTCAGAAATTCATGAGAAATGAACCCCAAGTCAAATTCTCAGCCAACACATATTCACTGAGGATCTATGTGATCTACAATGTTTTGGACAGAAATTAGTGTAATGCTAGATCAGTAGCTCAATGTTTACGCTTATCTTTCTGATGGCACAATCAGTATAGCTACTTGCACCAAAACCGAAGAACCAATGCAATTTAGGCTGTAACACTAGTAGGACAAATTAGCATTTTGCTTTCAATTTCTGCCCTGATTCAACACATTTTCTACGTGAAAAAGTATGAAAACGAGCAAACTCTAAAAATATACATTCTGGATCTTTAAGAAGAAAATGTCAAAGATATACCTATCTTATAGCACCTCAAAATGGAAATTGATAGGAAAATGCCACACTAAATGTTACTCCTCAGTAGATATTAATATCAGCAACTAGTACTGATCTTCAAAGGCACTGGTTTAACGTCGACTCAAGAATATTAGCGCATACAAACAATCCTAATTACCATAAGATGACAGATAAAAAATTAGTCTCAAGACTTTTTCTTGGAGCACTTGATCAAGGTAATGAAATATTCATAAACTCTGCATCACAATTAACCTCAACCATAGTACCAGCCTTAAGTAACCACAAAACCAAGTTAAGGACAGACATCAGCAAGCATCAGTTACTAGCTTAAAAAATATCTTTATTGAATAACCAAATAAACTTTTCCCTTAACAAAAGGCAATAACTCATTCCAGACCCATATGATGCTACAGGCTGTAAAATGTATATTCTTTTATAAGCATTAGAGGCAGAAAAATATTAGACCATAATTCTCATAAACACGTTAATTGTTTAAATACACGGCTGGTAGACCCTCTTCTTTCCTACTAATCAACCTCCCAAGTAACTACAGGAGAGGGATGTACCTCTTCTGGTTTCTCATTGTTGCGAAGCACATCTGACTGTATAGTGTACTTTCTTGACAAATCAAATGACATTCTGGTTTCAAAGATATCAAGTTATTTTGGAGGTTGAAGAAATCATATCAGAAAATTCCTACTACCAAAAGTTCAAAAACAAGAAGGAAGTAGCACAATAGAATAAGTTTGATGTCTCAGAGGTTTGAAGGAATACCAGCCACTTGAAAGCATTGCACTTGGAGATTTGAAACTACATCTCCATGTCAAACATGGGAACATAATATGTGCAAAAAGGAGCAAGAGGTTTAAGGTGCATAATTTTTCACAGCAGAGAAGAAGTTCATATATGATTGAATGCAATAACTAAAGTGTTGATGTCTCTCAACAATAAAGCCATTTGTATTCAATCCTGATGAGAACAAGCACAATAGATCTTCATGCATTGACAAATCAAATGCAAACTTATGTAGATCATAGAACTTGCTATTAGTGAATCACATAACCATTGTTCTAATTCATTGTAGACAAGATTATCACTGATATTATGACATTCATTCATCAAGAAATAAAATTTTCCACTGTTTTGATTGCTAAAACAACATAGTACCTGCCACAAATGTTAGATCTTACGTACAATATCTGCATCATTTTTGTTCCGTAATATAACATACAAAGAACTAGTCACAGAAACATAAACATCTGTGACCACTCAAATAAAAAACACACAAACACAATATTATTATGCTAAGTTGCTAACTTGCCCATTCATAGACTTAAGTAAGTTACTTTACCTGATTTAATTCTGTCATTATTTTTTTTGGGCGGGGGGCATAAGACTTACAAAGTCAATACAACCTCACCACTCAATTCTACAGTAATGTGGAGGCATCCACATGCATTTTCAAAAAATAAGAAACCCAATAAGACTAGCTGTGACCTAAAAATTCCACAAATTCAAGCACTAATTGAGCCAACAATAATAATTGGAAAAATGTAAGTAGGATGAGTTTGAAATTGAACAGCAAGATATCCACCTAAACTCAATCAAAATCGATGGGAACATCATAACCGGAATTTCAGAGAGATAGACTCAAGTATAAGCCACAACATAAACCACAGAAACCAAAAAGCAGTACGGAAAAAAAGAGACATACATCAGACATGAAACTCCTGGAAATGATAAAGTTTCTGTTCTGAAGTAAGAAAATTCAATATGCCATAGCTCAAAAGTGTCTGGATCCTACAGAAACAACCATCTTCCTAGTCCTTCTTTTCTACTGCCTCTTTCTTTGGCTTTTTAGCCGTTGCCTGTGTGTACAAGAAAGTACCAAATATGGCGATAGCGGAGCCAAGTGCATTTAGAGGCCTGACAGGATTCCTGAATACCAACACAGTGGCGACAATCACCACCACTCTCTTCATAGTATTACCCACCGAAAACGTCAGGGGACTAATATCATCCAGAGCTTGGTAAGAAGATTGGTTATAGAGATGGTAGAAAATCCCAGATACGAGGACCCATAAATAAAACGTGTTGGGATTTCCTATAGTCCCAAGAGCTTTGTGATAACCTGCCACCCATTGAGAACCTTCCACAAACACTGCTACTGGAGCTAGATATAGGAACGAGACTATAGTTATCCAACCATACAAGTTCAAGCCATCCACTTCCTTAAAATTCTGTAAGCTCCTTTTCGAGAAAATGTTACGAAGAACGAACCCAACGTTACTGATCATAGCACCCGATAAGCCCCCCAAATTGAATGACACTTCAGTAACAGCAGCCAAAGAGCAACCAAACACAATGGGAAGAATTGAAAGCCAAACAGTCAAAGGATATGTATCACCAAGGAATGATGAAAACAAAACAGAGAATACAGGTTCTGCAGACTTAATAACATGAGTGAAAGAAACAGCAACCTTTGAGAATGAAACACAAGCTGAGATATGTCCTATTGTGTGAAACAAAGCAGGTCCAAGAAGGGCAATAATGAATGATTTATTGATTTTTGGGCAAGGTTGAAGCTTAAAAGACCATAAAATTAACATCCAAACAGAACCACAAAAGAGCTGGAAAGAAGCAAGAAGCCATGGATAAGGAAAGATGTTCAATACCTTCTTGTTATATATGTTAAACACAATGTTCTGGAAGTACCAAAGACCAAAAATGAGAGCAAGTTTCATATTCACTTTAGGCTTTGAAGCTTCAATAATCTCCCCATCTGGGCTAACTTCATCTGGGGTTCCTGAAGCTGCTTTAAGGATCTGAGTTGTAATTCTTGAAGAAAATCCAGATGGGTGTCTCAAGATGTTGGAAAAATCCAATCTTGAATGAGAGATCTGAGAATCAAGATTTGCAGAACACCTAAAAGGGTGCCCATTTTGAATTGAGGGTTTGGTGAATGGGAGAATAGGTAAGCACAAACCTCTTAACTTTGGGTTTCTGTTAACAAAATTTGGATTGGGGAGAGTGGCATTAGTGGATGGAAGAAGATTTAAAGTGAGCATCTTTGAATGAATGAACACAACAAGATTCTGGTAAACAAAAAGGGAGAAACTTTAAAGCAAATAAAGATAGGATGGGACAAAGATATTTAAGCAAGAAAGTTAGCAATAAACCTCAAATGTTCAGCCACCTAGGGACACTGACTGTCACTGTTGTGTTTGAACAAACAGATTCACAGTTTATTCCGTGAAGTTCTTATATTTCTTTTTTCCTTTTGTATCCTTCCCACAATTTAACAATGGGCTCACTGATCTGTCCCACTATGTCTACTCTTTTTGTCTTTCTCAAAGTTGGACAAAAACTAATCATTTGTCAATTAATTGCACGGATTTTCTTTGTAACGGGCTCATCTTTAATTTTTACTCTCAAATAGAATTTATGCTTATTGAGACATAAATTCTTTTAAATAATTATGTTGGATTCTTTAAAAAATTTATGCTCAATAGACATAAATTTTATTTAAGAGATAAAATTTAAAGACCAACACAAAATATGGAAAAAGTGCAAATGACCTCATTTGTTAAATATGGGTTACAAAAAATAGTATGGTTATAGAAATTGCAATTCATGATAACATTAGCTCATGAAAATATGATACATTCAATCAGTTTTAGTTTAACTCAGTTTAGCTCAATCCATTCTTATCCAATAATTGGGCTGATATAAAATCTAAATTGGATTTATATGTAGCCCCAATTGACAAATAAAAATATTATTAAAATATTCATAAAAAATATTTTGATATGTTATATATAACCGTAATAAAAAAATAATTTTATTAGGTACTTAAAATTATAAAAGAATAAATTAATTAATTAAAACTTACTAGGAATTAGACATATTAAATTATGACCCGCTTTTTAACTCATTTTAGTTCCTAAGTAAATCAACTCACTCATTATATTAGATACTTGCTATCTATCGGTTAAAATACCGAACAACTCTACTTATCAAAATATAAATGAAAAAAAATTACATACTCTCTCCGTCTCAATTTATATAATATAGTTTGACTGGGCACGAAGTTTAACAAAATAAAAAAAGATTTTTGAATTTTTTGGTTTAAAACAAGTTAAAGATATTTGTGTGGTTATAGATCTTCTCGTTAAAAGTAAAAAGTAAAGTTTGAAGTTAAATTATTGTCAAATAAGAAAATGTGTTATTCTTTTTAGAACGGACTAAAAAGAAAAGTGGATCATATAAATTGAAACAAGTGGAGTATTTTTTTTATCATTATGAGACCTCATAATTTTTCTCTACTTCATTGACCTCAGCTTCTCCCTTATGAGTGGACATTTTGTAACACCTCGTACATTCAAACTAAGCCTTGTTCATGATTCACGAGCGTAGAAAATTAAAACGGAGAATTTAAATTGAAAAAAACAGGTTCAGTTCTGCAGATGGAATTTTGACGGCAGATTTACGGACCGTAAAAGATTTTACGGTATGTCAAACGAATCATCAATTTCACTTTTAAAATTGATGCCCAGACTGAAAATTATACAGATCGTAAAATATTTTACGACCCGTCAAACCAAACCGCCAATTTCACTGTTGAAATTGATGGACTGTTGGTCAATTGTACGGACCATCAAATTATTGACAGCCCGTCAATCTTTACCGTCTCCAAACTCCAGATTTTACAACTCTCTGAAATTTCTCAGAAATAACAGTACTGTCCAATCCGACGAACCGTACAATTATTGACGGACCATCAATCTGGACCGTTAAAATATTGACGGCCCAGACTCTGATCGTCGAACAGTGGATGGACCGTCAAACTCCCCCGACAGCAAACAGTATAAATCCGGGACTTCATTCTAAAAATTAGTTTTCACAATTTCAAGCACTAGTTCTCTCTTCCCAACCATCTCCTACACCAAGGTAAGTCCTTTTCATGTATTTTCATGCAATTCTAATCGATTACTATCAATTCCTAAGCGGAATTCACTATTTCTAACCTAGGGTTTTTAAGAAAATCCAACTCATGGATTAAAGTTCAAGCTTTGAGTTCCTTCTTCCAAGTTCAGATTTTAAGACAAGTTTTCAAGCGATTAAGGGATTATAGCTTCTATCTACATGTGGAAACGTCATTGTTCTTCCCCACACCACAGTTATCCATAAAATCATGAATTTTCATAACCTAGGATTTTATCCAAGTTCATGATAATCATTCTATACGTGTATAATCAAATTCCATGTTATGTCTTGACTTCGTTACTTACATTCATGATATGATATTGTGACTGTCATGGACCCGTCTGTAATCCATGAACCCTTGACTTGATTTTCATGAGTTCTTAAATATAAGTTATGATTATTATCACTCAATTTCATGATGTCATTTATGTTTCTCATGATTTATACAAATTATATTATGTATTTCTTCACATGCTAAACTATAAATTTACAAGTTATGATTTCAAGTTATTTCATGAAATTCATGGACTTTCAAGCCAACTATTTTCAAGTACATATTTTGGGAGTTGCACAGATTATCGAGAAGGCTCAGATAGCCTGAAACTACATATGCCAACGTAAAATAAGAATCGCTCTGCCAGAGGACGATACCTTCTTATTACCCATCGTGGAATTATTGGATCCATCATGTTCATGTCACGTACTCCGGCAAAGTACGAGATAGTTAGCTAATCGAACAGAGATCAGACTCCACGTTCACGCATGGTGGTTCATGTCGGTTTTACTAATGCTTTCCCACATATATCCAGATATATACAACTATACAATTTTCAGATCTTTACTCATGTTATTATACTCATGTTCATGTTTTCAGTTTCAGTTTCAGTTCATGTTCATATTATTTCACGTGACTGCTTATTCTTTCAGTTGCTTTACATACGGTACAATTCAAATGTACTAACGTCCCTTTGCATGGGGCCTGCACTTCACGATGCATGTGCTGAGTTTCAGAGAGACATATCTACTCAGTAGGATTGTCTCAATATTAGCTATCTCGGTGAGCCACATCTCTTTCGGGTGCCACTCTAGCTATTTTATGATTATATTTTATTAGAAGAGGTATGCTAGAGCCTTGTCTTGATAAATAATGTTGCGACACATGATGTAGAGGTTTCATAAACTAGTCTATTCTAGTATCATGTCATGTTAGCAGTATTTTTAGACTTATCATATTTTACTCAGATGATTCCACTATTATATTTTCAGACTGTTATTTTAATACCATATTATAAATGTTTTAAATCATTTATTTAGCAGGTTTTAATGCCCATATTGACAAGCAAGCTATGTGGTTCACTCGGTCACATACAGCAAAACACCAAGTACTGTATTTCATCCAGGCCATGGTCCAGGGCGTGACACATTTTTACAAACAACAACATACCCAGTGAAATCCCACAACGTGGGGTTTGGGGAGGGTATAGTGTACGCAGACCTTACCTCTACATTGGTAGGTAGAGCGACTGTTTTCGAGAGACCTTCGGCTCAAGACAAAGCATAAGCACAAGCAAAGCAAAGCAAAGCAAGAGAAACGGTCAGACCTGGTCAATTTTTTTTTTAAAGTATGAAAATGATGGTATCAAAAGCGAATAAGCCATGATAGCGTATTCTGAAAAATTAAGCAGTAACTAGCGCATGTAAATAAGCTAAACAAAGTATAATAAAGAACACATAACAGTAGAAATCAAACTATAAGAAACTATAAAGTAATACTACGCCTATTAGTATGATATGCTAAGCGGGCCTACAATAATAACACTACAACTACCAGTTTGCAAGCGTAAGTAGGACTACACTCGACTACCTACTACCGTTCTACCCTAATCCATGTCCTTCACAACCCTCTATCTAAGGTCATGTCATCAGTAAGTTGCACATGCACCATATTCCGTCTAATCACATCTCTCTAATATTTCTTCGGCCTATTTCTCACACCTTCGCACTAGGGCATTTGTGTCTCTCCTCTGCACATGCCCAAACCATCTCAACCTCGCTTCCTGTATCTTATCCTCCACCGAGGCCACTCCCACTTTGTCCCGGATATCATTATTTTTAATCTTATCCCTCTTTGTATGCCCACATATCCATCTGAGCATCATCATCTCTGCAACTTTTATCTTTTAGATGTACGAAGCCTTGACTGGCCAACACTCCGCCCTATACAACATAGTCGGTCTAACCACATCCTTATAAAACATGACTTTAAGTTTTGGTGGCACTTTTTTGTCGCATAAGACTCCAGATGTGAGCCTCCATTTCATCCACCCTGCCCCAATACGATGTGTGACATCGTCATCAAACTCTCCATCCCTTTGGATAATAGACTTGAGGTACTTGAAGCTTCATTTCTTAGGAATGACCTAAGTACCAAGCCTCACCTCCACGCATGTCTCAAGGTCGCTCCATTTTTGAACTTGCACTCCAAGCATTATATCTTGGTCCTACTCAGCTTGAATCATTTAGACTTCAGAGTCTGTCTCCAAATCTCCAGCTTAGTGTTCACTCCACTGCGAGTTTCATCAATCAGGACTATGTCATATGCGAATAACATACACAATGACACCTCTCCTTGAATTTATCGCGTCAGTCCAACCATCACCAATGTAAATAAGAATTGGCTAAGAGTTGATCCATGATGCAGCCCCATCATCACGGAAAAGTGCTCCGAGTCTCCTCTAACTGTCCGTACCCTGGTCTTGGCTCCATCATACATATCCTTGATCACCCTAATGTACGCCATAAGTACACCTCTAACCTGCAAACATCTCCATAGAACCTCCCAAGGACTTTGTCGTATGCCTTCTCAAGGTCGATGAAAACCATATGTAAGTCTCTCTTCCTCTCCCTATACTGCTCCACAAACCTCCTAATAAGATGAATAACTTATGTGGTCGAACGCCTCAGCATAAATCCAAACTGGTTTTCGGAAATAGACACGCCTCTTCTCACCCTCATCTCCACGACCCTTTCCCAAACTTTCATAGTGTGGCTTAGCAGCTTGATACCCCTATAGTTGTTGCAACTCTGGATATCACCTTTGTTCTTGTACAAAAGGATCATTGTACTCCGCATCTTCGGGCATTCTCGCCGTCTTAAAAATATCATTAAACAACTTAGTTAGCCACTACAAACCTGCCCTGTCTGCACTCTTCCAAAATTCAACTAAGATCTCATCAAACCCGATTGCTCATCCCCTGCGCATCCTGTGAACATTACCATTAACCTCATTAACTTAATGCTTCTACAATACCCAAAATCCCGATACCTACCAGATTGCTCCAGATTTCTCAGCATAATGTCGCTATCTCCTTTTTCGTTCAAGAGTTTATGGAAGTAAGACTGACACCTCCGCCTAATATGCGCGTCCTCCACCAATACTTTGTCATCCTCGTCCTTAATACACCTCAAGTGATCCAAGTCACGGGCCCTCCTCTCCCTCGCCTTGGCTAGTCTGTACAACTTTTTATCCCCGTTTTTTCCCTCTAATTCCATATATAGGCGTTCAAAAGCCATCGTTTTTGCCACCGTAACCGCAAGCTTTGCCTCCTTCCTTGCCATTTTATACAGTTTCCTATTCATCAAGTTTTCCACCTCATCCTTGCTTTCTACCAATTTCGCATACACTGCTTTTTTCGCTTCCACATTTTCTTGTACTTTACCATTCCATCACCAGTCCCCTTGATGCCCACCACGGCTACCCCTCTAGACTCCAAGCACTTCTCTAGCTACTTTTCAAATGCAACTGGTCATCCTGTCCCACATACCGGTCACATCCCCACTACTCCCCCAAGCCCCTTTGGCCATCAATCTCTCCCTCATCTCCTTTGCACTAGCCATGGTCAAACTCCTATATTTGATTCATCCACAACCCTCATCTTCTTCTCTATCTTGATCTCTAAATCCATCACCAAAAGCTTATGTCGGGTTGTAAGATACTCTTACGGAATAACCTTGCAGTATTTACAAAGACCGTTGTCGACCTTCTTAAGGAGCAAAAAGTCTATATGAGTCTTAGCCATCGAACTACAGAAAGTTACTAAGTGCTCCTCCTTCTTCAGGAACCTCGAATTGGCTATCACCATCCCAAAAGCTCTAGCGAACTCCAAAAATGAGACGCCTCCCCCATTCATGTCCCCGAGGCCAAAGCCTTCATGCACGTCATCATAACCCCCGAAAGTGACCAGATATATCCATTAAAATTCCCTCATACAAATAACTTCTCAGTGGATGGTATACCACCCACCACCTCGTCTAAATCCTCCCAAAAGCGCCTCTTCTCTTACTCGTCCAAGCCCGTTTACGGTGCGTAAGCACTAATAGTGTTCATAGTGAACCCTCCAACTACCAACTAAATTACCATCACCCTGTTATAGACCATCCTAACCTCTACCACTTGATCCCTTAGCTCGATGTCTACTAAAATTCCTACCCCATTCGTATACCTCGACATATCCGAGAACTATAACTTATACCCGTCCGCATCCTTAGCCTTAGGTCCTACCCATTTGGTCTCCTGGACACAAGCTATATTAATCCTCATCTTTTTAAGAATTTTAACTAGCTCTATGGACTTCTTCGTTAAAGTCCCAATGTTCCAAGACCCTATTCTCAGCCTAGCATCTCTCTTACCCCACTTACCCCCTAACCCTGGCCTTCGTCCCCGACCGAGAACATGACCTAGTCTACCATCAGTAACCAAAGCCACCAAAGCAAATATAAAATAATAAACTAATCAAACGTTTACCCTAAAATAGGAAGGGTCAAAGTGAAAGTACAAGTTAACAAGAATCTAGAGGCAAGTAAAAACACTATGCCAAGAATGTTATACCTAAAGACAAGAAGGATACATGCAAGAACGTAAAGTCACGAATCAATACAACAAAGCTGCAAAATTTAACAACAAGGATAAGGACAAAGAATGGATACGGACAACCGGAGGTACCAAATCCAGTTGAATCGAACCTGTTCGCCGGCGAAAATAAATGTTCACCGGCATCGAAAGTGCTGTTCACTAGAGTTTTCACCAAAAAGTTGAGTACCTGTGTAGATCGAGGAGAAAATGAACAAAAATAAGAGAGAAGAAAGGTTTGGCCGGGAACGTTGACAATACTGTTCACCAGTACTGTTACATGTTCCTTTACCGGAAAATTGAGTACATGGTCAGATCAGCACCGTACAGTTGTCTGGCAGTGTTCACTACCGTAAGATACTGTTCACTGTGACACATTTCTTCAAAGTAAAACACAAACTCTTCCTTACCAAGAAGGTCCAATTTTTTAGTCTATGTATCAATTATTATTTTATAAATATTTTTTAATACTAAATTAGTATTTACAAATAATGATTTGATAGTCATTGTATGCAAAATACTAATGAAATATTAAAATACTAGTTTGAAATGTAATTTTAATTGAAATAATAATTTATACTACTACTTTCCTTCAAGCGAGCGAGAGTCTATCGGAACCAATTTTTTTATCTTTTAAGATAGGGGTAAAATTTGTGTACACTTTACTCTCTTCAGATCTATTTTGTGTATGTTGTTGTTGTAATAATTTATACTACTCCCTCCGGATCAAAAAGAGTGTCGACTTAGCCTTTATTTTTTTGTTAAAAAAGAGTATCCACTTACCAAATCAAGAAAGAATTAACCTTATTTTTTTCATATTTACCTTTATTAAGTGTTAGATGATCAAATTCTAATACCTATTTAGTTAGGGACATTTTAATCAAATTACCTATTTTTACTTAGGAGTTAATATTTTCTTAAGTGATATAAAAATGGCTAAGTTGACACTATTTTTTAATGTGGAGGGAGTACTTGATAAGTATTTCTTTGCATTCACAAAAGTTTATTTAAGGACACAATCTATATATTATTAAAAACAAAAGAAAAAGACATCATATTAAGCCAAGTGGCACAATCACCAAAAGCCATGTGTTACGTTTAAAACAGCTAACTGAAAATTCTTTAAAAAACAGTTTGGTTGTGATGGCAAAAGAATAGAAACCCCACGTATATTTAACTAAGTAACAAGTTTCTGTTTTTATAATTTAAAACTGATCAGTTTTAAAAAAAAATGGACTCCTTAACTGAAACAACACTACGAGATTTTTGGGTAACCCACGTTCTAAGCGGTTTTAGAGATAAAATGCTTGAAAATAATCAAAGGAAAAAATCGCTCAGATATCTGAATTCCTATTCAAAGTTCAGTGGCTTTCTTCCTAGCAATTCTCTTTCCAAAAGCCATTGTTCATGATTGTTACAATGTAGAGGTTATGGTCGACTTTAATGAGTTAACAATTTTTTAAAAGAGTGGCTTAGTAATTATAACAAGACCTGAAAGGAATCCTGCATTGAGAGAGTTAAGTTTTTTGAATTAATTTCCAATTAGGTGAGTGGCTTTGATATTTATGATTATATTGTTTGTTGGAATATGTAAAGCAACAACGGGAATAGTAAATAACTATTACAGTGATCGAAAGGATAAACAACAATGAGGACAACAACAAATTGTTAATATCTTGATCTTGAATTGAAACTTCAAATATGGATCTTGTATTCGGGAATACAAGAACATGAACTGCTACACTTGTGGCTTGTAGATCCGCTGAGAATACGAACGGTTAGAGTCCTTCGTCTGTTAAGTTTACACCTGAAACACTTAGCAACCAATTAGATAAACCACAACACCACCGACTGAGTCGAGAGACGACTCTCTGTCTTTAAGACAAGATTGCCCCCATATATAGGCTTTACGGAAGTGTGGACAATAGTCTCCCAAGATGAAACAACAAACTATCAAGTGTGCAAAGCCTACACAAATGATTTTAGCGAAGAACACGAATAATGAAGATTGCTAAGAGAAGGATTACTATCAAGAAAATCTTATCTCTTTGTGGTGTTGTGAACTTGTTTTTCTGTCATATGTTCATATATGTTCATATATGTTCATCTCTTCTCCTATATAATTGAGCCAAATGCCTCAACTTATAGGTGTGCAAGATGGTCCCTTCAAATGCCCCATAATGGCAATCAATTGCCATGTAATGGATGACATTTAACCCCAAGTAATGCAGCAACATAATGGTCCAAGTAATGACCATTATTGGGTGGATTCAATGTCATTGAAACCCCCTCAACAGCCAAAACTTTTGGATTCCGTCGAGCAGTCACTGCCAATGAAGCGTCGCGACGCTAATTCAACACAGAGCTTACTGCCACTCCGGCGCTGCAAGGGGGCGCCGCGGCGCTCCGGCGTCGCGGCCTAGTCCGGGAGGCATCGCGACCCTTCTCGGTTCCGCGGCCCTTTTCCGACCCGTTCAATCTTACACCTCGCACAATCCTTTCTTCGTTTACCAACGTGGAACACTTGTCATTTAGCAAATAACCATCCATCATTCTATGTCTCAAACATTTCACTTACGTACTAATATCTCTTTCATTAACGAAATTTACGATACTTGACACTAAGATTGCACGTGTGTGGAAACGATATTTCCGACGTACGGGGCCCAATTAGTCGAGTCATAAATAATGGGATAAATTTAATTCCACATTAGTAAATTTCCAACATTTTTTCTTCTATTTTTTTTGTTCACGTATTCTTTTTGTAGGACAGATGAAGTTGTTGGAAAATCTGGTGTATCAGCACTATTACAATTCTTGAATCTTTCTATGTAACTTTTTCTAAAGTAAGTTTGATTTTTTTTCTTTATTCTCTTTAAAGTCTTGGATTATGTTGTTGTTATCTTACACTTTAGCTTGCTGATATATTGGTTCAACTTGTGTTAATCAACTTTCTACTGTTTGTAACTTTTATTTAGTTCTAATTTTAGAGACTTCTGTATCCAATTATAAGTGTGTGATTATCAGAGAACTTATAAGACAGTCTTAGAGAATTTTTAAATGGCCTTAAAAGATAAATTATTTAGTATTGGAATGGTTGGTCGTGTGGAATGGGTAGAGAGATTTATATAGTTGGACCAAGTCAAGATTGTAAGTTTAATACCAAACATAGCAGACATGCGGGCTGGCCATAGTTTTCTTTGATGTTGAGATGTCTCTTCTATCTAAATTCTTGATAGATTTGATTAATAAAAGTCGCGCATTTTACCGAGGAAGTAATTGTTGCGGAGATGTTTTCTTATTACGGTTTCAACTTTAACTCGAAACCGCATATTGAAGGAGCTCTGCGTATTGGCATGGATCGAAAAAAGCAAAAAATAGTTGCCAAAACATGGTGACCTGTTTCTACTCAGGCCGAGGTCTATAAGTGACTGTTTCTTTTTGAGTCTTGCTATACATTTGAGGGATAATCATAAATTTTAGATTAATGTATTCTGTGTGTCTGTGATCATGGTTTGGCTGGTTTGAGATGAGATCTGAAGAGGTCGTCTACAGAATAAATGAAATGATAAATATTGAAAAGCTTTTTACTATTTTGTCTATTACATCTCAAAAGGTTGTTAATATATTAGAAGTTGCATTACAATATGAACCTTTTTTTGTATGGAGAATGTAAACAATAAGAATAGGGTCAAGGAACTTGAATCAGTTGTGCGGTCAGCAGAATCATTAGCAACTCATCGACCATCATGTTAAATTAGGGTAATAATCATTTTATCATGCTTGAATTACTACACGTTGAAGATCAACATCATCGAAGTGTTAGTTGTATTTCTTTTCAATAGGGGAAGCATTTTTGTGTGCCTAGAGGACTTAAAACACTTTTGAGTCTTTGTCCAATAGGAAAGGAAGAGGAAACATTGCACTTGACAATCAAGTTGCTTGGCCTGTGCACTACTCATGTGTTGAAGGTCAGAAGAACTTCATGTTTTGTCAGAATGATAAGCAAATTCGTCAGAATGAAGCTCAATTTTGGATTAGATATTTTTATCTTTGGTATCAATCACTGGAACTGTCATGTGGAATACATTATCTAATTGTTTTGATTTCTATTGGAAATTTACTAATGTGAAATTGAGTTTATCCCGTCTTTAATGACTTAAACACGTGTGCCCCGCATGTCGAAAACATCGTTTCTTTGCACATGCCTAAATCTACTAAGTGAGTAGATGATGTTAGTGCCAAGTATCGTAAAATTTCGTTAAGAAATGAAAGATATTTTGGTACACAAAGTAAGGTGTTTGAGACATGAAAAGATGGAGTGTTTTTGGCAAAAAATGACAAATCTCCCTCGTTGGTAGAAGATGGAAGGATTGAGCAATATATAAGCTCTAATTTTGAGTAAGGGTTTGGGGTCTCAAGGGGTAACCCATGTGTTTAGAAGAGGGAGGACCTATGTGAGCTTGGGTTCGGGGCTAAGCCCCACACGCGCGTTGCCGCCCGACCGGTCCGGGTCGGGTCACGAGTTGTCTTCCGGGTATTTTCTTTTTGTTCCCTGAAGATTTCAGAAACGTTGCAACTGTTCGAAAGAGTTCTAAAACGTTGCAACGACCCTCTTCTTCAAGACTATAAATTGAACACTAACGTTCAGTTTACAGAACATACACATTACGAAAACCTTTTCTGCTTTCGATCGATATACAGAGAATAGAAAACAAAACTCTTCCTCTTTCGAAACACGGAAAAAGAAACTCTTCTGTTCTGTTATGTTCGATTCGAAACACAAAAACAGAATCAACAATCTATTCTATATTTATTTATTCGCTAGAATCAACTGTATTTGCTTTGTATAGTTGATCGTTGTTGTTTTATCTTGAGAGACTATTGTCCATCACCGTAAAAATATCTATAAGGAGCAATTTTGTCTTAAAGACAGAGAGTCATCTCTTGACTCAGCCTTCTTCTTGTGTAACCTTTCAGACACATTTTTACCTACAATTTAAGATAAAATGTTCGAAAGATGTCTATTTCAAACTTTGCTTCTGGTTCTGCTGCTGCTATTCAAGGGAATGTTGTTGTCCCTGTTTCTGCCAGTTTCCAAGGAGAACGCCCAGAAAAGTTTATGGGTACAAATTTTAAGAGATGACAACAAAAGATGCTATTTTATCTTACTACATTGAATCTGTCACGCTTTCTGACAGAAGATCCTCCTTCTAGTGGGGATATAATCGACACTCAGTCTAACACAACGACTGAAGTGAGCGACGATATCCAGGTCACAAACGCCTTAAAGTTAACACTGGATGCCTGAAATCATAGTGATTTCATGTGCAAAAACTACATTCTGAACGGTCTGTCGGATACACTCTATACTGTGTATTGCACCGTGAAGACAACAAAGGGGTTGTGGGAAAAACTCGACAAAAAGTACAGCGCGCAGGATGCGGGTACTAAGAAATTCATCGTTGGAAAGTTTCTGAAATTTTAAATGGTGAATGGTAAATCAGTGATGTCCCAAATCCAGGAGTTTCAAATGATTCTCCATCATCTGGATTTGGAAGGAATGAAGCCCAATGAGCAATTTCTGGTTGCATCTTTAATTGAGAAATTGCCTCCCTCGAGGAACGAGTTCATGAGTTATCTCAAACTAAAGACAAAGGAAATAGGGTTTGAAGATCTTATTGTCAAATTGCAAATACAAGAGGATAATAAAGGGGCTATATCTAAGGTAAAACAGCCAATAGAGGCAAAAGCGAATCTAGTTGATTCGAGGGGAAACGCTAACAAAAAGCGCAAGTTCCAGGGAGACGGCAAAAGCCAAACGATTGAGAAGTTCAAAGGAAACTGCCATCACTGTAGAAAGGCTGACCATATAATCAAATACTACCGCAAACTAAAGCGAGAGCAGAAGGAAAAAAGCCAAGAACAAAGTCAAGGCCAAGGCTAACGTTGTGCAAGACAAAGATGATCCTTCGAACCTTGACAACATGATTGTGGATTTCTTGGCTGTAGTGCTGGAGGCAAATCTGGTGGAGAATTCAAAACAATGGTAGATAGACATGGGTGCAACTCGTCGCTCTGACAAAAGTGCATTATCCTCTTACACCCCAATTTCGTGCAAAAAGTTGTACATGGGCAACGACGCTACCTCTGAAGTGCAAGGTGTTGGAAATGTTGTCCTCAAAATAACTTCAGGCAAGGAGCTTACTAAGAATTGTATATTTGTAGGAAGGGGCTTCGCGTGTGACGACCTCTTCAAAATGAATACTATGTCTGTAATCCGTTCATCTAATGAAATAAAGCCTTCTACCTACTTGCTTGAGTCTTCTAATTTATGGCAGCATAGATTATGACACGTTAACTACAAATCCATTCAAAAGTTAGTAAAGTTGGAATTATTGCCTTCCTTCGACATAAACCCTCAACATAAATGTGAGGTGTGCGTAGAGACAAAATTAACTAAATCATCTTTACATTCAGTCGAAAGAAACACCGTTCCTCTAGAGGGGGGAACAAGTACTTTGTGACTTTCATTGATGATAGTACAAGATATTATTATGTTTACTTATTGAAAAGTAAAGATGAAGCGTTTGAAACATTTAAACGTTACAAAGCAGAAGTTGAAAATCAATTAAACCTACAGATTAAGACAATTCGTAGTGATAGAGGGGGAGAATACATAGCACCGTTTGAAGAATACTGTGCTCAATTTGGCATTTTTCATCAAACGAACGCTCCTTACTCTCCTCAGTCTAACCGTGTTGCCGAACGTAAAAACCGTATGTTACAGAAAATGATAATTGTTTTACTTATCAATTCCGGTTTAGCTCAAAACATGTGGGGCGAAGCGATTCTTACCGCTAATACAATTCTCAATAAAGTTCCGCATAAGCGTAAGGATAAAACTCCATATGAATCATGGAAAAGAAAGAAACTCACTTACAAATATTTAAAAGTGTGGGGCTGTTTGGCAAAGGTCGAAGTACCTAAACCAAAACAGGTCAAAATTGGACCTAAGACTGTAGATTGCATATTCATCGGATATGTAAATAACAATAGTGTTTATCGCTTCTTAGTGTATAAGTCAGAGATACATGATATCCACGAAGGTACGATCATGGAATCAATGAATGCTGAATTATTTGAACAGATCTTTCTTAGAAAGGAAAAAGAAACAATTTCGCGTAAACAAAGCTATGAATAAAATGCTCAAAATCAACAAGACCCGAGAGTTAATGATTATTCGGAACTAGACGTTCCAGATCTACATGACTCAGAAGTTACTGACTATCCGAAACTTAACATTTCAGACCTACAGAACTTAGGGGTTCCAGAGGTTGAACCAAGACGGAGCAAAAGGGCCAAAAAAGACAAAACCTTTGGTCCAGACTTTCTAACCTATATGGTTGAAAATGAACCGATGACAATTAAGGAAGCTTTGTCAACTCCAAAAGCACCGCTTTGGAAAGAAGCTATAGAAAGTGAAATAGATTCCATCATGCAAAACCATACTTGAAATGGTTGATCTTCCTCTGGGAAGCAAACATTTATGTTTTAAGTGGATATTCAAAAGAAAGTACAAAACAGATGGAACTATTGACAAGTATAAGGCCAGATTAGTTGTCAAAGGGTACAGACAAAATAAAGGTCTCGATTACTTCGACACATACTTTCATGTGTCTAAATTAACGTCCATAAGGGTATTCATAGCCATTCCAGCTTTGCGTGATCTTGAGATACATCAAATGAATGTTAAGACAGCCTTACTAAACGGAGAGTTGGAAAAGGAAATATACATAGAACAACCCGAGGGGTATGTGAATCCAGGACAAGAAAAGAAAGTATGTCGACTTGTTAAGTCTATGTACGGACTCAAACAAGCCCCGAAATAATGACATGAAAAGTTTGACAATACTTTATTATCAAAAGGTTTCTCCATAAATGAAAGTGATAAATGTATCTATATCAAAGGGAACTCTAACTCATTTGTCATGATATGCCTTTACGTAGATGACATGCTCATCACCGGAAGTAGTCTAAACTTGATCCTGGAAACCAAAAATATGTTGAAACAATGTTTTGACATGAAAGATATGGGTATTGCAGATGTAATCATAGGAATTAATATTTTTAAGACATTTGACGGGCTGGTCTTATCGCAATCTCATTACATTGAAGATGTTTTGAGAAAATTTGATGTATTTGACAGTCCCCCTATGAAGTCACCAATGGATATGACTCATAGAATTGATAAGAATCGTGGTGCACCCGTATCCCAAGAGCGATATACGCAGGTCATTGGTAGTTTAATGTACATTACAAACTGCACCCGACCCGATATCGCTTATCTAGTCAATAAGTTGGTTAGGTTAACTCGTAATCCTGAAATTGATCACTGGAAGATGTTAAATCGAAAACTATGATATCTAAAATATTCGCTGACTTACGAATTACATTATTCTAGATATCCAGCCGTATTAGAAGGATACATTGATGCAAACTGGATATCGGACATAAAGAACACCAAATCCACCAGTGTGTATATTTTTACAATTGGTGGTGGGGCTGTGTCTTGGAAATCCTCTAAGCAAACATGCATCACCCGATCCACGATGGAATCAGAGTTTATCGCTTTGGACAAAGCAGGAGAAGAAGCAAAGTGGCTTCACGACTTCTTAGAGGATATCCCTTGTTGGGATAAATCCGTACCTTCGGTGATGATTCACTGTGACAGCCAATTGGCTTTAGGAAGGGCACATAGTACTATGTACAATGACAAGTCTAGACATATTCGTCAGAGGCATAAGACCGTTAGGTAGTTGATCACTACGGGTGTCATTTCCATTAATTACGTCAAATCAAAGGATAACTTAGCGAATCCATTAACTAAAGGTCTACCCAAAGATCAAATATTCTGTCTGTTTAGGGGAATGGGCTTAAAACCCAAACATTAAGAATCTTTATGGTGGTAACCCAACCTTACTGATTGGAGATCCCAAGAATTTGGTTCAATAGGAAAACTAAACTATAGAGGTTCAGTTTATCTCACTTGAAGTAAGAGCACTTCTGATTATCATTCTTTAAAGAAATATAACTCCAAAGTCGTTCCCGCGATAGACATTGAGTGCTACCTGTATAATGGGTAAATGATAAGTTTCTGGAACTTTTAATGATTCCTAACACTTGCGAGTGGGGTAGATTAATATACCTTATAGGAGATCACCTATTTAAGTGCAAAGATATGCCGCTTCAAATGTACGCACTTAAGAATTCAAGCGTTGTCCATGGTCACAACAGACAAAATGATAAGAAAAAATGAATAAGGAAAGTTATTGTGTTGATACCATTGTCTTGGTTTACACTAAACACTGATGTTTCAAGACATCACGTTCACTGCGCAATAAGTAAATCCGATGGTAATCGACAAAGGAAGGTTCAAAGCCGAAAGCTACCTTTCCTGATGTAATATTTTTTCGCTGAAAAATTGATGGACTTTGGCACCTCGTGTGCACCAATTCTCTTTCAAGAGGGGATTGTTAGAAATTTACTAATGTGGGATTGAGTTTATCCCATCTCTAATGACTTAAACACGTGGGCCCCACATGTCGGAAATATCATTTCTTCGCACATGCCTAAATCTACTAAATGAGTAGATGATGTTAATGTCAAGTATCATCAAATTTCGTTAAGAAATGAAAGAGATATTGATACACAAAGTAAGGTGTTTGATACATGAAAAGATGAAGTGTGTTTGGCCAAAAATGACAAATCTCCCTCATTGATAGAAGATAGAAAGATTGAGCAATATATAAGCTCTAATTTTGAGCAAGGGTTTGGGGCCCCAAGGGGTAACTCATGTGTTTAGAAGAGGGAGGACTTAGGTGAGCTTGGGTTCAGGGCTAAGCCCCACACACGCGCCGTCGTCGCCCGCCCGTCCGGTCCGGGTCACAGGTTCCGAGTTCTCGGGTTCTCGGGTCACGGGCTGTGGGCTGTCTTTCGGGTATTTTCTTTTTGATCCCTGAAGTGTTTCCTATTTACACTTTGATTCTGAAGATTTCAGAAACGTTGCACTGTTCGGAAGAGTTCTGAAACATTGCAATGACCCTATTATTCAATACTATAAATTGAACATAGTTACACATTACGAAAACCTTTTATGCTTCTGATCGATATACAAAGAACAGAAAACAAAACTCTTCCTCTTTCGAAACACGAAAACAGAAACTCTTCTCTTCTGTTCTGTTCGATTCGAAACACAAAAACAGAATCAATAATTTATTCTATATTTATTTCTTCGTTAGAATTAACTGTATTTGCTGTGTATAGTTGATCGTTGTTGTTTTATCTTGGAAGTCTATTGTCCATCACTGTAAAAACATCTATACAGAGCAATTTTATCTTAAAGACGAAAAGTCATCTCTCAACTCAACCTTCTTCTTATTTAATATTTCAAACACATTTTTACCTACAAGTTCAATATGCTTAAATTGAACTATGGGGCAACGAAAAGCCCATAGTTCTATTACTTCAAAAGATTTGACTTTTGAGTTTTCATTTTGAAAAGGAAGAAAAAGAGACCTTTCACCCAGTCCTTTGTCTAAATTGTTTAATTTTATTTTTCTAGCGGAACAACAAAGGAAAAAGAATATGAAAAGTTAACATATGTAGCTTACGGGACAAAAGTAGCACACCTAAGAAATAAAATATGATTGTGCGATTTCTTAGTTTTCGGTAAAAAATTCGTTTCTTTGCCTTTTATTTCTACTCATGATTTCTTAGTTTTTGGTCAAAGTTTCTCTAATTTGGTTCAAAAGTTTCTCTGTAACTGTTATATGTAGGTTAAAGTGTATCAGAAAGGTTAATCAAGAAGGAAAAGCTGAGTCGAGAGATGACTCTCTTTATTTAAGACAAAATTGCCCCGTATAGATGCTTTTACAGTATTGGACAATAGTCTTCCAAGATAAAACAACAACAACCAACAATACAAAGCTAGTAATGTTGATTCAGGCGAAGAAAAAGAATATTGAACAGATTGCAAAGAGAGGAGAGGATTTTCTGGTTTTGTTTTTTTTTTCCCCTTTTTTCTGAACTGAACAGTAATGTTCAATTTATAGATGAAGAAGAGGGCGGATTCTGACTGTTGAAGTCAGATCCGTTGGCTGGCGCCGTTTTGATAAGATAGAGTCATTGCAACGTTTATGAAATCTCAAGGACAAAAGTGTAAATAAAAAACATTTCGGGAACCAAAAGAGAAATTCGAAAGAAAGCCCACGACCCACGACCCGTGACCCGACCCGGACCGAGCGAGCGGCAACGACGCGCGTGGGGCTTAGCCCCGAACTCAAGCTCACCTAGGTCCTCCCCTTTCTTAAAACTTGGGTCACCCCTTGGGGTCCCAAACCCTTACTAAAAAATAGTTAATATAGTCCTCAATCCTTCCATATTCAACCGATGTGGGAGTTCTATTATCTGGCCAAAACAATCCATCTATTTGTGTCTCAAACACCTTACTTTGTGCATCAAAATCTTTTTTATTCCTCAATGAAATTTGACGATACTTGGCACTAATATCATAAACTCATTTAGTAGATTAGGCATATGCGAAGAATCGATGTTTCTGACATGCGGGGCCCATGTATTTAAGTCATTAAAGATGGAAAAAACTCAATCCCATATAGTTAAATTTTCAACAATCCCCTCTTGAAAGAGAATTGGTGCACCCGATGTGCCAAAGTTCAGCAATCTTTCAGCGGAAGGATATTGTATCAGGAAAGGTAGCTTTCGACTTTGAACCTTCCTTAGTTGATTACCATCGAATTTACTTACTGCGTGGTGAACGTGATGTCTTGAACCGTCAGTGTTTAGTGTAAACGAAGACAATGATATCAACACAATAACTCCCCTTATTCATTTCTTCTTATAGTTTTATCCGTTGTGGCCATGGACAACTCTTGGATTCTTAGTACGTACATTTGAAGCGGTCTGTCTTTGCAGTTAAATAGTTGATCTCCTATAAGGTATCCTGCTATACCCCACTCGCAAGTGTTATGAATCATTACAAGTTTTAGAAACTTATCCTTTACCATTTATGCAGGTAGCATTTAATGTCTATCGCGGGAACAACCTTGGAATTATAAGAATAATAATCTGAAGTGCTCTTACTTCCAATGTAGCGATAAAACTGAACCTCTATAGTTTAGTTTTCCCATTGAACCAAAATTCTTGGCATCTCCAGTCAGTAAGGTTGGGTTACCACCATAAAGATTCTTGTTGTTTGGGTTTTAAGCCCATTCCCCTAGACAGGCAGAATATTTGATCTTTGGATATGCCTTTAGTTAATGGATCCGCTATGTTATCCTTTGATTTGACCTAATAAATGGAAATGACACCCGTAGTGATCAACTGTCTAACGGTCTTATGTCTCCGACGAATATGTCTAGACTTGTCATTGTACATACTATTCCGTGCCCTTTCTAAAGCCGATTGGCTATCACAGTGAATCATCACCGAATGTATGGGTTTATCCCAACAAGGGATATCCTCTAAGAAGTCGTGAAGCCATTCTGCTTGTTCTCCTTCTTTATCCAAAGTAATAAACTCTGATTCCATCGTGGATCGAGCGATGCATGTTTGCTTAGAGGACTTTCAAGACACAGCCCCACCACCAATTGTAAAAACATACCCACCGGTGGTTTTGGTGTTCTTTATGTCCGATATCCAATTTGCATCACCGTATCCTTCAAATACGGCTGAATATCTAGAATAATGTAATCCGTAAGTCAACGAATATTTCAGATATCATTGTATCTGATTTAACGCCTTCTAGTGATCAATTCCAGGATTACGAGTAAACCTAGCCAACTTATTGACTGGATAAGCAATATCGGGTCTGATGCAGTTTGTAATGTACATTAAACTGCCAATGACCTGCGCATATCGCTCTTGGAATACGGTGAACCACGATTCTTATCAATTCTTTGATTCATATCCATTGGTGACTACATAGGGGGACTGTCAAATAAATCAAATTTCCTCAAAATATCTTCAATGTAATGAGATTGCGATAAGATCAGCCCGTCAGATGTCTTAGAAATCTTAATTCCTAAGATTACATCTGCAATACCCATATTTTTCATGTCAAAACATTGTTTCAACATATTCTTGGTTTCCAGGATCAAGTTTAGACTACTTCTGGTGATGAGCATGTCATCTACGTAAAGTCATATCATGACAAATGAGTTAGAGTTCTCTTTGATATAGATACATTTATCACATTCATTTATGGAGAAACCTTTTGATAATAAAGTATTATCAAACTTTTCATGTCATTGTTTCGGGGCTTGTGTGAGTCCGTACAGAGACTTAACAAGTCGACATACTTTCTTTTCTTATCCTGGAACCACATACCCTTCGGGTAATCAAGGCCTTCCTTTTGTCTGTAGCCTTTAACTACTAATCTGGCCTTATACTTGTCAATATTTCCATCTGCTTTGTACTTTATTTTGAGTATCCACTTACAACCTAAAGGTTTGCTTCCCGGAGGAAGGATCAACCATTTTCCAAGTATGGTTTTGTATGATGAAATCTATTTCGCTTTCTATAGCTTCTTTCCAAAGTGGTGCTTCTGGAGTTGACAATGCTTCCTTAATTGTCCTCGGTTCATTTTCAACCATATAGGTTAGAAAATCTGGACCAAAGGTTTTGTCCTTTTTGGCCCTTTTGCTCCGTTTTGGTTTAACCTTTGGAACCCCTAAGTTCTGTATATCTGGAACATTAAGTTCTGGATAGTCAGTAACTTCTGAGTCCTGTAGATCTGGAACGTCTAGTTCCAGATAATCAGAACCTCCCGGGTCTTGTTTATTTTCGAGGAAAGATTTGTTTAAAGAATTCTGCATTCCTTGATTCCATGATCGTACCTTCGTGGATATAAGGTATATCTGACTTATACACTAAGAAGCGATAAGCACTACTGTTATTTGCATATCTGATGAATAAGCAATTTATAGTCTTATGTCCAATTTTGATCTGTTTTGGTTTAGGTACTTCGACCTTTGCCAAACAGCCCTACACTTTCAAATATTTTTAAGCGAGTTTCTTTTCTTTCCATGATTCATATGGAGTTTTATTCCTACGCTTATGTGGAACTCTATTGAGAATTGTATTAGCGGTAAGAATCGCTTCGCCCCACATGTTTTGAGCTAAACCAGAATGGATAAGTAAAGCAATTATCACTTTCTTTAACGTACAATTTTTGTGCTTGACAATACTGTTAGACTGAGGCGAGTAAGGAGCGGTCATTTGATGAACAATGCCGAATTGAGCACAGTATTCTTCAAATGATGTTGCGTATTCTCCCCCTCTATCACTACGAATTGCCTTGATTTGTAGGTTTAGTTGATTTTTAACTTCTACTTTGTAACGTTTAAATGCTTCAAACGCTTCATCTTTACTTTTCAATAAGTAAACATAACAATACCTTGTACTAGCATCAATGAAAGTCACAAAGTACTTGTTCCTCCCTCTAGTTTGCACAAACTTTAAATCACATATGTTGGAATGAATAAGTTCTAGATGAGCAGTGTTTCTTTCGACTGAATGGAATGATGATTTGGTTAATTTTGCCTCTACGCACACCTCACATTTATGTTAATGGTTTATGTCGAAGGAATGCAACAATTTTAACTTTACTAACTTTTGAATGGATTTGTAGTTAACGTGTCCTAATCTATGATGTCATAAATTAGATGATTCAAGTAAGTATGTAGAAGGCTTTATTTCATTAGATGAACGGATTACAGACATAGTATTTATTTTGAAGAGGTCGTCACACACGAAGTCCCTTCCTACAAATATACCATTCTTAGTTATTACAAATTTGTTGGACTCAAAAACTAGTCTAAAGCCAGCCTTCACCAACAGTGACCCTGAAACCAAGTTCTTGCGGATGTCAGGGACGTGCATCACTTCCTTCAGAGTAAGCTCTTTGTCTGAAGTCATTTTGAGGGTAACCTTTCCAACCCCTTGCACTTCAGAGGTAGCGTCATTGCCCATGAACAACTTTTTGCCCGTGATTGGGGTGTAAGAAGAGAATACACTCTTGTCAGAGCAGATGTGACAGGTTGCACCAATGTCTATCCACCGTTGCCTTGGATTCTCCACCAGATTTGCCTCCAGCACTACAGTCGAGAAATCCACAATTATGTCGTCAAGGTTCGAATGACCACCCTCGTCTTGTACAATGTTAGTCTTGGCCTTGCCTTTATTCTTGACCTTTTCCTTCTGCTCTCGCTTTAGTTTGCGGCACTCTTTGATCACATGACCATGCTTTCCACAGTGATGGCAGTTTCCTTTGAACTTCTCAATCGTTTGACTTTTGCCGTCTCCCTGGAACTTGCGCTTTTTGTTAGCGTTTCCCCTCGAATCAACTAGATTCACTTTTGCCTCCATTGGCTGTTTTACCTTAGATATAGCCCCTTTATTATCCTCTTGTATTTGCAATTTGACAATAAGATCTTCAAATCCCATTTCCTTTGTCTTTAGTTTGAGATAACTCATGAACTCGTTCCTCGAGGGAGGCAATTTCTCAATTAAAGATGCAATCAGAAATTGCTCATTGGGCTTCATTCCTTCCAAATCCAGATGATGGAGAATCATTTGAAACTCCTGGATTTGGGACATCACTGATTTACCATTCACCATTTAAAATTTCAGAAACTTTCCAACGATGAATTTCTTAGTACCCGCATCCTGTGCACTGTACTTTTTGTCGAGTTTTTCCCACAACCCCTTTGTTGTCTTCACGGTGCAATACACAGCATAGAGTGTATCCGACAGACCGTTCAGAATGCAGTTTTTGCACATGAAATCACTATGATTTCAGGCATCCAGTGTTAACTTCAGGGCGTTTGTGACCTGGATATCGTCGCCCACTTCAGTCGTTGTGTTAGACTGAGTGTCTATTCCATCCCACCAGAAGGAGGATTTTCTGTTAGAAACTGTGACAGGTTCAACATAGTAAGATAGAACAACATCTTTTGTTGCCATCTCTTGAAATTGGTACCCAGAAACTTTTCTGGGCGTTCGCTTTGGAAACTGGCAGGAGCAGAACCATTGACAATGGTTGAAGAAGACATCTTTCGAACACTTAGAAATATATTTTGTCTTAAACTATAGGTTAAAGTGTATCAGAAAGGTTAATCAAGAAGGAAAAGTTGAGTCGAGAGATGACTCTCTTTCTTTAAGATAAAATTGCTCCGTATAGATGCTTTTACGGTATTGGACAATAGTCTTCCAAGATAAAACAGTAACAACCAACAATACAAAGCTAGTAATGTTGATTCCGGCGAAGAAAAAGAATATTGAACAGATTGCAAAGAGAGGAGAGGATTTTCTGGTTTTGTTTTTTCATTTTTTCTGAACTGAACAGTCATGTTCAATTTATAGATGAAGAAGAGGGCGTATTCTGACTATTGAAGTCAAATCCGTTGGCTAGTGCCGTTTGGAGAAGATAGAGCCGTTGCAACATTTTTGAATTTTTCAGGGACCAAAGTGTAAATAAAAAATATTTTGTGGACCAAAAGAGAATTCCGAATGAAAGCCCATGACCCACGACCCAACCCGGATCGAGTGGTGGCGCGCATGGGGCTTAGCCCTGAACCCAAGCTCACCTAGGTTCTCCCCCTTCTTAAAACTTGGATCACCCCTTGGGTCCCAGACCCTTACTCAAAACTAGTTAATATTGTCCTCAATCCTTCCGTATTCAACCGATGTGGGGGTTCTATTATTTGGCCAAACCGATCCATCTATTTGTGTCTCAAACACCTTACTTTGTGCATCAATATCTCTTTCATTATTCAATGAAATTTGACGATACTTGTCACTAATATCATCTACACATTTAGTAGATTAGGCATGTGCGAAGAAATGATGTTTCCGACATGCGGGGCCCATGTGTTTAAGTCATTAAAGATGGTAAAAAATCAATCTCATATAGTTAAATTTCCAACATTATATTCTCAGTTTTATGAGTTGGTGACCATTTTCTCTTTCTTTTTTTCAGTGTTTGTTGGTAATGGATATTGCTTCAATTATCGTTTGTCGCCAAAACATGGTACCTGTTTCCAATCAAACTAAGGTCTATGGGTGAGTGCTTCTTACTTCTAAATAATCGTCATGTTTGGCGCTGAAGGGATCAAAGGGAGAATCCAACATTGATAATTCCTCATTGGGTCAGTTCATAGTTTTCATGTCTTTAGTTTCAAGTATTGACGTCAACTTGCATTCTTTTATTGTGCTCTACCTGTTCAAATTTTATTCTGCATTTCAAAACGATCAAAGTCAATGGTGAATTGTGTTGGGTATTTTTGCTCTATGGTACTTTATAAAGCAGTACGAGAAGTATATAACTATTACAAGTATTCGAAAGGATAAACAAAGATTCAATAATTCATCTAGAAATCTGAAAATTACAATATAACCACAAAACTGAAATTACAATTTTGTTGAAGACGGAAAAATGGAAACTGGTTTTGCTGAGTCGAGTGTGGCACTCTGTCCTTAAGATAATATTGCCCCGTATGTATCCTTTATACGTCCTGGACAATTTGTCTCCCAAGATAAAACAGCAATGGAACACTTGAGCAAAGGAAACTCAAGAGCTACCGTGAAGAATATTGAGTAACGAAATGATGCCTTGGAAGGTGTAGGAAGAAACTGTTTTGCTTGTGTATTTTTCTGTATTTTCGTGTATCATATATGTTTGTTCTTCGTGCTCAACAATAGTGTAAGGGGGTGTTTATATAGGTGATGGAGGGGCTGAAAACTGCCTCCATAATAGCCAAATAATGGTCATTATGGAGGTAGTAAAGTCACCAACATAAATGGTGAAAGACCAACGGATTTGGCCATTATAGGAGGAGTAATTCAGCCAAAATAAATGGCTGAATTGAGTGCTTGGCGTTTCTGCTTTGATCGCCCAAATTCGACGCTCGAAACTTCAGGGACCAAACTGTACATCCAAAGAATTCGTCCGAATCAGACATCCGAAACTTCTGGGATCAAACTGTACTTCTGGCAAAGTTCTCTGGCCCAAAATGATAATATCAGAAGACCCATAGCCCGTGACCCGTGAACCCGGACCGGACGGGCGGCGGCGGCGCGCGTGTGGTCTTTCCTTGAACCGAAGCACATCTAGGTCCTCCCTCCTTTAAACACATGGGATACCCCTTAGGGTCACAAACCCCAAACCAATTTCGAGTCTTATATACACAACAATTCTTTCTTCCTCTACCGATGAGGGAGAATTGAACCCAATACCACACTTTTCATGCTTCAAACACCTTACTTCGTGGACCAATATCTCTTTCATTTCTCAATGAAATTTGACGATTCTTGGCCCTACGGTTATCTACGTACTTAGTAGATCATGCATATGTGTAAAACCGGATTCTCCAACATACGTAACACTAGTGTTTAAGCCATTAAAGTTGGTCAGTCGCAACTCCCGCCAAAGGCAAATTTCCGACAAATTGTTCTGCTTTATAAGGTAGTTTAAGTAGTTTATGGTGCTTGCTATTGCTTAATTTTTGTGGCCATCTTGACATGAATGGAGAATGGCTACAAAGAATGCAATTGTGGCCATCTTGACATCTGCAGGTTTTGGAGGATTCTGGCGAAAGCTAATCATATGCAGAAAGTATTTTTTTTGTGCGATTCCTGAACTCATTGCTTGTGAAATTTGGAAGTCTAGATGTGTGACAAGGTAAGGACATGTATGCATCTCTCTGACCAGAATATTATGAGTTGGACTTGTGTGCTCTAAATTTTGTGTGAATAATTTATGAGAGTTTTCATAACTACAACTATTATGAGAGTATATTACATAATCTACAACTTTTATTTGATTTCATTTTGATAACATAATATTCATTACAAGTTCTGGGGGCTGGTCCATGTCATGTAGATATAGATTCCATTGTCACCTGTTAAATACATTGCATTATATATATATATATATATATATTCCTACTTATGCTTACAAATTAATAGTTGTAGTGTTATTACTATAGACCCGATTAACCCATCACACTTATAAGCACACTATTGCTTTATAATCCAATGTAGTTTGATTTATGTTGCTCTGTGTTCTTTAGTGTATTTTGTTTAGCTTATTTAGTTGTGTTAGCTACTGCTCCCTTTTGTTCGAATGCACTTTATACTGTTTAATTCCTTATCTGAGTCTGACCGTTTCTCTTGCTTTACTCTTTACTCTTGCTTTACTCTTGCTTTGTTTTGATTGTCTTGCTTGTGATTATGCTTTGTCTTGAGCCAAGGGTCTCCCGGAAACAACCGCTCTACCTACCAAAGTGGAGGTAAGGTCTGTGTACACTCTACACTCCTCAGACCCCACGGTGTGGGATTTCACTAGGTATATTGTTGTTGTTGTATATATATATATGAGAACTAACTCAGACATCTTAGACTGGTATTGGGGCTGCACATTAACTTAGACAATTTTGCAATCAATGAGCTAGATACAATCAATAGAGAGAATGGCTGTCGACTTGGGGCAAGGTACAAATCATTAGAAATCTGACAGAGCATCCTAGATAAGAGGCTATCCAAGCCAATATCTTTCCTTCAATCAATAGTGTTCTAGACTCATTACAACCTTATACAAATGTCAAAAGTTCTGGACAAAAACTAAGAGGAGATTTTCTTTGGAGAGGAAATAGCGAAGCAAGAAGCTGTATATCTACTGTCTAAATGGAGCACAAATGGGGGGCCGGGGATGAGAGTGCGGACACACAATTAATGTTTTACCACACAAGATGTTCAATTCTTTTCGATCAATTGTTACTGCAAAATACAGACCAGCAAATCAGTGGTGCACATATATATTCAAGTGCACAATTAAAAAGCATCACTGACTCAGACTTTTGGCTCCTGCATATTTTTTATATACTGTGCATTACATGTATTAAATAGGTATGTGAAGTTAACCTTTTATATTAAGAACCATATCGAAAGTTACACAACTATATGGTCAATATATGTGATTTTGAAGAAATCTTTTATACACACATATTAAATCAACATAATCTCTTTTCGCTTTAATGTATATGGAGAATGTACAAGACATACATAACATGTTAAAATTCCTCAACTTGATTTTCTTGTGCGTATGATATCTTAACTCTATATGTTTTGTCGATGAGATATGTCAGAAAAAAGTTATATGGAGGATAAGTGAGAAGGCAAGAAGCTAAATCTGCATTTAAGAGTATAAAGTTTTATAAACCCTATTTCGTGACTTAACTGATACTCCTGGTGTATCTTAGGTCTAGGAGAATATAGTATTCGTAGTCTCAACGATTTTATAACATATATAGATATTGTCTCACAGAGTCTGACACTGAATGCTCAAAATGTTTTTAAAGTTAAGATTTGCTTGTGTATTCCTCTTGTTGGAAATTTGACTTTGATGGGTTGCGTACACCCCTCTTTAATGACTTAAACACTCGGGTTCCGCATGTTGGAGACTTTGGTTCTTCACACGTACATAATCTACTAAGTGAGTAGATGACCGTAGGGCCAAGGATTGTCAAATTTCATTAAGAAATGAAAGAGATATTGGTCCACGAAGTAAGGTGTTTGAGGCATGAAAATATGGTGTGGGACAAATCTCCCACATCGGTGGAAAAAGTAAGAATTGTTTATTTTATAAGCCTAAAAAATGGATAAGGGTTTGGTACCCCAAGGGGTAACCCATGTGTTTGAAGGAGGGAGGACCTAGGTGTGCTTGGGTTCAAGGCTAGCCCCACACATGTGCCGCCGCCCGTCCGGTCCGGGGTCGGGTCGGGTCGTTGGGCTGCTTCTAATATTATATTTTTGGACCTCAAACTGCTTAGTATTTACAGTTTGGTCCCTGGAGTTTTAAGAAATGCTGCCAGCAACCGGAAAGTCAACAGTTTAAATGACTTTAACCATCTGCAACGTTTTGTACTAATTACAAAACGTTCAAAACGCTCCTGGCCTTGAATGTACCTCTTAATACCTCTCATCCTCCTAAACACTATAAAGAGAAAATCTTACTCTAATTTTGAGGGAAGACAGAAAAATAGAAGGGGAGAAAAAAAAACACAAGTCTTAAACAAGAGCAGAAACTCTTCCTTTTCCTCTAAATTTTCCATTCTTCAGCAAGTCATTTCATGTTGATTAGTTGTTGTTTTATCTTGGGAGACTATTGCCCGCTAACGTAAAAGCATATATACGGGGCAATCTTGTCTTAAAGACAGAGAGTCATCTTTCGACTCAGCTGGTGGTGTTGTGATTATCTAATTGGTTGCTAAGTGTTTCAGGTGTGAACTTGAAACTCAAAGGACTCTAACCGTTCAGATTCTCAACGGTTCTACAAGCCACAAGTGTAGCAGTTCATGTTCTTGTATTTCTGAATACAACATCCAGATTTGAAGTTCTAGTATAAGATTAAAAAATTGACAACTTCTTGTTGTAATCTTTGTTGTTTATCCTTTCAGAGCACTTGTAATATTTATTTACTTCCCGTACTGCTTTATATATCCAACAATTTTAAGACAAGATTGTATTGGTCTTCGAAAGATGTCGGTCAACTGTTGTGTGACCAAATCTGGCTATGGTTGTGGTTTTCTGGTAGAAGACAATTCTGATTATGCTGTTGACGGTCAAGGTTTTGATGGTGTCACCGCTCCCGAGAGTGGTGGGAACAAGCTCCCACGAGAGGCTGAGGATGTCAACGGGAACAAGAGGAGAAGGCTGAAGATGTTGTTCTATCATGTAACAGAATGCCTATATCTGTCCCAGACAAAGGATCCGAATTATGGTAAGGAGGAAATGGATACTTAGTCTGATTGAAGTGGGCCAGAGTCCAAAAGGTCTAAGTTAATTTATCCTTTCTTATTTATAATGTGTTTAGATGATATCTGAATAAGAGTGTGTAACGTAAGGCTAGGAATATGAAAGTGTTTTTATTAAACCTTATATTCCCTACACTCTAAAATCAGAAATTGAATCTCCCTCCTTCCCGGTTAAAGATTGGTACTGGAAAATAAAACTTTAAAAAAATCATTCTTTTGGGTGTAATTATTAAAAGTGTGTAAAGTATGTTCGCACATATGAAGTAGAGATATCCACTGATTGTGCGAAAAATGTTACCACTCTTAAGCAAGCACCAGAAATTGTCTGGGCACCAATCTCAAGGGAAGAAGACTAAAAGATAATGACTTATCTTAAGACGTTGAACATGTCACACTATCTGACAGAAGATCCTTAATTTGATAGGATGGTATTGGACATTCCGTCGTACAAAGCCTACGGGCGGCTGGAGTGGGCCAGAGTTTCCAGGTCTTAAATGAATTGAAGGACCAAAGAAAGGCAGAAAAGAAATTGGACAATCAGTCTGCCAAAGCAACTGGGGTGGGCCTAGGGATGGCAACTGATAGGATCTGGATCGGATCCTACTAGATCCAAATCCATATCCTTTTTCATACCCGGATCCAGATCCATCGGATCCATAAAAATCATATCCAAATCCGGATCCATCGGATCCACCGGGTCCACGGATCGGATCTGGATCCACATGTAAATTTTTTTGCCTTGAATAATATTCCCACCTGTTGAAACTTTTTTGACAAAATGAAATCCAATCTGATTGAAAAAAATGATTAAGTTCATTCAATCAACCTACACAAACATGACATCATTCTTCCAAAATACTGAACGAAGTTTTAGCATCACAAGAAAATAAAGACGATGAAGCAAAGTAAGTAAATAACAACATCATGAAAAACGCTGCAATAATATTCCACACAATCCATTTTATTTATTGAATCTAAAATTGAAGCAACCGCCAACATTTTATAAGTTTTTTTTTTTACAAAAACAGTTTCGTTATGATGTGGCAAAAACAGAAAAAACTCACGTATTTAACTAACAAGTTTCTGAGTTTGAATTTAAAACTTATAAATCTTACAAATTTTGGACTCTTCAATGAACACACTTCTTGGACTCTTAAACTAAAATAATACCACGACATTTCTATGTAACCCACATTCTAAGCGGTTTTTAAGATAAAATGCTTAGAGAATTCATTATATGATATTCAAATTCATCAGTAGCTTCATGATTTCTCAAATGCTAATGCACTGACATGTTCTCTACATCATGTCATAAATGTTTGTATTTTGGAATTACTTACACATCTTACAGGTTCTTATTTCCTATTTCATTTGAAATATTTGGTTTGTTCTATATAAAATACATAAAATCACTTACACATCTTAAGCTGACCATTTAAAAAATAAAGTCTAAATTTGAATGTAAAATACATAAATTATGAAATTTTTTAAGAAAATACTTATAAAATTACATTATAGGTTATGGATATATTTAATAAAAAAATGAATCCACAAGGTGGGATTTGGACCGGATACGGATCTCAAATACAAGATCCATATCCAGATCCGATCCGTCAGAAATGGATCCGGATCGGATCTGGATCTGTCGGGTCCAAATTTTGAAGATCCATATCCTATAAAATGGATCTGGATTCACCGGATCCGGACCGGGTCCAGGATCCACTGCCATCTTTAGGTGGGCCAGAGTATCCAGATCACATATGATCCGGTTACTCCCTAACCACGGGTAAGAGGTTGTTCATGTGAAGCAACGCCACCTCTAAAGTAGAAGGGGTTGAAGAGGTTGTCATCAAAAGAACTTCATGGAATGGGGTCACTCTAAAAGGAGGTGATACATGTCCCAAACTTGATTTTAGGGACGCTGTTGGTCAAGCTGGTTTGAGACTAGTCCAACAGGTCTGTAATAACTAAGAATGGTACAGTATGTCTGTAGCCAAATGGATGATATATTTGTAATATGTGCATCTATGCCATCATAGATTAAGATACGTTAAATAGAAAGTCATTCAAAAGCTAACTAAGTTGAGATTGTTGCCTTATGTCGACATAAACTATCAAAATGAATGTGAGGTGGGCGAAGAGGCAAAATCACATTTCTATTCCATCAAAGGAATAGCGAAAGAAGCACCGCTCCTCTAGAACTTAGTCACACCTACATGGGTGATTTCAAGTTTGTACAAAATAAAGGGGGAGGACAAGTACTTTGTGACCTTCATTGATGATGGTACAACGTATTGCATCATTTATTTGTTGAAAAGCAAAGATGAAGTTGTTGAAGCGGATAAGTGCTACAAAGCAGAAGTTGAAAATCAACTAAGCCTACAGATTGAGGAATTCATAGTGATAGAGGGGGAGAATGTGAAGCATCGTTCATCAAACGACTGCTCATTACTCACCTCGGTCTAATGGTGTTAGTCAAGCGCAAAGCCGTACGCCCAGAATATGTGAGGTAAGACGATCCTTACCGCTAATGTGATTCTCAATAGAACTCCGCATAAGGATAAGAATAACCCTCCATGAGAAATATGGAAAAGATCCCACCTACAAATGTTGTGATGTGGGGTAGCTCGGTAAAGGTTGGAATACCGAAACATATCATGTTGGACCTAAGACTGTAGATTGCATATCCACTGCAAATAACATTAGGGCTTATCGCCTCTTGGTGTCAAAGAATGTTGAATTCTTTGAAGATAACTTTCATTGAGAAGGAAAAAGAAGTAATTGCTCGAGGTTAACAAGAACCCGCGAGTTCCTGATTGTCTGGAACTAGACGTTCCAGATCTACAGAACTTAGGGATTCTAGATGTTGAACCGAGACGGAGCAAAGATGGGACAAAGACTTGTTCCCTGCCTTCTAACTTGTATGGTTGAGAATGAACCATGGACAATTAATAAAGAATTTTCATCTCCAAAAGCGTTGCTTTGGAAATAAGCTACAGAAAGAGACATAGATTCCATCAGATAGAACCATACTTGTGTAATGGTTGACATTCCTCCGGGAAAAGAACCTTTGGGTTGTAAAAGTGGATACTCAAATTGAGTACAAAGTAGATGGATCTACTGACGAGTATAAGGCCTCGACTACTTGGACATGTGCTCCCCTGGGAATAACTTAGCATCCAGGACCATTGAAGTCTTGCGTGACATGAATGTTGAGACAGCCTTCCTAACCGGAGAGTTGGAAGGGGAGGATCAGAGTTGGTTTGATTGGACTATTGGGCTTCTTCCTGAACTTTCTTTTTGGTCCCTGAAATATTTACATTTTGGTCCTGAAAGTTTCAGGTGAAACAGAAACAATGAATCTGACAACAGAAATATTGACTCTGAAGTTAGAAAGCCAACAGTTGGAAAGCCAACAGTTGGAAAACCAACAGTTTGAAAGTGGAAGTCATATTGAAACAAAAGTCTCGATATGAAAGATATGGGTATCACAGATGACATCTTAGGAATTGGGATTTCTAAGACATCTAACGGACTGGTCTAATTCCAAACTCATTTGTGAGGTAGTTGACAGTCTCGTTGAAGCCACCAATGGATATGAATCATAGAATTGATTGAAATCATGGTGCACCTATATACCAAGAGCGATATGCGCAGGTCACATGTAGTTCAATGTATTTTACAACTACAACCGACCTGGTATCGGCTTACAAAGTAGATTAGTTGAACTAAGGTTCACTCGGTGGAAGCAAAAGCACTTCAGATGATGATTTCTGTAAGGAAACATGAATCCAAAGTTGTTCCCGCGATAGACATTAAGGTGCTGCCTGCATGGTGGGTAAAGGTTAAGCTTCCAAACCTTTAACGATCCTCAAACGGTTGAGGTTAAGGTTGGGGAAACTTTTAATGATTCCTAACACTTGTGAAGTGGGGTATAGCAGGATACCTTGTAGGAGATCACCTATTTAAGTGCGAGGACAAGCCGCCTCAAATGAACGCACTTAAGAATCCAAGTGTGTCCGCGGCCACAACGGACAGAACAATAAGAATGAAAACGAATAAGGGGAGTTATTGTGTTAGTATCATTGTCTTGGCTTACACTAAACACTGACGGTTCAAGACATCACGTTCACCGCGCAGTAAGTCCGATGGTATTCAACTAGGAAAGGTTCAAAGCGGAAGCTACCTTTCCTGATTCAATATCTTTCCGCTGAAAGATTGCTGAAGTTTGGCACCCCGTGTGCACCAATTCTCTTTCAAGAGGGGATTGTTCAAAATTTGTCTTTGATGGGGGTTGCTTCCACCCATCTTTAATGACTTAAACACTTGGGTTCCGCATGTTGGAGACTTTAGTCTTCACACGTGCATAATCTACTAAGTGAGTAGATGACCGTATGGCCAATGATCGTTAAATTTTGTTAAGAAATGAAAGAGATATTGGTCCACGAAGTAAGATGCTTGAGGTATGAAAATATGGTGTGGGACAAATCTCCCACATCGGTGGGAAAATGAAGAATTGTTCATTTTATAAGCCTAAAAAATGGATAACGGTTTGGGACCCCAAGGGGTAACCCATGTGTTTGAAGGAGGGAGGACCTAGGTGTGCTTGGATTCAAGGCTAGCCCCACACGCACGCCGCCGCCGTCCGCTCGGGTCTCGCGGGTCATTGGGCTGCTTCTGATATTATCTTTTTGGACCCCAAACTGCTTAGTATTTATAATTTGGTCCCTGGAGTTTCAGGAAATGCTGTCAGCGACCAGAAAGTCAACAATTTGGATGGCTTTAACCATCTGCAACGTTTTGTACTAATTACGAAACGTTCCTGGCCTTGAATGTACCTCTTAACAGCCTCTTAATACCTCTCCTCCTCCTAAACACTATAAAGAGAAAACCTTACTCTAATTTTGAGAGAAGACAGAAAAATAGAAGTGGAGACAAAAGAGAAAAAAAGAAAACACAAGTCTTGAACAAGAGCAGAAACTCTTCCTTTTCCTCTAAATTTTTCATTCTTCAGTAAGTCGTTTCATGTTTGTTTACTTCGTCAGAATTAACCTATTTGCTTTGTAGTGTTGATTAGTTGTTGTTTTATCTTGGAAAACTATTGTCCGGTAACGTAAAAACATATATACGGGACAATCTTATCTTAAAGACAAAGAGTCATCTCTCGACTCAGCCGATGGTGTTGTGATTATCTAATTGGTTGCTAAGTGTTTTAGGTGTGAACTTGAAATTCAAAGGACTCTAACCGTTCAGATTCTCAGCGGTTCAACAAGCCATAAGTGTAGCAGTTTATGTTCTTGTATTTTCTAAATACAAGATCCATATTTGAAGTTCTAGTACAAGACTAAAAGATTGACAACTTCTTATTGTAATATTTGTTGTTTATCCTTTCGGAGCACTTATAATATTTATTTACTTCCCTTTATATATCCAACCTAAAGCCCATCAGAAACTTATAGCAAAGATCATTTAATAGAGTCTGTGATACATGAAGAGAAATTACTTTAAAGCAGAGGCATGGTTTATGTATTGCAAAAAATCATGTGTAAAAAAGTGCATCTGTTCACTTCTTGTGCGTAAGAATTGGCTGGGTCCTCAGCTGATTAGGCATATACTGTTTGTGGTTTGTCGGATCCTCTTATCTAATTTCTGTTTGGAGATTCAGCTTTGTAAAAACGCTAATCTGCTTGGAACATATTCTGTTTCTAAACCTATTTTAAGCACCGTGTAATGACTCTTCTTTATATTTTTTAAAAAGTAGAGATAATGTGAAGGTTTGAATTAGTTTTAAAATAGAATAATTTGCAAGTTTATTGATAAATTTAAAGAATGAAACAATTTGAGAAATAGAAAAAAAAATTAAAATAACATATAAATTTATTTTAAGAGTTAAGATTTTTTTATGTATTATATTAGGAGACTGGTGCGCACGAATATTAAATAAGTGTCAAGCTAATGAAAAGGTCACATGATAATATTATATGATTAAATAGTTGCTAATGTAGAAAACAAAAATAAGGATTTTTTTTTTAAGAATCCTAGTATAACAAATTGAAGGATAAGACTTATTTGAATTTAGCTAAAAAAGTAAAACGTCATATTATGGATAAGTCGTATTGGGAATTAAATTGAATTAACTATTGTAATTTTAAGCCTATAATGAATTTAATTGGAGAGGATTCAAATCCAACATGAATTGAAGTGAGGCCAATGTGACTTGGTCTGAAATGGTATATAGATTATGAATACAAGAAAGAGTGTAATTGTTAAAACGAAAAATAAGGAAATGTGACTTTTGAAAATCCTATATCAATACAAATATGGGATTTCAAAAATATAAAAAAATGTAACATTTCCAACTTATTAATTGACAGTCTTATATTTAATTTTTCTTGAATTTTAGTATTATCTACGCATATAAAAGTTTTTTATTCTTTAATCTATCATAGAGTAACTATTATAATAATCGTAATCGTTTATTTATTCTTTAATTTTATAAACTTTTTGGTTTGAGGTATATTGCATAAAGAAGCATAATGATAGTTATATTTTTGTTAAGTTAGTTAAATTAATCTGCTAAAAAATAAATAAGATAATAATTTGTTACAGTTTTCTTTTTTTAATATTCTCCACGCATCTATACTAGTATTAATTTAAAATACTTTAAGCTCATACTTCATTTTGGTCTCCTGTCTTTTTTTTTTTCAAACACAGTGAAACTTCACCAAATTCAAACTCCCTCTCGTCCCAATTGCGAAGAAGGATCGAAAGTGGGAATGGCAGCAAAGCAAATGGAAGAAATACAGAAGAAATTGGGAACATTGAATTACCCAAGAGCCAATGCTCCTGCTCAGTCCCTTCTCTTTGCCGGCATGGAACGATACGCTCTTCTTGAATGGCTTTTTTTCAAGTACACTACGCCCCCCCCCCCTTTAATCAAGTATTAGCTATAAATGGGTGATCTTTATTTTTCTTAATCTTTACTTTTTTGTCTGAGTTTACAGGTTATTAGGGGATAAGTCACCATTTTCTCAACAAAATCTACAAGGGGATGCTGTGGATCGCGATGAGGAGACTTCTCGCATTCAGTGTATATCATTTTTCTATACCCTTTTTTGTTTGATGTTGGAAATTGGTGTACCATTTGGTCAATAGATCCATATGGGAAAAACCTACTACTCCCTTTGTTTTAATTTGTTTGTCTGGTTTTGACCAAGCAAAGAAGCTTATGAATCTTGAAGTCTTAAACTAAAGATATGTATAATGTACCAAAATGACCTTTAATCTTTTGATATTAAACATGTTGAAATTAAAGAGTTGCTAGAAAAGGAAAGAGACATTTTTTTAAACGGACTAAAAAGGAAAGTAAGACAAACAAATTAAAACGGAGTGAGTAGCTTTTAGCAACTGGGGTACTATTTGTTTTCTAATTGGATCACATAGGGCTTAAAGTAAAATATTGGGATCAGAATTCTAGTTCTAGTGCATTTATTTGGCAATGCAGTGCATCTTGCTTGATTGTTCTTATTGAAGTTCTGGTCTTAGTATGGGCATATCTGTTAGATTATTTTAACAACAACAACAACAAACCCAGTGTAATCCCACATGTATGGTATGTGAAGGGTAGGATGTACGCAAACCTTACCCCCTACCTTTGTGGGGTTGAGATACTGTTTCCGATAGACCCTCGGCTCGAAAGAAAAGGAAAAGAATTCGAAGCATGGTAAATGGGTTTTTGTTTTTTAATTATCAGGAAAGAGCTTTCTTTTTTGCTCTACTATGAAAGTCCTAATTGAATATCTCATTGGGGATAATTAGAATGTCAATGGATATGTTTATTTTAGGTTAGATCCGGAGCAATTGTAGGAAATTGTTGTGTGATTCTTGCTTCTTATGTCCTTCTTTGATCGGGTACATTTGTGTCTTTTTTGGCAGATTTAGCAGAGATTGCGAAGTTTCTAGGCATTACTACTACTGTCGATCCAGAAGCAATCCAAGTGCGTCTTATTGCTCTTTTTTTTTTCTTTTAGACGCATAGTATACTCATTTTATGTGGTGTGCCAATGGTAGATGTGCTTGGATTTTCGGCATCTTGTAAATGAAATGTTGAATCATATTTAGTCATATTGTCTCATAAAGATTTGCTCAAACACCTTTCAATCTCCTGCAGTTTTGGCATTTGGTTATTGCCAGTCTGGTTGAGAAGTTTGTTACTGAGCCCTACTGATAATAGGCCATACTGTACTTGGATATTGGAAGGATTTGTATTCTGAATCTCTTAGCTTGTGGAGCAATGACATGAAATTTCACACAATTTCTGATTAAAGGCTAAACTAACTGGATCTAGTCAAACAATGAGATATGTATGACATTGTCACATTGATCCATTTGTTGAAAGTGTTTTACTTTACTTACCTTGCTTAAGGTTAAGTACTGTCCCTTTGACTCTGCATCTCAATTTTTGCTGTTAATTCTTAGGGTTGTAGGACCTTTTTTTAATAAATAAAAGAACGCACAACAAAATTAAAGGTAGGATTTGCAAAAGAAACTTGCAGTTTTCTAATTAGGTGGGGAAGACAAGTTCTGATGGCAAAATCCTTAGGATTTCTGATCATGCCTGGTTAAAATGTTTCTGATTCCCGGAATCCCCTTTTGGCTGGGCCTATGATTCTCATTTAGCAACCTCTATGTGGACGCAAGCAATGATAACTTAAAATTTATTTAGATCCTCCTTATAAAATGAAAACCTTTTTATATGTTGATGATGACTTAAATTTTAGTGGTTAAGACTGTGGTCTCAGGTCAATATGGCGTTTTAAGACTGCGGTATCAGGTCAATATGGCTTTTCATATGGTATCAAAGGTTCAAAAATAGGGTTCATATGTCCTTAATTAGTTCATGGAGAATTGATAGGAGTAGCACTACAATTAAATCTGGATCATTTTTAAGATACAATTCACAGTTACCTAAGGAAGTGCAGGGGTGGTTGTATTTCCTTTGCCTCTGGTGGCACTCACGCTTATAAGCTCTTGTCCATTTTAATGTCATCATAGAACATTTAGATATCCACTGGCACGAAATAGATGTTATTTGTAATTGTTATGTGTTGTATTTCTTTCGATTCTTGAGCGAGGTAAAGAGAGTGCATAACTTATGGATTTCTTGGTTGACACTTAGACTTGTGTCAGTGTTGGACCTAATAATATTAAGATCCTCCCACAATTAGAAGTTTCTAGGCTACCTATGATCTGGTGTACACATCTCAGTGGGGTTACATTTGTATTATGCTACAGTGTGTGTTTGGTACTTTGAATAAGAGAGGTTGCCGACTAGGTAAGCACCATAATTTTTTATCTTAATTGACACAAACATGTAAGAAAAGACAAGCTCTTAGTCGATATGATAAAATAAACGTCTTTAACAATGCAAACAGCGATTAGTTTCCCCAAAATGAAAAATAGAGATCTCGTTGTTTGCACTTGTTGGCACCTTCAGCAAGTTGTGCCAATATTTTGTTAAAATTCCTATTCTCAATAAAGTTCAGCGGTGTTCCTTTTTGTCATCAGGATATATGATAAAGGAAAATACAGCTAAGAAAGGGGTCTCTACATAGCGTTTCAGTAAACTATCAATCTCAATTTTGCCGACATAGCATATTCGTGAAATTTAGAGTACAGTGGTTTCTGAGAAAAGACTTGGGTTTCCCTGGGTTGAGTAATGACCGACACCTCATCCTCAAGTGAACTGAAAGCTTCTCCTATAGTGTATACCTACAGGTTAGAGTGAGACCTTGGAGCTTAATTTTTTTTTTTATCATCATTGTTTTTGGGCACCTAAAACTTTTTCTTCCGTTGAGCTTCAACATATGGAAAACGTGGAGCCAGTCGAAGAAATATCCACTTGATGAAAGATCAGCAACAGAATACTTATCAGACAAAGATCTCCGACACATGGCTCTAATGTAGGTTGCAATATAAATAACAGGAATGGAAATAAATGCACAGATCTGGATTCATGCTTGAGAAATTTCAGTATACTTTTATATAGAGCATGATGGAAGAACTTGGCATGCTAGTTATCATTTAAAATTTCCTTTTAGGTCTTACACCGTATTCTCACTTTTTAACTTTGCTTCAGTTAGTTAATTGGTGAGGGAATGGAAGTCTTTATAATATCGCCCGTTGTTGGTAGGCCACCCCAGTGTTTACAAAGTGCACGGTGTTAGAAATGCAAGTGGAAAGGATATGAGCATTATATGCTCCAGGAAAAGCATGTACTTCTTGATGTTATCTATTCTGAATAAGGGAACATATTCGGAGGTGGAAAGTCAACTTTGTAAGCGGGCTTTTAGGTTTTTATGGAGTTTGATTGACGGGATATTCTGAGGTTAAAAACAAAAGGATTACTGCTAATGATGCTCCGGATAATGATTGTATTCCGTAGCATCTTTGTACTGTTAGACTTGGAATGTTGTATTGCTTCCAATACTTTTGAGGGTTTTGACGATTTCTTAGAAAAAAAACATTATGCTGATTCTATTGCAGGGACGAGGTAGTTACGAAGATCGTATGGAAATACTACGCCTTATTGTGGATCTTGTGGAGGCAAGCATGTATGCTGATAATCCTGAATGGAGGTTAGGCATTTGACTGCACCTTAATGTCTGAAGATTTTATTCTATACATACATTGAAACACACATTTCATCTCAGTTTGATTATTAATAAATACTATTTAAAATACCTTTATCATTTTTTTCTCTTCGTAGTGTTGATGAGCAGGTAGCAAAGGATATTCAATTGATTGATGCCATCGCTGAAAAGCAGTCTCAAATTTTTTCAGAAGAATGCAAACTGTTTCCTGCGGATGTCCAGATCCAGTCTATCTATCCTTTGTAAGGAAGATTTCTTTTTCTCCATCAAATTGTACACTGAATATATTTACTTATTGAATATGTTAGGTTCTTCCAAAGGGAACTTTTAAAGTCATATTGGGCTTTGAAAAAGAGGAAAAGATACCTATATGAAAATCTGTATTCAACAATAACATCTAAAGTGAACCATTTGAGATTGCTGCTGCTTCTGCACCTACGATTTAGTGGCACCATACTTGAGGTCTTGACTTCAAGTTCCATGCCAACTGTCCTTGAAAGTTCAACAAAAGGTCTTGACCAACCAAAAGAGCTTTTTCCATCAGTCGTTTGGGCTGGCACCTTCTTTCTCTTCATTTCATTGCAGGAAGAAGAGTAAAGGCAAGTTCTTCTAAGGCAGTCTTAAAGAGAATCTTCTTCACTTCCATTAAGCGAACAAATTGTGGCATTTACGCTGCCAAATATTCCTCAAAGGGCACATTGATAGACAGTGAAGACTTGAGGGAAGCAGAAAAAGATGAAGAGGGGAAAAAAGAGCCCGGGGGAAGGTGGACAGTTGTATTGGATCAACCTAGCCACTTCTTGGGTGGAGCAAATGGTCAATTGGTAAAAGGAGAAATGACCGAGAAGTATCAGAGAACTTGAAAGAAAAGAATAAAGAACAGAAAGAATACTGAGAACAAATGATTCATTTGTAATCTTTGCTTTTGTTTGAGACTGCTTATGTTTTTATATATAGTTCTGGGTTGTATTCTTCAATATTAGCTGTGATGGTCCTGTTCCACTTCTGACTTGTTAGCCAGCAGTTGTTTGGTGAGATATCACCCTTTTTGAAAACAAGGTTATCTATGCCTGTTTGCGTGAAGAAACGTGTATCATTTGCTTTATTTCCTCACAATGTAGTAGCTTGCTATTGATCTAATTGAAGTTCATTTGCAGGCCAGACATATCTGATTTGGAGAAGCAACTTTCAGATCAATCAAATAGGCTTCTGAGTCTTCAGGAAATGGTTGATGATTTAGCATCAAAGGTTAATCCTTCTGAGCACTCGCTGCTTTATTTCCCTTATATTAGTTTCAGCTAGTATCTAAATTAGTTTCAATTGGTTCTATTTTGTGTTCAACTGGCAGTCATGGTTACTTCTTTTCTTACAGCATCCATACAACCCAGATGAGGAATATGTAGAGGTTGAAGCGAAACTACGGGGACATTTGGAATCTTTCTTAGACACCGCAAGGTCCTTCAACACAATCTACACAAAGGTTTTGTTTACTCCATGTTCATCTATTATGACTCCGCCTTCTAACTTTTTGTGTTTGTATATTCTCTTCATAACACATTGGAGATGTTATAACTGCAGGAAATTCGTCCGTGGACCCACATGATGGAAGTGCCACAACTGCATGGGTTTGGGCCAGCTGCCAATAGACTACTGGAAGCATATAAGATGCTGTGGAAGGTACTCTAATAGTGAAATATATGGTTGTTCAGGATAGGGATTTAGTGTTTAATCGAAAAAAGCCTATTTTATTAAATTTCTAAAGATTTGAGCCAGTTCTAAGGTGACAAAAAAAGATTCTACTAATGTTGCCTGCTGTGCCGATAAAACCTCCAAAGCAGATAGGAACATAGTGGTTCTCTTGTAGGGCAAATTGTTTTAGCTTTGTTTGGCATTATTGAGTGCGATGGTTGTTTCAGTCTTGTTTATTGCCTTCTGATACACTAATGCCATCTTCAAGATGATATACATGAGGCATTCCTTTGTCTTGACATTTTTGACAGTTCCTAGGAAACTTGAAGAATCTTCGGGATTCACATGCAGCTGTAGCTGTTGGTTCATCTGAAACAGTGGCTGGCGAGCCATCTTCTGTGACGAGAATAATTTCTGAATGTGAAACTGCACTTACACTCTTGAATCGCGACCTTGCAATTCTTTCAGCTTCTATTGCCCGCGAGCGAGGTGAAGATACATCTTTATAATCTATCACGAGAACTAGAGTTGGAAGCAAATTGAGATTACACTATTTGTTATTCTTGTAAAATTGCCACCACATTGGTGGTTAGATGATCATTGGTCATTTGTGTCAAATGAGGAGTTTTCGATTAGATTTTGCACAAGAAACAAAGGCCTATGATTTTTGTATCTAAACTTATCAATTAGCAAGGGTGTTGTATTCTATTTCTTTACAAGGTGGTGAACATTGGGTATATGTACCGTCTTACCATGGATACTATTTTTCTGGTGAAACTAAGGGTGTGTTTGGTATGGTGAAAATGTTTTTCAATTCTCATGTTTGGTTGGTCCAAATTGTAGGAGAACATTTTCTCTTGGAAAACAAGTCCTATAATGGCATTCAACCCTTCCCATCCTCCAACACATCCTATCCACACCAGCTGCCACATTCATCTCTCCCACACCCCTACGCCCTACCCCACCTCCACCGACCATAGTGTTTGCCTTGATTATATATAAATATTTTTGTTACCAATATTTTCTACTTTATTACCAAACATTGAAAAATAAGTTATTCCAATAAGTTAAAAAATTATTAATTTTGTAATAAGATATTTTTCGTGAAAAACATTTTTCTTTGCGCCAAACACACAAGATATGAAGATATTACATCCTCATACTTGTCTAAGTTGTCTTAGCAATAATATATCCAACCAATATAGTATTTTTCACAAAAAATACTTTGAAAGCTCGATTTGCTCATTTGGTTTAATTTTCTCTTTTTATATTTATATACTAACCAGTTTTCTTGATTTAGACTGATAATTTTAATTTTGTTTTGGTATTGTGCTGAATTTTGTATTTTATATTACAGCGGAGACATCCTAATAGTCCTTTTTGAAAAAAAAAAAACAAATCAAGGAACCAAATGTTAGCTATAAAGTGAAATTGAAGTCAAATAAAAAATGGATTTTAAAAAACGTTTAACCCTACTTGTAGGATTTCACTGGGTATATTCTTGTTGTTGTTGTGCCATTATAATGCAATAGATTATAAAATAATAAAAGAAATTATTAAATTGTTGCAATCACAATAGAGTTACAGATCACATCATTTTTATTTCCGGATTAACGTAATCTCCTCAATCTAATTAAAGTAAAATCAAAATAACCTCAGTTTGAATAAATGTTCTACAACTATAAATCACATCACACACAGTCGAGCTAACAAAGCAAAAAATGTCTAAATCGACTAAAACCATGGCAAATTGTGTGACACATTTTTCATTTTTCACCATCTCTGCTATTCTAGTTTTAATATTTGCATTCACAAAAGCTATGAACAATGGTTTTAGCGTTGATCTCATTCACAGAGATTCGCCAAACTCCCCTTTTTATGATCCTTCCTTAAGTTTCACAGAGCGAATGAACAATTCATTTCATCGCTCTTTCAATCGTTCTAGTAATTTATATTCTCTACCCTCTATCATTGTTGCTTCAGATAACGGCGAGTATCTCATGCAATTTTCCTTAGGTACGCCACCTGTGCATACCTTAGGGGTCGCTGATACTGGAGCGACCTCACATGGACACAGTGCTTGCCTTGTAAAAATTGTTTCAAGCAGCAAAATCGTATCTTCAACCAGGCAAAATCCTCGACGTACAAACCGTTACCTTGTGGTTCGAAAATGTGTCACGCTACATTTTCGACGTCCTGCAACAGAACGAAGAAGACTTGCGGATATCAAGTCGGATATGGAGACGATTCGTACAGCGTTGGTGATTTAGCGACAGAAACGATACAATTTGGTTTGTCGAAAAAATCACGTCGCGTTGAAAAACAGTTATTGGGTGCGGCCACAATAATGCAGGTACTTTAAGTGGTAGTAGTACACGTTTTATTTATTTTTTTGTTTCAAATTTTATTTAGATTATTAATGGTTCTATTTTTAATATAAATCCTAAATAAATAACTAAAAATAAATAAAACAAAAGCTAAAAGTAAAAAGGGATCAAATCGTAGATAGTCAAGTGAAATTCAATCTACGAAATAGTTTGATCTATGAACAGTGTCGTTGTGGTAATGGTCGTAATAAAGCCTAAATTTTTTGATGTGGATTGAAAGGAAGCTAGGGATGGACAATTGGACATAGATCCTTCCGCCTATCGGAGTGTTGGAAATAAGGATATATAGCAATGTTTTTTATATTTTAGATTTTCCTCTCGACATGAAGCTTATCCCCATTGTCTCACTTGACCCCTATTATTTTGAGGTCATATTTAGTATTTAGAGCCTGTCTCGATTTGGTACCGCTCTCGAAGCTTGTTTATATCTCTCATCAAAAGGTGTTATTTGATAATTCGCAGCGCATCGCGAAATCTTGGTGATCTTCTTTATCTAATGAATGAGGAGTCCACTTTCTGAAGAGAAAAAAACACAACTGACGTTATTTTTGTCCCATTTTGTTGAGAGGTCCCTGGTTTTTAGAAAAATTGAAGCAAATTAGCTCTCATTTAGTTCAATTTCAATGTGATTTCAATATATAATTTTTTATTTTATCGTGTCTTGTGTTGAAAGATAAAAGAGAAAAAAATTAAATATAAATCCACACTTACATACTCAAAAAATTACAATGCAGGTACATTCAGTGGTGACAAAGAATCAACACTTACATACTCAAAAAATTACAATGCAGATACATTCAGTGGTGACAAAGAATCAGGGATTTTAGGCCTTGGAGGTGGTAAATTTTCACTAATTTCCCAAATGGGTTCATCAATTGGAGGCAAATTTTGTTGGAAATTAGCCTTTGGCGGGAGTTGCGACCGACCAACTTTAACGGCTTAAACACTAGTGTTACGTATGTTGGAGAATCCGGTTCTTCACGCATGCATGATCTACTAAGTAAGTAGATAACCGTAGGGCCAAGAATCGTCAAATTTCATTGAGAAATGAAAGAGATATTGGTCCACGAAGTAAGGTGTTTGAAGCATGGAAAGTGTGGTATTGTGTTCAATTCTCCCTCATCGGTAGAGGAAGAAAGAATTGTTGTGTATATAAGACTCGAAATTGGTTTGGGGTTTGGGACCCCAAGGGGTATCCCATGTGTTTAAAGGAGGGAGGACCTAGATGTGCTTCGGTTCAAGGAAAGACCACACGCGCGCCGCCGCCGCCCGCCTGTCCGGTCCGGTTCCGGGCTGTGGGCCTTCTGATATTATCTTTTTGGGCCAGAGAACTTTGCCAGAAGTACAGTTTGATCCCAGAAGTTTCAGATGTACAGTTTGGTCCCTGAAGTTTCCAGAACGTCAGAATTTGGACATTCAAAGCAGAAACGCCAATCACTCAATTCAGCCATTTATTTTGGCTGAATTACTCCTCCTATAATGGCCAAATCCGTTGGTCTTTCACCATTTATGTTGGTGACTTTACTACCTCATAATGGCCATTATTTGGCTATTATGGAGGCAGTTTTCAGCCCCTCAATCACCTATATAAACACCCCCTTACACCATTGTTGAGCACTAAGAACACACATATATGATACACGAAAATACACAAGCAAAACAGTTTCTTCCTACACCTTTCAAGGCATCATTTCGTTACTCAATATTCTTCACGGTAGCTCTTGAGTTTCCTTTGCTCAAGTGTTCCATTGTTATTTTATCTTGGGAGACAAATTGTCCAGGACGTATAAATGATACATACGGGGCAATATTGTCTTAAGGACAGAGTGTCACACTCGACTCAGCAAAACCAGTTTCCATTTTTCCGTCTTCAACAAAATTGTAATTTCAGTTTTGTGGTGATATTGTAATTTTCAGATTTCTAGATGAATTATTGAATCTTTGTTTATCCTTTCGAATATTTGTAATAGTTATATACTTCCCGTACTGCTTTATAAAGTACCATAGAGCAAAAATACCCAACAACTTAAGGCAATATTTGTATAGTATTACTATTAGTGTTCGAAAGATGTCGGTCAAAAGTTGTGTGACCAAATTTGGATATGGCAATGGTTTTCTGGTAGAAGAGAGTGTTGATGATGAACGTGTTCATGGTGTCACCGCTACCAAGACTGGTGGGAACAAGCGCTCACGAGAGCCTGAGGATGTCAACTGGGACAAGAGGAGAAGACTGAAGATGTTATTCTATCTTGCAGCAGAAGGCCTATATCATCCCGCATAAAAGATCCGAATAATGGTAAGAAGGAACTGGACACTCAGTTTGATGAAGTGACTGAAGTGAGCCAGAATCCGAAATTGGGATAAGTAGTTTTTCTTACTTGTCAATAATAAAGATTAAATGATGTCTGATTAAAAATGGATTAAAGTAAGGAGGAATATGAAAATAATTTATATTCCTTACGCTTTAAAATCAGAAGTTTAATCTTATCTTCTTTCCCGTTTAAAGATTGGATTGTAAATTACTTAAAAAGATCCGTTCTTTTAAGTGTAATTGTTAAAGTATGTAAAGTATGTTCGCACATACGATGGAGAAAGATCCACTAATCGTGTAAAATCATACCACTCTTAAGTAAAGCGCCAAGAATTATCTGGGCACCAATCTTAACGGAAGGAGTCTAAAAGTTAAAGACGTAGAACCTGTCATACTATTTGGCAGAAGATCCTTCATAGGATGATATTGGACACTCAGTCATACAAAGCCTCCGGGCGACTGGAGTGGGACAAAGTATGTAAAGTATGTTCGCACATACGATGGAGAAAGATCCACTAACTGTGCGAAAACTGTTACCACTCTTAAGTAAAGCTCCAAGAATTATCTGGGCACCAATCTTAACGGAAGGAGTCTAAAAGTTAAAGACGTAGAACCTGTCATACTATTTGGCAGAAGATCCTTCATAGGATGATATTGGACACTCAGTCATACAAAGCCTCCGGGCGACTGGAGTGGGACAAAATTCCTTTGATATGATGATATTGGACACTCAGTCATACAAAGCCTCCGGGTGACTGGAGTGGGGCCAGAATTCATTTCATAGGAAAAGTAATGGACACCTAGTGTGGTGGGCCAGAGTTTCCAGGTCTTAATGATCTGAAGGCCTAAAGAAAGGCAGTAAAGAAATTGGACACTCAGTCTGCCAAAGCAACTGAAGTGGGCCAGAGTATCGAGCTCACAGGCCTAAAGAAAGGCAGTAAAGAAATTGGACACTCAGTCTGCCAAAGCAACTGAAGTGGGCCAGAGTATCGAGCTCACATATGATCCGGTTATGCCCTAACCACGGGCAAGAGGTTGTTCATGTGAAGCAACGCCACCTCTAAAATCAAAGGGGCTGGAGAGGTTGTCCTCAATAGGACTTCAAGGAATGGATCACTCTACAAAGAGGTGATACATGTTCCTAACTTGGTTTAAGGGACGTTGTTGGTCAAGTTGGTTTGAGACTAGTCCAACAGGTCTGTAATAACTAAGAATGGTACAATATGTCTATAGCCAAATGAATGATATATTTGTAATCCGTGCATCTATGCCATCATAGATTAAGACACGTTAAATAGTAAGTCATTCAAAAGCTAACGATGTTGAGATTGTTGTCTCCTTTCGACATAAACCCTCAAAATGAATGTGAGGTAGGCGAAGAGGCAAAATCACCTTTCCAAATTCCGTCAAGGGAATAGCGAAAGAAGCACCGCTCCTCTAGAACTTAGTCACACCTACTTGGGTGATTTGAAGTTCATACAAAATAGAGGGGGGAGACAAGTACGTTGTGATCTTCATTGATGATGGTACAACGTATGAAATCCTTTGTTCGTTAAAAATCAAAGATGAAGTTGTTGAAGCAGATAAGCGCTACAAAGCAGAAGTTGAAAATCAACTAAGCCTATGGATTGCGAAATTCATAGCGATAGAGGGGGAGAATGTGAAGCAGCGTTCATTAAACGACTGTTCATTACTCACCTCAGTCTAACGGTGTTAGCCAAGCGCAAACCCGTACGCCTAAATTATATGGGGCAAGGCGATCCTTATCGCTAATGCGATCCTCAACAGAACTCCGCATAAGGATAAGGATAACTCTCCGTGTGAGACATGAAAAGGATCTCACATACAAAAGTTGTGATGTGGGGTGGCTTGGTAGAAGTTGGACTACCGAAACAGGTCAAGTTCAACCTAAGACTGTAGATTGCATATCCACTGGATCTGTAAATAACAGTAGTACTTATCGCCTCTTGGCGTCAAAGAATGTTGAATTCTTATAAGATAACTTTCCTTGAAAAGGAAAAAGGAGTAATTGCTCAAGGTTAACAAGAACCCGCGAGGGCCTGACTGTCCGGAACTAGACGCTCCGTATCTACCGGACTCGAAAGTTGCTGGCTATCCGGAACTTAATATTCCAGATCGGCAGAACTCAGGGATTCTAGATGTTGAACCAAGACAGAGCAAAGAGGGGACAAAGACTTGTTCCAGTCATTCTAGCTTGTATGGTTAAGAACGAACCATGGACAATTAACAAATAATTATTATCTCCAAAAGCGCTGAATTGGAAAGAAGCTAAAGAGAGAAATATATTCCATCATATAAAACCATACTTGCGTAATGGTTGATCTTCCTCCGGGAAAAGACCTTTGGGTTGTGAAAAATGATACTCAAAAGTGAGTACAAAGTAGATGGATCTACTGACGAGTTCAAAGCCTCGGCTACTTGTACATGTGCTCCCCTGGGAGTAGCTTAACATCATGGGTCATTGCAGTCTTGCGTGGCATGAATGTTAAAATGTACCTTCCCAACCGGAGAGTTGGAAGAAGAGAATCGAGTTGGTTTTCTGGATCGTTTGGCTTCTTCCTGAACTTTCATCTTGGTCCTGAAATGTTTACATTTTGGTCCTGAAAGTTTCAGATAAATGTAAATAATGAATCGACCACGAAACATTGACTGGTTAGAAAGCCAACAGTTGGAGAATCAGCGATCACGAAAGTACAAGTCATATTGAAACAAAGTCTCGTTATGAAAGATATGGATATCACAGATGACATCTTAGGAATTGGATTTCTAAAGACATCTAACGGACTGGTCGATAGTTGACAGTCTCGTTGAAGCCATCAATGGATATGAATCATAGAACTGATTGGAATCCTGGTGCACCCATAGACAAGGAGCGATGCGCACAGATCACGTGTAGTTCAATGTATTGTACACACTACAACCGACCTGGTATCGTCCTACAATCAGATCAGTTGAACTAAGGTTCACTGATAATCTTAATACATGATCAATAGAAGGCGTTAAGTCGGATATGTCGATATCTGAATTATTTGCTTATCTACGAATTATAGTATTCTTGATGTCCAGCGGTTCTGAGAGAACACAATGATGCAAACTGGACATCAGATCTGAAGAACACCAAAGCCACAAGTAAATGTGTATGGTGGTTCTTGGAAAATCCTCTAAGAAAACTTGCATCGGCCGATTCATGATGGAATCGGAGTTTATCGCTTTATACAAAGCATGAAAGAAGTTGAGTAACTTCACGACTCCTTAGAGGACGTCCCTTATTGGGAAAAACCCGTTCCTTCAGCAGTTATACACTGTGGCTAGCCGGTCGGCTTTAGGAAGGACACGGATGACGGCGTCAAGACATATCTGTCAGGATTTGTCAGGAGACATAAAACCGTATGGCAGTTGATCATCACGGGTGTCACTTCCTTGTTTACTAACTAAGGGACTACCCGGAGATCAAGTGTTCTGCCTGTCTAGGGGAATGGGCTTAAAACCCAAAATATACGGACCAATACGGTGGTAACCCAACCTTACTAACTGGAGATCCCAGTAATTTGGTTCAATGGGAAAACTAAGCTGTAAAGGTTCAGTTGACCGCTTCAGTGGAACCATGAGCACTTCGGATAGTGATTTCTGAAAAGAAACACCAAATCCAAAGTCGTTCCCGCGATAGACTTTAAAGTGCTATCTGCAGTGTGGGTAAAGGTTAAGTTTTCAAAACCTGCAATGCTCCTCAACAGTTGAGGTTAGGTTTTTGGGAAACTTTTAATGGTTCCTAACACTTGTGAAGTGGGGTATAGCAGGATACCTTGTAGGAGACCACCTATTTAAGTGCGAGGACGGGCCGCCTCAAAATGAACGCACTTAAGAATCCAAGACGTTGTCCATGGCCAAAACGGACAAAACATTACGAAGAAGAGAGTAAGGGAATTTGTTGTGTTGGTATCATTGTCTTGGCTTACACTAAACACTGACGGTTCAAGACATCACGTTCACCGTGCAGTAAGTAAGTCCGATGGTATTCAATTATGGAAGGTTCAAAGCTGAGGCTACCTCTCCTTATGCAACATCGGTCCGCTGAAATATTGCTGGAAATGAAAAAACACCATGTGAGTGCGCCAAAATCTCTTTCAAGAGGGGATTGTTGGAAATTAGCCTTTGGCGGGAATTGCGACCGACCAACTTTAACGGCTTAAACACAAGTGTTACGTATGTTGGAGAATTCGGTTCTTCACACATGCATGATCTACTAAGTACGTAGATAACCGTAGGGCCAAGAATCGTCAAATTTCATTGAGAAATGAAAGAGATATTAGTCCACGAAGTAAGGTGTTTGAAGCATGGAAAGTGTGGTATTGTGTTCAATTCTCCCTCATCGGTAGAGGAAGAAAGAATTGTTGTGTATATAAGACTCGAAATTGGTTTGGGGTTTGAGACCCCAAGGAGTATCCCATGTGTTTAAAGGAGGGAGGACCTAGATGTGCTTCGGTTCAAGGAAAGACCACACGCGCGCCGCCACCGCCCACCCGTCCGGTCCGGTTTCGAGTTCTGAGTTTCGGGTTCCGGGTTCTCGGGCCACGGGCCACGGGCTTTGGGCCTTCTGATATTATCTTTTTGGGCCAGAGAACTTTGCCAGAAGTACAGTTTGATCCCAGAAGTTCCAGATGTACAGTTCGGACCAGAACTCTTTCAGATGTACAGTTTGATCCCAGAAGTTCCAGATGTACAGTTTGGTCCCTAAAGTTTCCAGAACGTCAGAATTTGGACAGTCAAAGCAGAAACGCCAAGCACTCAATTCAGCCATTTATTTTGGCTGAATTACTCCTCCTATAATGGCCAAATCCGTTGGTTTTTCACCATTTATGTTGGTGACTTTACTACCTCCATAATGGCTATTATTTGGCTATAATGGAGGCAGTTTTCAGCCCCTCAATCACCTATATAAACACCCCCTTACACCATTGTTGAGCACTAAGAACACACATATATGATACACGAAAATACACAAGCAAAACAGTTTCTTCCTACACCTTTCAAGGCATCATTTCGTTACTCAATATTCTTCACGGTAACTCTTGAGTTTCCTTTGCTCAAGTGTTCCATTGTTGTTTTATCTTGGGAGACAAATTGTCCAGGACGTATAAAGGATACATACGGGGCAATATTTTCTTAAGGACAGAGTGCCACACTCGACTCAGCAAAACCAGTTTCCATTTTTCCGTCTTCAACAAAATTGTAATTTCAGTTTTGTGGTGATATTGTAATTTTCAGATTTCTAGATGATTTATTGAATCTTTGTTTATCCTTTCGAATAATTGTAATAGTTATATACTTCCCGTACTACTTTATAAAGTACCATAGAGCAAAAATACCCAACAAATTTTCATACTGTTTAGCTCCATTTACTCAACACAGCCCAATTCCCAAAAGCAAAATGCATTTTGGTACCAATGCAGTTATTGTGGGCAATAAAGCTGTGACAACACCTCTCGCCAAAAAATCTCCAGCAACATATTATTTTCTCACACTTGAAGGTGTCAGTGTGGGTAAAAAGAGACTAGATTTTCGACAAGTGTCATTTTCATATGAAGAAGGTAATATTATTTTAGATTCAGGTACAGTTTTAACTTTTAACTATGTTTTCACCCGAAATATACGTAAAATTAGAAGCAATGGTGAAGGGGCAAATTAAGTTACCTACTGTGGCAGATCCACTTGGTGCACTAAGTTTGTGCTACAAATCATTGTCTATGGAGAAAATTCCGATTATCACTATGCATTTTAAAGGTGGAGATGTGAAATTAGGTCCATTGAATACATTTGTGGAGACGAGTGATAACACTATGTGTTTTGCTTTTGCTCCATCATATGGTGTTCCAATTTATGGGAATATTGCACAGATGAATTTCTTGGTGGGATATGATTTAAAGAAGAAGAGAATATCTTTCAAGGCTGCTGATTGCAGTAAACAGTTGCATTAGTTAAGAGTTTAGGGAGAAAAAAAAAATAGATGCAAAATGTTATGTTTTTTGTGTTACTATCATATTATCTTTTGAAATTTTAAATTCAAATATTTTGTTTTCTTTTATAACATGAAGGAATTGGCTTAATACATAAACAACCCCTTAATCTTGATCCATATATGTTTGTTCAGGTCGATTAGAAGGTACATAAATAGCTAGAACTGAATGCGGAAAGTACGGAAAAACATCTTTTAAAGTATTTAATCAGAAAATAGATTATGTGAGTCTTGTCAGTTTGAAAGTGCCTTCAACGGAAGTCTTCAAATTCGCTCGTCAACAAATTTCATCTAAACACTCGAATTAAAGCTTGTTCAAATTGAACATCTGGACACATAATAAAACGTTTCTATTAGACATTTACGGTTCAAATTATGAGAAAAACTTTTACGCGTATTTTCAAACATCTATTAGGTAGCTAAGTATACACATTAGCCTCAATTGGAATAGACCTAAAGTTTTACGGGTTATTGAGGCCAGTGCATATAATTAAACGAGGTAACATATTTTTTAGTGTTTAACTTATTTTATCCGGTAACAAGACAGACTCACCATTCAGTATTTTGCGGACATGATTAATTAAATTTCATAAATTTATTCACAGATTTATGTAATATGTGATCTTGTGCTTTATCAATATGTACTAATCCATGCATTAAATGAGATCAAAAGGAGTCAACTGGAAATGCGAGGATATTAATATTAGCTCTGTAAACAACTACAGAAATTTTTATTGATGGATAACTCATAGAAAATACACATAAACTTTAACGGGCAAATCAAAAGAGTTCAAATATCTCTGTTTATTTATTCCATTGATCAATTGCAGGAGTCAAATTAAACTCATATAAACTTGATTGATTAGTTATTGATAGTGGTGGCAAAATCAGCACATGAAAATATAATCCGTCCAACTCATTCAAGTTTGGGTTGATCATTGATCCGTCAATTAATTAGCTCAGCCTATTATAACCCAACTTATTTTAGCCCATAAAAAGTTGGGCTATATGGCGTCCAAATTGATCCATAAGAAATCTTGTCAAAATATTTTCAATAATTATTTGATATGTTATATAATCATAATATAAAAAGGAAATAGTTTTATTAAGTGCTACAAAATTATAAGAAAAACAAATAAATGAATTTAAACTTAATAAAAATTGGGCGGGTGAATTATAATCTGCTTTTTAGTCCATTTTAATTCAATTCATTTCAACCTAGGTAACTTTTGGCGAGTCAATAACTCTTTGATCCGCCTAAATTCAATTTAACGTGCTCATTTGATACCCTCATTAATGAATCCTTTTTTCTTTTGAGGTTTTATTGAATCAAATTAACGATTTGGCGAAAACATAAAGCCACCCAAATCCCTACACTCTGTTAAACACCTTAACCTCACATTTTTAATTATTTTGCCGCTACCTTTCTCTTCCTTTCGTATTATTTATGCTAAGATCTTTAATTGATTTTGGTTGACCATTTTGATTGTAATCATTTTTTAGAAGTTTCATGAATTTAACAATTTATAATATTTACAAAGAATAATTTAGAAGATAAATCGTCTTAGATTATTTTTATGCCAAAAGGAGCAAAAAATCATTTTCAGAAGATTAAAAACTGAATAAGTGTTACACAATTTATGCCGCCCATAGCAAAATAAGTACATGTAAAAAATCGAATGGGATGTTACACAACTTACACCGGAGAAGACATAATACATTTCATAGCCAACCGGCATAAGTAAGTTAATGCCGAGTGGGACATAACTTGTGGGATATTATGATGTAAAAATATAAAATTATGCGAAGCAAAAAATGGATATTTTCATCGACAGATTTTCATTAAATAAGCAGCATGGTCAAAAATTAAATACGACATATACGAAAAGCAAAAATTAAAGACCAATGTCTCGAAAAACAAGCCCAATTATATGCTTGGTTCACGAGATTCTATCATTACAAGACTCAATTACCATTTTATTATTACTCATTTGGGATGTACTTTTTGTATCAGTGATATCGGGATTCATTTTTTATTGAAATTAGAAAAATAGTTTTATATAATTTTTGTATAATTTTAAAGCGTTTGGTCGACAATTCAATTTTAGTAAAATCAATACCGGTATAATTTCGTATTGCAATTTTGGAAGCATTATTTTATACAGGATAAGAAAAGGGATAACTTCGGTATGAATCGGCTTTACATAGATAAAACACCTAAAAACTACAATAATCTTGATTTCATCTTTCTATTTTGCTACATTTATATTATATCATGTATATCTCATTCTTTATCCCCCAATGAATCGAAGTATCAAACATTTGTAAAAAAAAAAAAGGACTAAAGAATATACGCTAGATAATCAATGATTGCTAACATTTTATCACACTCTCGACGGATTCAGAATTTAATAGTCCTGGATGCTCACATTAATATTAACAAAAACTATATTGTTTTGGGTAGGGTTCAAACTTGGTTTCTCCATGGTTTAGCCTAAAGTGTACAATCTTTTTGTAAGAATAATTAGAGTAAGTAAAATATCTTCCTCATCATTCTCCTTCCACAAATGTGGTTAATATACAAACTATACATGCTAGAAATTAGTAGATGATAAGGAGAAGATTATGCCTAATTATCTCCCTAAGATAAAGCTAATCTTCCTAATGATAGCTAATCTTCCTAATGATAAGATAATCTTCCTAATGACAAGATAATGCTAATAAATATTTACCTCCTACCATATATACAAGATACTATTAATTACATTAATAATAATTATTAATAACAACATTAATAATTATTATTCTATCACTCCCCCGCAGTCGAAGCGGGAGGCAAACAGATGTTGAGGCTGTCTCGAAAATCTTCAAATAACACCAGCGGACGACCTTTAGTAAAGATATCAGCAATTTGATGGCGCGACAGGACATGTAGCACTCGCACTTGACCGCGTGACACTTTTTCACGGACAAAGTGGATATCCAGCTCAATATGTTTTGTGCGTTGATGATTGACTGGATTGCCGGACAGGTAGATAGTACTACTATTAGCACAATATACCAGAGTGGCTTTCAGAATCGAGCAGTGTAGCTCAAGAAGAAGATTCTGAAGCCAACATGATTCAGACACAACATTGGCAACACCTCGGTATTCTGCTTCGGCACTAGATCTTGATAATGTGGCTTGTCTTTTTTAGGACCAAGAAACCAAGTTATCTCCAAGAAATATACCATAACTTGAGGTGGACTGTCTGGTGTCTGGGTAGCTTCCCCAGTCTGCATCTGTGTAGGAGAAAAGTGTGGACATGGATGATGGATATAAGTGCAAGCCATATTCAAGAGTACCTTGTATATATCGCACAATGCGTTTTAGAGCATGCATATGATCATCCATCGGATTATGCATGAAAAGACACACTTGTTGTACAACATAAGAGATATCCGGTCTGGTGAAGGTTAGATACTGCAGGGCTCCTGCCAGGCTGCGATAGAGTGTCGGGTCGACAAAAGGCTTGCTGAAAGATGCACTCAATTTGGATTTAGTGTCCACCGGAGTTGCTGAGGGTTTACAGGAGGACATACAAGCTCGTTCCACAATTTATGCTGCTTACTTCTTTTGGGAGAGAAATAAACCACTTGCATGTCGTGTCACTGCTATGCCCAAAAAGTAGTGTAATGGGCCAGGTCTTTCATTGCAAATTCAGAGTCAAGCTGTGACATGATAGACTTTCGAAGAGCATCTGATGAGGTAGTTAATATAATATCATCTACATATAAGAGAAGATAAACAATATTATTACCCTGACGATAAATAAACAGAGAGTGATCGGAACGACGGTTAGAAAAACTAATATGTGAAATAAAATCCGCAAACCGCTTATACCATGCCCCAGGAGCTTGCTTTAGTCCATATAATGCTTTTTTTAGAAGGCACACATGATTGGGGTATTTGGAGTCCATGTACACCAAAGGTTGGTACATGTATACCGTTTCATTTAGATGTCCATGGAGGAAGGCATTTTTGACATCCAATTGATGAAGTGGTCAACCCTTTGAGAGATCTAAACTAAGTATTATTCGGATAGTCGATGGTTTGACCACCGGACTGAACGTCTCACCGCAATCCACACCAACACGTTGCGGTTTTCCATCACCTACAAGACGGACTTTATGCCACTCAAAATAACCATCAGAGTTTTCTTTGTGACTAAATATCCATATAGACCGAATTATATTAGCATGAGGTGGACAAGGTACCAATTCTCACGTCCTATTTTTAATAAGAGCATTAAATTCATCGTCCATAGCCATTTTCCAATTCGGGTCATGAAAAGCAATCACAGGATTACGGGGTAATGGTGATTTTGAGAGTTGAGTGTGTAGGCTATATTTGGTGTTGGATTTGACAATACCGTGTTGTCTTCGGGTAATGGGTCGATTGATTGAGTTTTGGGCCGAGGGATAACACTGTTTGGCATGCGGGAGACTGCTGGGCCTCGGCCCAAGTCACTGCCAGAATGCAGGACAGTGGCATTGGGCTGGGATATAACAGTGGGTCTGGCAGTAGGGAGTGGTGTATCCAGATTTGGAGCTCGAAGCCTTAGGAATGGAGGCCAAGTCCGCTGAACTGTATTTTCCTTCGGCTTGGCCATTGTTTTGGGGCCCAATTGGCCCAAATCAGTCGAGTCACCTGAAACAGTGGGCTCGGGAGAGTAAAAAAATGGGTTTAGTACGGGGGTCGGCTATCATCAAGAAAATCATAGGTGTGGGGTCCAGACTTATGTATTTTGGTAAATGAAAAATTCGTTTCATCAAAAATTACATGACGACTTATAATTATTTTATTTGAAGATAAGTCGTAAAATTTGTAACCTCGATGATTAGATGGATATCCAAGAACACATACGGAGTCGACCGAATACCCGTAAATGGGAGTAAGAAGGGTCCCGTAGGTATAAGATTTTTAGTGGAGCTTGGTAGGACAAGTTCTTTTGAGGGAGTATGTTTAACAAGTATATGGCCATTTGTAGTGCATAGTGCCAAAATGAGGAGGGAAATGTGGCATGGGCAAGGGATGTGTGAACAATATTGTTGATGGTTCGTATTTCACGTTCCGCCTTCCCATTCTGGGAAGATGTGTGGGGACATTAAAGGCGGAAGTTTAAACCATGAGAATTGCACAAATTCCAAAAATGTCAATTATCAAACTCCCTGCCATTATCACATTAAATATTTTTTATTTTCCGTTCAAATTGATTTTTGATGAAAGCTCTAAACTTTAGAAAAGTGAAAAAACTTGTGATTTTTTAGACAAGGGAAATGTCCACAAAAAAATAGAGTAATCATCTAACAAAATCAAATAATATATATGGCCCGAAGAGCTCAAAACGGGGGAAGTCCAAATATCACAGTAGATAATATCAAATGGCATAAGAGTGCATGAACTAGAGGAAACAAATGACAATTTAACGTGTTTACCAAGTGAGCATGAATGATATTTATTTAACGTTTGGGATTGAGTACATGAAATAAACTTATTTTGCTTAAGGGATGCTAAAATCGGTGCCCCCGGATGACCCAACCGTTCATGCCATAAAGAAGAGTCTACTCCTGTAAAAGAAAATGGTAACTTGGACTGTTAGATAGGTGATGTTATTGGATATAGCTCGCCTTGGCTATCACATCTCATGAGAAGGCTCCCCGTCTGAAAATCTTTCACAGAAAATCCAAAAGGGTAAAAAACAACAGACACACAATTGTCAATAGTAAACTTTCTAACATATATCAAGTTTTTAATTAATTGTGGAGCATGAATGACATCTTTTAAGTCTAGTGGTGGGTTTGGTGATTACAAATTAGTAGAACCATAACCCCGACTTGAAATAGAATGTCCATTTTTGACAATTATACCATTATTTTTGCTCAAATTAAAATAGGACGAGAGATTACATTGGGAGGACGTCATGTGAGATGTCGCTCCGGAGTCCATGTACCAATTTGCATTGGGTGGATTAAGTCCAAGAGTGTACATGGCGAACTCAATATTCATCGGGTGGGCCACTGCCGAATGGGCCTCCTACCACTGGGTCGACAGTGGCCCAGAATTCACTGCCCCATTGCTGCTTCTCTGTCTGGTGTGTGATGACCCAAAATAATTGGGATAATGTCCAGTGGGCCTGGGGGATGGCCTGGCCCAGTTTCCAGCGGGGACGGGGCACGGTGGCAAAGCCCCAGGCCCACTGGGTGGACGGCGGAGCTGCCAATTTTGGGCTCCCGTGTTACTGTTCCGTGAGTTACCGCCCCCACTGCCACTGGAATTTCCGTGGCCTCCACTTTTATTATTGCCGCTATTTCCACCTTTATTTTTATCACCATTCAATCATTTTTTCCCCAATTTGGTTGTAAAGGTTCAAAGTAGGTTGTACCGTCATTCGTGGGGTAGCAATCATGGCGAAATTGGTAACGGTGGCGGCCTTTTTCGCGAAACCCACCTCTTCAAGTATAAGCATCGAACGTGTTTGGTAAAAAAGTGATAAAGGATTGCTTTGTTGGATGAGTGTCCCCACACCGCTATAGGCGTCGGTAAGACCGGCAACCATTTGTAAGACTAAGCGATTGTTGGTAACCGGTGAACCAACATTTTTAAGTTGATCCGACAAGACTTTAAGGCGTTGACAATATGCCGACGCATTTGGAAAATCCACCATATCAATGGTGGAGAATTCTTGTTCTAAAGTGACGGCGCGGGAATTTTTGTTGTCTTGAAAAATGTCCCGCAACCGATTCTAAGCCTCCATTGTTGTAGAATCGGGTTCCATTATTGTGTGTAACAAATCAGAAGAGATTGTTGCATAAATCCATGAGAGAACTCTGGCATCAAGAGTTTCCCATAGTTCTTTGTCATCATCGGTCTTTAACTCCTTCCCTTTTGCCATTCTCCGGCGGGATTATGTGATGAATAACCCGGTGGAAACGACAACAAATCTTTAAAAGTTCTGCCCAAGTTGCATAGTGAACATTTTCCATCTCAAGAGTGATGAAAACATTTGTTTTGATGTTTGAAACTGTAAGGGTTGGATGAAAATTATTTTTGGAGTCAGACATTGTTGATTGGAAGACAAAAATTTATGAAGAACGATAATGGAGATGAAAAAAAATGAACAAGAAAACACAAAATTCGGCTAAGGGGGTAGGGGTTGGCCGATTGGGAGGGATTATGGTAGGATCTTTTCCTAATCTCTTAATATCATGTAAGAATAATTAGAGTAAGTAGAATATTTTCCTCATCATTCTCCTTCCACAAATGTGGTTAATATACAACTGTATATGCTAGAAATTAGTAGATGATAAGGAGAAGATTATGCCTAATTATCTCTCTGAGATAAAGCTAATCTTCCTAATGATAAGATAATCTTCCTAACGACAAGATAATGCTAATAAATATTTTACCTACTACCATATATACAAGATACTATTAATTACAATAATAATAATTATTAATAACAACATTAATAATTATTATTTTATCACTTTTAACCAGAGCACCAACATCTTTTATTGCTTCCTGGGTGCTATTTATTATTTTATACCAAAACTTTCATATTTACTATATGCCTACATAGAGGATCCGCCACGGTTAATGGATGTTTGAGCACAAAAACACATGGATCGGCATGTGACTCTCCGCGTTATAATGGATGCATAATTTTGTCACAAGGATGATTTGATTAGAAATAAGTTATGCAGAGATTAATAAAGTTATAATATTTGGATTATTTCTTTATGAATATTTAATTTGACATATTTTAAAAGGTCCGTTGAGCGCCTCAAAGCCGTCATAATAGATCCAAACCTATGCCCCAGATCAACTTTCAGATCATAATTTCTCCACATATACGATATAATTTAAATTTTGTGTTTAATAGGAAGCAAAATAAAAATATATCGCAATGCTTTAGAAGTCTTGCTATGTATCATTTTCAGTATATATATATCCTTACATTTTAACCAAATTAAAAAACAAAGTTCATAAGTTGGACTTTTTTTCCCCGCAACAATAAGATGGGCTCACCATTTATTAATCATCACTATGAGGATAAGATTATTGCATTTCATAAATTTATTTATAGATTTTTGTAATTTGCAATTAGATGCTCTTTCAATATGAACTAATGCAATTTAATAATTGAAACTCAGATGAGTCAACATAAAATTATAACTTATAACACTCAATTATACAGGAAGGAAAACTGCATTGATTTTGGTCTCAACCACAATTAATAAGTCAACAACCATTGGATCCTCATCTTTTTCATATAAATTAAACGTGAAATTTTGAAACTCCGTCATAGTTTAATCATGAAGCTCCATTATATCATCTTACTCTATGTTGCAGCATCAATATTATCAAATCTCTTTCATTTTGCACAATCTGAAAATGATGGTTTTAGCATTGAACTCATTCACCCCGACTCACCAAATTCACCATTCTATAACCCTACCTTAAATCAAAGGCAACTAATGAAAAACGCGTTACAACATTCCATCAATCGGGCAAATTACTTATTGTCAAATTCTCAACTATCAACTTTGATAATTCCTGATACTAAGGGATTATATCTGACAAAAATTTTAGTTGGCACGAAACCAAGTGTCAAACTAGTTGTTGTTGACACTGGTAGTGATCTTATATGGATACAATGCAAGCCTTGTATCCATTGCTTCAAGCAAAACACTCCGATCTTTAATCCACAAAATTCTTCTACATACAAAACAATTTCTTGCAACTCGACTCAATGCAAGAATCTTCCTGGAAGCTCTTGCGATCCAATGAAAAAGACTTGTTTATATTTTGCAGGTTATAATGATCAGTCATTCAGTTTTGGTGATCTGGCGAGTGAGACATTCTCATTCGATGATTCAACAAATATTACTCGTCGAAAGAGATTGTCCGTCTCCAATATAACTTTTGGTTGTGGAAAGAGAAATAATCTCACTATAGGTGATGTTGAACCAACTGGAATTATTGGTCTTGGAGCTTCACCTTATTCACTTGTGTCCCAAATTAAATCCAAATTTGGCCATAGATTTTCATACTGTTTAGTCCCATTAAACCAATTGAATGTGTCTAGCAGATTGAATTTTGGAGAAAAAGCTTTGCTTTCTTCAGGTAAGCATGTGGTTTCAACACCATTATTTTTAGAACCACCAAAAGCTTATTATTTCTTGAAATTATTAGGAATTTCCATTGGAAATAAAACACTTAGGTTTTATTATAACTCATCAAAAAATGAGGGGAACATTGCCATAGACTCGGGGACTACAATTACATTTTTACCAACAAAGTTATATTTAGAGATGAAATCAACAATAAAGAAGGAAATAAAATTGAAGCCTTTAAATGAAAGTGCAACACAATTCTTCAAGCTGTGTTACAAAGGTTTGCGCGTTTCAGATGTTCCATCAATAAAATTTCAGTTTCAAGATGTAGAGGTGAAGTTGAAGGCTATAAATAGTTTCGTTAATATCGGAGATGGCGTTGTGTGTCTTGCTTTTGCTCCAACAAAATATTTGCCTATATTTGGCAATGTCGCACAAACAAATTTCTTTGTTGCCTATGATCTTGAAAAGATGACTGTTTCTTTTAAACCTAAAAATTGCGCAAAATAGGGGTTATTTGTATCATGTGGATGTTCGATTTCTAAAGTATGTTATTTGAGTGACAAGTTTCATGCTCGAGCTCTAGGAGAATGGTGATCCCGTGGAAAAGGTTATTTCCCCGAGCATCATTTTGTATTTCTTCTTTCGATTTTCCGACGTGATATATATGTTAGAAGATTAATACAAGTGTTTTATTGCCCACCATTAATCTCACAATCTGTTGATTATCTTAATATTTAAGGTACCTAAAACTGTAGACTAGAGACTTTATTTTTCCTAGTAAATGTGACAATCAATTGTAAGAATTTGTCCATCGAGTATAGGAATGACAATGGGGCGATGCGGGGTAGAAAAGTGCGGGGCCGGGTTAAAAAATTTCAGAGTTAGTAATTGTAGTCTACCATGTATATTAGAGAACTTGCTCAATTTATCATGTCACATTTACCACAATAGCTTTTACTTTTTCTTCACTGTCTATCAAATGCAAAATATTCAAACTAAAGGAGGAGAAAAGAACGAAAAAATATGAATGAAGCAAACTTCTCATTCACAAATAAATACCTACAAACAGGATAAATTAAAGGCTCGAATTATAACTTCACCAAGACTTATAGAAATGTTTAGTAAGTTAATTATTTGGATCAGATAATTAATTCTTGGGTATCACCTGGACTGACCAAGATTAATAAATCTCATCATCAGCAAATATTACTTAGAATAAAAATATTTACGTAGTCAAAGTGATCGGCTGCAAAAACAATTAGAAGTATAATTTTGAGAAAATTAAACAGAGTAGAGAAAAGGCTGGCTGAACTGCAAAACTAGTTGGATTAATCCCAGAACCTGAAGGGCATAATGGTCCTTGTGATGAGATAAACAAGATCGCACTAATAAAATAATTGTGTTTCCCTACCTCAAAGAATTGGTTTTTCCGACCTCATGAGGTCGGTTTCGGGCAAAAACGGACCTCAAAACCGAGCTCAAGCTTAGGTCGGTTAGAAGCGGGTCGGAAATTTTACCGACCTCATGATGTCGCAAAAAACTGACCTCGTGAGATAGGTAAAAATTTTAAATTGGATATTAATTTTATAAAAATACCGGTCTAATTTATTATTTTTCTAACAAAAACATTACCGACCTCACGAGGTCGCTTTACTCACTTATTTTTCATTTTATTTTTAAAGTTTCCTACCTCATGAGGTCGGTTTATCCATAATAATTTTTTATTTAATTAACACTACCGACCTCATGAGGTGGTTTGTTCAAAATAATTTTTTATTTATTTAATATTACCGATCTAATGAGGTCGATAATTTTTATGAATATATAAATTTATGAAATTTACTGACCTCACGAGGCCAAATATTTATATGAATATTTAATAATATGAAGTTTACTGACCTCATGATAATTTTTATGAATATATAATTTTATTTTAGATTACCGACCTCATGAGGTCGGACTTTTGCAATTACTAAATTTTTTTTGCAGAAAGTCGATTTTTTGCAGTTTCTGGATAATGAACTGCAAAAAGGTGATGAGGCCGATTTTCTGCAAAAGAAAACTGGCAAAAGTTTTTGCAGCCGTCCACCTGCCAAAATGAATACAATTATATACTCAACTAAAACCAGCGCAAATAGCTGCGAACAATTCACCAAACTAAAACAAACACATAAAACATTAAGCTACTCAACAAACACACATACTACAACTCGCACTACATCAAATTCAATTTGAAACTACTTCAAAGTTGAACCAAAACGTCATTCAAACATCCACAAAACACTTATATAATCCACAAATTCACCACAACATTAACATTCAAACATGCCTTTGTGTGTTTGACACGTGAGTCACATCATAGATTGAGACCGGGGAGGTCGAGTACGGGGGTTACGAGCATCATCGGGACACCTTTCATCCATTTGTTGTTGGGTGGTTGAGTACGAAGAAACTCCTCCGCTGATTGTTGATATTGATTCTTAATTTAAAAGATAAAATTAGCGACCAACATAAATCTCGAATTCAACTGGATCTTCTAAATACTCAGAAAAATAGAGCGGAATGGACACAAAGGATTCATATGACAATATTATGTCATAAGATATGAATTTAATAGTAGTTAATTCCCTTTGTAACAGAATGTAGCTATGGTTCAGACAATGAATCAACTTGTAGTTTTAGACCTATCCCTTGATTGTCGAAACCAAATCATATAGTTTTTAACAGTTTTAGAGAAACATATGTGGTATCCACAAAACATGGCAGTAAAGAAAAAATGAGGCTAACTAGGAAGACCAACCAGATATGCATTTTTTACGTATTGATTGATGAACAAGTAAAACCCCAAATCAAATACTTCTATTCCACCCATTATAAAACACTCAAGCATATAAAGGGATTTGCAACATGTTGAAATAAATTCTGCCTGAGAGTATCATTCATACGATTTAGAGAAACTGCCTGACAAACATTTCTATTTGTAACCCTCCTAGCTAGTTTTCAACTAGCAATGGCTGACACTGAAAGTCATATTAATTAGATACAATGCCAACCTTGTGTCTAGTGCTGCTACTCTAAAGATCTATCGATTTTCGACCATTCAAATTCTTCAACCTACAAGCCACTGGATAAATGCTTGAAAGTTGAAGAATTTAAGGGATCAAAGATGGGGAGATCTTGGGATCAATAGCACTGGACACAAATTTGGCATCGTATCCAACTAATAAAACTGCCAGTCAATTGCTAGCTGAAATCAGTTTGGAGGTGTACCAACAGAAAAGTGTAATCAAGGAGTAATTAATTACCACCAACAGGGTTTAATCAGGTATAAAATATGTAGAGAGTAAATTTGGATAAACCTTGAGGAAAGGAGATGTGTTACAAGGGAAGTTTGAGGGATATTGGTGCTCTGGTTGATTGTATAAATTGTGATGTGTTAGAAATAAAGAGAGGAGCCTTATATAGATATGTTGGAAATTTACTAATGTGGAATTAAGAAATTGGACACTCAGTCTGCCAAAGCAATTGGAGTGGGTCAGAGTGTCCAGATCACATATGATCCAGTTATGCCCTAACCACATGCAAGAGGTTATTCATGTGAAGCAATACCCCTATAAAGTAGAGGGGGGGGAGACAAGTTCCGTCAAAGGAATATCGAAAGAAGCACCGCTCTTCTAGAACTTAGTCATACCTACATGGCTGATTTGAAGTTTATACAAAATAGAGGGGGGAGACAAGTACTTTGTGACCTTCATTGATGATAGTACAACGTATTATCTCCTTTGTTTGTTGAAAAGCAAAGATGAAGCTGTTGAAGCGGATAAGCGCTACAAAGCAGAAGTTGAAATCAACTAAGCCTACGGATTAAGAAATTTGTAGTGATAGAGGGGGAGAATGTGAAGCATCGTTCATCAAACGACTGCTCATTACTCACATTAGTCTAACGGTGTTATCCAAGGGCAAAGTCGTACGCCCAAAATATGTGGGGCAAGGCAATCCTTACCGCTAATGCGATTCTCAAGAGAACTACGCATAAAGATAAGGATGACCCTCCATGTGAAACAAGGAAAGGATCCCAACTACAAATGTTGTGTTGTGGGGTGGCTTGGTAGAGGTTGAAATACCGAAACAGGTCAAGTTGGACCTAAGACTGTAGATTGCACATCCAATGGATCTGCAAATAACAGTAGTGTTTATCGCCTCTTGGTGTCAAAGAATGCTAAATTCTTTGAAGATAACTTTCCTTGAGAAGGAAAAAGAGACAATTGCTCGAGGTTAACAAGAACCCGCGAGGGCCTGACTGTCCGGAACTAGACATTTCGTATCTACAGGACTCGGAAGTTGCTGACTATCCGAAACTTAATATTCCAGATCTACAGAACTCAGAGATTCTAGATGTTGAACCGAGACGGAGCAAAGAGGGAACAAAGACTTGTTATAGGTCTTCTAGCTTGTATGGTTGAGAATGAACCATGGACAATTAACAGAGAATTGTCATCTCCAGAAGCGCTGCTTTGGAAAGAAGCTATAGAAAGAGAAATAGATTCCATCATATAGAACCATACTTGTGTAATGGTTGACCTTCCTCCGGGAAAAGAACCTTTGGGTTGTGAAAGTGGATACTCAAAAGTGAGTGCCAAGTAGATGGATCAACTGACTAGTATAAGGCCTCGACAACTTGTACATGTGCTTTTCTGTGAATAGCTTAACATCCAGGGCCATTGCAGTTTTGCGTGACATGGATGTTGATGTCGCCTTCCTAACCGGAGAGTTAGAAGGGGAGGATCAGAGTTGGTTTGTTGGACTGTTGGGCTTCTTCCTGAACTTTCATTTTGGCCCCTGAAATGTTTATATTTTGGTCCTGGAAGTTTCAGTTAAAACAGAAATAATGAATCTGATAACAGAAACATTGACTCTGAAGTTAGAAAGCCAACAGTTGGAAAAACCAACAGTCTGAAAGTGGAAGTCATATTGATACAAAAGTCTCGATATGAATGATATGAGTATCACATATGACATCTGAGGAATTGGGATTTCTAAGATATCTAACGGACTGGTCTAACTCCAAACTCAGTTGTGAGATAGTTGACAGTCTCTTTGAAGCCACCAATAGATATGAATCATAGAACTAATTGGAATCATGGTTCACCCATATACAAGGAGTGATATGCGCAGGTCACATGTAGTTCAATGTATTGTACACACTACAACCGACCTAGTATCATCCTACAAAGCAGATCAGTTGAACTAAGGTTCACTCGTGATTCTGGAAATGATCGATAGAAGGCGTTAAGTCGGGTATGACAAATATCTGAAATATTCACTTATCTACGAATTATGGTATTCTGAATGTCCAGCGGTTCTGGGAGAACACAGTGATGCAAACTGGACATCAGATATGAAGAACTCCAAAGCCACAAGTAGATGTGTATAGTGTATCTTGGAAAATCCTCTAAGAAAACTTGCATCGGCCGATTCATGATAGAATCGGAGTGTATCGCTTTAAACAAAGCATGAAAAGAAGTTGAGTAACTTCACGACTCCTTAGAAGACGTCTCTTTTTGGGAGAAACCCGTGCCTTCAGCAGTTATACACTGTGGCTAGGCAGTCAGCTTCAGGAAGGGCACGGATGACGGCGTCTGGACATATCTATCGGATATGTCGGAGACATAAGACCTTATGGAAGTTGATCATCACCGGTGTCACTTCCTTGATTAATAATCAAAGGATATAGCGGACCCTTTAACTAAGGGACTACCCGAAGATCAAGAGTTCTGCCTGTCTAGGGGAATGGGCTTAAAACCCAAACAATACGAACATTTGCAATGGTAACCCAACCATGCTGACTAGAGATCCCAAGAATTTGGTTCAATGGAAAAACTAAGGTGCAAAAGGTTCAGTTGAGCGCTTCGGTGGAAGCAAGAGCACTTCGGATGATGATTTCTGTAAAGAAACATGAATCCAAAGTCGTTCCCGCGATAGACATTAAAGTGCTACCTGCATGGTGGGTAAAGGTTAAGCTTCCAAACCTTTAACGATCCTCAAACGGTTGAGGTTAAGGTTGGGGAAACTTTTAATGATTTCTAACACTTATGAAGTGGGGTATAGCAAGATACCTTGTAGGAAATCGCCTATTTAAGTGCGAGGACAGGCCACCTCAAATGAATGCACTTAAGAATCCATGTGTGTTCATGACCACAATGGACAGAACAATAAGAAGAAATGAATAAATGGGAGGTATTGTGTTAGTACCATTGTCTTGGCTTACATTAAACACTGACGGTTCAAGACATCACATTCACCACGCAGTAAGTAAGTCCGATGGTATTCAATTAAGGAAGGTTCAAAGCGGAAGCTACCTCTCCTAATGTAATATATTTTCGCTGAAAGATTGCTGAAAGTAGGCACATTGTGTGTGCGCCAAAATCTCTTTCAAGAGAGGATTATTGGAAATTTACTAATGTAGAATTAAGTTTATCCCATTATTTATGACTCGAACAATTGGGTCCCGCACATCGAAAATATCATTTCCACACACGTGCAATCTTAGTGTCAAGTATCATAAATTTCATTAATGAAAGAGATATTGGTACATAAGTGAAATGTTTGAGACATAGAATGATGGACGGTTATTGGCTAAATAACAAGTGTTCCACGTCGGTAAACGAAGAAAGGATTGTGCGAGGTGTAAGATGGTACGGGTCAAACCACGGAGCCGAGAAGGGTCGCGGCGCCGACCGAGCTGGACCGCAGCGTCGGAGCGCCGTGGCGCCCCCCTAGCAGGGCCGCAGCGCTTGGTCGGCAGTGAGCCTTTTGGCTAATTAGAGCCACGGCGCTACTGATTCAGAGCCGCGGCGATTCCCAGGCAGTGTTTGCTCGACGGAATCCCAAAGGTTTGGCTGTTGAGGTGGTTTCAATGGCATTGAATCCACCCAATAATGGCCATTACTTGGACCATTATGTTGATGCATTACTTGGGGTTTAAATGTCACCCATTACATGGCAATTGAATGCCATTATGAGGCATTTGAAAGACCATTTTGCACACCTATAAATTGAGGCATTTGGCTCAATTCTATAGATGAACATACATGACCATGAACAGAAAAACAAGTTAACAACACCACAAAGAGTTCAGATTTTCCTGATATCAATCCTTCTCTTAACAATTTTCATTATTCATGTTCTTCGCTGAGATCATTTGTGTATGCTTTGCACACTTGATAGTTTGTTGTTCCATCTTGGGAGACTATTGTCCACACTTTCGTAAAGTCTATATACGGGGGCAATCTTGTCGTAAAGACAGAAAGACATCTCTCGACTCAGCCGGTGGTGTTGTGTTTATCTAATTGGTTGCTAAGTGTTTCAGGTGTTAACTTAACATACAAAGGACTCTAACTGTTCGTATTCTCAGCTGATCTACAAGCCACAAGTGCAGCAATTCATGTTCTTGTATTTCCTAATACAAGTTCCATATTTGAAGTTTCAATTCAAGATCAAGATATTGACAACTTGTTGTTGTCCTCTTTGTTGTTTATCATTTCGATCACTGCAATAGTTATTTACTATTCCCGTACGTGCTTTACATATCCAATAATTTTAAGACAAGTGTTGACACCCAATTTTGTCCCGTCTTTTCCAAATTATTTGCAATTTTAAATATTTTTGACACCTCAAAACAATTTTTATCTATATACATACATGCGTATATATATATATATATATATTATTATTCTCTTATTATTATTATTATTCACATTTTTTACTATCATTTGCATTTCTATCATAATCATAAGTTTTATCCGAAAATTCTATGTTATTTTATTCTCACAAAATTGCATCGCATTTCTATTTTTTTTATTAAGCATTAAGCATTTTGCAAATATTATATCTTTATTATTATCACATCGTTATGTTTTTATTAAAATAATTTACATTTTTTCTTCAATGCCTTTTAAATATTAAACCCCTTTATATTTTTTAAACCCATAACACATTTTATTTCCCAACCCAAAATAATTTCTATCCAAACAAAATTCACCAAAAGCCCATTCCATTTTCCCAACCCAATACAAATTCCCCCAACCAAATTCCAAAACCCAACACCCCTTTTTCCAAGCCCAAATCGGCCCACCCGAAAACCCCCAACCGGCCGGCCCACCCGAAAACCCCTAAACCGCCCAACCCCACACCCCTTTTATTCAACTCACAAACCCCCCAAAAATATCCCAAAAGAACAAAAATAAAAGAAAACCCTAACACTTCTAGCCCCTTCTCTCTCTCGGCCGCCGCACCCTACCCCCCACGCCGCCACCCTACACCCCTACGCCTGACACCACCAGTCGCCACACCGCCGCCTGACACCACCAATCCACCCCATCACCGCTCTGCAACACATACCCCAAGAACACGCCTCAAAAATCAGATTTTTGTTCCCCCTTTATTTTGAAATTTGAATTCGTTTTAAGGGGGGTATGAGGGGGTTGAATGTTGGGGTGAGTATCTATAAAAACCCTTCCTTGCTCACTGATTTTGGGGGTCGGATTCTGAAATTTTCGGGTCGTTTTAGGTCCGAAATTTAAGAAAATCCGAAATCTTTGTTTGTTCTTGCATGTGTTCTTCAACTTAAAGATTCTGAATTTTTTTTGTGTTGAAGAATCTGGATTTTTAGCTATTTTTTTCACTGTTTTTCGGTCCAAATCGGGTCGGGTCACTGCCGGGTCGGGTCGGGTCATTCCGGGTCGGTTCAAACATCCGAAAATCAGAAAACAGAGTCCTATTCCCAGAAAAAATCAGAATTCAAAAAATCTACAAAAAAAAATATAATCAGAATTCTAACATTTCCGAGCGGATTCGACGATTCAAAACACGCCTCGGTTCGCTACCCGGAAAAGGTTAGACTCGTTCCAATTCTTCTATATTTCTTGAAGCTTATTTGATTGTGTTGTTTATGCTTGATTTAGTATGATATTTTTCTAAGTAATGTAGTCTTGATTAATTAATATGATAATAAGACGATTTTGCTTATATAATTGTATTTATGTTGTTGGGATATTTCTGATTTGGAGTTGATACGTGATAGATGATATTGCCTCGATGTTTTGGTTAACTAATTATTGTCATTAGCTTTAGTAAGGTATCTTGGGTTCATTGTTAAATGCAATACGGATAATGTAAGATTAATATGTGTTTGGAAGAGCTATGGCTTGATTAAATACTCTTAGGACACCTAGCGGATTGTTGATATTCAAATTATTGTATGTTGTGTAAGTTGTTAGTTTGGTGGCTGCCTAATAAATCAAAAAACGAGCATACTTTAATTGATTAAAAAGGCGATATTTACATGTCATATTCTAGATTAATATGTGCAATTTCAAAAAGGAATATATTACCCGTGTTTAATATAATAGTATGTGTGTTTGGTTTAAGTTTATGAATGTTATGTTTCTTTAAAGATTAAGATCAGTCCAACGGAATTTATTATGTATGTATACATAATTTGTATATTGGTCTTCCTTACCTCTTTTATTCTTGTTTAAATTTAGAACCGGTTGTGTTAGCATATATTCTTTATTCGGCTACTTTAACGTGCCAAAATCTGAAAAATGTCTTAAGGATATGTAGAAATAATGCCATGAATACTCGTTCCTATGTGCGTTTAATGTTGTATACTTCGTGTATGTATATATACATATATATATATATATATATATATATATATATATATATATTAGGAATATTCATGTGTTGATATTTTCGTTCCGTCTACTAATCCTTTTCTTTTTTTTCTTTTATTTACATGAAATGCATCGGGAGTAACGAAGAGTCTCGTTATGAGACTCATCATGACTTCGTCCAAAATGAAGAACCATATCTGTGTTCATTGCATCCTCCGGTCTCGGAAATTCAAAACAAATAGGATGCCGATGATATCGTCATCCGTCCTAGCCGCTCGCTTCTATTTATTGTCAAATTTGTCTTTCATTATTATTTGGGTTGTAATAATTATTTAATTATGCATCGTCATTAGAATGCTTAGAATAATTAGGCCGCGAATACATGAATGGATAGGATAGTCTAACTGCCGTTAGTTTATTTCTTAGGCTCATTTGAATTGGAGACCATCGCTAGCTTTATTTGTTAGGGCCGTCTTGTATGTTCCAAATTTAGCCTCTAGTTACTTTGCTCTATTTTTTAGGTTCGCATGCTTTAATATCTTTTAAAATAATTTGGCTATCTATTATTCTCTTTCTTAAAAAAAAAAAAATATATATATATATATATATATATATAAAAACAATAATAATAATAAGGTTTGCATTTTATCCAGATTTGCAACATTGAAAGATTTTCATAGAATTTACTTTTATTATCACCTAATACATATTTTTGTAAACGAATGAACTTTATATCTATTTGTTATGTATAGTGTCTTATGAAATGCATACTTTTCTCAACTCTATATGTATTTTTATGAATAATGCTTTACAAAATGCATGCTTTCCTGTATTCTAAAAAATAATGCATGCCTTCTCCAAAATCAACTTCACATATATATATATATATACAAAATGCATACTTCATGGGTATAATGTATACCTTTCATCAAAATCAATTCATATGTGTATGTACTTTTATTCTACATACATCTCATAAGTCATGTCTCACAAAGGCATTTTTTTTATCCCATAAATATTTTATAAGTTATGAAACACATACTTTGCTAACAAACTCATTTTTCTTTTTTAGATATCTTTTAAAAAAAAAATTATGTGCAATATCCTTTAGGATGCCTAACCTCTTCCCTTTAGGATAATGAAGAACCCTTACCTAGAATCTCACTAGTTTCGCAGACCTTCAAAATTGGAGTTACAGTGCAGCATTTAGTTTAATATTTAGGTGTCCTAATTCACCGTAAAAATAATTAGGTGGCGACTCCTCAATTCATTTACCCAGGAATCACCAAACACGTCTGTACTCCGCTTTGACCCGAGCGGGTCGAAAATGGGGCGCGACAGCATGGCGACTCCACTGGGGAAACTTTCAGGTTCTTAACCATAGCAAACCCAGGTTACTTATTACTACGCTTTATTTTTTTGCTCTTTATTTGATTTAATGCTTTGATTTGTTTCCATTGTAAATTTTGCATAACTGCTTTAAATGTTATATTCTCTTACTGCTTTCCTTAAATTGGCATTCCGCTCATATTTCTTCCATTACGGAAAATTGACACTATCACACATTACACGCGAGGTGTGTTTTGCGCACCCGCAAATTTCGTTCAAATTACCAAATTTTTAGGAGAGTTGGTATATGCTGAGCGGGCGTCCGGACCATCCGGTTGGCGCGTAGCCTTCTCACTCGAAAGCAAATTCGCTTGGGAACTTTGTGTCTAGTCACCAAATCTTAGAAAATTTAGGATAGAGCTATACCCCCCTTTATCTTAAGTCATGCATGCATACACCTTAGGTGGGTCGATCCTGGCATCGACTCCACATTTAAGAAATCCACCAAATTGTCAACGGGTTCTACAACCCAACGACCATATCATCATATTATGTGTAGCATGATAATGATAGAACTGATACAAGCCTAATCATTGAAATATCAAAATTGGGAAAATTATACTTTCTTTTTACTATTTTTAGGATGGAACAAGTTCCGCAAATCTCTGAAGTTAGGATGGTGAGTAGCACTCCGAGTAAGCTGAGAGTATGGTGGGAGAATTTTGACCTTGGCAGCCAAATGGCGATTAGAAGAAAGTTGGGATGCCTCATTTCACTATTTGACATCACTCCTGATCAACATTTGGTCAAAGCATTAATTCATCTTTGGGATCCAGACCGAGTTGTCTTCAAATTCAAAGATTTTGAGCTCACTCCCACTTTGGAAGAAATCAACTATTTCACCAACTTGATTTATCAAGACAGAGGTCAAATCATCCCTCACGGCCAGTCTGGAAAGAAATTCCTGCGCTATTTGGGGTTAAAGAACACCAAAAAACTCCGATGCTTCGAAAATAACTGGGTTTCCCTAGAATACCTTTATGAGAGATATGGTCGTCGAGATAGTTACAAGTCATTTAGAAAAGAATTCTCTTGCACTCATGACCACTGGCAAGCCAGGCGCCCTATTGCATTTGCTGTCGCTTTCGGGTATTCTAGTGTTCCCGCTTGAGCACGGAAAATAAGTACTTGCATATGTTACGTGGCTCGAGCAATTTTGAGGGAGTTGACGGTCATGCAGCTCACTTTGGTCCCTATGATCTTGGCAGAATGCTCGGGCTCTTGGAAAATGTAAAAGAGGCAAAACAAATTTCTTCAAAGGTTGCAACCTTATCCTACAGATGTGGGCCATAGAACATTTCTATCAGCGTTCGAACATGATGAGATATTTGCTTGATGAGTCAAACAAGACCGCCACTTTTACGGACAGATCGAAACATTTTTTGTCACCAGTCGGCACCAAGGATTGGTATGAGTTTCTAGCATCCCGCATTAGTGATCAGATTCAATGGAAATACCCATTGCTCCCAAACGCCAAGAAAGCCTACGTGAGATGCAGAAGGCTTTACTACATCGAGCTCATCGGGTTGAAAGGACTCCAACCATATGCGCCACTACGCGTACTGCGACAGTTCGGTCAAAAGCAGATAATCCCTCTCCAAGCAAATATGAGAGTTTCAGAAATTCAATTCGGACCGAATTTCATTGTCCCTAGAGCCAGGCAGATTCTCCATGAATGGAATAGTGTGGATAAAGTAGACGTTGGAGATGGACAAGCAGGGAATACTCCTGAATATGGTGCATGGCTTCGAGAAGGTCACGACAACTCGGATCATAGCCCCGAGGGAGAATCAGGTTTCGAGGATGTAGGCACAACAATCTGGATAAGGACTTGTCGGCTCAAAAACACAGTTATTACTCCTGAGATGTGGTCTCAAATGCAGGACATAGTGCAATATTTAGAAAACGCAGGAGCCGGACCTAGCAGTGTTAGGGCTCCATCTTCATCTATGTAATCACAAACGAAATTTTAGCTTGGTTATCAACCCTGTTATTGTATGCACTATTATTACAGCAAATTTCAACCTTTAACTTTGTTCCCAACAAAAGTATTCCAAATTTGACGGCTTGAATCAATTTATCAATATCTTGCATATTTGGCGTTTAAGCCCACCTCTGGCATAAGAGAGGCCCCCATGCATATTAGGACGCGCATTTAATTTCCCTACAATCTGCTTCCTACTTGTTCACTGTTTTCCACTCTATACATGTTATTCAAAGCAATAATTACTCGTCTCATACTAACTTGGTTTGCTTCATTTTGAAGAAGGTTTATTTTGCCCGCTTTATTTCCCAAAAGTTGATTCGCGTTGATTGAAACTGGCGGAACACCCCTACTTCACGAGATCCAAAGCACAATCGTCCGACAAAATGACTGATTCAGGGGCATCCGAACAAATCGGTTTGGGACTTGTCGCTCTTCCGGGAGGTGAACCAGAGACATCGGAAAGGAGAAATTCTACCGTCCAAGATGAATACCTCGCCCAACTGTTGCAGCAAATGGCAACCATGCAGACTGAGATCGAGCGGCTCCGAAATCTTACCAATCTTTCCATCAGCCTCAATACTCCACTCCCTGAACAAGGGACGAGCGCGACTGCACCACAAACCTTTCTATCTCCTGAATCGCCATTTCCCCAGAACCTTCCCCAAAATCCCTTACTAAGCAAAACCAATCCTCAACTCGCCAGCCCACAACGTACCAATCCGCATCCTATCAACCCACAGGCCAGTCCACAACAAAGCCCGCTACAAAATGACCCAGTATCCTTCACAGCTCCATATACGCCTCAAGCTCCACTTGCCCAAACTACCCCACTAGTCCAAAATATCCCTCCCACGCAAAATTACCAGGCAGCCCAACAAATACCGATGGCACATGTCACTAATAAGCAGTATGTGCCACCAGTATATGCAATGGAAGCCCAACCCTTTACTTCTACCATACCAAACATACCTCCTCAGGAGATAGACCAATATGAAGAGATGGAAAGGCAAGTAAGGATTAAAACTGATGAAAGTATGGCGAGAGAAATTCATAGCCTGAAAGAAGCGTTTAAGAACATTCAAACCAGCAAGGGGTATGAAGGACTCGAGTACGAAGATCTCTGCATGCATCCCGACGTTCAGTTGCCTATCGGATATAAGGTGCCGAAATTTGACTTATTTGATGGAAAAGGAAATCCTCGCGCTCATTTAAGATCATACTGTGACAAGCTGGTTGGAGTGGGTAGGGACCAGGCCATCATAATGAAGTTATTCATAAGGAGTCTAACAGGAGAAGCGCTCGACTGGTACACAAGCCAGGACCCGCGAAAATGGCATAACTGGGGCACAATGGCACAAGATTTTGTGGATAGATTCAGGTTTAATACTGACACAGTCTTAGATAGATTTTATTTAATGAAATTGGAGAAAAAATCTACAGAGACCTTCAGAGAATATGCCATGAGGTGGAGGGCGGAAGCAGCAAAGGTTCAGCCCCCGATGGCAGAAAGTGAGATAACCACGCTCTTTGTGTAATCTATGAAGGATGCAACTTACTATGAAAGAATGATAAGCGCCATCGGACGGAATTTCTCTGAAATGGTAAGGATGGGAGATTTCATAGAAGAGGGTATCAAAACGGGAAGGATCACAAATTTGGCGGCATTGCAGGCGACGAGTAAGGTCATTCAGTCAGATTCATTTGGAGTGGCAGTTAAGAAAAGGAGGGACGGAGCATCCCCTGTCATGGCGGTCCAGGAGCATAGGTCCAACCAAATGTCAACCTACCAAAGCCCATCATCTCAGCCTCCCTACTATAATCAAAACACCCAAAATCCTCAGCCCTCCTACTATGGCCAAAGCACACAAAGCCCTCAGCCTTATTGCCAACACTCACCTACTCCCTACCCTGTCTACCATACCCAGCCAATATACAGTCCACCACGAGCACCTACCTATCCGAATTCCCCGCAGTATCAACCCACATATCCACCTCAGTCACGAGCCCATCCACCAAATGCTCCTGCACTCGTGCGAATCACGAAAGAAGGCTACCAAAACATATACACCTTTAGCCGAACCCCTAGCCCAGTTGTATGAAAGATTGAGGACCGCAGGAATACTCCAACCCATCCCAGGGCATATCCCCAATCCTATTCCCAGATCGTATGATGGAACTAAGCATTGTGCGTACCACTCGGGGATCACCGGACATGACACTGTAGTTTGCTTTGCCCTCAAAGACAAGATCGAGGCTTTGATCAAAGAAGGAATTATCCAACTGAAAGGACCTCCCCCTAATGTAAACAATAACCCTTTGCCAAATCATGACGATGCCAATGTAAACATGATTACTGTTGATGAAGAAAACAGTTTGGAAGGGACCATTGTGCCGGTCCGAACAAAGGAAAAGGTTGAATCATCGGCTTTGATCACCCCTATAATTACAGTTCAGGTAAGGGCACCGTTTGAAGTGGAAATACTTCCTCCGAAATCGCGGATAGTGACGCCATCTGTTGATACCAAAACTGCCCCTTGGAGCTATTCGATTGGGGAAAGGAGCAGGGGAAAGGAGAAACAAATTGTAGAAGTTGTCGTCGCTGGCATGACAAGATCCGGACGATGTTATGCCCCTGCAGACAATCCAAAAAAGGTCAGAATGAGGACCGAAGTGGAAGAGTTCTGGAGGAAAATGTCAACCAAGGAGTATTCCGTTGTAGAACAATTGAAGAAAACACCGGCTCAAATTTCTTTGCTATCATTGTTGATGACTTCTCCGGACCACGGACGTGCTTTACTGGAAGTACTCAAAGAAGCTTATGTTCCGAGAGAGACCACAGGCGAGAAACTCTCGGCCTTGGTCGGACAGATCTTAGAGGCCCATAAAGTATCTTTTCATGACAAAGAATTGCCACCTGAGGGTTTGGGCCACAACAAAGCTTTGAACATAACGGTAAAGTGCATGAACAAGTTCATTTCTAAGGTATTGATTGATGGAGGCTCAGCCGTCAATATTTGTCCCGTGGCGACTCTCCGAGCTTTGGGAATTAGCATTGGAAAGATTCGCGAAAGTCATGTGAGAGTTAAAGGCTTTGATGGAGCCCAAAGGAGCGTTATGGGAGAAATGGATTTAACATTGCAAGTAGGACCCGTAGAGTTCGTCGTGGAATTCCAAGTGTTAGACATATCTACCGGTTATAATCTGCTAATGGGGAGACCTTGGATCCATGTGGCGGTGCGCTTCCTTCTACTCTACACCAGAGCCTGAAGTTTGTCTGGGATCATCATGAGGTCGTGATACACGGAGAAGGGAGCAATTCAATATATCCCGAAGGACAAATCCCTGCTGTTGAAAGCGTAGATATATTGGATGGGTCCGTCTTCCACATCAGAGAAATTACATGTGCCTCAAAAGCTAAAAAACTGAAATTACCCCAGGTTCTCACAATGGTGGCCCAGGAAATGTTGAAAAATGGCTTTAAGCCCGGTCAAGGCCTCGGATTGAGTTTAGAAGGTATGGTAGAGCCTGTTCACTTGCTCAGTAAGAAGGATACTTTTGGTCTCGGATACAGACCCACTTCTGAAGAAGTCGTGTCACCAACCTCCGAAAGAAAAGAGACACTCCCTACCAAAGCCTGTTCCACCTCTGAATCAGTCATTTGTCAAAGCATATGATGCTCGAGAGTCAAAGGAAGATGATGCGCATAATCTCGCGGAAGGATTTAAAAGTCTTTTTCATTGCAGGAGAAGAAATGGAATGCAATGTAATTCTAGATGATTATCTTTGAAGGCCCAACCATTTGGGACGCAGAACATGGAGATGTTTTAAAAATTGGACTGTGCCCCTACTCGTTTCTCCTGAAGCTTGGTAGAAATTATCTTAGTATTTTTTTTTTTTGAAACAATGCGATTCTGATTGAGGCTTGAATCGCATCTATGCATTTTAATGTGTTTTGCCTCCATCTTTTGAAAGCTTAAATGACAAATCCACATTGCTTTTGCTATTTCAAAATTTATTGTGTTTACTAATTTTCTTTTCTCTTCAAAGATGCAAACTAATAAATCATCGATAATGTGAATGTGACATGTAATGAAACAAACAAATAAAATCCAAACAACGAACAGGACTTCGAAGAGTATGAGGAAGACTTGCAGCCAGAAGAATTGACCGAGGAATTGGAACATTTTGAGAATAAGCCAAGGCCAAATTTAGATGAAACTGAGGCAGTAAATTTGGGAGATGCGGAATATGTGAAGGAAACAAGAATCAGCGTCCATCTGAGCACCGCACAAAGGAAAGAGCTAACGGATCTTTTGAGGCAATATATCGACGTATTTGCTTGGTCTTATGACGATATGCCAGGGCTAAGCACGGATATTGTTTCTCATAGATTGCCTATTGATCCATCATGCCCTCCAGTGAAATAAAAACCAAGAAAAATCAAGCTTGATTTGAGTTTAAAGGTCAAGGAAGAGGTGTCCAAGCAATTCGATGCAAAGGTCATTCGAGTCACAAGATACCCCACTTGGTTGGCCAACATTGTACCTGTGCCAAAGAAAGATGGAAAGATACGGGTGTGCGTGGATTATCGGGATCTCAACAAGGCAAGCCCGAAGGATGATTTCCCTCTCCCAAATATTCACATACTTATTGATAACTGTGCGAAGCAAGAATTGCAGTCATTTGTTGATTGCTTTGCTGGTTACCACCAAATCTTGATGGATGAAGAGGACGCGGAAAAGACAGCATTCACTACGCCTTGGGAGTATATCATTATCGGGTGATGCCGTTTCGACTCAAAAATGCAGGTGCCACCTACATGAGGGCCATGACTACCATTTTCCATGATATGATCCACAAAGAAATAGAGGTCTACGTGGATGACGTTATTATCAAGTCGCGAAGGACTTCGCATCACATGATGATTTAGAGAAGTTCTTCGACCGACCGAGGCGGTATAACCTGAAATTAAACCCTCGCAAAGTGTGCATTTGGTGTCCTCGCCGGGAAGCTGCTAGGTTTCATCGTGAGTAGAAGAGGTATTGAATTGGACCCTCGAAAGTAAAAGCTATTCAAGACTTGCCTCCTCCAAAGAGTCGAAAAGACGTGATGAGTTTCCTTGGTCGCCTCAATTACATCAGCAGGTTCATAGCACAATCAACAGTGATATGTGAGCCAATATTCAAGCTACTGAAGAAAGACGCTGCTCCCAAGTGGACGTCGGATTGCCAGCAAGCTTTTGATAGAATCAAAGAATATTTGTCTAACCCACCTATTTTGGTGCCTCCAGAACCCGGAAGGCCGTTCTTTGTTATATCATCCGTGTTAGAAAATGCATTTGGATGCGTCTTTGGGACAACATGATGAAACAGGAAAGAAGGAGCAAGCTATATACTACCTAAGCAAGAAGTTCACACCTTACGAAGCTCGGTATACTTTGTTGGAACGCACTTGTTGTGCCTTGACATGGATTGCACAAAGGTTTAGACATTATCTGTCTGCATATACTACTTATCTCATCTCCGTAATGGACCCACTCAAATACATCTTTCGTAAGCCCATGCCCACCGGGAAGCTAGCAAAGTGGCAAATCTTGCTAAGTGAATTCGATATCATATATGTTACCCAAAAGGCTATCAAAGGACAAGCGCTAGCCGACCATCTTGCCGAAAACCCGTGAGACGAAGAATATATGCCCTCCTGACTTATTTTCCAGACGAGGAGGTATTGTTTGTTGGGGAAGATATTTCTGAAGAATACCCGGGTTGGAGAATGTTCTTCGACGGAGCCGCAAACTTCAAAGGAGTTGGTATCGGAGCAGTTTTGATTTCAGAATCAGGCCAACACTACCCAATCTCGGCGAAGCTCCGATTTCCGTGCACCAACAATATGGCGGAATATGAAGCTTGTATACTCGGACTTAGAATGGCCGTTGATATGAACATTCAAGAATTATTGGTTATAGGTGATTCAGACTTATTGATTCACCAGGTGCAAGGCGAATGGGCCACCAAGAACGTTAAGATACTTCCTTATCTGCATTGCGTGAAAGAATTATGCAAAAGGTTCAGCGAAATAGAATTCAAGCATATCCCACGAACTCAAAATGAGTTCACGATGCTCTGGCAACTCTGTCCTCCATGATTCAACATCCGGACAAGAATTACATTGATCCCATCAAGGTGAACTTATCGGATCAGCCGGCCTATTGTTCCCATATAGATGAAGAGTTGGATGGGAAGCCCTGGTATCACGACATTAAGAGGTATCTCGAAGCAGGCGAATATCCAGAAAGCATAACCAGCACACAAAAGAAGACACTCCGGAGGTTAGCAAACCATTTCTTCCTGAACGGAGAAATCCTTTATCGGAGGACTCCAGATCTAGGTTTGCTAAGATGTGTCGATGCCCGAGAGGCAAGCAGTTTAGTTGAAGAGATACACGGAGGCACGTGCGGGCCTCATATGAATGGTTTCACTTTAGCAAGGAAGATTCTAAGAGCGGGGTACTTTTGGATGACCATGGAAACAGATTGCATTCACTTTGTGCAAAAATGCCATCAATGTCAGATTCATGGCGATCTAATCAGGGTACCTCCCAACAAACTCAATGTGACGAGCTCTCCTTGGCCATTCGCAGCTTGGGGCATGGATGTCATTGGCCCTATTGAACCTGCCGCATCAAATGGACACCGATTCATTCTAGTGGCAATTGACTATTTCACAAAGTGGGTAGAAGCATCGTCCCACAAGTCAGTGACAAAGAAAGTGGTAGTTGATTTTGTCCGCAATAACATCATTTGTCGATTTGGAATTCTGAGTCGATTATAATGCATAATGGAGCCAATCTCAACAAAGAATCTGATGAATGAGATATGCGGAAAGTTTAGGATCACTCACCGGAATTCCACTCCATATCGACATCAGATGAACGGAGCAGTCGAAGCAGCCAACAAGAACATCAAGAAGATACTGCGAAAGATGATTGATAATTACAAGCACTGGCATGAGCACTTGCCCTTTGCACTTTTGGGCTATCGCACTACAATCAGGACTTCTACTGGGGCAACACCGTATCTTTTAGTCTATGGAACAGAAGCTGTGTTACCAGCAGAAGTGGAAATACCATCTTTGAGAATTATCCAAGAAGCCGAGCTGAGCGAAGCAAAATGGATACAGAATCGGCACGAACAATTGATGTTGATTGATGAAAAGCGATTGAACGCAGTCTGTCACGGACAACTTTATCAAAACAGAATGGCCAAAGCTTTCAACAGGAAAGTAAAACCAAGGACTTTCAAACCGGGGCAGTTGGTGCTAAAACGGATATTTCCACATCAAAATGAAGCTAAAGGAAAGTTCGCACCTAACTGGCAAGGGCCTTATATGGTCCACCGGGTGTTAACTGGAGGAGCATTAATTCTAGCTGAGATGGACGGTGAAGTATGGCCAAAAGCTATCAACGCCGATGCAGTGAAAAGATACTACATTTAGGATTTTTCTATGTAATGCACTTCTTATGTTGTAAAAGTTGCGCTCCCTCGGCGGGATACGCATAGAACCCACGTAGGGTTCCGTTTCTTTAGATCACAAATTTCCCCAAATATCCTTTACTTGTAACATGAACTACGTTATGACCTGATTCCCTCGGCGGGATACGTAGGCGGCCACATCGGCTTCGGTCCCATTTTAGAAAATCCTTACAATCCCCTTTTGCTTGTAATGAACTACGTTATGACCTGATTCCCGCATGGGGATACGTAGGCGGCCTAAATCGGCTTCGGTCCCACCATTAGGAAATACTTTCTCCTTTATCCCACATATGACAAAATACACCCATCTGATCACCCTGATAGGGCAGGCAAGCAAACCACACAAGACTCGGTGGTCCGTTCGAAGGATCATCATCCTCACATATCGAAAACTGGGGCATTTTTTTTAGGGATCACTGCCAGAGGACGCCGATAAACATGGAAAAGCAACGGCAAAATAAGTCTCCAGCCAGAAGAATTTTGGATAAGACGTTTATTTTGTTTCACCACGTGTCACTGCTCGACAAACATTTGTACATATGCATACTTTCTTACAAGCAAATTATTTTTAACAAACATTTTCATTAAAGTTCAACATAATTTTTACTGATATGCATACTTGTTACAAACAAATTGTTTTCAACAAATGTTTTCAGTAATGGCTATCCAATACGGGGAACCAGAGAGGGGCTACAGGTCCGAATCAGCAGGACATACAAGTATCAAGGCCAAAGCTACAAAGTCAACGCGAATCAACTCCCCCTCCCCAAACTCATAAATTTATTTGAGTACAGGTTCTTCAGGTCCAAAACAGCAGGGAAGCTGCAACATTTATGAGCAAATTCACAAGGGGCCTCCGCATCACAACTCACTACAAGGATCACTTTCCTGTTTGGAGATTGTACAAAGACGTCATGCTGGCCTACAGGCTCCCAACCGTGTTATGTCCATGCGAAGGACGGTATTTCGACCTACAGGGTCACATTCTCATCCACTCAACTTTCGCATCGCTTATGTCCACACATTAACTATCATGGCATGGCAATAGGGTCACACTTTACATTACGTCAACACGACGACATAAATCAGGCGCCCACCTTCTAATGCGGGTATGTTTCAAATCAGGCGCCCACCTTCTAATGCGGGTATTTTTCAAATCAGGCGCCCACCTTCTAATGCGGGTATTTTTCAAATCAGGCGCCCACCTTCTAATGCGGGTATGTTTTAAATCAGGCGCCCGCCTTCTAGTGCGGGTATGTTTTAAATCAGGCGCCCACCTTCTAATGCGGGTATGTTTTAAATCAGGCGCCCACCTTCTAATGCGGGTATGTTTAAATCAGGCGCCCACCTTCTAATGCGGGTATGTTTTAAATCAGGCGCCCACCTTCTAATGCGGGTATGTTTTAAATCAGGCGCCCACCTTCTAATGCGGGTATGTTTTAAATCAGGCGCCCACCTTCTAATGCGGGCATGTTTTAAATCAGGCGCCCACCTTCTAATGCGGGCATGTTTTAAATCAGGCGCTAAAACAGGCGCCCACCTTCTAATGCGGGTATGTTTAAATCAGGCGCCCACCTTCTAATGCGGGTATGTTTAAATCAGGCGCCCACCTTCTAATGCGGGTATGTTTTAAATCAAGCGCCCACCTTCTAATGCGGGTATTTAAATTTCAGTCAGACGCTCACCTCTTAATGCGGGCATTTCAATTTAAGTCAGGCGCCCACCTCCTAATGCGGGTATTTTATGTTTAATCAGGCGCCCACCTCCTAATGCGGGTATTTTATGTTTAATCAGGCGCCCACCTCCTAATGCGGGTATTTTATTTTAAATTAAGCGCCCACCTTCTAATGCGGGTACTTTATTTTAAACCGGCGCCCACCAACGGCGTCGTCTGCATAACATTTAAGCAATGACATCGTTTCAACTTACAAAGTCATATTCTCACATACATATCTTATGCAACAGTTATGCACTAACTTTTATCTTAGCTCTAGTCCACATGAACTTGAATCGGCAGGAGCTTTCAGCACAACGTGGAACTATATCTTACGGCGAACTGAGGCAATTTGGTCAACGACCTACTTCGAACGTCGATCCGCTCTTTTCCAATAGTTCTATTACATTTGCGACCAGTGTCATCATAACTCGACACTGGGGCAATATTTCTTGAATCTGCGCCAACTTTTTCAATAACTTCTCTCCCCTGGGATCCTATTTCTACCCATGCATGCTTAATCTTCCTTCAAGTCCCGTTTATCAGGACAAAATTGGCCACTTAGTCAACTTCTTTGGCCGAAAACTCTTTCATCGTCTCCGGCCAAAGAGGGGCATCTGTTGACACCCAATTTTGTCCCGTCTTTTCCAAATTATTTGCAATTTTAAATATTTTTGACACCTCAAAACAATTTTTATCTATATACATACATGCGTATATATATATATTATTATTCTCTTATTATTATTATTATTCACATTTTTTACTATCATTTGCATTTCTATCATAATCATAAGTTTTATCCGAAAATTCTATGTTATTTTATTCTCACAAAATTGCATCGCATTTCCATTTTTTATTAAGCATTAAGCATTTTGCAAATATTATATCTTTATTATTATCACATCGTTATGTTTTTATTAAAATAATTTACATTTTTTCTTCAATGCCTTTTAAATATTAAACCCCTTTATATTTTTTAAACCCATAACACATTTTATTTCCCAACCCAAAATAATTTCTATCCAAACAAAATTCACCAAAAGCCCATTCCATTTTCCCAACCCAATACAAATTCCCCCAACCAAATTCCAAAACCCAACACCCCTTTTTTCCAAGCCCAAATCGGCCCACCCGAAAACCCCCAACCGGCCGGCCCACCCGAAAACCCCTAACCCGACCCAACCCCCACACCCCTTTTATTCAACTCACAAACCCCCCAAAAAATATCCCAAAAGAACAAAAATAAAAGAAAACCCTAACACCCCTAGCCCCTTCTCTCTCTCGGCCGCCGCACCCTACCCCCCACGCCGCCACCCTACACCCCTACGCCTGACACCACCAGTCGCCACACCGCCGCCTGACACCACCAATCCACCCCATCACCGCTCTGCAACACATACCCCAAGAACACGCCTCAAAAATCAGATTTTTGTTCCCCCTTTATTTTGAAATTTGAATTCGTTTTAAGGGGGGTATGAGGGGGGTTGAATGTTGGGGGAGTATCTATAAAAAACCTTCCTTGCTCACTGATTTAGGGGGTGGGATTCTGAAATTTTCGGGTCGTTTTAGGTCCGAAATTTAAGAAAATCCGAAATCTTTGTTTGTTCTTGCATGTGTTCTTCAACTTAAAGATTCTGAATTTTTTTTTGTGTTGAAGAATCTGGATTTTTAGCTATTTTTTTTCACTGTTTTTCGGTCCAAATCGGGTCGGGTCACTGCCGGGTCGGGTCGGGTCATTCCGGGTCGGTTCAAACATCCGAAAATCAGAAAACAGAGTCCTATTCCCAGAAAAAATCAGAATTCAAAAAATCTACAAAAGAAAAATATAATCAGAATTCTAACATTTCCGAGCAGATTCGACGATTCAAAACACGCCTCGGTTCGCTACCCGGAAAAGGTTAGACTCGTTCCAATTCTTCTATATTTCTTGAAGCTTATTTGATTGTGTTGTTTATGCTTGATTTAGTATGATATTTTTCTAAGTAATGTAGTCTTGATTAATTAATATGATAATAAGACGATTTTGCTTATATAATTGTATTTATGTTGTTGGGATATTTCTGATTTGGAGTTGATACGTGATAGATGATATTGCCTCGATGTTTTGGTTAACTAATTATTGTCATTAGCTTTAGTAAGGTATCTTGGGTTCATTGTTAAATGCAATACGAATAATGTAAGATTAATATGTGTTTGGAAGAGCTATGGCTTGATTAAATACTCTTAGGACACCTAGCGGATTGTTGATATTCAAATTATTGTATGTTGTGTAAGTTGTTAGTTTGGTGGCTGCCTAATAAATCAAAAAAGCGAGCATACTTTAATTGATTAAAAAGGCGATATTTACATGTCATATTCTAGATTAATATGTGCAATTTCAAAAAGGAATATATTACCCGTGTTTAATATAATAGTATGTGTGTTTGGTTTAAGTTTATGAATGTTATGTTTCTTTAAAGATTAAGATCAGTCCAACGGAATTTATTATGTATGTATACATAATTTGTATATTGGTCTTCCTTACCTCTTTTATTCTTGTTTAAATTTAGAACCGGTTGTGTTAGCATATATTCTTTATTCGGCTACTTTAACGTGCCAAAATCTGAAAAATGTCTTAAGGATATGTAGAAATAATGCCATGAATACTCGTTCCTATGTGCGTTTAATGTTGTATACTTCGTGTATGTATATATACATATATATATATATATATATATATATATATATATATATTAGGAATATTCATGTGTTGATATTTTCGTTCCGTCTACTAATCCTTTTCTTTTTTTTCTTTTATTTACATGAAATGCATCGGGAGTAACGAAGAGTCTCGTTATGAGACTCATCATGACTTCGTCCAAAATGAAGAACCATATCTGTGTTCATTGCATCCTCCGGTCTCGAAATTCAAAACAAATAGGATGCCGATGATATCGTCATCCGTCCTAGCCGCTCGCTTCTATTTATTGTCAAATTTGTCTTTCATTATTATTTGGGTTGTAATAATTATTTAATTATGCATCGTCATTAGAATGCTTAGAATAATTAGGCCGCGAATACATGAATGGATAGGATAGTCTAACTGCCGTTAGTTTATTTCTTAGGCTCATTTGAATTGGAGACCATCGCTAGCTTTATTTGTTAGGGCCGTCTTGTATGTTCCAAATTTAGCCTCTAGTTACTTTGCTCTATTTTTTAGGTTCGCATGCTTTAATATCTTTTAAAATAATTTGGCTATCTATTATTCTCTTTCTTAAAAAAAAAATATATATATATATATATATATATATATAAAAACAATAATAATAATAATAAGGTTTGCATTTTATCCAGATTTGCAACATTGAAAGATTTTCATAGAATTTACTTTTATTATCACCTAATACATATTTTTGTAAACGAATGAACTTTATATCTATTTGTTATGTATAGTGTCTTATGAAATGCATACTTTTCTCAACTCTATATGTATTTTTATGAATAATGCTTTACAAAATGCATGCTTTCCTGTATTCTAAAAAATAATGCATGCCTTCTCCAAAATCAACTTCACATATATATATATATATACAAAATGCATACTTCATGGGTATAATGTATACCTTTCATCAAAATCAATTCATATGTGTATGTACTTTTATTCTACATACATCTCATAAGTCATGTCTCACAAAGGCATTTTTTTTATCCCATAAATATTTTATAAGTTATGAAATACATACTTTGCTAACAAACTCATTTTTCTTTTTTAGATATCTTTTAAAAAAAAAATTATGTGCAATATCCTTTCCTCAAAACTTTTTTTTTTTTTTTTAAAAAAAAAAACATGCATTTTCCTAGTAATAATTAACCTGAGTTTGACCGGATAACCGCAAGTTAGCGGATCTTAAAGGATGCCTAACCCCTTCCCTTTAGGATAATGAAGAACCCTTACCTAGAATCTCACTAGTTTCGCAGACCTTCAAAATTGGAGTTACAGTGCAGCATTTAGTTTAATATTTAGGTGTCCTAATTCACCGTAAAAATAATTAGGTGGCGACTCCTCAATTCATTTACCCAGGAATCACCAAACACGTCTGTACTCCGCTTTGACCCGAGCGGGTCGAAAATGGGGCGCGACAACAAGATTGTATTAGTGTTCGAAAGATGTTGGTCGACAAGCGTGTGACCAAATCTGGCTGTGATTTTCTTCTTGAAAACAGTTTTGTTGATTGTTTTATTAACAGTTCAAACATTGTCTCTGTCAACAACCGTGATTTCAAATCTGGTCCTAGTTTTGGTTCTCTCTTTGACGATAGTTACAAATTTGTTTTCGTCAAAGGGGGATCTCTTGATCTGATGCTGAGCTTCAAGATACTGCTATAGTCATGCTAGTACGGCTAAAGATTAAGGACGAGTTGGTGTCACCGCTCCCGAGGGTGGTGGAAACAAGCACCCACGAGAGGCTGAGGATGTCAACTGGGACAAGAGGAGAAGGCTGAAGATGATGTTCTATCATGTAGCAAAAGGCTTATATATGTCCCAGACAAAGTATCAGAATTATGGTAAGAATGATGTGGACACTCAGTCTAACTGAAGTGGGCCAGAATCCAAAAGGTCTAAGTTAATTATCCTTCCTTATCTATAATGTATTTAGTTAATATCTGAATAAAAGTGTGTAAAGCGAGGCTGGGAATATGAAAGTGTTTTCATTAAACACTTATATTCCCTACACTCTAAGGAGAGAGATCCACTGACTGTAATTATTAAAAGTGTGTAAAGTATGTTCGCACATACGAATGAGAGAGATCCACTGATTGTGCAAAAAATGTTACCACTCTTAAGTAAGCGCCAGGAATTATCTGGGCACCAATCACAAGAGAAGAAGACTAAAAGATAATGGCTTATCTTAAGACGTTGAGCATGTCACACTCTCTGACAGAAGATCATTCAGTTGAGAGGATGATATTGGACACTTAGTCGTACAAAGCCTACGGGAGACTGGAGTGAGCCAGAATTCATTTGATAGAATGATATTGGACACTCAGTCGTACAAAGCCTACGGGCGACTGGAGTGGGCCAGAATTTCCAGGTCTTAAATGATTTGAAGGCCAAAAGAAAGGCAGATAAGTAATGGACACCTAGTGAGGTGGGCCAGAGTTTCTAGGTCTTGAATTATCTGAAGGCCCAAAAGGAAGGCAGAAAAGAAATTGGACACTCAGTCTGCCAAAGCAACTGGAGTGGGCCAGAGTATCCAGATCACATATGATCCAGTTATGCCCTAACCACGGGCAAGAGGTTATTCATGTGAAGCAATACCCCTATAAAGTAGAGGGGGGAGACAAGTTCCGTCAAAGGAATATCGAAAGAAGCACCGCTCTTCTAGAACTTAGTCATACCTACATGAGTGATTTGAAGTTTATACAAAATAGAGGGGGGAGACAAGTACTTTGTGACCTTCATTGATGATGGTACAACGTATTATCTCCTTTGTTTGTTGAAAAGCAAAGATGAAGCTGTTGAAGCGGATAAGCGCTACAAAGCAGAAGTTGAAATCAACTAAGCCTACGGATTAAGGAATTTGTAGTGATAGAGGGGGAGAATGTGAAGCATCGTTCATCAAACGACTGCTCATTACTCACATTAGTCTAACGGTGTTATCCGAAGGCAAAGTCGTACGCCCAAAATATGTGGGGCAAGGTAATTCTTACCGCTAATGCGATTCTCAAGAGAACTACGCATAAAGATAAGGATGACCCTCCATGTGAAACAAGAAAAGGATCCCAACTACAAATGGTGTGTTGTGGGGTGGCTTGGTAGAGGTTGGAATACCGAAACAGGTCAAGTTGGACCTAAGACTGTAAATTGCACATCCAATGGATCTGCAAATAACAGTAGTGCTTATCGCCTCTTGGTGTCAAAGAATGCTAAATTCTTTGAAGATAACTTTCCTTGAGAAGGAAAAAGAGATAATTGCTCGAGGTTAACAAGAACCTGCGAGGGCCTGAATGTCCAGAACTAGACATTTTGTATCTACAGGACTCGGAAGTTGCTGACTATCCAAAACTTAATATTCCAGATCTACAGAACTCAGAGATTCTAGATGTTGAACCGAGACGGAGCAAAGAGGGGACAAAGACTCCCTTTATGCCTTTACGTGTTCCCTCTTAATGGCAAGAAATGGGGATTAGTTAAAGTTTATTCAGTTAGACATGAGAAACTCACATTTGGAATATGATTAATAATATATATATTCAACAGAAAAGGTATTAGAAATGGTTCAAAAAAATTCTATTTCTGTCTATTAGATCAAATTTGTCCTTTTTTTATCTAAAAGGCTCAAAAATACCCTTAACGTATTAGAAATGGCTCAAAATGCCCTCTCCTTTCACCTTTTGAATCAAGTTTTCCCCTTAAGGTACTTGCATGCTTAATATTGCTCCTCCATTATGCTAAATATTGATTTCTATACCAACATATGCTAAATAAATATTGATAAAAGTTTGCCTTTAGAAAAATGGCGTAGCTAAATATAGATAAACCTCGTAGTGTACTACCTCTTCTTTGATGAGAAATTATCTTGTTATGATCATCTGAGGTATTGTTGCTGCATGGTCACATTTTCTTAAGCTTGGACTATCTTTCAAGTGTGTGATTAAATCCTTCAATGAGTTTTTTTTTTTGCTTAAGTGCCTGAGAATGCTTTAAGTTAGGTATGAATTTGCTATTGGCCATCTAAAGTTATCTATTTTGAATGCTTCCAATATTGCAATTATTTACATTTGATTCGATATTTGTTAGAAGTATTTCTAAAGTATAGTCGATTCTAATTAATTTAGGATTTAGACATAGTTATTTAATTTTGTTATTTGTGTTGAAAACCTAGACAGAATCAAAATTCTCGCAAGTTTTTGATCTGGTTAAGTTAATCAAAATAATTTTTTTTGTACCAACAGAACAGTATGCTAAATCAATTGAAAATGGGAGATGAAAAGATGATTTTATCGCTTAGCTACGTTAATTTAAAACGGGTTTTGTGTTGGGTTAAAATTTATGTGGACTAATAAATAAAGACCACATGTTTAATTAAAATTTAATTAACTATCATATAGCTATGTCATTAATCTTTCCGTAGTTCGGTGGCTAAGACTCAGATAGACTTTTTTCTCCTTAGAAAGGTTGACAAATGTCTTTGTAAAGAATGCAAGGTTATTCCGAAGGAAGATCTTACAACCCGACATAAGCTTTTGATGATAGATTTGGAGATCAAGATGGAGAAGAAGAAGAAGAAGAGGGTTGTGGATGACAAGTTAAGAATTAAATGGGGGAGTTTGACCATGGCTAGTGCAAAAGAGATGGGGAAGAGGTTGATGGCCAAGAGGTGTTGGGGGAGTAGTGGGGATGCGACCGGTATGTGGGACAGGAGGTCCAGTTGCATTCAGGAGGTAGCTAGATAAGTGCTAGCGGCCTCGCAGGGTAACCATGGTGGGCATCGATGAGACTGGTAGTGGAATGTAAAGTTCAAGAGAAGATGGAAGCGAAAAAAGCAGCGTATGCGAAATTGATAGAAAGCAAGGATGAGGTGGAAACGTGGACGAATAGGGAATTGTATAAGATGGCGAGGAATGAGATAAAGCTAGCGGTTATGGCGGCGAAAATGGCAGCTTTTGAACGCATGTATGTGGAATTAGAGGAGAAAGGCGGGGATAAGAAATTGTACAGACTAGTCAAGGCAAGGAAGATGAGGGCCCATGACTTGGATCACGTGAGGTGCATCAAGGATGAGGACGACAAAGTACTGGTGGAGAAAGCACATATTAGGCGGAGTGGCAGTCTTACTTCCATAAACTCTTGAACGAAAAAAGAGATGGAGACATTGTGTTGGAAGATCTGGAGCATTCTGGTAGGTACCGGGATTTTGGGTATTGTAGAAGCATTAAGGTTGAGGAGGTTAAGGGTATTGTTCGCAGGATGCGCAGGGGACGAGTGACTGGCCTGATGAGATCCCCGTTGATTTTTGGAAGAGTGCAGGTAGGGCAGGTTTAGAGTGGCTGACTGAGTTGTTTAACGTCATTTTTAAGAAGGCAAGAATTCCCGAAGAATGGAGGTGGAGTACAATGATTACCTTGTACAAAAATAAAGGTAATATCCAGAGTTGCGATAACTATAGGAGTATCAAGCTGTTGAGCCACACTATGAAAGTTTGAGGAAGGGTCGTGGAGATGAGGGTGAGAAAATGCGTGTCTATTTCCGAGAACCAATTTAGATTCATGTCAGGGCGTTCGACTCCTGAAGTCATTCATCTTATTAGGAGGTTGGTGGAGTAGTATAGGGAGAGGAAGAGTGACTTAAATATGGTTTTCATCGACCTCGAGAAGGCATACGATAAAGTCTCTGGGAAGGTTCTATGGAGATGTTTGGAGGTTAGAAGTTTACATGTGGTGTACACTAGGACGATCAAGGATATGTATGATGGAGCCAAGACTAGTGTACAGACAGTAAAAGGAGACTCGGAGCACTTCCCAGTGATGATGGGGCTGCACCAGGGTTTTACTCTTAGCCTATTCCTATTTGCCTTGGTGATGGATGTACTGACGTGACAAATCCAAGGGGAGGTACCATGGTGTATGTTATTCACAGACAATATAGTCATGATTGATGAGACTCGCAACGGAGTGAACGCCAAGCTGGAGGTTTGGAGACAGACTCTGGAGTCTAATGGGTCAGGTTGAGTAGGATCAAGATAGAATATTTGGAGTGCAAAATGAGAGTGACCCTAAGACAGGCGTGGAGGTGAGTCTTGGTACTCAGGTCATTCTAAATAAAGAAAGCTTCAAGTACCTAGGGTCTATTATCCAAGGGAATGGAGAGATTGATTACAATGTCACACATCATATTGGGGCAGGGTGGATGAAATGGAGGTTCGCATCTGAAGTTTTATGTGATAAAAAGGTGCCATCAAAACTTAAAGGCAAGTTCTATAGGGTGGTGGTTAGACCGACCATATTGTATAAGGCGGAGTATTGGCCAGTCAAGACTTCGCACATACAAAAGATGAAAGTTGCGGAGATAAGGATATTGAGATGGATGTGTGGTCATACAAGGAGAGATATGATTTGAAATGATGATATTCAGGATAAAGTGGGAGTGGTCTCGGTGGAGGATAAGATGTGGAAAGCGAGGTTGAGATGGTTCGGGGATGTGCAGAGAAGAGACACAGATGCCCCAATGCGGAGGTGTGATAGGTTGGGTATGGATGGGTTCAAGAGGGGTATAGTTAGGCCGAATAAGTATTGAGAAGATGTGATTAGACGGGATATGGCACAAGTGCAACTTACTGAGGACATGACCTTAGATTGGGAGTTGTGGAGGACACGGATTAGGGTAGAAGGGTAGTAGGTAGTCGAGTGTAGTCCTACTTACGCTTACAAAATGATAGTTGTAGTGTTATTACTGGAGGCCCAATTAGCCTATCACACTTGTAGGTGCGGCATTGCTTTATAGTCCCATGTAGTTTGATTTCTGTCTCTATGTGTTCTTTTATGTACTTTATTTATCTTATTTAGTTGCGTTAGCTACTGCCTCCTTTTGTTAGAATGTGCTACCATGGCGTATTCTATTTTGTTATTAGTATGTTCATATTGTTTTAATTTCTTGTCTGAGTCTGACTGTTTCTCTTGCTTTGCTTTGCTTTGCTTTGCTTTGCTTTGCTTGTGATTATGCTTTGTCTTGAGCCGAGGGTCTCTCAAAAATAGTCGGCCTACCTACCAAGGTAGAGGTAAGGTATGCGTACACTCTACTCTTCCCAGACCCTACATTGTGAAATTTCATTGGGTATGTTGTTGTTGTATTGTACTAGCTTGTTTGCCAAAAACTGAAATTCATTTATGCAGATAGCTATTAGTACTAGCTTGCTTGCTACTAAAGCATGATGTAATTAATTACTGGGACTAATCATTACTTCGGGAAAATCAATTTATTTTTTATTACATAGAGTAGGTGAAGGAAAAATGGGGAGGGGATTACAATGTGAGAATTCGAACTCTCACTAATAATGTAAAAGCTCACGTTACAAATCATTTTCCCCTTTAGTATTACTTTAAAAATTAAACACATCTCCCTACTTTGAACAGTTGATATTTTCCTCTTTATTTTAAATACTTATTTTACCCTTTAAATTAATTAATCTTCAGCGTTTTTACTTTTTAAATATTAGTATATTTTTCTCTTTTAATCTATATTATGAACTTACCTATAAAATAAATAAATTTTTATTTAGGGCTAAGGTGCATATATATTCAACTTCGCGATTTAGGACAGATATAACCCTCGATTAAAAAGTGGTGCATATATACCCCTGTTATTATACAAATGGAGCAAATATACCCTTTATGCTGGCGAAATTTTCTTAAAAATCGTTTAGCATATTTTTTTAATTAAAAAATATCACGTGGATTTAAAAAAATAAGTCTCCAATTTTTTAGAGTAGACTTATTTTCTAAAGTCACGTGGTATTTTTTCTGGTGGGTTGGTCGGGTTCGTTTTAAAATATGGGTTGATTTATCTTTTTTAAAATACAGAGATATTTTTAAATGAATCAACCCGACCCGCCAGAAAATCACCACGTGGCTTTAATAAATAAGTCTATCAAAAAATGGATCGACTTATTTTTTAAAGCCACATGATATTTTTTAATTAAGAAAATAAGATAAATGATCTTTAGAAAAAAATACGTCAGTGAAAAGGGTATATACGCACCATTTGTGTGATGGCAGATGCATATATGCACCACTTTTTTAACGAGGGATATATCTGTTCTAAATCGCGAAGTTAAGGAGTATGTTTGCACCTTTGACCAATAAACATTGCATAGGATAGGAGGGGGGAAATATCAATTATTTAAAGTTAGGAAAAGTATTTTATTTTTAAAACAAAATTAGAGGGAATAAATTTTACTTTTCAGATGATTAGCGTGAGACTTACAAAGAGATGACATTTTATTCTTGAGAAGAATTTAATTTGCAATAGCCACTGTAACCGTGAATAGCCTTAAAAGTGGATTTGATGGTAGCTCTAAATTGTGTAAGAATAATTATGGGACAATCCCATAATTATTTTCAATCACTACTAATTAGGATGTAATATTGTAATTAGGATGTAATATTATAATTAGGATTGTAAATCAATTTGTCATCAATTAGTTTGATTAACATTTTATATTTTAGGTAAACTTAGATTAGTACTACTTTGTAATATTGTATATATTTGCTATCATTGGAATGAATTACTCAAGGAATTAATCTTCCTACGTGGTATCAGAAGTCAAAGATCATTTGCCCTAATACCTCTCTCATTCTAACCGGCTTCTTCTTCTCCTAAACCCTAAGTATTTCTGCCACCCCTCCTCAAAAACCCTAAACTTCTTCCTAAACCCTAGCCGACAACAACCCCTCTCCTCTCGGCTAACACATACCCGAAACCCTAAGGGGTTTTCACTCTCTAAACATCAACATCTACTTCTTTTCTTCTCTAGGTTTTGATTTGTTGTGAAACCTATGGCCGAAAAATAAACTTTTCATCCTGCTCTTGCCGTTAATAACGTCAAGAACTTCATCTCTATACTCCTTGAAATGAAGAAAGGGCAATATACATCTTCGGCAGAATTGTTCAAAATCCATTGTCGTGCCTATGAGGTAATCGACCACATTATACCTTCCGAGTCATCCTCGGACGCCGGTTTGGTGAACAAAAAGCTATGGTCCCGGTTGGATGCTATTGTCCTTCAATGGATTTATGGCACTATATCCAACGTCCTTTTACATACCATTTTGGAGCTGAATTCTACGGCTCAATAGGCGTGGGAACGTCTACAAAATATATTTCAGGATAACAAAGTTTCTAGAGCCGTTTATCTTGAACACCAGTTTTACGAATATTAAACTAGATGATTTTTCCAATATCTCCTCTTATTGTCAGGAATTAAAGATGCTTGCGGACCAATTATCCAACGTTGGTTCGCCCGTGACAAATCAACGGTTGTTCCTTCAGTTGATTGCAGGATTGAATGAACATTATGATGGGGTTGCTACGTTCATTCAGCAAAGTAATTAATTACCTCCTTTATATGAGGCCCGTTCGAGGTTAATTCTTGAGGAAATACGGAAGGCAAAACAGGCATCTTCTGGAGCATCCACCGACGGCACTGCTCTCGTCTCCACCAACTCATTTTCCACGGATTCGGAGCCTCAAAATTCTGGTTCGGGGGGCAATAATAATCGTCAAAATAATGGCCAAAAATGAGGTTCAAACTGTAACAATAACAAAGGGAAAAATAATGGTGGAAAGGGACGAGGCCGTGCTGGTGGCCAACCCGTCGGCGGCAGTCCGGGCAGTGGCATCAAGGCAGCGACGGTAATCAGTGGGGGTAGTACCCACCGTGGGTCTGGACCCACAGTGGGCTGCCCCGTCATGTCCGTACCCTACTTCTTTGTGGGCCAGGCCTCCACCTTAAACTCGTCAACCCGGAATTCTAGGGTCATATCCCCAACATGCATTTACAGCTCAGGCACCATCTTCGGTGGGCTATGCACCCACTAACATCGAACAAGCCATGAACCACATGAATCTAAGTGTTCCAGATGAGTCATGGTACATGGATACGGGGGCTACGTCACACATGACGACATCTCAAGGTAATCTCTCGTCTTATTTCAATATGAGCAATAATAAAAATATTGTTGTCGGCAGTGGTCAAGAAATTCCAATTCGTGATATTGGTCAAGTAACACTACCCTCTCCACACCCTCCATTATACTTGAAAAACGTCCTACATGCACCAAAATTAATTAAGAACTTGATATCTGTTAGACGTTTTACAATTGACAATAATATTTCTGTGAATTTTGATCCGTTGGCTTTTCTGTGAAGGATTTTCAGATGGGGATGTCACTCATGAGATGTAATAGCACGGGGGACTTGTATCCCATCACCTATATTTCCAACAACCGCATAACTAAATCATCCACCTTTGCTGTCATTTCTCCTATTGTCTGGCACAATCGGTTGGGTCACCCAGGAGCACCAGTTTTTAATTCTCTTAGGAAGAATAATTTGTTTGCTTGTAACCGAACTTTGGACTCTTCTGTTTGCCAATCTTGTGTGATTGGTAAACATGTTAAGCTCTCTTTTGCGTCCACTACTTCTCATACTTTTATGTCATTTGATAGTTTGCAATGTGATTTGTGGACATCACCTGTTTTGAGTTCTACAGGTCATAAGTACTATCTTCTAATTCTAGATGATTATTCGAATTTTTTGTGGACTTTTCCCTTAGGACATAAATCACAAACCTATACCATTTTTAAATAATTTAGTGTTTTTATCAAAACTCAATTTGGCAAATCCATTAAATGTTTTCAGTCTGACAATGGGGGGGGGGGGATTTCATAAATACCCAATTTAAAGATTTTTGTCACCAAAATGGGATGTCTTTGCGTATTTCGTGTCCACATACATCACCACAAAATGGGAAAGCCGAAAGGAAAATTCGAACAATTAATAATATGATTCGAACCATCCTTGTGCATTCTTCCACACCACCGAATTTTCGACACCATACACTTCAAATGGCAACATATCTTTTAAATATTCTTCCTAGTAAATTGCTCTCCAATGTGTTCCCTACACAAATATTGTATCATCGTCTTCCATCTTTTACACATTTGCGGGTGTTTGGGTGTTTGTGTTGTCATTTGTTTCCTTCTACTTTCATTCACAAGTTGCAGGCTAGGTCGACTCCATGCGTGTTTTAGGGATATCCATTAAATCATAGGGGATATAAATGTTATGATATGGCAACGGGGAAAGTTATTATCTCTCGCTATGTAATTTTTTATGAGTCTAAATTCCCGTTTGCTAGGTCTCATGTGGAATCCTCACCTTCATATAATTTTTTGGACAACGGAATACATCCCATTTTATACCACCATCTCAATAATCAACCGCCAGTTGACCCGCCACAACCCAATAACCTCATTAACCCTGCCCCACCGCTTCCCAGGACTAGACCAGTGATCACGGCCCAATTGAATCCCTGTAACAACTAGGCCCAGGTGGGGAGCCCACTGCTCCTTGACCAATAAACTGAGACAGCCCATTACCCCGGCCAAATAACCACTTGGTGAACATCTTCAAATTTGTTTGTATGCTTGCCAAACTAAAATTTTCTTATCCTACATTGCAGTGATTGATTTCTTTATTTTAATGTGTAGAACAAGTGGTAGCTGTATCTATTCACCAAGGTAGAAACAGTTGTCTCTCATCCTGGCACCCGAAAAGTTCTTAGAAGTAAAAAATAAAAATGAGATTTTGTTTAAGATTCTTAAATGTTGAAGATTGCAGTATCATGGCTTTCACGTCATCAATGACCAAAAACTATATTACGGTGGTATGAGTTTGTTGGTGTTTACAGCATAGGTTGTTATTAAAGTTAACTTTGTGAGTTTTCATAGAAAGAAAACTAATTTGTGTCTTTCGTAAAATTGAAGAACAACAATTGAGAACATTCCCCATAGTACGGTTCGAATTTTATTGACGATATACTTTCACATGAGTTCATATAAACACCATATAATCATCAGATCTATGGTCGTTTGATGCAGATCTGGCTGGAAAAAAAATTCCGACGATGCCCATTTTCCCTCCGATAATCCTTGTCCGTGTATAATAAATATATACACACATATAACAGTGATACATATTTTATACAATAATAATACAAATGTTATACATATGTTGAAATTAGTTGAATGCTACAAAATGAAATTATTTTGATAAGGCTAAAAAGTGTCTTTTAAGTATTTTTGAGCCATTTAATGTCAATTGTTTCACCCGGATGCCATTTATATCTTTGTCCCTTGTACCTTTGGCATAGCTAGTTGTCTCAAATAAATTGGGCTTTGATGACAACACATAAAGATGCATACACTTTAAGACAGAGGGTTTAATCATTAATAAGTGACATTTTTTGTTTTAAAAAAGAAACTGTAGTTTAAATAGGAAAAACGATGGCAACAATGCTGGTACACAAGGCGATCTCCTTTCCGTCAACCAATAATAGCAAATTTGGGTCATTTGGCTAATAACAGCGTTACGAATGAGACACTTATAAAATAGAGGGTAATAAGAATTGCTCTATATCAACTATGTTAAATATATGTTTGGCCTTTTTCCCTATAGAAATTCATTTTCAAAAATGAAAAGGATAATTTCTGATTTATGGGCGATTGGAATGTCTTTGTCCTCTACATTCCAAACACCACAGACATCCTAGAGATTAATGGGGAAAAATCCCTTCATAAGGTTTCAAGATCACCCTCTTTTAGGGGTGAGCACGGGTACAGGGTACCCAGATACCCGACCGGAACCGACACTAACGGGTAGTAAAATTAGGAACCGATCAATGTAGGGTCCGGTTCCGGTTCCGGCAAATAGAGACAGGGTACCCGGACCCGGAATCGATACCCGGAACCTATAAAATATTAAATATTTTTACTTTTTTAGAAACATTTGGACCACTTTTAACTTTCTCCAAAATTGTTTGTGTGGCACGCCTACACATTGATTTTCCCCATCCCAAGACGTAAATATTTTAGTTTTTTCACCCCTTTATTCTATAATGTTCTTTGTGCCCTAAGAGAAAACACCCAAAACTCTCTCAATAACAATGACGTTTTAGCTACACCACCGAGCTTTATCGTCGTCGTTGGTTGTGTTCACGTCATTCCTAAAATGCATATGGGTTCATATCTAACTCATCAATTTCTTTTTAATATCATATGCTTCTGTTCTATTTCAGGCGATACTCATCTTCAATTTGTATTACTTTTTTATTTGAAATATAAATCTATTTTTAAAATTTGTGTATATTTTTGTAGTTGTGAAGATGAAATTTAGGGATTTACTAGTATACTAAAGCTTTTCTTTTGTATCAAATAGCTTATGAACACGAAAATAAGTTTAATTCAGATATTTTCAAATTTATTTTGAAATCAACACGTTCAATTAATTGAGTGTCAAATTTGGCTTGCAATTTTAGGTTTTGATTACCGAATTAGCTTTTCTACAATGAATAAGTTTTCTAAAACTTCTTATAAGGGTACTAAAAACTCCGATTGCAGGCTAAAAAACTACTTGATGAAATTATTTTAGAACTCTTTTTTATTCTCATAGGCTTAAAAATTATTGCTTAATTTGTATTTTTTATTTACAGGGTACCCGGGAACCTACCCGGACCCTGCGGTTCCGGGTAGGTTCCGGGTAATGATTGCTACGGGTAGGTTCCGGGTAGTAAATTTAGGAACCGATCTTTTACCGGGTAGGGTCCGGGTAGTTAAAAAATGTTAGGGTACCCGGACCCGCTCACCCCTACCCTCTTTAGCTCAAGAGAGCCTTTTTCCATAGTTAAAGCAAACTCCATTTTCTTCAAATTATGTAAACTTGTTTAATTGAACACGATATTTAAAAATAGAATTATTACTTTTTAACACTTATATAATGAAACATATCACAACATTTATGTAGCTATAAAACCTTCTCATTAAGGTAACTTAAAATATTTAAGTTAAGGTCACTTTCTTCGGACTAAAAACTAAAAAGGTCACACAAATTGAAACGTTGAAAATATGTCACGAGTCAAGATTTTTGGAACCATATATTAGATTTTGATCAGTACGTAAATTCACAGAAGCACCTACGAAAGTGCTCATGATACAAAGTAGAGGTACATCAAATGATCAAAGTGATCATAGTTTATAGATGGTATTGAGTTAATTATGTTTTTCTAACGGTGCTAAATTCCAAACCCAGATGCTATTAATTATTTATTGCCCACAACGAGGAAAGCGGAAAGAGAAAATTACATTTCTTCAGACAAACAAGGGAGGAGAACCATATGGAACTTTTCCATCTCTCCATAGTTACAAAAACATATAGAAAAAAGAAAGGATAACAAAGGGATATAATGCTAAATTTCAGAGACTACCGAGTAATTCTCTACAATTATTGTATGTAGAGATACAAGGAACACTTCTAACCATATACTGAAACTCTTAACATTCTCACCAAAGGCCCTGGATAAAATAGGCATTTCCTTTTTTATTTTGGGAACTATATAGGCGTGTTAAATGCTATACAATCTGAACTCGACAAAAGAAAATTGAAAACAATATATGGCCCAACCACGTGTACTGATATCGCTACCAGCGGGAGAGGCATTTGGTAAGTTTCACTCAGTCGTAGGAAGTTCCCTCCAGATCAGATTGAAAACAGAGACTAGCAAACTCTCTGCAAGTATGATGTTAATAGCAGCTGGATCAGGAAATCTTGTAGTATATCAAACATCTGCCAAGAACAGCTGACGCCTCCACAATCAGAGTGTTTTGATTAACAACAGAAGAATCACTATAAGGAGCGAAAATTCGACCACAATCTTTGGGCTCGACACACGTTCAAGCAACTGCTGCCACCTGTAAGTTCAACCAGTAGAGAGCTGCTGGTAAAGCCTGTTAACCATTTCCAGAATGTTCACCACATTCAGAATGGTGACTATAGAAGTATATACTTCTCAGCGAGAAAACACTAAAACTTGTGCCAGTTAGATGATAATGTGCAGTCAGTCCCCAGTATAGATGTAGCTCCAGTATTAGTACAGATAAATGAAAAAGTACAAACATTCATGATAAGAGATCATATCTGGACATTTTTTGACCTCTAAGCACCCCCCCCCCCCCCACACCCAGTGAGAAAGAAAAAAAGGAAAAGCTATCCCCAGTCCCAGTAACTAATGAAGAGCTTGAAAGAACAAATATCAAATTTATATAAAACTCTAACAAGCAGCAAAGTTCTAATACTCTCTCGTTCAAAAAACAAAACACAACATCCATTTAATCATAACGCCAAAAGAAAAAGGATCTCATGAAAACAATAAACCAATGAGGCCTTCAACCCGAGTTCAGAAAGCACATGATTTTACTAAGTCTACCACAATAGAAATTCACAAAGATAAAAAAGTGGAAGTGATGCAACACACATAATGAACAACAACAAACCGAGTGTAATCCTACCCTCTCCCCCTTTGTGGGGTAGAGAGGTTGTTTCCAATAAACGTAGTCGATGTAGGAATCCAGAGAAAATAAGACAGCAAGATATTACGCTACAAAACAAAGAAGTAACACATAGCAATACACTCATACAAGTATGAATCTACGCGAAACCTAAATAATACTACAAAGAAAAGGATAAGAGAAGGTGAAGAGACTAGCCTCCTACCTCTCTCACACACAATGCGGCAAAATACAACGACCTACTAACCTTCTATCCTAATCCTCAACCTCCAAATCTTCCTATCAGTCAGCTGAAGTTGTGTCATGTCCTATCTAATCACCTCTCCCCAGTTCTTCTTCGGCCAACCTCTACCTCTCCTAACTCCTACTATCGTCAATCTCTCACACCTCCTAACTGGCGCATCCTCATACCTCCTCTTCACATGTCCGAACCATCTCAGTCTCGCTACTTTCATCTTGTCCTCCACGGAGGCCGCTCTAACCTTTTCCCGTATAACTTTGTTTCTAATCACAACACACATAATGGACAACCGAAAAAGAGAAACACATAACTTTCAGTTTGTACACAAGATTTTGCTAACCAGCTAATGGCCAGTCCAGCCTACCTGAACAAGGATTACATCTGATCATGTATGTACTGTCTAGCATAATAATTGAAGAGAAGGCTAACCCCATTATCTCCTGTCCTTTTTTGGCTAGAAAAATAACATATTAAAAATTATGTCAATTGACTTTTAACAGGATGCACTTGTGGTGAACTCCTCAAATATCAAATAGGTATATCCACATGCATCAAAGAGAGCACAAAATTTCCAGTTATAGTCTTCTTAAATTAGTTACCAAAAAACTTTAAAAAAAACTGAGTGCAGCAAATACTGCTGACGGATCAGAGTCGTGACATGCCTTCAAAGCCAATAAAGAAGAAAACTTACAAATTTACTTCTCCATCCATGTAATCTCCATGAACAATTTCCTCCTGTGCAAATTCTTCCATTATAGCACGTTGCCGTTCATTCAACGCTCTACAAACAAAAACAAAAAACAATGATAACCAAGCTAAAGAGCATCCTTGAATATTTGCCATGCAGCAAACTCTTGCGAAGTTCCAAATGAGCAACATAAAAATAGAAAAATAAATGAAAACTATTTGGTCAGATGAATTTCATCTGATAAGCTACTCCCTTCGTCCATAATACTTGATCGACTTCGCTTCCTTGCTTATTCATCCCAAGAAGATTGATCTCTTTTTTCAAGTGGAAAACGTTTTTCTTTTCCAACTCACTACAATATGATGTGACATATTTTCAACTCTACATCACTTTCCACACTTCGAACATATATTCAAGTACTTCTCTAACACTCTTAAGTTTAATAATCAATAATACATTTTGCCTCTTTTTTTGGGTGACAGAAACTCCTAGGACCAACCGCAAAACCATTTTAAGTAGACAACTAATGTCTAACCCCATAATGAGGGCTAAAGTGGAGGCAGGGGCGAATTTTTGTTATTTTTTGGGCACGTGAACCCATGGTCTTTCCGCAAAACTAAATATTTTATGTACATATTTTCTCGAATTGCTCTAATAGTACCTACTGGCACCCATGCTACAAAAGGCTTAATGGTGCACTTGGTTAAAAGCTTAGTGATTTACAAAGAGGAACAAGGATCAATTCCCACTTAATACATTTTTTCTCCTTTCTTTAGTAGTGCACCCATGTTCTAGAAATCCTAGATTCGCCTCTGAGTGGAGATATACCCTTAGGCATATCTATCAATACCTCAACAGTACCAACACCTAGTAATTACTGATACTAGGTTGGTTCAAACTCAAATAACAATATTTCTAAAAAAATATATAAAAATAACTGTAACAGTAACAAAGCAAAAGGAAAGGAAAGAGCAGGTGATTATAAATCTGTAGATGCATTCAATCTACAATTTGACTGCTCAGACATTTTCATACCTAACAACAGATATTGCTGGTTTGTGGTTCATTTAGTGATACAAGTTCTCTAACCACCTCAGATCAGGACTAAGCTTGATTTAGATTTTTCAGCAGAATTGAGCTCAAGAACTGAGTCAACTCACTGGCTCTGAGAATGAGCCTATCATCCTCTCATTCTGACACATTAGTAACCTCTTATCAACTAAACACCAATTTGCTTAATGCTCAAAGGTGTCATCCCTACTATCTCCAATCCCTAAACATCTGCAGCATTTTGAATAAGGATTAGCAGTTCACACTTCACAAAGGAATCTCTCAAAGATACTAGTGGTGCAATTACCTTGCAATGATTTAAAAGGTTGGATGAGTTAATACAAATTGTTCTAGTACATCAGATCAATGATTCTTTTTGAAGTCACTTATCATTTTCTTCCTGTTCACTGTGCCCATGAGGATGCTGCAAGAGTGGCTAATTTTGGTGCTTGACTTATATAAATCAGCTCAGGTAGCATCCTTGAGTTTATTACCTTAAAAAAAACCATTACAGACATTTGATATTTCCTCTAAGCAACGTGATTGTTCTCATCTAAAAGCTTAGAGTGTTAGAGAAAACACACTTTTATTTACTTAATTATATTCTCAACATGCCCCCTCACATGCGGGCCTGATTCTTTTTTTCATGGGCCAAGCACGTGGAAATTCTTTTGATAATAGGTGGCGGTGAGATTCGATCTCAGGACCTCTGCCTGCTCTGATACCATGTTGAAGTGTGTGACCATCTCATCTAAAAGCTTAAGCTGTTAGAGAGAACACACTTTTATTTACAAAATTATATTCTCAACAGTTAAGATCGTCGATTTTCCCCGATTTTCTAATGAGGCTGATGAATTGCAATCATTAATTTAGGATAAAGATGATCTGGAAAGGTGAGAGAGAAAACATACGTCGGAAAGTCAATACGGAACCGCACATATTGATCTCCATGGTCCACCAGAAAACCTTTCCTTGGCAAACCTAAGTTTGACAGACAACAAGCCTGATCGCTCAGAAGGAAGTATATCAAACAGATTAGAAGTCACTCTAACTAAACAAATGATACCTTTGCCTCGTAGTACCACTAGTTGTCCGGGCTGAACCCCCTTGGGTACCTGAAAGGACCAGAAATAGAAAACAGCAGCAAGCTTAGGTCAAAAAGAAAGTCAAGAAAAGGCAGAAATACATTGGTTCTAGCAAACAGCAGCAAGCTTAGGTCAAAAAGTAAGTCAAGAAAAGGCAGAAATACATTGGTTCTAGCACATGAAACAAAACAATGAAAAATAAATAAAAGAGAAAGGAAGAAAAACACCAAGGGGTAAGCACTTGACTGCTGCTGATTTTCCAGGCAACATATGAAACAGTAAAGCAATAACTGGAAAGGCCTGACAGAAGAGATAGAAATCTTTTTTTATCAAATTGTTGCAATTGATGTTCGATCCCGAAGCCAATTCGTAGCTTGTTTACAAGCATTCAAGTAGCTTCAGTAACGATCTTTCATCTCATCTTCTCTCTTTAGTCTGGATTAGAAAACAATTTGTTTTTGTTCAACGGGAATTCGCTTTCATTTGCTTTCTCCAAAAAAGAAAGAATATTGGTCTTCGTTTATTTCCAGAAGACAACAGTGTGGATTGAAATTGTTCTGTCTGTGTTTTGGGAGAATTGGTATTAGGTTTGTCTTTTGCTAAGTAACTACCTTTTTTCGTAAGGAAAAATTCCCATGCATGGAATTTGTAGAACGGCAGTGCTCTCGTTGAGAGTCGCACTCAAGACCTAGAACTCTTTTTGAAGTTTTCAAATGGGGAAAAATTTATAATATATAATTGTTAAGATCTTGTAAATATGGCATACATCAGTTAGGATCAATTGGATTGATTCTCTTCCTATAATTATGATGTAATTAGAGCATGTAGACTTCACTATTTAAACCCCAATAGCTTGAGCGGATAATCAAGAAGTGTTTCTCTCATTTTCTCTTCTATTTCCACGTGAACAAACTAAACATCTTTGGGTACCACTAAGCATAGGTCTATATAAATTATTTTGCTGAAGAAAAATTCATTTTGGCACAAAAAAGGGCCAAGTAACAGTTTTCAGAACTTGAAGAGGTGGAAAAAATCTTTTTCTTTTTCTCCTTTTCTTTGGGGGGGGGGGGGGAGCAGCTGAAGCTTTTCCATTCAACAAAATTGGATTCTTTCTGTCATATGTATATGTTTCAGTTTTCTTCTTAAGAACATAGCAGAAACATTTTTGTTTTCCAGTATAAAACAGATTGTTTTACGGCCCTATAGAGATAACAAGCATAGTTGACCCTCTAGAGAAGGGATTGAAAACCCTTACTTTGTTCTAACAGTACAGATGCTCACAAAGGCACACCCGAAGCATTTTTTTCCAGTAACAATTGAAGCAAAAAATTTAAAATCAATTGAAATAGATTCACAGAAACATGGAATAGATGACTATCTCTTTTTTCCTTTTCTGATAATCATGGTGTAGAGTCACGCCCGCAACCCAACTAATTCCATGGGGTACCTGCTAATTCCCCACCAGCACAGGTACCGGGTAACTTTGTCCACCATGGCTTGGACAGATGAGAAGAAATCACCTATAGTTTTTGCCGTTGCAGAGATTTCATGGTTCTTAACCCACTTCATTGACCACTAGGCCACACCGTAGGGTGCAACAACCAAGATCACTGCCATTCAGTCAAAAGATGTTTGCAAAAGCAACAACCAAAATGGAAGAAAAAAGTTTAAGCAGACACATCCAGAATCAAGGTGATACTGAATTCACTATTGATATTGAACTTCAAATTTATTATTAAGCCATGACAGCATTACAGAACTTCTGGCAAATAAAATATATAAAACATGCAGAAAGATGAATAAACCCAGTACAAACACCATACCTGTATCTTTGTCTTTCCGGATAGAGTTGGTACATCAACTTTACCACCAAGAATAGCCTATTACAATTCAATAAGGACCACTAAATTTCATAATTCTACTTTAAGCCACAAAAGCATATGTAAAGATGACAGAATATAAGAGCTTTAAGCATTTATTTCGAGTCTTATGCATTTAGTCTTCTTTTTCAAACTTTTATGTAGTTCCCTTCTCTTTGTATTTTGCAAACCCATGACCTACAGTTTAAGGATTGGATGAGTTTATTCAACCAGGTCTCTAACATCATTTTCTAGTACACATGCTGTCGTGGAGCCCCAGCTACACTGCTTGTTTATGAGAAAGGTAAAAGGCAAGGTACATAATACATTTTTTGTCATGAAAGTGCCCCAGTTTGCAACATATTACATCTTTTGTCTGACAATTACTCGTTTACTAACCAGTTAATTTTTCTTTAATCAGGTCTTTGCTAGCCATGTGAGCAGAGTGCCATAAACTATTCATAGTTTAGATATATGAACCTTGATATAATTACTATGCATGATTAGTGCCTTGGACAGGGAGAGATCCCTCCAGCTGCTTAATCGGAGTTATTTTCTGTCTGATATGCCCAACTTTTACTTTTGCGGTAAACGACCCTGTTTTGTTTTACTTTTACCATTCCATTATCAGCCAACTAATAAATATAGCCAGATAAACCAAGGGAAGACTACTGATCAGAAAAGGGGGGAAAAAGAAAAAGATAAAACCAACATAAGACCACCACAAGATACTTCTATCATGCGCAATCCAACCCCTACTTCCCATGTGCCAGCATTATCACCCACCCACTCAGTATTATCTTCAGCAAGTTACCTTGCTAATCAGTATCACATAAAACTCAGCAATCTCGGAGACTTTCTCCGGTAAGGGAATAGAGAGCACATAACTTTTAATTTGGTTGGCTGGAACATAATGAACTTGAATAGAGAAGTAGAGGGGCTAGGAGCCGAAATCTGGAAGTCCAAAACATCAGCTTACTGTAAAAAAAGTTTTGGGGATTCACCCACGAGGAAGATGCTCTATGGAGAACAGTTATCATGGCTAATATGGGCTTCTCAATCATTGGACAACCTAGCAGACACAAACTCACAGCCCTAATGGAATTTAGAAAAGCACCAGAGTTCACTGGATCACATTTTGCTCCAACTCTTCATTTCAAGTGGATAATGGCAGGACTATAAAGTTTTGTGTGGATATCTGGATGGTCAAGCAACACTAAGGGAGAAATTTGCAATACTTTTAAGTGCGGTTCAGAATCCGGATGCTACGATTTCAGACTATTGGTCCTCACATGGCTGGAATTTCAATTTCAGGCGAGCATAAATGATTGGGAGGTGGACAGCATTTCTTCAATGCTTCAGATGCTGAACAGTGTACCCCCTTTAATCTCTTCACCCAATTCTTTATTCTGGATGATAGATGCTAAAGGTAAATTATTATTTTTTTGATAAGGTAACAGATTGTATTTTGAATCATCAGCACAGAAGTGCTGGAAACCAAAATTCACATCCAAAAGAGTGAAACCAAAAGACAAACACTAAATCCTATCACATCTTACAAGGATCCTAGGATGTCTACAATAGAAACTGGGTCATCTATATATTCTGAACTGCACCAATAACAAAAACTTAGAACGCAGTTCATTTTTATCCTTTGCAAAGAACTACTATTGCCATCAAAGCACCTAGAGTTTCTCTCTTTCCAAATAGTCCACCATATTACTGCTGGGACAATTTTCCATCTGTCTTTGTTAGTGCTACCAACACCCTCAGTATTCCAGCTTGCTAGTGCCTCTCCTGCTCTTCCTGGCATAGTCCATCTAATACCTCTGAAGCTGGTGAACAGATTCCAAAGCTGGTTAACCAAGTAAAAATAGTCACTTTGTATGGAATTTTGAATTTCCAAATAAGCTTCCAAGGTAAGAAACTTATCTGAGGTCCTGAGTTTCTTACACAGTGCATGCCTCACGAGAATCTCCAGAAAAGAGTTCACATTTGCAGTAGATGCCCTTTGTGTGAGAGTCAATCTCAGGACGTTAATCACCTTTCGTTAACTGTTCACTCACTTCAGAAATCTAGTTCTTCATGTTAAATGTTTTGGGGTCAATTGGACAATGCCTAGGACAACTACTGAGTTACTGCAGTACTGGTACAGGAAAGGGCTGCGAAAGACTAAAATGTAATTATAATTTTCAGTTCCTTCAGCTATTTGGTGGTCCATATGGAAGGAAAGGAATGCATGGATTTTTTTAAAGAGAAAAGAATATGTAAATTAGCATCAATTAAATGTGTATCTCTATTGTTTTTTTTGTGTAATCTGGCTATTGCAAATGACATAGAAGCCATGATAGTCTTTTAGAGCTCATTACACAATCTGTGGTGTAGCTTTCTCTGTAAGAATTTACAGCACTTTCCTAACGCTGTCTTTTAATATATCGTCTTTAATGATAAGAGAAAATAACTCAACAATCTCCAATCGTTGTCAACTGGAATGGGATGAAATTTTGAAATCATATTCTTCACTATGATGATCAATGCTTAAATCTGGTGATTGGACTGTTGAAGAGAGAAAAATTGAGGAGAGTTTCAGAGTCGGTACCAATGATGGTACTAATGATTTTTATTTTTTATTTTTTTGGATAATGGTACTAATGATTTAACTAAGTTGAATAAGATGCACAGAGAAAAAAGGGAGAGTGTGTGTCAAGGATCTCCTCAGTTACATGTGTAGAATGAGGACTATTTGAACTTGTGAAGAAATAAAGAAGAACAATCAAAATACCTTCCTACCAATAGTGAATCAAATGTTTATGGTAAAGCATATACTTTTATTAGAATGCCTAAAAGAAAGGAAAACAATAAAAGTCATTCTCACTTTTGTAAAGCTGATATGATAATCCACATAAAGGTCAGCTCCTTCTCTAGCAAAAAGAGGATCTTTAGCAACCTGCGAAACAAAAAGCATGAAGTTTTCACATAGACAAAGTTTAACCAATCCACAAAAAGGACCCCAAAGACGAAAGTTTTTTAAAGAAAAAAGGGGACACTTAAACTGATAGCAGAAAGGCACCAATTGTATGCTCAAGTAATGTATATATCATCTCACTTATTTCTTGTCTTTGTTTCAGGCTCCAACTTCGGTCACTAGGAAAGTTGGAGAAGATCCAAAGAGATTTTCTTTGGGACGCATCGGATGGGGCAAGGAAGTTTCACTAGGTGCGGTGGGAGACTGTCACATCTCCTACAAAATGTGGGAGGACTTGGTAGTAAAGACTTGAAAGTGTTTAATAAAGCCTTGCTGGCAAATGGCTGTGGAGATTTGGGGTGGAGGTAAATGCTTTTTGGAGAGGGGTGATAATTGATAAATATGGGGCTACGGAAGGCGATTGGAGATCTAGAGATGTGACTATGTCATTGGGTGTGGTTTGTGGAGGAACATCATGAAGGGATGGGATGATTTCAGGGTAAATATCTCATTCAAGGTTGGAGACGGGAGGAGAGTTAATTTTTGGGGTCATAGGTGGTGTGGGGATAATTTATTGAAAGATAAGTTTCGAGCCTACATAAAATATCTTGCTAAAGAGACTTGACAATACAACAAGTGAGAGGGACACAAGGTGGAGAGACTTGAGATTTAGGAGGGACTTCCACAATTGGGAGGTGACTGAGTTTCAAAGATTGTAGGCTCTACTCCATAAGCAAGTTACTTCGGTTGATGATCCCGATACGTTGTGGTGGCCTTTGGGGAAAAATGTTATGTTCTCCCTTAAGTCATTTTATGAGAAACTTTTGATTATGGAAGATGAATTTTTTTTCCTTGTAACGCAGTTTGGATTCCAAAGGTGTCGAGGAAGGTGTGCTTTTTCGCTTGGCTAGCTACTAAAGGAGTGATCTTGACAGCAGAAAATCTTAGAAAGCGGAAGGTTGTTTGCGTCAGCTGATGTTATATGTGTGAGAAGGCGTGAAAGGACGTGGATCATCTTCTTCTTCATTGTGGTCTTTCCACGAGGTTCTGGTGGGATATGTTTAGGTGGTTTGGTACTTCTTGGGCTATGCCAACAACTGTGAAAGAATTGATGTTCAGTTGGAAGAACGGGCGAAGGAGGAGAAGACGTAGGGCATGGAACGTGGTTCCACTACCTTTAATGTGGGTGGTATGGAGAGAGAGAGAATAGCAGAGCTTTTGAGGGGTGGAGTCGAGCTTTTCTCAATTAAGAAGTAGTCTTCAATCCCTTGTTTTATTTTGGTGCATCCATAGAGCTCCCAATTGTATAGAAGATTGGGTGGAGTTTGTAGAGAATCATTTCTTTTTGTAGATCCTTTACCTTTTGGTATACCCCTTGTATACGGCTAGTATTTTGGCCATGTTTATGAATGAAAATATGTTTATATGATCAAAAAAAGGACCGCCCCTTTGAAATTGCCTTTTTGGCCTGTCACTGAGCAGGCCTTAGCAGATCCTGGTCATGTCTAGCCTTGTAGGTGTTCATACCCATCACCCATGTATTAGGGATATTCCAAATCCCTTTTTGTTGAAAAAATAAATCTAGTGGGTTTCTGCTACAATCAGGGACATTCGATGATTGATTGATCCATGAGCTAGAAATTTAATGGATTTCTGCTATATATAATGCAAATATTATAATGATTGACCCATGCATAAAAACTCTTGAAATTACAGACGTGGTAGTAAAATCCAAAACAATCACAAAGAACCACATCTGCTAACCCAATATAGAAGATACATTAGAAGTAAGACTTGAATCAGATGAGAATCATGCACCTTTAGCTTTATAAATAGGCTGCCTGGTTGCATCCCTCGCCTGCCAGCATGACCAGCTTTTGGCACACGAATAGTATCACCAGAGTCAACACCTGATCCATCACGAAAAGTAAGATCAGCACAATAATCTCTGTTATGCTCTTAGACATAGTTACTGAGATGAAAATCAGAAAAAGTTTCAGATGAAAACATGCCTACTCGTCCAATGAACATAGGATCAATCAGGTATGCCTAAATTAGTTGTGGTCAACAATATGAATCATCTACATCCATTCGGCTAAGTTCATTACAGTACTAACTAATTTTTAAGGCAAACTAGCGGGTTTTTAAAAGAAGTTCCCTAAGTCCCGCATATGTAGTCTTTTTGACATAAAGTCTCTAACCACAGTAAAGTGACTTTTGATGAACCGGACCTAATGTGAGTGTATCCAACTAGATGGTATTGCCTAAACGGATCATCTCTTTCCATTGATTTTGTTCTCAATTAATCAACATGGATTCCATGAGATTATAGGGTTCTTTTCAAACTTACCTTAAAGATTTTAAATCTACCTCTCCTTTTAGAATTTTCAATCATCATAGTTCGCATCGATGAACCGATGCATTTGGAGGTCTATGTAAAACATGGTTAAACCATCTTGGATTACCTTCTCTTGTTTTATTGCCTACATGTATTACCTTAACCTTTGTTGGATGTGGTCATTTCTAATCTTATATAACCACACAATCATCTTAACATCCAGTCCTACATAACATTTTTGGTCTCAACCATATTATAGAATTTACCCCTCCACTTTGATAAGTATCTCCTTATCATATAGCACTCCTCTGTCAAATTCTTTTATTTCAACCATCGAAATTTAATTCTCTGTGGTGAAGCTTCATATTTTCCTTTAGCAAAACCATCTTCTAAATTGACTACACTTAATTATCTCAGTTCAAGGTTGTACCCTACACTCTAAATTCAGGACCTTACCAGGTAACATGACCAGCAAACATCTGGTAAAAAGAACTGTTCTCCGAATTAAGGAGGTTATGGTATGATGAGAACCAAATACAACAGTATGATCAAATCTTTTGTGAAAAAGCAACCTAATCGTCATAGCAGAAACTGGTACTTTGTACATTTTATAGCAGAAATTTGAGGGAAAATACCACATGTTTATATTCTTTTTTGATCGTCACCGCATGTTTATGTTCTCAACATTCAAACACAAGTGAGATAGCCATTTATTGAACAAACACTTCCCGTTATTCAATATTATTTTATAACCACCCACCCACCACTTCTGTTGAAAAGTTTGGTTCATATGCTTTTACTCAAAAACAGTTGGTTCAAATGCAAGTGGTTGAGAAATTTCTTGACCTATTATAATCGACAAACTTATCTATCATACTAGGGCATGGGGATTTGTGTCGATATAGTTTACCACGTGTATTCACACCCAAATACCATCTTGGGCTGTTTAAGCTCGAAATTAGTGCAAGCCGAACAGTCCCCGCCATAGAGGAGAAAAGATAAAATATGAAATATCGTGGACTAACAAAGTTAATTTGTTTGAAATTAGTGTGCCATCCATCTAGTTGTTTAAGCAGAAAACACAAGAACTTCAGCTGAAGTACACGGATGTAACTTAGAAATAAACTAAACTCCTTATGGTAACACTTAAATTGGAAGGAAAAAACCAATGCATACCGGCGGGTATAGTTACTTTAACGTCTTTAATGGCTTCAACAACTCCTGATGCTTTGCATGCCCTACAACATTCCTAAAAGTAAACCAAGCAATGATTATTTGAAGCTTTATGTCAAATTCGAGAGTTGTTTATTGTCTCAAAATCAAGACCTTAATGACTCGTCCAGATCCTTTACAGGTACTGCAAGTTGCGGTAAATGGAGGGATTGTAACCTGATGAATAGGTTGGAGAGTATTAATAACACAAAAAGATTTTGAACATTGCTCGATTATCAGGCAAAAGGAAAGGTGAACACTAAGGTTAAACCTCAATGAGGTCACCATCACAAATTTGAATGTACTTACTCTCCCAATTCCTTGACAAGTTGGACATACTTTTGGCTTGGAATTCAATGGATAGCCCGTACCATCTGAATGAGCATAGGATAACACAGAGCTAAATTAAGATCATGATGTGAGGTAAAACTAAGAATTTCAAAGAGGAAGTTTTGGGATAAAATCCACTTTGTCAATGAACACAACTACTCGCATTAGGTCTAAACAATTAAGAAACACTCCATGCCATTTGATGTGATGCACTTTTCATGTTGCTATATCACAAATGACACGCATCTAAAAGTACTGATAGTCCATATACTAAGAATTTGAATTCCAAGAACGATTCAAAATAACCATGAACTTTGTTGATTAAACCAATTTTATACAACTCAGAAAATTAATTCAATACTTTTTTTCTAGCACAAAAAGATACTTCCCCCGTTCCCCTGTATGTGATGTTGTTTGACAGGGCACAAAGTTTAAGAAAGAAAGAACGACTTCTGAAAGTTGTGGTCTAAAACAAGTCAGAGACAGTTGTGGCTATAAATCATTGGTAAAATTGGTTTTAAATATAGAAAGATCCCATTCTTTTTGGGAGAGACTAAAAAGGAAAGTGTGGCACATAAAATGGGACCGAGGGAGTAGTAAAAGTCAAAGCAACTCCATCATTTTTCATGCTAGTCAAACCACGTCATATAATATTGAATTTACATTTACTTCTCTCCTCTTGTGATATTGACTTAATTATTATTTTCTTTCATTTCAGATGAAGCCAGATAGTACCTCCAGGTATAAGCGTCGCTATCATGAACATAGAGCAGCCTCATTACTTAAAAATTTTAATCATACTTTCCAGGTGAACTTTGTGATCAATGTACTCATTTAACCATTAGGACAGCACCCTACAGTACTGCATTTCTAGCAGAGATAAAAGCATGAATCTTGGAACTCTCTAGCAGTCTTTTGCTCCCTTCACCTATCTAGTGACGAGAACAGAGGAAGAGAACCGAAACATGTCCACACACACAAAGAGAGAGAGAGAGAGAGAAAAGAAGCAATATAAATTGCATAATCTTCCTCTAACCATGCTTCCAAGAAGAGATGACATAATAAACAATTAAAAAGAAGAGCCAAAGTACAATAGATATCCAACTACAACACAAAGGAAAGGCTTCAAAAAAACATAACCAGGTGGTTTAAATATGTGTATCAAAAGAGAACATCAGCTTTTACTTACTGCAAGAATCACATGGAACGTCTGCATCAAATGAAAGATGTTTTGTGCATCCTTTAGCAGCTTCAGAAAAAGAGAGAGAAAGATCCACCTGCCATTAGAAGATATTACAGTCAAACAGGTTTAGTTTTGGGGTCTCTCGAAGTGGGGGGAAATCTCAAATGGAACACCATCACAAAACGCAGCACCTGAATGTCTTGCGTCAAATTTTCGGCCTCATTTTCAAATATCTGAGAGATATTGAATCATATACATTAAGCAAAATTCCATATATCACTGCACTTAACAAAAAAGAATAAAAAGAATAAATGTACCTCAGAAAATATTTTCTGAAAAGAATCAGAGAATTGTGTGCTATAAGAATATCTAAAATCATTGCCATTCCCATAATTATAATTTATATCTTCTGTGCTGGTAGGTTGCTCCTTCATCTGTATTAATAAAAGATCATCATTAGTAGTATATCAAATTGAATCATGATATAGCATAACTTGAAAAATACAAGCCAAAGGAGAAAAGACATGCTACCATGTCATATTGTGCTCTCTTCTGTGGATCTTGCAGAATCTGGATTTACCTTTCACGATTACAATCCATAAAATAATCATATGAAAGTAGTACAAGGAAATGCAACAATTCTTTAATCATGATCATGATACTATTATTAGAGAGCGCAGAAATATTTAAACCTCATATGCATCTCTTATCTCTTGAAATTTCCTCTTCGCAGACGGATTATTCTTATTTGCATCTGGGTGGTATTTTTTTGCAAGCTGCAAAAGGTTTTGAAGTCAAGACACAGACAGTTAAAAATAGCATGGAGAGGATGAAGGAAATGATAAAAAGGCACAGATTTAAGCAAGATAATGTTAATATACAATAACAATATACGCAGTGAAATCCCATAACGTGGGGTCTGAGGAGGGTAGAGTGTACACAGACCTTACCTCTACCTTGGTAAGTAGAGAGGTTATTTCCGAAAGACCATCGGCTCAAGAAAAAGTATAAGCACAAGCAAAAGCAAGAGAAACGGTCAGACCCGAACAAGAAATTTAAAGCAGTATGAAAATGAGAGTAACAAAAGCGAACATGCCATGATAAATCATTCTTGAAAAAAGAAACAGTAACTACCGCATGTAAATAAGATAAACAATGTACACGAAACAACATACAACAGCAGAAATCAAAGGACGGGGAACTATAAAACAATAATGCGCTTACTAGTATGATAGGCTAGGCAGGGCTACAATCATAACACTACAACTACCCGTATGTAAGCGTAAGAAGGACTACGCTCAACTACCTACTAACCTAATATGTGTCCTCCACAACCCCCTATCTAAGGTCATGTCCTCAGTAAGTTGCACATGCGTCATATCCCGTCTAATCACCTCTTCCCAATACTTCTTCGGCATACCTCTACCCCTCATGAACCTGTTCATAGCCAACCTCTCACACCTCCGCACTGGGGTGTTTGTGCCTCTCCACTGCACATGCCCGAACCATCTCAACCTCGCTTCCCGCATCTTATCCTCTACCGAGGCCACTCGTACTCTGTCCCGGATATCATCATTTTTAATCCTATCCCTCCTTGTATGCCCACACATCCATCTCATCATCCTCATCTCCGCAACTTTCATCTCAGCATCCTCTTCGTTAATGTTAATATAAACGAAGCACAAAATTATTGAATCAGTTGTCTGAGAACACCGGCACGATGTGACTTTTCATCTATAAACAAAGAAGAAGATTCCTTTTTCATAAATGGAAAGGGGTTAAGAAGAGTTTTTTGTTGTATCGTAATGAAAACGAACTACTAAATAACCAGCGTCTTCATTGAAAACAATCTACAGATGACTAGTAGATTTTTTTTATAACAGTGGTGTTGGGGCCAGCTTGCGCGCACCTCAGCTAATTCCACGGGATACCTGCCACCTCCCACCAACAACAGGTACCTGCCACCTCCCACCAGCAATAGGTACTAGGTAACTCTGTTCCATACCAAAAAGGAAACAAATCCATATTCAAACAAAAAATGGTGCTATGTTGACAGTGACAAGCTTTTAACACCACAATAGCAGACGACATTTTAATTTAACTGAAAAAGAACAGCATCAATAAGGCACTTGTTCAAACTTAAAAGCCTATTGAATAATATCATCACCGCATGAAAAGCCTTCTTAATCTCATCTCGACTAGAATCTCTAGATATGCCTAGAATTTCATAGTAATCTTGTTCTGCAGAATAACACGCTCCTGAAAAATTAAACGATGCAATTGGTTCATATGATAGAGCAATCCATAAGCTGAAACACGCAAATGAAAAGTAATTGCTTAGATATTGGAGGAATACCGGTGGAATGGAAAAAATGCTTCGATGGTGGAAATCTCCTCGTTGAAGAACTAGTAGGTCTACCAATAAAACTGCAACTGTACAAAGCTGATATAAAAAGCAAAGTAAACCATGATATTATGGATTGGCTTTTCAACTGGCTGAACATAATTCATGTTAGAGTAATAACATCTACTGTCAAGTTCAGGTGTTTCAACATACATTCAGCACATGCATAAATGCCATGTTTTCATTACCAACTAGTTTTCTAATGACAGTGGTGTCTGTGCCAATTGCGCACACCTCGACCATTCCAACCGGTACCTACTACCTCCCACCAACACAAGTATCGGGTAATTCTGTCCTCCAAGGCTTAGGCATATGGGAAGAGATCACCTAGTGTTTTTGGCCTTCGGTGAGATTTGAACCTATGACCTCATAGCTCTCCTCCCACTTCATTGATCACTAGGCCACGCCCTTGAGTGCACTAACAGCTATATTTTAGCATTTAAGTATTCATCTCAGGTTCAAGTAAATCTGATGTTGCCAGCTAGTACTAGGTTGTGGGTGGGGGGGCAATAAAATGATTAACAAAAACTTTGCAGTAGTACGGTTATATTACTAATCGGATAGGGAAAGAAATAGATGATTACATCACAAAACAGAGAAAGTACATTACCTAATGCAGTGGTATGGTTTTATCCTTAGCATGGAACTTTTTTGATAAAGTAATTAAAGATTTTATATATTTATGCAATAAGCCAGTGCATCAGGCATAATTACAGGTTGTGCAATCCCTCTATTGTGTCTAGGCATTTAATGCAAATTACTCTGACTAGGCACATAGCACAACAGCTGGTGACATGATTTTGCTTTATAGTTTAGGAGAACAATTTTACCCCTGTGCAACCCTGACGATCTATCCCCTACTTCTGCTTCTCAAGAGACAGATAGTATATGGACCTAATACACCTTCTGAAATTGCTTACACTGACGACTTTGCTCATTAAACAACAGTTTCAAGCAGCACTCAAGGGTGTGGCCTAGTCAATGAAGTGGATTGAGAACCATGAGATCTCAGAATCAATTCCTAGCAGAGGCAAAAACACTTGGTGATTTTTTCCCATCTATCCAAGCCTTGGTAGATAGAGTTACCTGGTACCTATGTTGGTGGGAGGTAGCAGGTGCCCCATGGAATTAGTCGAGGTGAGCGCAAGCTGGCCCGGACACCACGGTTATCAAAAAAAAACTTCAAGCAACACATTTTCCACCTATTCTGTAACAAGTATCTGCTAACTCTTCTATAATTGGAGTCAAATTAAGTAACTGCTATGACAAGACTGCTTAATGTACAGAAACTCAAGTAACTAGACGCTCCTGACCTTTCTGAAAAACTTTCGACATCAATGATTCCACTGTAAGAAGTGTGAGATATTATTACCTCGTTAAGTTGCCACTACTGAATGAAGGTAAAGTTTAAATTCATGTACAGCTTCACACCATAATCAATGCCAAGTTAACCTTACTAACAACTAAGGGCACAAGTTGAACTCAATTAATGAAAAGTAGCTCATGATAAAGAATCCTTAGAAATCCAGAGTTCAATATACATAGAAAGAAGTTCAACCTTCACATATTTCGGTTAAAGGTAAGCCTCTTACATCGATTTTTAAGTAATGTGGGTAGATATTCTGAAACATGTGCGCACATGTTCCCTTTATTGATCATCGAATCTGCAGAAACTGTGCGCCATGACTGGAAATGAAGAAAAAGCATTTAGGGACAATATTACCACTTCTCTGAAATATAGTTCGTAAATTGAACAATATTGCTGCAGTTTTCAGTATTACCAAAGCAATTTGAATGACGGATTTTGGGGAAATCCCTGTCCATCTCAGTCTGCCCATTTTGAACTGAAAGCAATTGCAAAAGCCACAAAAGTAAAATATAAGCTGCAGTGAAATACCCAGTGTGAAAAAACATTGGATTGATCATTAAATAGAAGTCCACCATGAATTACTTTTAGGGTGTGTTCGGTATGGAGGAAAAGATTTTCCAGAAAATGTTTTCCAATTTTCTCAAAACTTTTGGCAAACAGTTTCTTTAGGAAAATAAGTTCCTTAAAAAATGAGAAAAATGACTAACCTAATGAAAGTAGGAAAACAAGCACCACAAGTGGCATTCCACATTGATTGTCTCCTCCCAAACCATCACCCACCCCAACCCCAACTCCCACCACCCACACACACCCCACCCCTCAAACACCCCCCACCCCAACCACCACCCGCCTCCATCCACCCAAAATAGTATTTGTATAGATTATATATAAATGCTTTTTAAATAAAAAAAATTGCTTACGTACCTAACACACAAAAAAATAAGTAAGAAACCCACTTATTTTCCGGAAAACATTTTCCTTCATATCGAACACACCCTTAGTGTTTAATGTGAAAATTACATGAAGAATATTATTTATTTTTTGGTAATAAGTAAGAACAGTATTTAGTTTTTTTAAGCTGGAAGATGCAATAACTACAATACCATTGAGCACAAACACTTTCTTCCACTAAATTCTTTAACGAAAAATTTTCACTTCCTATTCATAAAATTGTACCCTTTTGGCTCCTATTCACCTTAAGCTCTATGTTTGGCATTACACATCTTAACCTCCTATATCAACAGAAATTAGTCCAACACACTACTTTTGAGGAGCTATGTTGCAATTGCCAATACAATACCACATGTAAGAAAACAAATACATCAAGTTATGCTGGTGCACTGCCAATTCGAAGAACTAATTTCCACTTTTCCTAACATAATACCAAAAGGGTTTTTTTCTCTTATAAACTCCACCACTCCTCCCGTCAGTGACGGAGCTAGTAAGGGCCGAGGGGTTCATACGAAGCGAAAAATTATATTGCATATACAAGGTTAAAATTATTTTTTTAATGTATATTTAGTAGAGGTTGAAGCATTTATATTTTCGAACCTCTAGGTAAAAATACCGGCTCCGTCACTTCCTCCCGTATGTAAATCAACACTTCCAATTGGGCATTCACATGATTCAGTCTAAAATCATTTATATACTAACCAAATGGGTAAACTTCCTTTCTAAAGTAAACCACAAAAAAAATAACAACAAGAAAAACAAATTAGTAAGAAAGTAAGGCTTACTTGGAAGAAAGTGGGAATGGGGAAAACACTAGGGATTTTTTTGAGAAAGAATCACCAACCGAAATTCCAGACCTGTCTTGTTGCTCACGCAAATGGGCTGCAGCCGCAGTGGTGACTTTAATTACTACTATTTCGGACATGATCCTTTGATACTTCCAAATTAGTACTACTTCCCCGTCTCATTTTATGTCTTATTTTAATTAGACATGAAATTTAAAAAATAAAAAAAATTGAATTTTATATTTTAAAATTAAATATATATATATATATATATATATATTAAAATATATTTTGATTTTGTGGTTATAAACTTGTCATTTAAGAGGTTTGAATTGTAAACTTTTTATAGATATTCTTTTTTTGACGGACAAAAAAAAAATATTTAAATTGAGAGGGATTGAATATTATTTTAGTTAGTAGCTTTACCTTTTTATATAAGGAACACTTAGAGGAGTTTTCCGTTGTTCCTCTTGCCAACCTTGGGGTATTTATGGTATTATATGTTTTATGTGCGTTAATGCTTTTGTACTGAAAAAAAAGTTAAAAATATTCTTCTACTTTTATTTATTAGCTAAGTTTACGCTCCGTTATAAATTGGGCTATTTAAGCCCCTACAGTTACGAAAGTTCATAAAAATCCTTAATTGGATGAAATCCCCAAATCGACGTAAAAATCACCCAATTTCGATTGAAATTACCCACTCCTCTTTTTTAACACTCCCCAATCCACCTAATTAAAAAAACCCATTTAAAAATCATTACAAAATTTAATTAACAATGGTTAACTCATTTAAAACAGCATAACCTTAAAAACTTAGCAACACTAAAATAAATTAATATAAATGGCCATCCACTTAAAACTATTGACATTAAATGGCCCAAGAAACTTAAAACACTTTTTAACTATTTCAAAATAATCCCATTTTGTGGTATTTTTTCAACAAACTCCATCATATGTATAAAAAACTTATCATGGCTGTATGCAATATGTATCGTTGTTGTATATGTATAGAATATGTATCCCTACTATGTATAAAAAAGTATCATGCTATATAATTTATGTATAATAAATATATAATCAATATAAATATATTTATATATTATTTATACCCATACAAGGATTATCGGAGGAAAAATAGACACCACGGGTGTCACGACCTCTTTTCAGAGATCGTGATGACACCTACATAATCCCATCAGTAGGCGAACCACTCCCAATCATTCGCATGATATGATATAAGTTAAAGTGGAAAAATATAAAATACTAAAACACTATCTCATAATATAATCCGGAAGAAAATAATAAGTGTGATACATCTGAAATATCCCCAAGTGATCTAGTCTGTGAATACAAGAGCACTAGTAAATATGATACAAGTCTAAGAAAATGGACACACATGCCAAAACTGAATACATAATTTGAACATGTCCCTCAATTAAGAACAAAAGACAGTAAATAGTATCACGAGTATGCTGGAGGAAGCATCCTCACCCTGAACACTGAGGGTCAGCAGCTCTTACTCAACCATGTGGTCCTGCGGAGGTGAAATGTACTGAATCTGCATTCAAAAAGAATGCAGCAGGTGTAGCATGAGTACATAACGTACCCATGTAGACATTATAGGTCGACAACGACGGAAGATACATAATCAGAGATAAATACCGAGTTGACACCAAGTAGTCCTATACTAACAGCTTAATAAACCAAGTACATCACATAGTCAACATGATGTTCATAGAGTCCAACAATATATCAGGTATCAAGTAGCATAGATAATCATTTCAACTTCAAAACCCAACCAAGTCATTCACAATCACTCGATAACAATTTCAACCACAATTTATCAATGATATGGCATAAGTATGTATGATATGAATGCAATGCATATGCAAAGTACCTTTACCAATCTGGTATATAGTACGTCAATGTTTTATTATGATCCATACACCCATGGGAGACCCGCAAAGTCCATATACCGCTCCTAGCTAGCCCGAATTCCACACACGACTCTAACTAGAGCTCATGACTCATTTGTCGAATCTAAATCATGTCACATGCGTGCAACTCCGCTCCCCGCGTATCAATATCATCTCAATGTGTCGTAATCTCATAGTACTCTTACCTTTCCGGTCTCTTGGACCACAACATATCCATACCACTCTCACATCAATATCATAGAAACATGAGTGTATGAATGCAATGACAATATAAGGCAATATATCATGATATAATGAGATGCAATCAAGTATAGAGATGACATACCACATGTTTTCAAAAATTCAATAACATATAGGCAAATCCAAGTCAAAATAAGGATATCATATCAAAAGCATGTGTGATGAGTAAACAAATAATGGCAAACATGACGACAAGCCCAAATAAACAGTAGTTGAAACCAGCACGAGGTTGATCTCTCAAATCTACCCATCATCACAATTCAACACCGGTACCCACTCAAACGTTTATCACGATCGGCTGAGTGGGACCCTCAAACACGCCTAATACCCCATCAATATTTATAATTAATCACACACTTATATCGAAGTCTAAAAAAACTAAAATATAGCCTACCTCTGAGCCGAACATGAGCGCTACTCAATCAAGCATCAGTGATAGCCTTGTCCTTTCTTTGCACCTCGTGATAATCGAAGTCAATTCACACATATTACATCGTTAATATAAAACTAACACACCATAAATCAAGACTTTAATTACCCATCCCGGGCTCACACTACCAAAACTCGAACTTTAATACATAATTACCAATATTACATACTAGGTAGTCACATTTTTAAGTTAATTGGAAATCTATACACAATTAAACCATCAATTGGACAATAATCAAAAAGCCCCAATTTAAAATCCTAAAAATTTCCCCCAATTGAAATAAGCTTCTACAACCAAATTAAGCCTTAAAACATGATCTTCTAACAATATCCATCACTAATTCCCAATAATGCAAGTAAACTAATCAATAAACCTCCATTAATCAATAACATAACTATCTTAACCTCACAAACATGCATAACTCATCTTCCCCAACCTATATTCATACTATATCGCCATTAATGAAGAACTTAAAGGCATAAACTTAATCCATAAAGGAATAATCATTTATCACAATGATGAAATTGCTCGTAACCCTCTTGAAATGCTCCTATGATGGCTCTGGTCTCGAGATTTTCTATTTTGTGAAAGAATTTCTAACCTAAAAGCATTTTATAGGCACATGATACAATACTTCCGCCCCGACAGAATTCACTCCGTTGAAGAGGACCCACTGCGGCGGACCAACCCCTCGATGTAGTGATGTCACTTGACACCTCGCCCAGCGTCACGGCGAACACGACTTCGCGGTGGCGGACTTGCTCCGAAGGACAAAACCTCTGCTACGGTGGAAACCCACCATCTCCCAGACTTCCGCTTTGGCGAGCCAACCTCCCGCTGAGGCGGACATTGGTGTCTCCACGGCGGACACCAGAAACTAGCAATGGGGAAATCAGTCCAAACTCCTATGCAACACCCGAAACACTCTCTAGACTCCCGAGACATAAATCATACATGCTCGTCTAAGGTAAACAATACTACAAACTCGCTCGTACCTTCAGATTTTCTATTTAACTGAGTTAAGGCATAATTTTTTAAATAATCGTCCGGGACAAATCAAATCCAAACTTTACAAATAAGGACACAAAATACATCTGATTACCTCGAGAATTGAACAAATGACTCGACTAAGTCCTAAGTGACCCCCGGAACTACCGGAAGCTACGAAACCTAGGAACATACTCATTTAGCCAAAAGTCAACTTTGAGTCAAACCATCCAACTCTAAGTTTCTAGTTTTGAGTTTTTCATATGAAATGCATATAGATAGACCTTGGGATTTGTGACATCAATCCCCGCGCATCATAAACACCACACAGAGTTTACGGGGAGGGTCAATCAAGCAAATAAGGGTCTTTCGCTAAAAACGTTCTGATGGATCGTTATAGTGGGGAAAGTTTTATCACGCTCGAAACTATGGTCTAGACGAAACACGGTACTCGGTGCCTAGCTGCATGTGACCGAGCAAACGACATGATTGATGAGTCAACATAGGCATCAAAAACATATTATAATAATGATAATGAAACATGTAAAACTGCATACTAAAAGTAGTCAGAAATAATCATAGTGGAAGTAAATCTGAAAATATAATAAGTTTGAAAATCAATACTGACATGACATACTAAACTAGTCTATGAAACATCTAAACATGAGTCTGAATGTAAAGTTGTTTACAGAGACAATGCCCTGACATACCACTATCATAAAACGTAATCATAAAAGTAACTAGACTAACACTCTGAATGAGATGGGGCTCACCAAATGGCTGATACTAAAGCAATCATATTGAATAGATCTATCTCCTTGAAACTCAGCACCTGCACCGTGAACTGCACACCCCATGCAAAAAAGGAATGTTAGTACATTTGAATTATACAATATGTAAAGCAACTGAAAGAAATAAGCAGGCACGTGAAATAATAGGTCATGAAACTAAAATTGTAACATGAGCATGAGCATGATCTAACATGAGTATAAAACATGTGTAAACATCTGTAAAGTTGTATGTCTGGATATCTATGTAACTGTATATCTATGTAACTATATATCTGTATATATGTGGGGAGAGCAATAGTATAACCGACAACATGAATCACCACGTGGGTACGTGGAGTCTGGTAACTGGCTCGATCAGCAGAGCAATCCCATACCTTGCTGGGATGATACATAAACATGGCATGACATGATCCAATCTGCAATTTGAAGGTATCGTTCTCTGACAGAGCGACCCTTATCCTACTATGGAATACGTAGTTTCAGGCTATCTGAGTCTTCTCGGTGAACTATGCAACTCCAAAAATATGTATTTAAAATAGTGGCTTGTAAGCCCATGGTTTCATGAAAGCACTTATAAAGCATGATTTGAAATCATAATTTATCATGTGAACTAATATAACATATAACTTATGTAAATTCAAGAAAAACATACATATATAAGTTCATGAAATCTAATAGTAATGGTTCATGATTTGTAATTCTAGAACCCATGGAATTCGAGGTTATGTGCATTCATGGATTACGCACGGATTCCTAATAACCATAACGAAATATCATGAATACAATAACGAATTAATAATACAACATGGTATATCATGATACATGTAATTTAAGGCTATCATAAAAAATGGAATAAAACCCTAAGTTGTTGAATTTCATGAAAAACGTGGTGTGGGGAAGAACATGAATATTCTCACACGTGGATAGAAGCTCTACATACCTTATTCGCTCCAAAACATATGTTAAAATCTGAACTTGGAAGGATAATCCAAAGCTTGAACCTTAATTCCTTGAGGTGGTTTTTCTTGAAAATCCTAGGTTAGAAATAGTGAATTTCGCTTAGGAATTGATTATACTTGATTAGAATCGCATTGAAATACATGGAAAGAACTTACCTTGGTATGGGAGATGATTGGGAAGAGAGAGCCTAGGCTTTGAGAATATGAAAAACTGATTTTTAAAACTAAGATGCATATTTATACTGTTTGCTGTCGGAACAATTTGACGGTCCAAATTGATGGTCCGTCAATATTTTGACGGTCTGAGTATGGACCGTCAATATTTTTATGGTCCGTAAAATCATACCATACCCTTTTTCTGCAAAATTCAAGAGAGTTGTGAAAACTAAGATTTTGAGAAGGTTGGAATCAACGGGCCGTCAAATCTTATACGGTCCGTACATTTCACTTTGTTCCATCAATTCCAAAAACAGAATTGACGATTCAATTCGATGGGTCGTCAAAAATTCTACGGTCCGTACAATTCGGGCGTCAGTTTGTATCTGCAGAACTGAAACTGTTTTTTCAACTTAAACTCTCCGTTTTGGTTTTCTAAACCCCTGAATCATAAACATGACTTAATTTGAAGTTACGAGGTGTTACAGATTTTCCGGTCAGATCTGCATCAAACGACGATAGATTTAATGATTTTATGGTGTTTATATGAACTCATGTGAAAGCATATCGTCAATAAAATGGAACCGTACTATGGGGAATGTTCTCAATTGTTGTTCTTCAATTTTACGAAAGACACAAATTAGTTTTCTTTCTATGAAAACTCACAAAGTTAACTTTAATAACAACCTATGCTGTAAACACCAACAAACTCATACCACCGTAATATAGTTTTTGGTCATTGATGACGTGAAAGCCATGATACTGCAATCTTCAACATTTAAGAATCTTAAACAAAATCTCATTTTTCTTTTTTACTTTTTACTTCTAAGAACTTTTCGGGTGCCAGGATGAGAGACAACTATTTCTATCTTGGTGAATAGATACACCTACCACTTGTTCTACACATATTAAAATAAAGAAATCAATCACTTCAATGTAGAATAAGAAATAAAACTCGGCATCGAGTTTTAGTTTGACAAGCATACAACAAATTTGAAGAGCAAGCAAAAGAAAGAAACCTCAGCAGAAACTTATGCAGTGAAATTTAAAGTTTCTGAAAGAAATAATCTCTTGATTATTTTCATAAATGAAAGAATATATATATATAATTTATAATTTTTATAATAGAAAAAATCTTATTTTTATTCTACTCCAAAAACATTATTCTACTTATACAATAATTATACAATTATGGTAAGTGTACAACTCTAATTTAATTACAACTAATCTACCAAAAATAGAGCCATTAATCTGTGATATACACAGTATGAATAAACTGTGTATACCACAGGAATTTACATCCCATAAGCAGTGAATATACAGCCCACTGCCCGTGATATATATGGTGTATATCACGGGTATTTATCACATCCCCGCAGTCATAGCGGGCGGTCTTCGTACACTGAGACTGTCCCTAAAATCTTCAAATAGCACCGATGGAAGGCCCTTGGTAAATATGTTTGCAATTTGATACCTGGACGGGACATGTAGGATGCGTACTTGTCCACGAGCTACCTTTTCACGAACAAAATGAATATCTATCTCAATATGTTTAATGTGTTGATGTTGAACCGGATTGCCAAAAGGTATATAACACTAACATTATCACAATAAACCAAAGTAGCTTTGTGAACGGGAAAGTGAAGCTCTAAGAGGAGATTACGGAGCTAACATGATTCAAACACCACATTAGCCACCACTCGATACTCGGCCTCGGCACTAGAGTGGGATAAGGTAGCTTGTCGTTTGGCAGACCACGAGACCAAGTTATCACCAAGGAACATACAATACCCAGACGTAGAGCGTCTGGTGTCCGGACAGTCAACCCAATCAGCATCTGTATACGAGACAAGTGTAGTCATCGACGATGGATATAAGTGTAAACCGTAGTCAAGTGTCCCCTGGATGTATCGAATAATGCGTTTGAGCGCATTCATGTGCTCAATCCTCGGATCATGCATAAATAAACACACATATTGTACGACATACATAATATCCAGCCTCGTAAAAGTAAGATACTGAAGAGCCCCTGCAAGACTGCGATAGTGAGTCGGATCCTCGTAAGGTGAGTCAGTCGCAATACCTAGCTTGGGTTTAGTATGAACAGGAGTGGACGTAGACTTGCAGGAGGACATACCAGCTCGCTCAATGATCTCTGCTACATACTTTCGTTGTGATAAGAATAGCCCACCTGCATGACGAGTGATAGCAATCCCCAAAAAGTACCTTGGTCGGACGTCATGTGAGTAGTGGTTTCGATGCCATGTACAAATTCGGGTCTGCGGGATTTAATCCAAGTGTGTACATCGCGACTTCAATGTTGGTCGGGGTGAGGCCCGATGCATGGTGGGCATGTGGAGGCCGGGGCCCAAGCACACCGACTTGCTGCCCCAACCCAGAATTGTTGCGGAATCCACGGCCAGGTCGAATTGGTCCGAGAAAACTGCTAGGCATCTTAATTTCCAGGGGCTGAAAACGCTGTAGCATAGGGGTTGCTGGGCCACTGTCCACTGGCCCAGGCCCACTGCCAGGGGGCCCATGGCCGGGACCAGTGGGACGGTGGCCCACTGCTGCCTGGACGGTGCCTACTGCCATTATTCTAGCCACTGCCACCACTGCTGGAACCTCCGCGTTTGCCCCCGCGATTTTTGCTATTATTTTTTTGAGTATTCTTGCCGCCACCGTGAACACGGTGTTGGGCTGAATTATCAACAAAACCTGTAGAATTATAGAGGACATCATCATGACCATGGGACTAGCGCCGGTAGCCGCCTTTTTGGCCAAGCCGGCTTCTTCGAGCGTATGCATGGAACGAGCTTGATAAAATTGAGAAAGAGGACTGCTCTGTTGAAAAAGCGTGCCAACACCACTATAGGCCTCAGATAGGCCTGCAACCATTTGTAGGACCAAACGATAATTTGTAACGGGGGCGCCAACGTTGCTGAGTTGGTCCGATAATCCAAAACGTTCGGGAAATCTTCCATGTTAACGTGGGAGAATTCCTGCTCAAGAGTAACATCTCTAGAATTTTAATTATCTTGAAATATATCACGTATTCTATCCCAAGTAGCCTTCGCCGTAGCGTTAGGCTCAATAATCGTTTGAAATAGGTTGGTAGATATAGTGGAGTAAATTCACTGAAGAACGGTAGCATAAAGGGTTGTCCATAATTTAGGATTATCCTCAGGTTTAGGCACCTCCGTATCAGCAGGAGCCGCAGGGATAATATGATGGAGGACTTGATGCGAGCGTGCATGAACTTTGAACAGTTCGGCTCACGTCGCGTATTGGACGTTTTCTATTTCAAGAACGATAGGGATGTGGTTCTTGATGTTAGAAACAATAAGGGCAGGGTGAACCATGTTCTTTGACGTAGACATAACGAAAGAATAAAAATAGATTTTGGAAGAAAAAATTGGGAAGAGATGAGGTAAAAGTCGGAACAGAACCCGAGACATGAGCTCGGATATCGAGGCAGCCGAAGGTTGGGAGAGAAAGAGATATGTGAAACCTAGACTTCTGATACCATGAAAGAAATAATTCCTTGATTATTTTCATTAATGAAAGAGTATATATACAATTTACAATTTCTATAATAGGACAAAATCTATTCCTATTCTACTTCCAAAACCTTATTCTACTTGTACAATAATTATACAATTATGGTAAGTGTACAACTCTAATTTAATTACAACTAATCTACCAAAAGTAGAGCCATTAATCTGTGATATACATGGTATGAATATACCGTGTATACCACGGAATTTACAGCCCATAAGCAGTGAATATACAGCCCACTTCCCGTGATATACATAGTGTATATCCAATGTATATCACGAGTATTTATCAGTTTCGGCTAAAATGTGTCTTTATTTTGGGCTTACAAGGCTATTTGGCGTCATTTGCTTAAACTTGAGCCTTTTTAGGCCTTTTATTTTTGTTGATGACCACACCATGTACTTTTCTCAAGGTACAAAATGTTAGTTTATAATTTTCAATCTTTGAGGATTCCTTTAGCATCACATTGAAAAATTTCTTGATATTTTTTTCCGTATGTACATCACAATGATCTTATTTATTTCGTTATTTTTATTTATTACAAAATGATGATAAGCGCCAAAATTTAAATGAACAAATGAAAGAGAACATAAAAAATATAAATAATTGATTTGTTCCATAAATATGGATGAATTCAAAAAATAAAAAAGTAGATATCTATTTTGTAATAGGGACTTTAATACTTAAATATATATATAATTTTTTGAACAAAAATTAGACCATCGTGGTGCAATGCGGACAGTTGAAAAACTATACGATCAGTACCTCCTCCACTCGTGGGACGGGTTTCTTCTTTCTATCAAAATAAATGGAATTCGAAAGTGCACTACCCTTCTTTACTTTATAACCAGCCTCCATTCGCAAGTCACTTGAAAGGTACACATATTTTCTCTAAATCGTAACCCATTATTGAAATTTGTTTGGGTCACGTTGGTGAAAAAAAGCGTAATGTTTCGTACATCTAAACGCTAGTCATTGGAATCTTCCACTTTTAGAATTGAAAACATAATATTCTCCCTGGATAGGATTAGATTAGCTTCAAGAAAATGCACTGCAGATGGAGAAAAATTAATGCATTGCAATTTTTTGTACCAGAGACTCATCCTAGGTGAGTTGTCAATTCACTGTTCCACATCTATGATCTATGTATTATTTCACCATTGTTTCAAGCTGGCTGTAGAAAGCGTGGGGTAATGTAAAGAATGTATTTTGAGCCTAACTCAATCCCAAAAGTTAGCTTGGAGGGTGAGAATTGTCCAAGTTCATATAAGGAGTTTATGCTCCCATTCCATTTCCGATGTGAGACTCTTAACACTACCCGCACGCCCAGAACTCGTTAACTGGAGCATGAACAATATAATTTGAGGGCACAACATCAACGAACAAAGAATTAGAATGAATTTGGCTCTGATTGTTGGATTATTTTGCTCTATGGTACTTTATAAAGCAGTACGGGAAGTATATAACTATTACAAGTATTCGAAAGGATAAACAAAGATTCAATAATTCAACTAGTAATCTGAAAATTACAATATAACCACAAAACTGAAATTACAATTTTGTTGAAGACGGAAAAATGGAAACTGGTTTTGCTGAGTCGAGTGTGGCACTCTGTCCTTAAGACAATATTGCCCCGTATGTATCCTTTATACGTCCTGGACAATTTGTCTCTCAAGATAAAACAGCAATGGAACACTTGAGCAAAGGAAACTCAAGAGCTACCGTGAAGAATATTGAGTAACGAAATGATGCCTTGGAAGGTGTAGGAAGAAACTGTTTTGCTTGTGTATTTTCGTGTATCATATAAGTATGTTCTTGGTGCTCAACAATGGTGTAAGGGGGTGTTTATATAGGTGATGAAGGGGCTGAAAAACTGCCTCCATAATAGCCAAATAATGGCCATTATGGAGGTAGTAAAGTCACCAACATAAATGGTGAAAGACCAACGGATTTGACCATTATAGGAGGAGTAATTCAGCCAAAATAAATGGCTGAATTGAGTGCTTGGCGTTTCTGCTTTTGACTGTCCAAATTCTGACGTTCTGGAAACTTCAGGGACCAAACTGTACATCTTGAAACTTCAGGGACCAAACTGTACATATGAAAAAATTCTGGTCCGAACTGTACATCTGGAACTTCTGGGATCAAACTGTACTTCTGGCAAAGTTCTCTGGCCCAAAAAGATAATATCAGAAGGCCCACCGCCCACGACCCACGACCCACGACCCGTGACCCGTGAACCCGTGAACCCGTGAACCCGGAACCCGGAACTCGGAACCAGAACCGGACCGGGCGGGCGGGCGGCGGCGGCGCGCGTGTGGTCTTTCCTTGAACCGAAGCACATCTAGGTCCTCCCTCCTTTAAACACATGGGATACCCCTTGGGGTCCCAAATCCCAAACCAATTTCGAGTCTTATATACACAACAATTCTTTCTTCCTCTACCGATGAGGGAGAATTGAACACAATACCACACTTTCCATGCTTCAAACACCTTACTTCGTGGACCAATATCTCTTTCATTTCTCAATGAAATTTGATGATTCTTGGCCCTACGGTTATCTACGTACTTAGTAGATCATGCATGTGTGAAGAACCGGATTCTCCAACATACGTAACACTAGTGTTTAAGCCATTAAAGTTGGTCGGTCGCAACTCCCGCCAAAGGCTAATTTCCAACAATCCCCTCTTGAAAGAGATTTTGGCGCACTCACATGGTGTCTTTTCATTTCCAGCAATATTTCAGCGGACCGATGTTGCATAAGGAGAGGTAGCCTTAGCTTTGAACCTTCCATAGTTGAATACCATCTTGAACCGTCAGTGTTTAGTGTAAGCCAAGACAATGATACCAACACAACAAATTCCCTTACTCTCTTCTTCGTGATATTTTGTCCGTTTTGGCCATGGACAACGTCTTGGATTCTTAAGTGCGTTCATTTTGAGGCGGTCCGTCCTCGCACTTAAATAGGTGGTCTCCTACAAGGTATCCTGCTATACCCCACTTCACAAGTGTTAGGAACCATTAAAAGTTTCCCAAAAACCTAACCTCAACTGTTGAGGAGCATTACAGGTTTTGAAAACTTAACCTTTACACACACTGCATATAGCACTTAAAGTCTATCGCGGGAACAGCTTTGGATTTGGTGTTTCTTTTCAGAAATCACTATCTGAAGTGCTAATGCTTCTACTGAAGCGATCAACTGAACCTTTACAGCTTAGTTTTTCCATTGAACTAAATTACTGGGATCTCCAGTTAGTAAGGTTGGGTTACCACTGTATTGGTCCGTATATTTTGGGTTTTAAGCCCATTCCCCTAGACAGGCAGAACACTTGATCTCCGGGTAGTCCCTTAGTTAGTAAACAAGGAAGTGACACCCGAGATGATCAACTGTCATACGGTCTTATGTCTCATGACAAATCCTGACAGATATGTCCAGACGCCGTCATCCGTGTCCTTCCTAAAGCCGACCGGCTAGCCACAATGTATAACTGCTGAAGGCACGGGTTTCTCCCAATAAGGGACGTCCTCTAAGGAGTCGTGAAGTTACTCAACTTCTTTCATGCTTTGTATAAAGCGATAAACTCCGATTCCATCATGAATCGGCCGATGCAAGTTTGCTTAGAGGATTTTCCAAGAACCACCATACACATTTACTTGTGGCTTTGGTGTTCTTTAGATCTGGTGTCCAGGTTGCATCACCGTGTTCTCTCAGAACCGCTGGACATCCAGAATACTATAATCCGAAGATAAGCGAATAATTCAGATATCGTCATATCCGACTTAACACTTTCTATTGATCATGTATTAAGATCATCAGTGAAACTTAGTTCAACTGATCTGTTTGTAGGACGATACCAGGTCGGTTGTAGTGTGTACAATACATTGAACTACACGTGATCTGTGCGTATCGCTCCTTGTCTATGGGTGCATCATGATTCCAATCAGTTCTATGATTCATATCCATTGATGGCTTCAACGAGACTGTCAACTATCGACCAGTCCGTTAGATGTCTTTAGAAATCCAATTCCTAAGATGTCATCTGTGATATCCATATCTTTCATATCGAGACTTTGTTTCAATATGACTTTTAACTTAAGACTGTAGATTGACAAAAGTTGTGATGTGGGGTGGCTTGGTAGAAGTTGGACTACCGAAACAGGTCAAGTTCGACCTAAGACTGTAGATTGCATATCCACTGGATCTGTAAATAACAGTAGTACTTATCGCCTCTTGGCGTCAAAGAATGCTGAATTCTTATAAGATAACTTTCCTTGAAAAGGAAAAAGGAGTAATTGCTCAAGGTTAACAAGAACATGAAGGCTGGCGTCAGGAACTAGACGCTCGTATCTACAGGACTCGAAAGTTGCTTTGGCTATCCTAACTTAATATTCCAGATCTGCAGAACTCAGGGATTCTAGATGTTGAACCAAGACGGAGCAAAGAGGGGACAAAGACTTGTTCCAGTCCTTCTAGCTTGTATGGTTAAGAACGAACCATGGACAATTAACAAATAATTGTTATCTCCAAAAGCGCTGCTTTGGAAAGAATCTAAAGAGAGAAATAGATTTCATCATATAGAACCATACTTGCGTAATGGTTGATCTTCCTCCGGGAAAAGAACCTTTGGGTTGTGAAAAATGATACTCAAAAGTGAGTACAAAGGAGATGGATCTCTTGACGAGTTCAAAGCCTCGGCTACTTGTACATGTGCTCCCACAGGAGTAGCTTAACATCATGGGCCATTGCGGTCTTGCGTGGCATGAATGTTAAAGCGACCTTCCCAACCGGAGAGTTGGAAGAAGAGAATCGAGTTGGTTTTTACGACTGTTGGGCTTCTCCTGAACTTTCATCTTGGTCCTGAAATGTTTACATTTTGGTCCTGAAAATTTCAGATAAAGCGAAACAATGAATCGAGCACGTAAACATTGACTGGTTAGAAAGCCAACAGTTGGAGAATCAACAGTCTGAAAGTAAAAGTCATATTGAAACAAAGTCTCGATATGAAAGATATGGATATCACAGATGACATCTTAGGAATTGGATTTCTAAAGACATCTAACGGACTGGTCGATAGTTGACAGTCTCGTTGAAGCCATCAATGGATATGAATCATAGAACTGATTGGAATCATGATGCACCCATAGACAAGGAGCGATAGAGTTTCCTTTGCTCAAGTGTTTCATTGCTGTTTTATCTTGGGAGACAAATTGTCCAGGACGTATAAAGGATACATACGGGGCAATATTGTCTTAAGGACAGAGTGCCACACTCGACTCAGCAAAACCAGTTTCCATTTTTCCGTCTTCAACAAAATTGTAATTTCAGTTTTGTGGTTATATTGTAATTTTCAGATTACTAGTTGAATTATTGAATCTTTGTTTATCATTTCGAATACTTGTAATAGTTATATACTTCCCGTACTACTTTATAAAGTACCATAAAGCAAAATAATCCAACACTGATACCATGTAAAAAATAGATTTTGGGCCTAACTCAACCTCAAAAGCTAGCTTGTAGGGTGAGTATTGTCCAAGTCCATATAGAGAATTCATGTTCCCATTCAATTTCTGATGTGAGACTCTTACATATAATTGTTAAATTTATGACATTATTCCCCTCTTAATAATGATAGAGGAATTAACAACAAAACTCGAGCTTTTTATTTCCAAATATAATGCACTACGATGCCTCTTAACCTAATTATGATGTTAATTTAAGATAAGAAATACTCCCTCCGACCCAAAAATATTGTTTTAGTTATAATTTGGATAGTCAAAGGATATTTTCTTTAACCATATTTTATTGTAAAAATATAAAGATTCTATGTTCGAATTAACAACGAACATTACTTAGTTTGACCCCGTAATCAAAATTAAGACAAACTTTTGAAACGGAAGGAGTAATCATAAGAAAGTGATTCATTTCTGAATTTTTCTACCTACAAGTCACTGGCTTGTGAATCGGATAAATTCTTTTAGAATCAACTAGGGAAGCCAATACACACATGGTACGAGTTATGTGGATGATAGTTACTCATTTGGTGATGTAGCTATGGAAATGTTCTCTACTATTATGCATATGGAGAGGAAATTTTTTTCCATCTATGATTTTTAAATGTGGTTACAGATCCAAAAGTACGGTTATTAACCCAAGGGTATCCAGCATAATGGGGCCTGACATTTCTCTGATATCTTTAATTTCGCAAATTACTCTTGCATTTATTGGACTAAAGTTCTTCTATTATTTTGTTCCTTGTTATTAATATGTATTGCAAAATCGATGAAGCAGTAAAATTAATTTCTGAAACCAGAATATAAAAACCTGGATAGATTCTGGAAAATATTTAAGAATTAAAAAAAATAAAATCGAGCCCACTGAATGCACAGTGTGTCCTTAAGGAAATTATTTCCCTCAAGTACCCGAAGTTAATGGAATATATCCTCCCAGGATAGAACGATCTTACTCACCGGTGTATCGGTACCTAGAACAACGGTGTCAGCGAACCACTCAACAATAGTAAATCACAACACTAAAATTTATTTGTGCAGAAGAAGAAGAAGTTCAGAAAATTGGTTAGTAAAATTCTGAGGAATCAAACGAATTTATAGCCATGGAAGTACTGTTTCTAAAGGTTTGCAACCCTTCTGAACAGCCACTAAAAATGGTGGAAAATTTAAATAAGAGAAAGAAACCTGGTCGCGGGTCAGACACGCGGATCCGGGTCACTAACGGGTAGGATTGGATAAGTTAATTAATTTAATTAAATAATAATTAATTAAATAATTAAAATTAAAGAAAATTTGGTCCAAAAAGATTATCAATCAATCAGATCATTTGACCAAATCCAAATCCAAATCCAAATCCAAATCCAAATCCAAATCCAAATCCAAATCCGAAGCTGAAGCCGAAGCCGAAGCCAAGCGACGACGACGGCGCGAGGGGAGACCCTCTTATTAACCCTTTAGCAACAAGAAGGAGTACTTCTACTTATAAGTATTAGAACTTTTCTTTCCACTACCGATGAGGGACAAATGCTTATTTTATAAAGCAAGAGGGAACTCCCTCCATTTCCCATTCAATCTATCATTTAAACCCAACAATCCCCCACATGAATGGGGAATTGCTATAAGATAAAAGAATATGTGGACAAGTGTGTAATTTACAATCAAGGATTAATTGCATCTGGATAAGTAGGTTTTCCTTTGAACTTTCCGTAGTGAACATATGTCGGATATACTCGGTCAATCGGTAGATTTGATATCTTTGAACCGTCAAGCTTTGGCGTATACCTAGACAACCATATGTCACACAATCAATCCTTTACCGTCTATGATTTTTATGGTTGTGTTCGTTTCAGCCATGAACACCTCATGGTTTCATGAGTGTATAGAGAATGAGCTTCTTACAATCATTCTTTTTGAAGCGGCTTACACTTTACACTCACATAGGTGATTCCTAAACGTGTTATCGTGTAGACACACTATTTGGTCAAACCTGCCAAACTTAGAAACCATTAAAAAATAAACTTAAGCTTTTTATTAACTTGTTAAAAAAAACCTTAACATTTTATCCTTATTCCTGAACATTGTCTTCATTATGAGAATGGATTTAGTTATTTGACAATGCCGAACCGTCAGTCACGACTTTGTTTGATCTCCTTGAACCTAACTCTTGGGATCTCCAGTCTGCTAGGTAGAGTTACTGCCATGATGACTTGTCCTTAGCCTTAAACCCATTCCCTTAGATGATCTTTCAACCGCCTCTCTAGATAGGCCTTTTGTTAGCGGATCCGATATGTTATCTCTTGACTTTACGTAGTCAATCGTAATAATACCACTAGAGAGTAGCTGTCTAACGGTATTGTATCGCCGTCGAATGTGACGCGATTTTTCGTGATACATAACGCTCCCTGCCCTACCTATTGCTGCTTGGCTACCACAATGTATACATATAGGTGTCAAAGGTTTGGGCCAAAATGGAATATCTTCCAAGAAATTTCGGAGCCATTCAGTTTCTTCACCGGCCTTGTCTAAAGCTATAAACTCAGATTCCATCGTAGAACGAGCGATGCACGTCTGTTTGGATGATTTCCAAGACACTGATCCACCCCCAATTGTGAAAACATAACCACTCGTGGATTTAACTTCAGATGATCCGGTGATCCAATTTACATCACTATATCCTTCGATCACGGCGGGATATTTGTTATAATGCAAAGCAGTCTTGGGTATGTTTCAGATACCCCAAAACTCGTTTCATTGCCATCCAGTGAGTTTGATTGGGATTACTTGTAAACCGACTCAATTTACTAATAGCACATGCTATATCTAGTCGCGTACAATTCATGATATACATCAAACTTTCCAACACTCTTGCATAATCCAATTGTGAGTCACTTTCACATTTATTCTTCTGAAATGTATAGCTCATGTCAATTGGAGTCTTGGCAATATTAAAATTTAAATACTTAAACTTGTCAAGTACTCTTTCAATATAATGAGACTGCGATAATGCTAGACCTTGTCGAGTTTTATGAATTCTGATGCCTAAGATCAAATCAGCAACTCCTAAGTCCTTCATATCAAATTTGCTAGCCAACATGCGCTTTGTAGCCTTTATATCGGCAATATTTTTACTCATTATCAACATGCCATCAACATATAAACAAATAATGACTTCATGATTTGGAGTATTTTTAATGTAAACACATTTGTCACTCTCGTTGATTTTAAATTCATTTGCCAACATTGTTTGGTCAAATTTAGCATGCCATTGTTTGGGTGCTTATTTTAGTCCATAAAGCGACTTAACAAGTTTGCACACTTTCCCTTCTTTACCAGGAACCACAAATCCCTCAGGTTGTTCCATGTAAATTTCTTCCTCCAATTCTCCATTTAAGAAAGCTGTCTTAACATCCATTTGATGGATTTCAAGACCATGTACGGCTGCTAGTGCCACTAACAACTGAATAGATGGTATCCTTGTTACCGGCGAGTATGTGTTAAAGTAATCAAGGCCTTCCTTTTGTCTATAACCATTGACCACAAGTCTTGCCTTATATTTGTCAACAGTGCCATCAACTTTCATTTTCCTTTTAAAAATCCATTTTGATCCTAAAAGTTTATTTCCAGGAGGAAGATCAACTAATTCCCATGTATGGTTGTTAAAACATTATTGGGTTTAAATGATAGATTGAATGGGAAATGGAGGGAGTTCCCTCTTGCTTTATAAAATAAGCATTTGTCCCTCATCGGTAGTGGAAAGAAAAGTTCTTCTACTTATAAGTAGAAGTACTCCTTCTTGTTGCTAAAGGGTTAAGAAGAGGGTCTCCCATCGCGCCGTCGTCGTCGCTCGGCTCGGCTTCGGCTTCGGATTTAGATTTGGATTTGATTGATTGATAATCTTTTTGGACAAAATTTTCTTTAATTTTAATTATTTAATTAATTATTATTTAATTAAATTAATTAACTTATCCAATCCTACCCGTTAGTGACCCGGATCCGCGTGTCTGACCCGCGATCCGGTTTCTTTCCCATATTTAAATTTCCCACCAGTTTTTAGTGGCTGTTCAGAAGGGTTGCAAACCTTCAGAAACAGTACTTCCATGGCTATAAATTCGTTTGATTCCTCAGAATTTTACTAACCAATTTTCTGAACTTCTTCTTCTTCTGCACAAATAAATTCCAGTATTGTGATTTACTGCTGTTGAGTGGTTCGCTGACACCGTTGTTCTAGGTACCGATACACCGGTGAGTAAGATCGTTCTATCCTGGGAGGATATATTCCATTAACCTCGGGTTCTTGAGGGGAATAATTTCCTTAAGGACACACTGTGCATTCAGTGGGCTCGGTTTTTTTTTAATTCTTAAATATTTTTCAGAATCTGTTCTTATTTTCCAGAATCTGTCCAAGTTTTTGTATTCTGGTTTCAGAAATTAATTTTACTGCTTCATCGATTTTGCAATACAGATTAATAACAATCTTAAGGAAATTATCTATAATAGTATAACCTGTATTCTGTTTAAGGAGATTAAAATTTGTGTAGTTTTCTACTCCATATGAATATTAGTATTCTGACTCGAAGCTATAAAAACTTCGTTGAAATACCAAAAGTTCATAATTATACTGTGATTTGAAGAAATAAAATCTTCATCGTTTAAGTTTGTGATCTAATTGCTATTCTGGTTTTATTAACTAAAACAATTTGTCGATTTGACAGTAATGATGACAATTGAGACTGGAACTCCCTCTGCGACTGGATCTTCCTCTCCGAATATTGCACTAGCGGTTACTCCTACAACCCGTTCCGTAGTGCCACCGGCTGAAAAACCAGCGAAGTTCACCGGTGCCAACTTTAAAGGATGACATCAAAGAATGTTCTTTTGGCTTACCACCCTTGGTATGCAAAAGTTCACCAGTGAGGACCCTCCCGTGCCTGCCGCCGACATGCCTGACAACCAAAAGTTCATGGTTACTGAGGCTTGGAAACATGCTGATTTTTTGTGCAAAGGCTATATTTTGAGTGCCTTAGAAGATGACTTGTACAACGTCTACAGTGCAGTAGAGACCTCCAAGGAACAATGGAGTGCACTTGAAAAGAAGTACAAAATCGAAGATGCTTGCTTGAAGAAGTTTGTGGTTGCCAAATTCCTAGACTACAAAATGGTGGATGAAAAACCGTTGGAACCCAAGTTCAAGAGCTTCAACTTATCTTCAATGACCTTATTGCTGAAGGTATGGTAGTGAATGAAGCATTCCAAGTGGCTGCAATGATTGAGAAGTTGCTGCCCTCATGGAAAGATTTCAAGAATTATCTTAAGCACAAGCGCAAGGAAATGAAGTTGGAAGATCTTGTGATTCGTCTCAAGATTGAGGAAGATAACAAAACAGCCGAGAAAAAGTCGCGGGGGAATTCAACGATTATGGGAGCAAATATTGTTGAAGAGGCTGCCCCAAAAAGTAAGAAAAGAAAGAAGTTCACTGGACAAAAGAAGGAGCAAGCCAAGAAAAAGTTCAAGGGCAACTGCTTTAATTGGGGAAAGCTGGCCACAAAGCCCCAGATTGTCGTCTTCAGAAAAAGAACAAGGGAGAATGACAAGCCAATATGGTGAAAAAGAATGATGATATGGATGATCTGTGTGCAATGCTATCGGAGTGCAATTTGGTTGGAAACCCAAAGGAGTGGTGGCTTGATTCTGGTGCCACTCGACATGTTTCTTACCAGAAAGAAGCATTTGCAACCTACGCTCATTTGGACCCGAAGAAGTACTGTTTATGGGAAATATTGCAACAGCCAAGGTTGAAGGATATGGGAAGATACTTCTGAAAATGACTTCCGGCAAGGTGCTGACTCTCAACAATGTTCTGCACGTTCCCACAATCAGGAAGAATTTAGTTTCAGCCGGACTACTCGTCAAAAACGGGTTTAAGTGCGTGCTGGTTAGTGAGAAAATTGTAATAAGTAAGAATGATATGTTCATAGGAAAGGGCTACCTCACCGAGGGCCTTTTCAAACTCAATGTAATGGTTGTTGACAGTATTAATAAGAATTCAGCTTCGTCTTACTTATTGGAGTCAAATGATTTATGGCATGTTCGTTTAGGACATGTCAACTACAAAACCTTGCGGAAATTGATTAATTTAGAAGTATTGCCTAGATTCGAGTGTAATAAATCAAAATGTGAAATCTGTGTTGAATCTAAGTTTGTTAAACATACATATAAGTCTATTGATAGAAATTCAAATCCTTTAGACTTAATCCACACAGATATATGTGATATGAAGTCAATACCATTTCGCGGTGGGAAAAAGTATTTTATAACCTTTATTAATGATTGCACTCGATATTGCTATGTGTATTTGCTTAATAGTAAGGATGAAGCAATTGATGCATTTAAGCAATACAAGAACGAAGTGGAAAATCAATTGAATAAAAAGATAAAAATGATTAGAAGTGACAGGGGTGGAGAATACGAATCTCCTTTTGCAGAGATATGCTTAGAATATGGAATTATTCATCAAACTACTACCCCTTACACACCACAATCAAATGGAATTGCGGAAAGAAAAAACCGAACATTAAAGGAAATGATGAATGCTTTACTAATAAGTTCCAATTTACCGCAGAGCTTGTGGGGGGAAGCTATCCTTACAGCTAACCGAATACTCAACAGGGTGCCCCACAGTAAAACACAATCTATTCCATATGAACTATGGAAAGGAAGAAAACCCAACTTGAAATATTTCAAAGTGTGGGGGTGTTTAGCAAAGGTCCAAGTTCCTTTGCCCCAATGGGTAAAAATCGGACCAAAAACTGTGGATTGTGTTTTTATTGGCTATGCTACAAACAACAAAGCTTGTCGGTTTTTGGTTCACAAATCGGACAATCCCGAAATTCATGTTAATATGATAATTGAATCAGATAATGCTGAATTCTTTGAAAACATTTATCCGTATAAAATTGAATGTGAGTCATCATGTGAAAGATCTAAACGACCGCGGGAAGAACCAAAGAAAAGTACACCAAGTAAAGAGGATCCAAGACGTAGCAAACGTCAAAGGACATCTACTTCCTTTGGACCAGATTTTGTGACATTCTTGCTTGAAAATGAGCCTCAAACATTTAACGCAGCGATGTCATCTTCCGATTCATCATTTTGGAAAGAGGCAGTCAATAGTGAGATTGAATCAATTTTGAACAACCATACATGGGAATTAGTTGATCTTCCTCCTGGAAATAAACCTTTAGGATCAAAATGGATTTTTAAAAGGAAAATGAAAGTTGATGGCACTGTTGACAAATATAAGGCAAGACTTGTGGTCAAAGGTTATAGACAAAAGGAAGGCCTTGATTACTTTGACACATACTCGCCGGTAACAAGGATACCATCTATTCGGTTGTTAGTGGCATTAGCAGCCGTACATGGTCTTGAAATCCATCAAATGGATGTTAAGACAACTTTCTTAGTTTGACCCTCGTAATCAAAATTATGACAAACTTTTGAAACGGAGGGAGTAATCATAAGAAAGTGATTCATTTCTGAATTTTTCTACCTACAAGTCACTGGCTTGGGATAAATTCTTTTAGAATCAACTAGGGAAGTCAATACACACATGGTACGAGTTATGTGGATGATAGTTACTCATTTGGTGATGTAGCTATGGAAATGTTCTCTACTATTATGCATATGGAGAGGAATTTTTTTTCCATCTATGATTTTTAAATGTGGTTACAGATCCAAAAGTACGGTTATTAACCCAAAGGTATCCAGCATAATGGGGCTTGGCATTTCTCCGATATCTTTAATTTCGCAAATTACTCTTGCATTTATTGGACTAAAGTTCTCCTATTATTTTGTGCCTTTGGCACAATTAGATGTCCCAAGCATACTTACCTTTGGTGACAATGGTTGGGGACTCTGTCGCTATGGCATTATTCACTCGCTATTGTTCAGCCTTTGAAAGTTTACTACTTCCTAGCTAACTCAATTGAGAATACCAGTAGGTAATAAAAATAATTGGACCTTGTTATTAATTCCTCTATTATTTTTCAAAAGGAAAATATTCTTATCTCGACTCAGATGCTATTTTAACCTTCCTTCCTATAACATTTTACAACCAACTTGAAACAATGGTTAAATAAGTCATCGATGTGGAACCGTTGGTTGACAATTCAACTAACATGCACAATCTCTATTAAAATATTTGAATTTCATTGATGTTCCTCTCATAACAATACATTCTATTGCAACATATTTTTCTTTATCGATAGATAATATAATGTTTTCAAGGGATCAATGACTTCGGTGTTTAGCATTTCGACCAATACAAGGTCAAACTTTTCTTGACTGTCCATTACAATTTGAAAAAAAAAATGATTGTACCTTTCAAGTCCACTACCTACTTCACCAAATTGGCCTGATTTAGTTTCAAAATTTAACTGTTGCGTACAATATAGACTTCATTTGTCCATATTATTCGGCCCTTTAAATTCTTCAACCCACAGGTCCCTTGTTTATGGATAGGATAAATGCTTCTGGAATTCATGCCAGAAAAGTCAATGCACATATGTGTTCTCGTCCCGAATTCTGTTCTCTGTCGTTTTATCGGCTGGCGAAATCGGAAGACAAATTGATTCCTTAACTCAAGCGATTTGGACTGGAAACGGAACTCTAATTTCCAGCAATGGGTTTTCCAACTACTCCAGAAAGCGTTAGGACGGTGTTATGAGTAAACTAAGAGGTAAGAAACATGAATGTTATTGAGTACAGTAAAGTAAAGGATAAAACGAAGTAAAAGGATAAAGATAGATAAAAAATGAGTTGTTTGATTGATTGGTTGCGTCTCATATATACAAAGAATGATCCTATTTATAGTATAAAAAAGGAAAAAAATTGTACAACGTGATCCCCCCCCCCATGTCAGCCATCAAGTAACCCACTAAGTTCAATGGCCGACTATGGGGGAGGTGGTGCCGATTTTCTCGCCCTCTACTCCTCTTGCTCGGATAATGGCCCTTTCTTTTAGCTGTTGTTGGTTGTTATCGCTTTTAGGGGTCCGAAAACCCTTTTGACTTGGTCATTGAAGCGTTTGCATCTGAGTGGGTCCTAGTCGTACCTCTAACTAACAACTCGACTAATATGCCTTAGTAGCCCATGAAGTTCTTGTAGTCGAGGGCTAGGAGTAAATTCGGCTCTGGAGCAGTTCGATGAATTCGGCTAAACACTTAACTTATTTTTGAGTGTTAACAATTGCCCCATATATTAACTCGAGTGTGACTGTTGAGTTGATGTATCTGAAAGTAGCCGTCGTTTCAGTCTGACAGTCGTGCTTGTCACTTCAATCGTCTAGTCTCCAGTGCATGCAATGATGATCACTTCATAACTCAGGCCCCCCAGATCTTTCATAGCAAACTCAAAGGAAATGAGAGATGTAATGGACCGGCGGAGAGCATCAAATGATGTGGTGAGGATAATGTCATCAACATATAATAATAGGTAAGCCATGTTTGTACCCTTGTTGTAGATGAACATGGAATGATCGGATATGCTGTGTGAAAACCCGATAGAGGAGACATAATTGGCGAACCGCTGGTACCATGCTCGAGGAGCCTGTTTCAATTCATAGAGTGATTTCCGCAACAGACACACATAATCCGGATGAATAAGATTCTTGAAATTCATAGGCTGATACATATATACCATTTCATGAAGATCCCCATGTAAGAAGGCATTCTTGACATCAAGCTGATGAATGGGTCATGACTTGGATATGGCAATGCTGAGGATGGTCCGGATGGTTGCGGATTTTACGACCGGGCTGAATATTTCATCACAGTCCACTCCCACCTGTTGAGACTTGCCATCACCTACAAGACGAGTCTTGTACCTCTCAAAAGAAACATCAGATTTCCTTTTATGTCTAAAAATCCACATAGAACAAATAATGTTAGGATTAGGTGGACGGGGTACTATGTCCCACATCTTATTATCAATAAGAGCATTATATTCGTCAATCATTACGGATTTCCAATTAGGGTCAGACAAGGCATCATTCGGGTTACGAGGGACAAGGGAAGGAACAACTGAAATGAAAAGGTTAAACAGTTGTTTAGGTTTGTGAATTTCGTGTATGTTACGGTTTTCCATGGTCCGAGAGTGTGTCTCAAAATGCGAGACAGGAGGGGGGTTTGTCGCGGGACTGCCAGGAAGAGGATGAAGGCAGGGGTGATGGTATTGGCTGGCCGAACCTCGGTTTACCAAGAGGTGGCTGCGGAATCACACTGAGGCGGGCTGTTCCGGGCCACCATTGGTAGAACCGGGTGGACAAATAGTCCCGGACTGGCCAAAGTGGTGCCGGGTGCCAGGGTCTGAGATGTCGGACTATGTAAATGGTGAATTAGAAAAGGGTTTAGGTCATCATTTAGGAAGTCGTACGAATGTCGATGTGGCGAGTGTAGAGAGGCAAAGGGGAATTGAGACTCATTAAATAGTACATGACGTGAAATAATAATTTTACAGCTCGATAAGTCATAGCACGAGTAACCATGATGATTGGCAGGGTAACCCAGAAACACATACGGGGAAGACCGGGGTTGGAGTTTGTGAGTGGTCGAATGGAGAGAGTAACAAATACATCAAAAAATACGCAAGTGTTGGTAGGAGGGGTTCCTACAAAATAGAACTTGGGCGGGCGGCCGTTGATCTAGAGACTTGTTTGAGATTATGTTTAGGAGATATGTGGCCATGGAGAGTGCGTAATTCCAGAATTGAGGAGGAATTGATGTGTGAGCAAGTAAGGCACGAATGAGGTTGTTTATGATTCGAATTTTTTGTTCGGCTTTACCATTTTGGAAGGATGTGTGAGGGCGGGAAAAATGAAAGGTAAGACCGTTTTATGAGCAAAACTGTTTGAATTGGTTATTATCGAATTACATACCATTGTCACATTGAAAACATTTAATGCTCTTTTCAAATTATGTTTTTTTATGAAAGTACTAAATGAAGAAAAATGGGATAGACCTTGGATTTATTTTCAATTGGAAAAGTCCATAGAAAGTTGGAATAATCATCCAAAAATAACACATAATATCGATGCCAACCGTACTCAAAATAGGGGATGTTCACAAATCACTATGTATGATATCGAAAGGCATTAAAGTACAATTTATGGATGCAGAAAATAGAAATTTGACATGTTTCCCCAAAATGCAAGATTCACATATAGGAGTCCTAGAAATACGATTGTAATTAATAAAATATTTTTTCTATGGGAGCGTAAAACAAAGTCTCCCGGATGTCCTAATCTAGAATACCATAAGGAAGACGGAAGAGTAGCAAAGGTTGAGGGAACTGAGGCTGGATTTTTTACGGTGTTTGAAATATGGTAGAGATCTCCAGTGCTGTCACATCTCATTATTCGTCTCCCTGTCGTAAAATCCTTTATAGTAAAACAAAAGGATCAAAGTCAAGGGAAATCCAATTGTCAGTTGTGAAACGTCGCACAGAGATTAGATTCTTAATGAGTTTAGGGGCAAGTAGGATATTTTTTAAGATTAGTGGTGGAGTGGCGGGGATAGGGAGGAATGACCATAACCACGTATGGGAATGCCTTATCCACTACCAATAATAATATTTCGATTTAAATTACTTAAATTGGAATAAGACGAGAGAGTACCTTGTGATGCCGTCATGTGAGATGCGACGCATGTGTCCATATACCAATTTTCGTATGGAGTGTTGAGTGACATTGTGCTCATAGTTGCCTCATTGTCAGTCGGTGCATAAGTCGAGGGGGGGTTGTGTTATGTAGGCTTGTTGTGGACATGGGTCAAGTATGCCATGTTGGGCATGTCGGTTCTGAGATAGAGTCTACGAGGATATCGTATACAGGCATGGAGGGGAGACCCATGACGGTAGGGCCCACATGGCCTACGACGGGTAGGCAGCCCATGGCGGAGGCTGTTGCGGCTGCCGCGGTCATTGCCGGAATTTTTTCCGTCGCGGCCCTTGCCGGACTGCCTGCTCCAGCGGTTGTTACGATAGGAAGCGGACTGTTGTGGGTCCTCTGGCTGACGGTTCTAATTATCGAACCGGGAGGCCCTACCATCGGCAGAGGGCCTGACGGTAGTGGTGATGGCGGCGTCGGCAATGCTGGCCCGAGTGGTGCTGCACTTGATTTTCTGGGTTTCCTTAAGCACGAGTTTCGAACGGGCCTCATAAAATGGAGGTAACGTCGTGCGTTGCTGAAGGATGGTGGAAATGCCATCATATGATTCGTTCAAACCTGCAATAAGTTGCATGACCAATCGCTGATTAGTGACTGGTGCGCCGACGTTGGAGAGTTGGTCGGCAAGCATCTTGAGTTCTTGACAATAGGTAGACACGTTTGAGAAATCGTCGTGATGAACGTCATTGAATTGATTTTCAAGGTATAACGCTCGTTGAGTTTTGTTGTCATGGAAAATACTGTCCAAACGTTCCCACGTTTGGCGGGCAGTGGCATCGGTCTCAATAATGGTGTGCAACAGATCATTAGATATCGTGATGTATATCCACTGGAGGACGGCTGCGTCCAAACGACGAGTATTGGCCCTTTTCCATCTCAAGAGTCACATAGATGAAGTTTTTAATGTTGTTTACGGCAAGTGGCAGATGAAATTTGGTTTTATTAGCCATGGAAGAGGAAATTTAGGAGGAATAGGGAGGGAGAATGGCCGGAAAAACTAGAGTTCCGTCGTGGAGATAAGAGGGGGGGGGGCGAGAGAGGTCGATGGCTAGGGTTCCGACGTGGGCTAGGTGCCGACGTGGAAAAAAGGTGGCGGCCGAGAAGGTGTATCGGCGGCTAAGGTAGGGTTTGTAGTTTTAGGCTATTGATACCATAAATGAATATATTTTTTGATTTTATTGATAAATGATTTACAATATATATATAAGGTTACAAGAATATTTACTTTGATACAAACAAGGTAACTAATTATCCTAATTACAAAAGGATTATAGTTCTACCTAAAATAGGAGATATGCAATTAATGAAAAAAATATTAGAAAATATTCTATTAAATTAGACTAATTCCATCTCACTTCCCCTTTGCTAATTTTTCTCTCTTTTCTTTTTGTACGTGGGATCTCGATGAGTCCATTTGGACTCTAATTCCTTTGCATTTTGTGTTGGGCTTTAAAAATTCCTTAATCTAGATGAATTCCCTAAGAGAGCGTGAATATAAATTAAAAAATGATGTTTTCGTAAGATACTATTTGGTTCTGATAAGAAAGGTTCAAAAATTTTACAAAGTTCGAAGACTATTTCCTGATTTTTTTTTTGATAATTCAGGTTTCCAGGCTTGCGCCTGACTACTTCACTGGTATTACCCAGACGTCCTGGAGATGATGGGACCAGTCATTCAGCACCCCACCACCAGGTAAATCTCGGGATGTGCACACATGGTCAGTGTCTGTTTGCGTCCAAAGGATCAATGCTACAAAGTTGACCCCCCCCCCCACAAGCCCCATCCACAAGGTTTGGCGGAGACCGAACCCACACTGCAACATGCCCGCGCGACTTTTAGCGCCCAGGCTTTATCACATGTATGTGCCCCGGAGGGGAGAATCGAACTTGCGACCCTAAGGCCGCAAAGTTGACTCCCTGCCAGCAAGCTGACCCCTGTAGATACTATTTCCTGATTTTTAATCGACGACAAAGTTGATTTTTAGAATCTCAAAAAGAAAAAAATCTATATAGTCCAGCCCAAAGAGCATTTCAGCGTGACATTGTGGGCTTATTAAATGAGTTTGAAACCCAAATATTTTTCTCAAAATATATTGTGTTGGAATTGTTAACAGCAACAAAACTCCTCATTTATTGTCACAGCCAAAGCAAGCAAATGCAAAGAATGAAATTTTATAAGTCAAACCATTTCTTGCAATTAACTTATAAATCTTTGTATCTTTGGAGTTATAAACAAAAGTATTCTTAACAGATTAAGAAGCTGAATTATACGTATAATTCAAAATCTAAATAGTCGTGCACATTTGAAGGGATTAATTCCTTTACGATTAGCCGAATTATTAGTTAATTCACTCGTTGAGTTAATGACATAATTAAAGTGCTAAAAATAATTTTCAAAACCAAAACAAAATTATTTTTCAAACTACCTTTTCCAAACAAGTTTTACACCTTTAGCCACAAAAAAAATATTAAAAATCCGTAGGTCAACCGCATTGAGCAAACCTTTAATACCGAGGTGCCAACAGCTTCCTCAGAGATCACCTGAATCTTTACCTGAACTCTGGTATTTTTTTTAAAAGTTTTCTAAATTAACTTTTAAATTGGTTTACTTTCTCATACGGTAAATTAGATGGTGACTATGTTTGTTCACGACAAATGCCAAGTTATGAAGTAGCTTTTACGCGCAAGTGTAATCGTGAACCATAACAGAATGCAATGATGGATTTATGTCTCAAAATTCTCGAATAGTTTATTTCTTTGGACAAGGAAGAAAAGTTCACTAATTAGATATTTTTATTGCCTATTTTACACTTATAATTATTCAGTAATTTATATCCCATACTTTATGTGGTTTGTATTTCTATAAAAGTGAAACACTAAACAAAGAAGGGCCTAGCGAAAGGCGAAAAGTAACGATTAGCTAAGTTAAAAGTCACTTTGCACTCGAGGATTCAGCTTTACTACATGTAGTAAATATACATGTTGATATGAGGGTTATTATGTAAATGTGTATTTCTTAGAGTAGGGGTCAAGTATTTGTCCTAATTCTTCTTTAATTAGACTTGTAGCTGAAGTAGTACTTTGTTTATGAGATGAATAGAAGTACCAACTAATTTTCTCTATACCTAAAATTCTACATGGCATCAGAATAATCTGGTCCATAAACTCGAAGCCTTAATCTCGTTCTCTTTTTTCCAACATGGGTGATATTACGCCTTCCTCATGCACAACTACAAACACTATAAACTCAACCATAACAAACTCTACCTCAATTATTGTTCAACAAGACATAGAGATGACAGTGGATCCTGGACCCGGTTCAGATCCGGTGGATCCAGATCCGTTTTATAGGATATGAATTTTTAAAATTTGGACCCGACGGATCCGGATCATACCCGGATCCGTTTCTGACGGATCAGATCTGGATCTGGATATTGTATTTGAGATCCGTATCCGATCCAGATCCGACCCGTGGATCCATTTTTTATTAAATATATTCATAACATAGAATGTAATTTTATAAGTATTTTTAAAAAATTGCTAAGCACATCCTTGCAAGTTTAATTCTCAAAACAAGTTTAATTTATCCCCGCGTTAACTCAAAAACCAAAAAATAAAGAGGTAACTTCGATAATAAAATCAATGTTATATCAGTGAATGACTAACATCTCCATAGACAAGTAGTTAAAATTATATTCACTTCATTTTGTGAAGATTCCAAGCACGTGCAAGTTCTGCATTGTGGAAATACTAGTCAGCATTTTTCACAACTATTGTCATTGTCCAACATTTTCAATTAATAGCTCACAATCAAAACGAGACAACGAACAAAATATATCAAAACGAGACAACGAACAAAATATATCAAAACGAGACAACGAACAAAATATCTCATATGAACATTTCAAAATTAAAACACAGTAAATTGTTAGCTAAGTAAAAATCGTTTGTCAGTTCAAAAAAAAATTCTTAGCAAGATAATTTTTTTACATGTGGATCCAGATCTGATCCGTGGACCCGGTGGATCCGATGGATCCGAATTTGGATATGATTTTTATGAACCCGACGGGTCTGAATCCGAATATAGTAGGATCCGGTCCATATCCGATCAGTTGCTATCCCTAACAAGACAACTCGAACAAACTGACTCTAGTTATGCAACATGGATTACAGAAAATCATAAGGTGAAAAGCTGACTGATTGACTCGATAAGTCCCACCTCGTGTCAATATGACATAGTCAGGTATTACTGATAGTAATAATGTTAATGTTACTGCATCTTCTATGAATAGTACTTGGATTATTGATAGCGGAACATCTGATCACATGACCAAAGACCAAAACGAACTACAATTATTAAAACCATCTTCTCAACCCTTTATTTCTAACGCAAATGAAGGTACTTCTCATGTTTTAGGAGAAGGAAAAGTTGTCTTAACAAATACTTTAAAACTTGACACCGTTTTAGTTGTACCTGCTCTAGACCATAATCTTCTATCTGTTAGCCAGGTGACCTCCTCTCTCAATGACATTGTAAGCTTTTAGACCTTTTTGTATCTTTCAGGACATTCTAACTCAGATGACTCTTAGTTATTGTGTTAAGAGACGCAATTTCTACTTTCTGGAATTGACTAAAGGTGGAGAGATGAAATCCAATCATACATGTGAGAAGGCACGAGACGATGTGTGGTTATGGCATATGAGGCTCAAACATATCTCGTTTGGTTATCTTCAAAAACTGAAATCAGATTTGTTTTTAGGTTTAGATAACCCGGTTTTTCATTTTGACATTATTGAATTAACAAAAAATCATCGTATTCCGTATTTATCAAGTTTGAATAAATGTTCTGAACCTTTTGTTGTTATACATTATGATATTTGTGGCCCTGCGAAAGTTGAATCTCTGTCTCAAGATCGTTATTTTATTACTTTTATAGACGAATGTAGAAGGATGACATGGATATCATTACTTCGGAAGAAGAGTGACGTGTATATCGTGTTAAAAGATTTTTATAATATGGTACACACGCAATATCAACGACAGATCCATGTTTGGCAATCTGACAATGCCATGGAGTTTATGTAATCTACTGTTGACGAATACATTCAACAATGAGGTATACGTCATCAAACATCTTGCACATACATACCACAACAGAATGACCTAGCAGAAAGAAAGAATAGACAGATTATGGAGATTGTCCGTGCATCTCTTTTTGGCTTGAATATGCAAACAATTTATTGGGGGGAACGGTTAAGTCTGCAACTTATCTCATTAATCGGGTTCCCTTTCGAGTCAATAATTTCGAGACTCCGCAGCAAAAGCTTCATTCTCTTTGTTCTCTTCCGCATCTACCGAACCTAGAGCCAAGGGTGTTTGGTTGTACAGTTTACACTCACATTCTGAAAGCTCTGCAAGGAAAATTGGATTCGGGTGCATCACGGTGTGTGTTCGTTGGCTATTCAGAATTTCATAAAGGATACCGATATTATGGCCTACATAATAAAAAATTACATGTTACTCTCGATATATCTTTCCATGAGTCAGAACCATATTATGAAGGTGCAGTAACAACGCCATCTCATCAGGGGGAGAATAACATAGAAGAAATATAGAATGAATGGAGCTTTAGGACGAGAAGCAAAGTTCTTGGAATTAGAAGCTCATGAGGAAAGATTAAATGCACGTATTGATATCTCAGGACAAGATGCAGTCACACATGAGGACAACGAAGAAATTATGAACGAAGAGAATAAATATCACGAAGTCACAAATGAAGACAATGAAGGAATTATTCCAGAAAGTACAATAAGCACTCCATTAACCAATGAGTCCTCTCAGAATGTTCTACATAATGATACACCTCAGGTACCTCTTAATTACCCTTCAAATGAACTTGAAAATCTGTCTAATGATCTTTGTCCTATTCTTTCCCGTTATCCACTTAGAAAAATTAAAGGTGTACCAAAAAAATAATATGAATCTTATCTTAATGCCAATGCGAAATACCCCATTAGCAAGTGTACCTCCACCAAATGACTATCAACCTCATATGCTTTAACTGTTAATCAATTTTCCAAAGTGTCTATTCCTAGTGGTGTGCATGAAGCATTAGTAGAATCACAATGGAGGAAGGCGATGAACGAAGAGATGGAGGCTTTGCAGAGAAACCGAACTTGGGAATTGCTTTCGCTGCCCGAAGGAAAGAGAACTTTCGGGTGTAAATGGGTGTATACCGTAAAGCTTAAAGTAGATGAAAGTATTGACAGGTACAAGGCGAGGTTGGTAGAAAAAGGATACACGCAGAAGTACAAAGTAGACTATCAAGAAATGTTCACACCAGTGGCTAAGCTCAACACTATTCATATTCTCATATCAGTTGCAACAAATAGAGATTGGCCGTTGCGACAATTTGACGTAAAAAGTGCATTCTTAAATGGTGGCTTGGAGGAAGAAGTTTATATGAAGCTCCCACTAGGAATTATGCAGGAGCAAACTCATAGAAATAAATTGAAGAAGGCATTAGACGGGTTAAAACAGTCACCACAGGAATGGTTTGAATGTTTCACGTCTGCAATGACATCGGTGGGGTATAGACAGAGTAACTCTAATCACGCTCTGTTTATCAAAAGGGAAGGTAACGACGTTGATTGTATATGTTGATGATATGATCCTGATATGAAATGATTATGATGAAATGGATCAACTTCAGAAGTTTTTGGCATCAAAATTTGAAATGAAAGACCTAGGACCATTGCAGTATTTTCTAGGTATTGAAATATCAAAGTCGAGACATGGAATTTCCCTTTCTTAGAGAAAATATGTACTAGACTTGTTGACAGAGACATGGCCATGCAATCCAATCGAAATGCCTATGGAGACAAACCACATACTTGGGAACTCTTCGGGAGAGAAAATAAAAGATGTAGGCAGATACCAACGGCTAATAGGGAAGTTAATATATCTGACTCATACAAGGCCTATTGCATATGTCATAAGTGTTGTGAGTCAGTTCATGCAGAGCCCAACAGAAGATCATCTAGAGGCTACCCATAGAATTTTGCGATACTTGAAGAGATCCCCATGAAAAGGGTTATTGTTCTTAAAGAATGAGAAAACTGTCATCGAAGGCTACACAAATGCAGATTGGGAAGGAGATTAGTTGACCAGGAAATCAACCTTGGGCTATCTCACTTTTGTCGAAGGCAATCTTGTTACGTGGAGAAGTAAGAAGCAAAAGGTTGTCGCGAGGTCTAGTGTAGAAGCAAATTTTTGAGGGATGGCACATGACCCGTGTGAGCTATTATGGATAAAATTTGTTCTGAAGAATCTTGAAATTGAGTGTACATGACCTATGAACTTGTTTTGTGATAACAAAGTCGCAATTCAAATAGCACATAACCTTGTTCAACATGATCGCACTAAGCATGTTGAAATTGATCGACACTTTATTAAGAAGAATTTAGATCAAAAGATTAGACATTTTTCATTTGTCAAGTTTGAAAATCAGTTGGCGGATGTACTTACCAAGGTTGTATCAAAAAAGGTCTTCTACACGATGATTGACAAGTTGGACATGATAGACATCTATGCACCGCTTTAGGGGGAGTGTTGACTTGAGGGTATTATGTAAATGTGTATTTCTTGGAGTAGGGGTCAAGTATTTGTCCTAATTCTTCTCTAATTAGACTTGTAGCTGAAGTAGTACTTAGGTATATATATTCCTTTGTTATGAGATGAATAAAAGTACATGCAATAAAGAACATGTAACTTTTACGATTTCAATTTTAAATATATAGGCATGATCGAAAAACTGATTCTGTAGGAAGACTTAGCTAGAAACAAGTGGTAGCCTTTTGTAACGTTAAAGGTTCTAATTACAGGGCTTGACTAAATTTAATTTTATTTACGTTGCAGGTTCATACAATATTGTACAATTTTCATTGGAGATTGCACGTGTCTAAATAGAAGTATATATATATATAACACATTTAATGGAGGGTTAAATTGGACAAGATTTCAGACATTGGGGACTAAAACTGGACCTTCAAAAACAAATGATTCCCCAAAACCCAAACAAACACCAAAGCAACAAGAACACTCTCAGAAGTGAAAGAGTAGAAAAGCTCTGAAAATGGTATTGAAGGTAGCTGGGCTCAATTTTTCAAGATTTCAAAGGTATGAAACACCCTTTTCTCTATTTATTCCATATGTGTTGTTTATACTGGAAATCATTAACATGTTTTGGCAGCTCATGGACATGGAGATATGTGTTGTCACGATCATATTCTACCAACAAAGCGACGCCGTTTAATGTTAAAAAACGAATCTTGAAGGTCGTTTCATCAGGTGTGAACCCGAAAAGGAGTGTTCTGCAGAATTTGTTGGATGAAGGCCGTATAGTTTCTCTACAGGAGCTCAGGGTCATTATTAGGCAGCTTATGAAACGACGTCGTTTCGGACATGCTCTGGAGGTAATGTATTCACTCATCAGTTTTTTTTTTCTAATTAAAAAGAATTGGGAAAATTTAGTATCTTTGGGTGCTTGATTATGTGATTTAGTAGGGTCACTTAATAATGTTAATGTTATAGTATAGTTTCCTTGAGCTTTTGAAATGCTGGTAAAAGTGTCAAATTTCCTTGAGAAAATTAAGAATTTATTTATGTGGGTGTGGTTACTTGATTATTATGGTTATTTTGTCCATGACAGTAGCATTATAATAATAATTTCCTTGATTTTTTAATGCTAATAAAAATATCTGTTATTGAATCTTTTGGGTGCTTGATTATATGCTGTAATAAGGTTATTTAAGTCAATAAAATGAATCAGTAGTTTACTTTTTGAGATGCTGGTAACTCCAACACTTGGGTTGAACAAAAAAGGCTCAATCTTTCACTGCTCAGGAGTAAGGGAAAGCAAATATGATCAAAGGAAGAAGACCTGGAATTCTATTCTGTAGGGAAGGAGGACCTACTGTATAAGTCTCCAATCAATCATAGGGGGGGTGAGAAAATTGATTTGCCTCTTTCATTTAGTGTTCATTGTCGAATCGGATGCGGGACCCTCAGCTTACAGGGAAGTCACACTTTAACTTCCTGCCTTGACCGAGGCCTCACATCGATCATCTGTCCATTGATCTCATGAATCAACCTTGACCTTGACTCTCACTACATACTCCAACTCTATCTATTAATAAGGACGCTTTATCTAATGAGGCAGGAAGACGACTTTGTAAGAGAGAAATATCTTTTGTTGTTGTAAATTTGTGGCAACGAAAGTTGGGTGCTTGATTATGTGGTTTATACTACTATTTTTCTTTTTCTTATGAAGGTAAATTATAATTGATGTGGGGGAACCCCTGAATACCAGGTATGACATAAAGTGTGGAGTCTACGAAAAGACATGAGTTTCTCGAAAGAGCATACCAAAATTAAATTAAAAAACCGCTCCTTTAATCTGTACAGAAGAATTTTCTATTTGTTTGCTAAAAAATTTGAAGTGGTCATACATTTATATACTGCTAATATCAGCTTATACACTTGATATAGGCGTACTGGTGCGGATTTGGTGTTATCTTTTAATTATGTCAGCTTATAATAACTGGGAAATAGGTTAACTAAGGATTAACTTGCTCAACTTTTGTTTTGGAGTATGAGGAGAAAAAAGAAAACTGGTGGAAATTTTACACAAGGACTATGAAAACCTTTTCTTCTGAAATATCTCCTCTTTTTGATCTGAGTGTGCATGTAATGAAGAAAGATAAATCAAGACAATAATGAATATCTTTGTTTCTTTGTTCTTTTTATTTGCAGATACTTAAATGGATGGAAACTCAACATAGTTCCCAGATGTCACCATATGATTATGCCAGGAGACAGGAATTAATTGTTAAAGAACACGGTAGAATAGAAGCTGAAAGATATTTTGAGAGTTTAACAAGCACTGTTTCACTGAAAGAGGCTTCCCTCCCTCTTCTTCGTTGTTATGTTGAAGAAAGGTCCACTGAGAAGGCTGAAGCTTTCATGCTAAAGATGAACAAGTTGGGACTTGCTCTGAGCCCTCATCCGTTTAAGGAGATGATGAAGCTTATATGGCCACATCTCAGTGCCAGAAAGTACCATCAGTCATTCTGCAAATGAAACAAAACCGAATAACCTTAAACGTCCTCTCCTATAATCTCTGGATGGACGCATGTGGGGAGCTTTCTGGGGTTGAATCAGCAGAGATCGTATACAAAGAGATGCTGAGTGACCAAAATGTACAAGTGGGATGAAGAGCTTTTTATCTACATTAGCGAATATTTATAAGAAAGCAGGACTGATGGACAAGGCAATTTTGGCCCTCAAAACTGCTGAAAAGAAAATATCCAATAGTAATCACTATCCTTACTTCTTTCTCATTACACAGTATGCTTCTTTGAATAACAAAGATGGAGTACTTCGGGTCTGGGAAGCTTCTAACGCAGTCAACTCCCCAATAACTTGTGCCAATTACATGTGTATCTTGTTGTCTTTGGTCAAGCTTGGTGACATGAGAGAAACCGAGAGAATTTTGCAGAATGGGAGTCTCAATGCAGGATGTATGATATTAGGGTCTCCAACATACTTCTCGGTGGATACATGAGAAATGGGTTGGTGGAAAAAGCTGAATCATTACATAATCGAACATTGGAGAAAGGTGGATGTCCAAATTCTAAGACCTGGGAAATATTGGCAGAGGGCTGGATAAGAAGTCAACAAATGGATAAAGCTATTGATGCCTTGAGAAATGGGCTTGCTGCTCTAAAACAGTATGATTGGAAGCCATCACCAAGTATTGCTGTTGCAATTTCGGAATATTTCGAAGAAAATAGAAATTTTGAGAAGGCTATGGAATTGCTTACAACTCTTAGACATTTTGGTCTTGCTAATTTGCAAGTATACAAGTCATTGCTTAGAATGCAAACCTCAAAAGAAGAAAGTCCACTGTACATCCTTGAAATGATGCAGAAGGATGGAATCAGTGTGGATGATGAGAGTGTTTTGCATTGTGAGAACTGAAAAACTCATAGTGGTACTTAATTGTTCTTAAAAGTTGACTTTTAGACCTGGGAAAAACTTCTGTTAGTACATCGATCATGTTGCCTTGTAAGAGAACTTGTTTTTTTTTCCTGTCACTTGGTGCTAATTCTGGGTCTGCGACTTAAAATATGAAGAGCACAGTGGATGTGATTGATTGAGATTGCGTCCTGTAGAGACTCGTAAATTTCTGTCTGATTAAGCTACTCTCTTTTCTCATGATTCTCTTTGCACTTGGAAGTTGCAATATCAGTAACTCGGTAAAAGATTATGGCCTCTGCATTTTCTGTTAGTGTAGATTTATTCAAGTAACTGTTGTTTTTATAGTACTTGAATTTTTGGGCATTTGATATTCGCGTATGAAATGCCATAAATGGTATCTGGATATTTTATAGAACGCAGACAGTCTGCCAGCAAGGACCTTTTAAGTTTGAAAAATTAATTCCTCTCAAAGTCCTTACCATGATAGATGATTTTCCTGCTTATGCATAGAAAAAGGGCAGCCCGGTGCACCAAGCTTCTTGCTTATGCATAGTGCAGCTTTAAGATTAAGATGCAGCTTTATCAAACATGTTGTTCTTAATTTACTCTGTGCATCATCTGAGGTTCTCTTCCCACTGTAAGATATAAGCTTTGGTCGACATCTCAACTTTTCTGGATATTTCTGTTTCAACAAGTATTGTCTGCAAAATCTTTTTTCAACTTTGAAATCTGTATATTTACACTTTTAGTGTGATTCACTCTAGTAAGCTTCTCTTGTGGCTATGTTCCGTCTCTCCCTTTCATGTGAAGAATACTAGAGTTTTATCATTTACAACAGGATGATGAAGCTTCAGTAAAAGCATGTGTATTTTACATTTTCTGTTGCACTATTGAACTTCATGCACATCGTAGTCCTATTATGATATTTCTTTCAATTTGAGGTTCTTCTGGCAAACTGGCCAAAAGAAAATGTAAAATACACATGCTTTTACTGAAGCTTCATGCCTACCAAACTAATATGAAGTTGTATCATGATAGAGATGATATGGATCAGTTACCTGGCTTGGACTGGAATGATATTCTGGTTCTTTGACTTGCAGTATCTTTAGGTGTGCGGATCAAAGTTGTTTTCTTTTTCTTGATCTCTCTTGCTGGACTGGCTCTTTTATTCATTATATTCAAATTTTATGTATGGCAGTTCTATAGGCAATTTTGATCAAATAGGTGTATGATCACTCATGAATGCAATCTGAAAGTCTATTTTAATGTGTATATCCTTACTAATGGATGAGGGTTGCTTCCTCGTTAATCGTCGATTAAATTATGGTTAAATGTAGCTTATCATCAATGTACCAGTGCTGGTTTTCTTTTATTTCACAGCTCTTTTTCCACCTCCCCTTGAACTAAAATGAAATCTGCTTTTATGTGCAGAAAGTTGAAGGAACTCGTATCTTTAAAAGGAACTCAAATGCTACATGTGTATTGACAGTCAGACACTTGTCCTTTATGAAGGTGCAATACTCCCTGACAATTTGAAGAGTTGAAGTTTCTTTAATTGTACAGAAAATGACTATATGATATCATGATCATAGATGCTTATGCTCTTATTCCCCTACAGAATTGTATTTGATAGGCAAAATCTTATATGTCATACAAACTCATTGAAAAGATTACATGTCATATAATCATATTTAGTAAAATCCTCCATTTGGACAGATTTTAGATTTCAAGGTGATGCTGAAGCAACCAACATCTTGTGAAATCCTTTGTTATGCTCTAACAATTTGTCTTTGGGTGGTGTACACTCTTTCAGGACGGGAGCAGCTTCGAGGATATTCTGAAACCATGAAACAAGTGAAGGCATTTCCTCAGCATCAATAAGTTTGATATCCACAATCTCCTCAACAATCTGAGCCCAGCAAATGATCCAAGCTGATGCAACATCCATGAAGCCTATTTTCGTATCTCCAAAAAACCGTTTTACCTAGTTCACCCTCTAAAATTTTCAAGTTCTCGCGAGCTTCTTTTGCTATCTTCTGCTGCTCCTCACCAACCTTGGAGAAAGTACCAAATATTCCTGGCACACACTGTAAAGAAAGAAAGAGCATGAATTATCCCAGCGAGTTGCTGCAAGATGATAAACAAGTAACCTGAATGGATTCTTTCATATAGTTATTACCTTGTCATCAACAAATTTTGCCCAAAACCGCGATTTGGCTCTTTCATAAGGATCTTCAGGGAGGAGAGTATTTTGCTTCCATGTCTCTTCGATGTATTCAAGTATGACTAGTGATTCTGCAAACGGTTTCCCATTATGAACCAAAACTGGAATCTTTTTATGAACTGGATTATACTGCAAGAGCAAAGGACTTTTGTTTGGGAGATCTTCTTCTTGGTAGTCATACTCAATCCCTTTAATTTTCAGTGCCCAATGAACCTTCAAAGTAAAAGGGCTTGCCCAGTATCCAAGCAATTTCACTTTCTCACCTGCCATTGCTGATTCTTGCTTTGCAGAGGTGTTATATAGAGGTATAATTCTTACTGCCAAATGTTGGGATATTACAAGTCTTGAGGTAATTAAGTGTGAAATAATGAAGTGATTCTGACAAATTCATGTTCACTTCTTTTCTTGAAAGGTACTTCCGTGTCAAGGTAAACCAGCAAGATGATTGATTCTTTGACTTTTCAATATACTAATTAACGTTCCTTTCTCTTAATTAATCTCAATGGAAAATGACAACTTCTGCAATCATATTCACATAGTTTTGTCATTATTCCATCTGGCACAAGTTGTTCTCTTCTTAATTTTATCTTTAGTATGTCCAAGAAACTATTCATAACTTAACTCTTGAATGGTGTAGGAAGTTTGGTAAAGGTAGTTCCTGAGTTGATGACAATATTTCCCTCTTGGGAAATAGTTGAGGAATTAACAACTAAGTCCAGTTTTATATCACCAAGGATTACGCCAGTTATCTTTGGGTCAATAACTCCTAATTTGGATATATAATCACATCCAAATAGAATAGACGGAAATAATATTTCCTCTCCTTGTGCAGAGTGGAAAGTCCATTGTGTTTCTACTATTACCCGATTATTTGGCATTCCTTGTTTGAGCTGATTTTTTCATGTTAAGGTATACCGACTTCACGAGCAGAAATTTGTAGGTCCAGCAAAGCATAAATACAGTATTATCCAAAGTTAGAAAGAAAGGATCATAAATAAAAACATATTCTTAGTAACCACGTTAATTATACACGACTTGGTCAAAGCTTATGTCTGTGAGGACCGTATTAATTAATTAATTTGGTGAGAGTTTGAGAAAAGTATATCACATGCATGGACATATATACCTAATATGGAATTATTATACTACCATTTTAAACCAGTACGCCTATGTTATGAGTCAAATTACGTAGCATGTGACTTGCACATGGACAACCCTTTTCATTAAGACAATCCATGATTGTGAATGAAATGATTTTATTTTACCACATAAAAGTTAAGTTTACTGGATTCGCGTAAACGTACTTCACATATTGAATTCGTCTTCCGGCGCCGTCTAGGAGTTCCATGTAGACCTTAATTTGATTAATGTCGATATGAGAAGGCCTGTAGGGTCACACTATGTCGGTTGTCCGTTTCGATCTAAGGATGTATTGAGAGAGAAATTAAATGTTCGATTTGGAATCGAGATATTTAAATGAATAATGATTATTTTAATTAAATCAAAATTAGATTTTGGATTTAATTAAGAATGAGCGGAAAATAAATCGAGACAGTGCAGGAGCACGTCGAGCGCCGCGACGCCCATACCTTAGGGCTGCGGCGCCTCTGCATCGATTTTTGGGCCAGGCCCAAGGTCAAATCCTAATCCGGTTTTAACCTATTTTTCAACTATAAATAGAGGCATTATCTTCATTATTCACACACCAATTTTTTGAAAAACATTATAAGCCTTAGAGACTTAGAATCAAATATTCTCTCGAACCTCTGCTGGATTTCCTAGCTTTCCGAAAGAGAAATACATTAAAGCTTGGAGCTTGCAATCGGAAAGGTAACCGCTTGTGCACCTTATAGTAGATAAAGACTCCAGATATTCTAACTTGTAAGTTCATGCTTTATGTTACAAGTTTAATTGTTGTATAACCATACCAGAAATGTTGTTGGGGTAAGTAAGAAACAAAACTTTAAAACTTCAAATGTGCCTTACTTATGTGCTATGTACCCAACAAAACTCTACAGTGGTATCAGAGACCAGACTGGTTCAATGGTTATAATAACAATTGAATAGAATAATAATATGAGTTAAATATAAAATTGGATTAAAATGAGGTTTCTTGAAATCCTAAATGTCTTGAACGAATGTTGACCTTTGGATATCACCCTAAATTATCTCCTACGCTAACTCGAGGAAGTCATTCCGCTCTAGCTCGAACTAATCCAAAGTGCGTTGTCCGGCTCATTGCATGGTGCACGGCTAAGAACGAGTAAGAACGGATGATGATCGATATGGGCGTTATTGATAATGGTGGGTGATGATAAATGACATGTGATTTGATCCCTAAATTGGATTTAGGGGTTGAACGATTCTGAGAATCAACACAGAAACGTTTGTCAGGACATGAGCGTCGCGACGCTTGCTAGGGTTTCAAGGTGGCGCCGCGGCGCTAATGCATTTGCAGAAGCAGAAATGTTTCTGCCTCTGCAGCGCCGCGGCTCCATGGTGGAGCGCCACAGCGCTAATGCATTTTTCCAGAAGCTGAAAGGCTACTGCCTCAGTGGTAGCGCCGCGACCTCACTTGTCCAGAAACAAAAAAAAATATATTCAGAGTTCAGTATATTATTTGATAAGTATACTGTTTATGTGCTAAATGTCAAAATGTTTGTCATTTACGTTACTAGAATAGTGTCCGCTATAACTGTCGGGGCAGGCGGCACCCAGTGTTTGATTAAACCTTCTTACATCATGCATATTGGGTTGACGGTTCCCAAACTATATGTATCATTAGCTTTGCATGATAAGATGTCATATTTGATATGGCATAAAAGAGTTGATCTTGGTTAAAATCCTGAATTAAAACGTTCCCTAAAATTTTAATACAAGTCTCATTTAAAATGAACGAGTCGTCCATTATAATTGATTGTAGTGAAAAATCCTTTTCGGCGAGATGAGTATTTATGCCACAACATTTGCTCTAAGTCTATGAGGACTCGAACTCTTTCATAGATGCATGTTAAATGTAGAAGTGGGTGATAAACCTTCATGAGTATTTACACCACAATGTTTGCTCTATAAGGCAAAACTCACTTTGATACATAATTGCAGTCACATAACGGGGTTGATTTGCTAGGTTGTCTTGGCGCCACAGTGTCGGACAAGCCGAGGGACGCAGATTAATTGTTTAGAACATTCGGTCAAACATAGCATTATGGTTTTTTAACTTATTGTGTGCGACATTTAAAACTGTCAGGAATTTTTGAGTCGTTATTGAAACTAATGTGAATGATGTTAAATTTCTGAGACTATTTTAACACATCAAATAGAGTTCCACAGTGGGTTCTTTTAAATTTCATATATGAAGCCATAACGATCAAACTTCAAATAATAATCCTACAAATTTCATTAATCATAGAAAACATAAACTAGGATCTTATATATTGAAAAGAGAAGTTTCCTATAGCTAATTTCAATGATAAAAATCTACCGTCTAAACAAAATAATGTCATGATATTATCAATATTCAAGTAAAATCTAACTTATTTTGGAACAATAAGAGATATCTTCACTTCTTCATTTCCTCTTCTACTCTTCCTGCACTTCTTTCTGTAGCTTCCGCTCCAACTCAGTTGTGTATGTCTATTTGATAGCCTCTTTAGAACGACCCGCTTGGTCATTATGAGCTTTCCGCCCTCATCCCTAAAATATTCCTCGCTAAGTACTCACTTATATATTTACGTGCGAAATTTAGATTTAGAATGACCCTAGGCCATGGTAGGGAGTAGATTATTTAGACTTGAGAAATATCAGAAGCCCTGTCTCCGCCTCAACGAAGACCGCCCCGCCCCATCGCATAGTCCGTACACTTCAGCGAAAGTCCTGGAATTTAATGATTCCGCTTATGTGGAGAATTCTCTCGCGTGAGCGATGCCGCGCCAGTGCATACGGGTCAGCGTCAGCGGACATCACTGGTAGACCTAGTTCTTATTTGCCAAATGTCCCCAACTCCGAGCCTCATTTTCCCCAAACCCATTCTAGCTCCTTGGAGGTTCGATGAAGGCGAAATTTCAAAGATTTCAACATCTAATGCTTGGGATAAGATTCATTGACCCCATTTATGATTCTTAAGCTTGGTTACCATGTTTTAATGGTGGGTCTTGGGTAGAGAAGAAGCCCTTTTATTTTAAAGAAACCTTAGGACTTGCTCAATTGATTTGATAACCTAAATCTCAAGTCTTGAGATGTATTTTCTTATAATAAGCGTATTTTGATGAAAGTAATCACTACTTTATGGATTCTTGAACTTGAAACTATTATCTTCTTAAATGAGACCAAGAGGAACGTTTTTTTACAAAATTGGAGGTTTTGACTAATTAATGAAACCAAAGTAGATGGGTTAGTTAATGGTAAAAATGGAGTGTTGAAGGGTCCCTTTCGGACTAGGTAGCGTGAACTTCTTTAGAAATAGCCTTATATGTGACTCTATGTGTGTGAACCTAGGACTTCTATATGGTTGGTTGCGTTATGGCCATCCAAAACCCATCCGGGAGCAAGTCGTGGACTAGGAGTTTGTGGCACCCACTCGGTAAAGAGGTAGGCTATGGTGTCTTTTGTTGTAGACTCTGATAGAAGTACACAGTAGTTATAAGTATTAAGGGGTATTATGCGTGTTAGGGGGTCCCACTTTAGCTATTGTGATGAGCGCTTGAGTGGGTACCGGTGTATAATTGTGAATATAGGTGATTTGGGGAATCAACCTTAAGTCGATTTCGACTGCTGCTATTTGGGCTTGTCGCCACTACTTGAGATTGATGTGCTTATTCATCACATGATTTTCCCCCTCCAAAGAGACCCAATGCATAATCAGATTGTATGTTGTGTAGGCTTGTAGCCATGTTCTTATGATATTGAAACATGTGTGGTGTGGGATTATGGCCATGTTGTTATGATACTATAAATTGACTTATCATGCATCCATCACTCTGTCTCTCGCCTGAACATTTGCATAGAAACTGATAAATACTAACAAACTGATTATGTTAATTGTATGGTGTACACATATCCATCTCATTCATACATTTATATACTTGGCATTGGCTTACTGATATATTGCTGAGAATGGCTTGAGAAGTCAAATTAAGGGATATGGTACATGATTACGAGAGTGATGACTAATTATGACACTTCAGCCCCCAAACTGGTATCTGATGGGATCAGATGGGTATTTGGACCTCATGAGTCCCCCATGAGTCACGTGACATTTATTGCAACAGCGTGTGTATATCGGGTACATGTAGCACTTGCATTCATATATACATCATTTGTATCACATTTCGTTCATATTCTTGGTGGTTGTTCAGTGTTGTGTGTACTCGGTGTTGATGTCTAGTAGACTTGGTGATCTCTTGGTTATTACTGAAATAAGTATTGGGTGTGAACCTATCCTTTAAAACAGAAATGCAACCGTGTTATATAAGTTTTGATATGTTCGATTGTGAGTAGGTGCAGTAGTTAACATGACTATTAATGAATTTGGTGATTGTCATGGCTAATGGTGCAATATATAATGGTAACGTGTAGGGATGTCAACGGGGCGGGGCGGGGCGGGGCGCGGGAAGGGTACCCCATACCCATACCCGTCACCTAAAACCCACCCCCACACCCGCCCCACCACCCATCACGGGTAGTAATTCCTCCACCCGTATCCGCCTGGCGGGTATAAGATTACACCTGCCCCCGCCCTTCTTACCCGACGGGTACCCATTACCCACCTCACCACATGTTGGGTACCCGCATACCCGTCTACCCACCTAAAATATTCAACTAATAAATATTCTACACTTCTACACTACCTGTATCAAAAGAATTAACAAAGCTCAAATCCTGCATGAGTAAGTTAACTCTTCAACATTTGATTAAAATATTCTACACTGATTGATACCACAATGTACCAAAGTTCATTTAACAAAGCAACTAAAAAAACCAGCTCTCACAAGTTTTTTTAAAGCAACTAAAAAAACAAACATTCTACATTGATTGATACAACTCTTCATCTGCTGAAGTTCAACATTTGCACCCACGGACTCTTCAATCAATCCTTATCATACATCAACCTCATTCACCTAAAATATAGAAATTTAAAAATTTAACACTGTTTGGCAGATATATGGCTTCTTCAAATGATTTTTTTTACTTTTAAACCATATTTGAACTTTGGGCTAAGGAAATAGGTTGCAGGCCCATTATTTAAGCGGTGCGGGTATGGCCGGTACGGGTACGGGCGGTGCGGGTCTTATATGAAATCTACTCCGCCCCACTATCCATGGTGGGTAGCACTTTTGATACCATACCCGCCCCACCACCCACCAAACCATCCCCCATACCCGACCCAACTGGAGCGGGTGCGTGGAGGTACCCGCATTTACCCTCCCCACTGACATCCCTAGTAACGTGTGTAATGTTGGTATGTGTGTCTATGTATTTCCTTGGTAATTGGTGGTACTGAAGGTTAGTGTCTTGTAGACTTGTTGTATGATCATTGTGAGGTATTGACCTAAGTGTTAAGTGCATGAATACCTAATTTCTACTATTTGGGTAGGTAGGACGTTGTTGAGTCTATTTTTAGTACTGTTTTAGAGTATGTTTTAGGAAGTCTTTTGTAGTCTTTTAGTTATTTTGTGCAGTATTTTGCGTGTTTTTGCTTTGTTTTCAGTTTAAGCGATTCATGATGGATGAAGCGGAGATTAAAAGAAAATAGGCAGCTACTGAGGATAAAAATGGCTACATAGGCAGAAGAAGTGGTTCAGAGAAGTGTTGAAAAATTGAAAGATGAAGAGTCGCGGCGCAACAAGCATGGAGCTGCGGTGCTGAAGGGCCGCGACCGAGGAAGCAAGGTCCGAGGCGCCTGACTGGCAGAAGGCTGGTAGAAGTTGATCGGATTTAGAGCTGCGGCACCCAATATTTGAGTTACGGCGCCCCACTGGCAGAAAGTTAAGATGCGAATTAGCGCCGCAACGCTCTAATAGCTGAGCCGCGGCACCGCCGACGTCCAGGCAGTGAAAAACCTAAATTTAACAAGGGCAAAAATATCCATTCTGGGTTTCTTTGGATGATATATGTCGGGGGAGGCGAATGTTGAAAGGGGGATCTCACATTAGAGACGAGGAACAAGAGAGCAAGAAGCAATTAGAGACATCAATTTTCCAAGTGCTTTTCCTTTTTTTTACTTTAATTCAGTTTATGATGGATATTAAGTTAATTAGTTCTCTTAGCATGTCTATGAGCTAATTACTTTTATTAGGGTTTTTCGTTGAATCACTTGAAACTCTGTTACGATTTAATGCATTGCTAGTGTTTCTTCTTCATATATTAAGATCTCTTCAACTTGCGTTTATTGAATGAGAATTAATTGGATATTAGTTTTAATTACCTATATGATTTTAAATCAAGATCTGAAAAGTGAGATTTGAATATGCTATAGTTGATTAGACGTAGGTTTAATCTTGAACGAGACTATCACGATTGCATGTGTAGGGTTTTAGGTTATTGATCTTAATCCTCATATGTGATTGAATTTATCGTAGAAATATAGAAAATTCTCACTTAAGTTCAGTTTTTATATGCCCTAACCGGGATATAGAACATCTCAGTTAACCGCTATCTTAATAAGAAGAAGAATCGCAAGTCTTGCATTAATGAATGATAGAGTGGATTGTTGATGAGATTGGAAACCCTAATTGTCTTCATTACTGAATTAAACTTCATGTGTTTTCACTACTATTTTATTCCCGCAATCTATTTTAGTTTGTTAATTCTTTAGTTTAGAAATCACCACTTATATTCATTTGCCAAATAGAAACTAAAGATTAGTTAATTGGTAATTGATAAATCAGTCTATGTGAACGATACTCGGTTTTACCAAAATTATTACAAATTGCGATACGTACACTTGCGTAGCATCTAGAAATGTCGCAACAAGTTTTTGCCGCCGTTGCCTGGGACTGAACTATTATCAATATCAAAATAATTAATCTTATTTCTAATTTGGTTGTTCCTCGAACACATTTTTAACTTAATCTGTGTGCATTGTTTTTTATCAATTTTAGGTAGCTTTGTTATATGCGAAGCAGAAGAGGAGCAGACAACCTTGTTCCTCATAATCCGGAGATTGAGAAAGCGTGTAAGCAGAATCGAAAGAACAAAAGAATTGTTGATTCAACTGTTATGGCAAACCAACATAATAATGATGAGTTGAACCTAGGAATACCAGCCCAGAATCCTGCTGCGATGAGCTTACGAGACTACATATTTCCAACTGTTACAGGAGTGCAGACATGCATAAGGCCACCAACTGTGGAGGAAAAATAATTTTGAGATTAAGCCAGCAATCCTGCAGATGGTCTAGAGCACAGTTCAGTTTGGTGGGTTGCCCTCTGAAGATCAACATATGCATTTGGCAAACTTCCTAGAGTTATGTGCTACCTTTAAGTACAATGGTGTTACTGATGATGCCATTAGGTTGAGACTCTTCCCATTCTTACTAAGGGACCGAGCCAAAAGCTGGTTGAACTCTCTGCAAGCTAACTCTATCACTACGTGGCAAGACCTGACTCAGAAGTTTCTTGCAAAATTCTTCCCTCCATCAAAGGCTACTAAGCTAAGGGGAAAATTAAACAACTTCTATCAGCTGGAAGGAGAATATTTGTATGATGCTTTGGAAAGATTCAAAGAGTTGCAAATGAAGTGTCCTCATCATGGACTTGAGCAGTGGATGTTAGTCCATAATTTTACAATGGTTTGTGTGGTACTACTCACACCATAATTGATGTTGCTGTTTGAGGGACATTCATGAGCAAGAGTGCTAATGAGGCGTATGAGCTGTTGGAAGATATAACAACAAATAACTATCAGTGGTTCGATGAAAGATCTAACAACATCAGAAATGTGGCTGGAGTTCATGAGTTGGATGCCATCACTGCGTTGACTGCTCAAGTTGCTTCTTTGACAAAGTAATTACAATAGAATACTATGGCAGCTAATGTTGTTCAGACGCGGGTGGGATGTGAAATTTGTGGGGGACCACATACTTTTGATTATTGCACAACAGTGGATCCTAACAATGTACCTATGGATCAAGGACAAGTTCAGGCAGTTGAAAACTTTCAGAGGCCCTACAACAACTCATTCTCCAACACTTACAATCCTGGGTGGAGGAATCACCCTAATTTTTCATAAGAAACAGCCAGAACCAACAACCATAGTTCCAAGGACAATATCAACAGAGCAATCAACAACAGCCCATGAGTCAAGCTTCGTCGTCTCAACAACCCAGACAATAAGTTCAACAAGCTGACCCCAATGAATTGCAAGCAGCCTTGTTGACCCTCATCAATTCTCAAACTCAGTTCATGACTGAAATTAGATCATCTATTCGGAACTTGGAGACACAAATGGGCCAGCTAGCAAATATGTTAAACAACAGATCGTAGGGGAATCTCCCTAGCAATACTGTTGTAAATCCGAAAGAGCAATGTCATGCTATAAATTTGAGAAGCGGTAAGCAAGTTGAGCCAGCTGTACCTCTACCATCTGCGGAGAAGACGGACAAATTGGGTGAGAAATCTATTTCAGTGAAGGAGGGGGTTACTGAACACCATTTCACGATAGAAAAGGCACTACCAACAGTGAGTAATGAGACTCTAAATCAAAATTACATACCCTCAGAGGCTTAGAAAAAAATTCTCTTGATAGACATTTTCAAGTTTTTAGAAGTATTCAAGAAGCTGCACATACATATTTCGTTTGCTGAAGCCCTAGAGTAGATGCCCAGTTATGTCAAATTTATGAAGGAGATTCTCTTTAAAAAGAGAAAGCTAGAAGATTATGAAATCGTGACATTAACTGAGGAGTGCAGTGCTATTCTACAAAGGAAGCTTCCCCAGAAGTTGAGAGATCCAGGAAGCTTCACCATTCCATGCACTACAGGGAATTTTGAGTGCTAGCATGCTCTGTGTGATTTGGGGGCAAGTATCAACCTGATGCCCTTTTCTGTATTTTGTAGACTTGGTGTGGGGGAAGCAAGGCCTACAACCATTACTTTGTAGTTAGCAGATCATTCGATCAAGTACCCACGAGGTATCATTGACGATGTGCTAGTAAAAGTGGATAAGTTCATCTTTCCTGCTGACTTCATTATTGTGGATATGGAAGAAGATGAAAATGAACCCATCATCCTGGGGAGACCATTCTTATCTACAGGGCAAGAACTTATAGATGTTCAGAAAGGCGAATTAAAACTCCGAGTCTAGGGAGAAGAAGTGATTTTCAATGTATTCAAGGCAACAACTTATCCAAGAGCAAGTGACAACTGCTTTTCCATTGATGTGATTGAAAAAGATGTTTTTGAGAAAAGCTTCAAGAGTATCGATGCTCTTGAAGTAGCATTAACACAATACGAGGGAGATGAAAGTGAAGATGCTGAGCTTGTGGAATATGCCAAGTGGGTGAACTCCTATGAGCCCTTATATAGGAAGAAATATGAGGAGTTGGGAAAAATGCCAGAGAGTCCATTGCCTTCCATAGAAAAAGCTCCAGTGTTAGAATTGAAGACCTTACCAGATCATCTGCACTACATGTATCTAGGTCAGAATGAAACTTTACCAGTGATTGTGTCTGCTTATTTGTATAAAGTGGAAGTTGAAAAATTATTGAGAGTCTTAAGGACTCACAAACTTGCTATTGAGTGGACATTGACAGTTATTAGAGGGATAAGTCCTTCCACAGTGATGCATAATATCCATTTGGAAGATGAGAGCATGTTTTCAATTGAGGCGCAAAAGAGGTTGAACCTAACTATGGAGAAGGTGGTGAGAAAAGAGATCCTGAAATGGCTTGATGCTGGGGTGATTTAACCTATTTCTGATAGTGCATGGGTGAGTCCAGTGCAAGTAGTCCCCTGCTACCTTCCAATAATGTATGATGGCCATTTTCTTTGACATGGTGGAGAGAACTATCGAGATTTTCATGGATGATTTCTCAGTTTTTGGGTTGTCCTTTGATAAGTGTTTGAGGCACTTAGAAGCCGTGTTGCAACGTTGTGAAGAGTCAAATCTTGTTATGAACTGGGAGAAGTGCCACTTCATGGTGAATAAAGGTATTGTTCTTGGCCATAAAATTTCTAGCCAAGGCATTGAGGTAGACCGAGCTAAGATTTTTGCTATTGAAAATCTACCACCTCCAGTGTCAGTGAAAGGGGTTAGAAGTTTTCTTAGGCATGCTGATTTCTACAGGAGATTCATCAAATACTTCTTAAAAATTTCAAAGCCTCTTTCAACCTTGTTGATGAATGGTGTTGCGTTTGATTTTAATGAAGAGTGCCTAAATGTTTTTAAGGCACTTAATGAGAAGTTAATTTCAGTACCAATTGTTATTGCACCAGATTGAGAGCTTCCATTTGAACTGATGTATGATGCTAGTGATTATGCAGTGGGAGCAGTTCTTGGGCAGCGAATTGACAAGGTATTTTGATCCATTTACTATGCTAGTAGAACTCTCAATGATGCACAATTGAATTATGCCACAACAGAGAAAGAGTTGCTAGCCATAGTATATGCATTCGATAAATTCAGGTCATATCTTATTGGGAACAAGGTAATAATGTGTACACTGATCATGGTGCTATCAAGTACTTGATGACAAAGAAGGATGCAAAACCCCATCGCATTCGATGAGTGTTGTTGTTGTAAGAATTTGACATGGAGATTCGTGATAAGAAGGGAACAGAAAATTTGGTTGCAGACAACTTATCAAGACTTGAGGTGGAAGAGAGCTAGAATGCCAAAAATGTGTAAATCAATGACTATTTCCCAGACGAGCAACTTTTTGAGGTATGTGCCAGTTCAATTGTGCCTTGGTATGCTAACTTTGTTAATTTTCTTGCAGCACAGATTGTACCTCATGAGATAACAAGGCAACAATTGAAGAAGTTCTACTCTAAGGTGAAGCACTACTACTGGGAGAAGCCTATTCTTTATAGGCATTGTGTTGATCAAGTCATTACACGTTGTGTGCCAGAGGATGAAATGCACTAAATTCTCACTCATTGTCACACTTTACAATGTGGTGGGCATTTTGGGGCTTCAAGGACAACTGTTAAAGTGTTGCAAAGCGGGTTCTATTGGCCAGGACTGTTCAAAGATGCTAATACTTTTATGAAATCATGTGATCGCTGTCAACGCACTGGGAACATCTCAAGAAGGAATGAAATGTCGTTGAATGAGATCCTAGAAGTTGAACTCTTTGATGTCTGGGGCATTGACTTTATGAGCCCTTTTCCACCATCCTTCAATAATTAATACATCTTTCTAGCAGTGGATTATGTGTCTAAATGGGTCAAAGCAGTAGCAACTAAGGAGAATGATGGTAAGACAGTCTTGAACTTCCTGCACAAGCACATATTCACAAGGTTTGGTACTCCCAGAGCTCTCATTAGCGATGAAGGGAGTCATTTTTGTAACAAGTAGCTTGATGCTCTCCTTGCTTGCTATGGAGTCTACCACCACATTTCCTTTCCATATCACCCTCAGACAAATGGTCAAGATGAAATTTCAAACAGAGTGGTGAAGAGTATACTTGAAAAGACGATGGATAACTCTAGAAAGAATTGGTTTGCGAAGCTAGATGATGCATTTTAGGCCTATAGGACGACATTCAAAACTCCTATTAGAATGTCTCCCTATAGTTTGGTTTTTGGAAAAGCATGTCACCTACCAGTTGAGTTGGAGCATCGAGCGTATTGGGCAGTGAGAAAGTTGAATATGGATGAGGATGCCGCTGGACAGAATAGGCTACTACAATTGAATGAGCTTGATGAGTTTCGAAATGAAGCCTATGAGAATGACAAGATCTATAAGGAGCGCACTAAAGCATGACATGACAAGAACTTGATCCGAAAAGAGTTTCAACCCGGACAATAGGTACTTCTATTCAATTCAAGGTTGAGGCTGTTTCCGGGCAAGTTGAAGTCCAGATGGTCGGGTCCATTTACTATTGAGAGAGTTTTTCCATATGGTTCAGTCGAAGTGCGAGAAAATGATGGTTCACCATTCAAAGTGAATGGACAAATATTGAAGCCATACTTGGGTGGTCCTAGTGAGCAGACAAAGCATGTTATCCTCTTGAAATCGATATGAAGAGGAAATCTGCGTCCGACTAAATGACGTTAACAACAACGCTATTGGGAGGCAACCCAACATCTTAATTGTGTTATTTTGTTTTCTTTTGTCTTGTGTTGAACAATCTCATTGTCTTGTTGTTTCTTGGTGTGTGTTCCTTTTATGTTAGGTGAATTGTGAGCCAACTCCGAGTGTGAAAAAGTGTCGCGAGATGTTGAAATCAGAAGCAAAAATCAGAACGTCCGGATACGACTTAGAGTCGCGACGCCCAGAATTAGAGTCGCGACGCTCTGAAGGCAGTGAGCAAATAATGTTTTTTCAATGACTTAGCGCCTCGAAGCCAGAACATTAGGGCCGCGGCACCTGCTGGCAGAAAACTGTGCAAATCTGGGATGAATTAGAGCCGCAGCGCAGAAGGATAGGGTCATGGCGCCTTGCAGACCGAGAATAAAGGCAATTGTCGAGGAATTAGCGTCGGGGCGCAACAAGAGAAGCGTCACAACCCTTGTGGAACAGTGAAATGAATGCCAAATTAGCGCCGCGACGCTCTATCTTTAGGGCCGCGATGCCTTGGCATAAATGATCACGTTGTGGCGCTGTCTAGTGAGAGTCGCGGTGCCTCTGTGAAACTTCAGGATAAAAATACAAAACCCTATCTTTTCTCATTATCCCCAAATATAAATACACATAAACCCTTCTCCCTTCCCTTCTCTTCTAACCCCAAATCCGAAAATCCCTATTATTTTTCCAATTTCAAGCTTCTCTAGCCCAAAAAACTCGTCTATCTCCTCATTTCTTCCATTAATTCTAAATCCACACTTTTTTTAAATCCCCTTTTCTAAACCCTAAAATTCCAATCTTTCAAAAATTCTTCCATAAGTTTTTCAAATCTTCAATACTTTAGGCAATTGAGCATCACCTGAGGTCTCTCTCTCCATAAGGTAAGTATTGCATTCAAGCTTTGAGGAATTTTTGTGTTTTCTTTTATGACTTTGGAGGAATTTTAAGTTGGGAGAGTTGATTGTATTCTTGTGGGAAATAGTGATATTGTAGAGTGTGGTACTGTGATTATTGATACTGTGGGTTGATTGAGTGTATTTTTATGGCGTTGAGTTATTTTTGGGAAGTGAAGAATTAAAGGGAAGTACTGCCAGATTTTTTAGAAAACTTCGCAGTTTTGACGGATATTAATGGGTCCACGATGAGCTACTTCCAAGGCATCCTCCTCTCGGGGTCCCGTGAATCCACCAATGGCAGACTATAATAAGAAATGATTTGCCAATAAGGCTGCCCAAGATAGGTATAACAAGCTATGTACCCGTTCCCCGGTACCAGAAAGGGGGATGGAATTCCAGACTGTGTCATACGAGGATGAGGTATATGAACTCACCAGGGCCATGATTGCTGATAGAGGTTGGGGGGAATTTGTCAATCCTTATTTGGCCATGCTAAATACCTCCATAGTCTATGAATTCTATGCCAGCTATCCATAGAAGCAAGACAACACTTGTTTCGTACAAGGGAGAAGGATACCAGTTGAGGCTAAGGCTATAAATGACATATGTAGGATTATAAATTTTCTGGATGAAGATGACAAGGATGACTTTACTATTTGGAAGCATTCAGAAATTGACTGAGTAGGGGTAGCTGAGAAGTAGGATGCACAAGGGCCTGCTGCACATATACATACGACACACCCAAAGGTATGTTCCGCTGCCAATTCAACAAAGTTGCCAAAGCTTGGCTCTACTTTGGATTTTCAGTAGATCTGGGTCGAGCTGTCAGAAATAGTCTCAGTTGGATATGCAAATTGAACACAACAACAAGGTTGGGGCATGGATCGTTGATCACTGCACTATGTGTTGCACATGGAGTGCCTGAGGGTAGCAATGATGTAAAAGGCAAAGTGCAATAGCCTCTAACTCGGACAATGGTCAATGCATACCCAGACCCTACACCAGCACCTACACCTGAAGAAGGCAGCTGAACCCTGCCAAAGCGCCAATAGAGGGGGATGGATGACGAGAATGCAGCAACTGAAGTGGGTGATCCAGGATAGAGCAGCAATGCACCAACTTTTGCTCTTGAGGGTCCTATTAATTCACACACCTAAATGACTCATGATCAGTTGGACTATATCATCCGACATAATCAATACATGATCCAGTCACACCATGCTCAAAATCAATATTTTAGCAACTATATGCAGCATCGACATGATTATGATGTCCGCCACATCGACCAACTCAACTTTTTGGTCGATCGTTGGTCAATGGGTGATGCCCCAAATGAGCCCTACTTTGTCCATCCTCCACAGTACCAGCCCTATCAGCCGCCGTCGCCGCCACCATCATACTGAGATCCCTGTCGTTGTTTATGTAAGTCTTCGTTCCCTTGCTTTTCTTTTTCACATTAGGGATAATGTGTTAATTAAGTTTGGGGGGGGGGGAGTCTTACTGCGTTGTGTTAGTAGTCTTTAAGTGTTTATGTTAAGTTGTTTGTTTATTGTTAGTGTATTTGTTTGAGTGTCTTATGTCAATGAATCAAGTAGTTAATAATATCATATGAGATTGAGTGAACACATGTGATAGAGTTGGATGAAATTGATAGCCATGAAATGCATAAATCTGTGTGCTTAAGTTGGATAGGTCTTGAGTTGCTTTTAATTATTAATAAGTATGAAAACTTGATCATGATTGGTGAATTTCTTGTACTCAAATATTGATTTATGCATGATTGAATTTTGGTTTGAGGAAAGATGGTGAAAAGTTCTAGAACTTGTTTGCTTGTTACTCGAGAAGAAATCCTAGATGATGCATGCTTAGGGAGATGATTTAGGCCATCTTTGGAATGATTGAGCCTTTCAAGCCAACCTTGACTAATTTAATCCCTAGTTACCCTTTTTTGAGCCTTAAGTAATCCTTTGTTGATTGACGTCTATTCTGAGCATACTTGAAACCCTTTACTATTTTTTCTTCTCTTGGATTTGACCATAAGCGTATAAGTATATGATTGGGGGGATTGACATTTTGTAATTGGTATTTTAAATTGGGTGCTATCAATAGAAGAGCAAAGGATTGAAAAAAAAGAGAATATACTACACTCCCCTTGTACATACATTGAAAAACAAGTTTGGAGGTGTAGTTCGAAAAGAAAAATTGGGTAAAGAAAAATTAGGGATTGCTTTTGGTTTGTAACGTGGATATCGAGTTGGGTTGATTGGTTTATATGCTTATGGTAACTCTGAGCCTAAATGACATTTCATCTACCCGTGCCTAAGCCTATCGTTATAACCTACAAAAGTCCTATTGATTCTTGAGCATGTGTTGTCTAAATTAGTGGAGAGTAGCAAGTTAGAAAGCCTATAGAACATGGACCTGATGGACTGTTGGTGAGAATTATTTGTGCATGAACTAATATTGAATACTTGTTTAAGTCAATAATCATGGTTGAGTGGTCATATGCATTAATAACTTTAAGCAAATTTGAGGAATATTTGATTTGAAATTCTAGTTAGCAAATTAGTGGCTAGAATGTTCCTGAAAATTATATTGCATGTTGTTCATGGTCTTAGAGGCATAATCTATTGTGGCTGACTTGATTCATTTTTTTTAGAGTTTGTGTCTTTTTCTTTTTAGGGTGTCTAGAGTTCTTTACTCGAGGACGAGTAAAGTTTAAGTTTGGGGGTGTTTGTTGAGTCTATTTTTAGTACTGTTTTAGAGTATGTTTTAGGAAGTCTTTTGTAGTCTTTTACTTGTTTTGTGCAGTATTATGTGTGTTTTTGCTTTATTTTCAGTTTAAGCGATTCATGATGGATGAGGCGGAGATTAAAAGAAAATAGGCAACTACTGAGGATAAAAATGACTACATAGGCAGAAGAAGCGATTCAGAGAAGTGTTGAAAATCGAAAGATGAAGAGTCGCGGCACAACAAACATGGAGCCGCGGCGCTGAAGGGCCGGGATCGAGGAAGCAAGGGCTGAGGCGCCTGACTTGCAGAAGGCTGGTAGAAGTTAATAGGATTTAGAGCCGCGTCCCCTAACATTTGAGTCGCGGTGCCCCACTGGCAGAAAGTTAAGATACGAATTAGCGCTGCGGTACTCTAATAACTGAGTCGCAGCACCGACGACGTCCAGGCAGTGAAAAACCTAAATTTAACAAGGGCAAAAAGGTCCATTTTGGATTTCTTTGGATGATATATGCCGGGGGAGGCGAATGTTGAAAGGGGATCTCACATTGGAGGCAAGAAACAAGAGAGCAAGAAGCAATTAGAGACATCAATTGTCCAAGTTTTTTTTTTACTTTAATTCAGTTTATGTTGGATATTAAGTTAATTAGTTCTCTTAGCATGTCTATGAGCTAATTACTTTTATTAGGGTTTTTCGTTGAATCACTTGAAACTCTGTTATGATTTAATGCATTGCTAGTGTTTCTTCTTCATCTATTAAGATCTCTTCAACTTGCGTTTATTGAATGAGAATTAATTGGCCATTAGTTTTCATTACCTATATGATTTTAAATCAAGATCTGAAAAGTGAGATTTGAATATGCTATAGTTGATTAGATGTAGGTTTAATCTTGAATGAAAGTATCACGATTGCCTGTGTAGCGTTTTAGGTTATTGATCTTAATCCTCATATGTGATTGAATTTATCATAGAAATATAGAAAATTCTCACTTAAGTTCAGTTTTTATATGCCCTAACCGGGATATAGAACATCTCAGTTAACCGCTATCTTAATAAGAAGAAGAATCGCTAGTCTTGCATTAATGAATGATATAGTGAATTGTTGATGAGATTGGAAATCCTAATTGCCTTCATTACTGAATTAAACTTCATGTGTTTTCACTACTATTTTATTCCCGCAATCTATTTTAGTTTGTTAATTCTTTAGTTTAGAAATCACCACTTATATTCGTTTGTCAAATAGAAACTAAAGATTAGTTAATTGGTAATTGATAAATCGGTCTTTGTGGACGATACTAGATTTTACCAAAATTATTACAAATTGCGATACGTACACTTGCGTAGCATCTAGAAATGTCGCAACAAACGCGTATTCTTGACTTGTGTGTGGGGGGGGAGGATCTTAGAAGGATTATCAAAAGGCATGACCGTTTGAAGGTTAAGACTAATAACTAGTTAACCAGGGCGTGGTAAACTTTCTTAGCTAATGGATTGGGTTGGGAAGTGTATTAAACGACATTATGACCTAGGTAGAGTGTTAAATCTCTGAGTGTCAATGTAAGAGTTTTACATGCTAAATGCCTTAATTGTGTTTGACTGTAACTGATGCTTGCGTGTTGAGTAGATTATATACCTATAAATCATGACTACATCGATAAACAGATTAGATAACTAGCATGTTAATTGGAATATGACGTATTTGTAGAGTCAACTTGGTACTTATTTATGTTATGTAACTTCCGTCATTGTCGACCTCTGATGCCTACGGAGGTACGTTGTGTACTCATGCTACGCTTGTTGTATCTTTTACGTGGATGCAGGTATTCAGTGTATTCAGATTGCACTTTGAAGCACGGGAGAGTGAGGCAGACCATTCTTTCTGGTAGCCTTGATCTTTACCTAGTTAGGTCGCCCCTATCATCTAGGGTCGCGTTGTTATATTATGTAGTTATAGTATCTTAGAGTCCTTGTACTGGTGACACTAGGTTTTGGGGTAAGAACGGTTGTATTCGGTAAGAGTTTGTAATGTTTTAAAATTTTCATTGTATAAAGGCACTCTTCATTATTTTTGCACTCTTGATTTAATATTCTTTCATGATTTGAGGTTAGTAGTTCTCCTATGGACAGTGTAGGTGCCCTCACGACACAAATGATATTTAGGGTCATGACAAATTGGTATTAGAGCTCTAGGTTCACCGGTCTCACAAAGTACAAGGACAATGTTTAGTAGAGTTTCATGGATAGGTACGTAGACATACATACCCATCCTCGAGAGGCTATAAGACATTTTAGGAACTTCTCCATTCTTTCACTGCTATCATGCCACCTCATTCAGTTTGGTATCCGATTGAGTCAAATTGGTGTCTAGTCGATTCTAATTGGTATCTGAACCCGACACTCTAAATGGAGTGGATTCTTCATGGGAATCATGTTCGAGGGTTATCAACAGAAATATGAATTTATGTCTAAGTCTTTAATTTCTATTCTGGTTTAGGCCCCTCGCCCCAGCACATCCTTGCCCGCACTTACGGAGCCGCCCTAGCGAAAGGCGAGTCGTAGAAGCATGACCCCAGTTGTTGACTAGAGTCTGCAGAAAAGTTCCACCGCAGCAAATGATCGTGCCCTGTACAAATTTTGCTTATGTGAGGTTATTCTCGTAGAAGTGTACTAGTGGGTTCTGCCCCTGTTTTTCATTCTTCGACCTGTACCAATATCAACCTACACCTTGACAAGTTCAAATCAAATGGAACCAACAACCAACACAAACATCCACAATATACTAATGCCCATCAATCACAACCAATACATAAATAAACAGTTAGCTACAAATAGGGATGGCAACGGATAGGATCTGGATCGGATCCTACTAGATCCAGATCCAGATCTGTTTTTCATACCTGAATCTAGATACGGATCCAGATCCATCAGGTTCATAAAAATCAGATCCAAACCCGGTGGATCCATCGGATCCACCGGGTTCACGGATCGGATCTGGATCTACATGTAAAAAAAATTTGCCTTGCTAAGAATGTAATCTTGCTAAGAATTTTCTTTTGAACTGACAAACGATTTTTACTTAGCTAACAATTTACTGTGTTTCAATTTTGAAATGTTCATATGAGATATTTGTTTGTTGTCTCGTTTTGATTGTGAGCTATTAATTGAAAATGTTGGACAATGACAATAGTTGTGGAAAATGCTGACTAGTATTTCTACAATACTGAACTTGCATGTGCTTGGAATCTTCACAAATGAAGTGAATATAATTTTACCTACTTGTCTATGGAGATGTTAGTCATTCATTAATATAACAATGATTTTATTATCGAAGTTATCTCTTTATTTTTTGGTTTTTGAGTTAACGCGGGGATAAATTAAATTTGTTTTGAGAATTAAACTTGCAAGGATGTGCTTAGCAATTTTAAGAAAATACTTATAAAATTACATTCTAGGTTATGAATATATTTAATAAAAAATGGATCCATGGGTCGGATCTGGACTGGATACGGATCTCAAATACAAGATCCAGATCCGATCCGTCAGAAATGGATCCGGGTCCGATCCAGATCCGTCGAGTCCAAATTTTGAAGATCTATATCCTATAAAATGGATCTGGATCCACCGGATCCGGACCGGGTCCAGGATCCACTGCCATCTCTAGCTACAAATATCCAAACTATCTGAAGCATTCGCCAACCAAACAAAATAGAGAATAAAAGCATATAAACAAAAATAGAAATTATCCAAATTATCCACATTCGCAAATATCAAAAAAGTAAATTGTTTTAATTAAAGCCCGACATGGGCTAGAGACCAATACCAAACATGAGCTCAATCTTGCCTCCTCGAGCATGCCCCCTCGCCACCTCCCTCAGTGTTACTACCCTTGTCTCTACTATCGGACTGGCTCATGAAGGAATAGTCATCTTCATCATGCTCATCCTCAACTGAAAGAGGGTATTTGTAGTCCAAATGTTTGAACAAGCCCTTGATGTCCCTCTACATCTTCACGAGTAGTTTGCCCTTAGACTTTTTTCTTTTCCTTTTCCTTCTCAAAGCGTGTGCGGAGCAGACCATGATCTATGGCCAGATCCTAATACGTAGTTCTCAGAGTACCAACGGAGGCTTTGAGTCCCTCATATGACTCGAGGTACTGCTTCATCTCCTCTTTGGTGAAGTAATGGCAGGGACATATGAAGTTTTATCCCCAACAGGAGGCCTAGGATTTCGACAATCAAGTCCTGGATGTCTGAGACCCCATGGCACCAAAAGGCCCTTGTGGCTGCGACTGCGAATATGACTAAGACATGTCATCACCGCTTACATTCAACTCCACCCTTCTCTTCTTGCTTTTTACAAAAGTAACCACTTCTGACAGTTTTAAGGGATGGAAGGCCCTCTCAGGGTCAATCCAGTCATCATAAGGACTGTTATCCACTCCCGCCCTCTATCACAGCTCAGTAATTAAAAAAGGAAATATCAAACTTGGCCCATCCTTGGTTAGATAATTCCTCCACTCTAGAATGACCTGATTATCCAGTATGAACGCTATCATCACAGCGCGAACGTATGCGCAGTCAATTTTGTTACTTGAGGGAGCACCCTGCTAGCAATGATACTCTGCCATCTCTTGGCCTCAACAGTAAAGTACTTGCTGGTGATCCCTGACTTCTTGTTGGCCCATGTGACCTTGTTCCTATTCCTCCCCACCACCAACTGTGACACTAACTATGCTCAATTCCTAAAAACCTCTTTGGCATCTATGGCCTCCATATGAGGGTTTGGCAGCCCGTAAATAGCATTAATCGCCTCCTCCCTAATGGGTTCCATTTTGCCTTGGATTTTTATCTCTGGATTTGGCTCCGTCAACCTCACACATTTCAGATTGGCATAGAAATCCCTCACCCAATCTTCATTGGCCTTGCAGGTAGCGGGAATAAATCAATTCCAGCCTATTTGCATCAGTCATCCATAAAACTCCGGGAGACACTCATCAACGCCGGTCATATCTATGCCCCTTTCCTTTAATAATTTCTTGTCTCTAAAATTGGCGTACTAACGATTCTCACAATATTTTATCATAAACTGGAAAATATCATAGACAACTGCACGCTATTCGTCGACGAGTCTATAAGTTTGGGCAAGGTTGTCCATCGAATTTTGGTCCATTTCAACAAATTGTACCTGCATTAATTGAATTCAAGCTAGTTGAGTGATAGAAATGTGTGTACTATGACATTACGTGCCTAGTGAGCCAAATAAACCAATGAAAATTGACCCGAACCGACATATGTGAAGCTACTCTTTTTGACTGTCACTACCCAGTTTCTGCTTCTGCGGAATCGGTGCCGCCGTGGCGGGACCGCTTCGACGGAAGGATGTCTACTGTAGCTATCTATTTCAAAAATCACTGAAGTTTGCTTCGGCGAAGATTTCTCATGCCTCAGCGAACCTGCCCCAGTGGAACTAGTCCGCCTGGGCGAGGTCGTCGTCCCTAGTCCCAAAAACCAGACGTCAAGTCGAAAATCCTACGTTTTTTGTCGGAAAAATCTCCCCTTTCTATCCTAGGTAAGCATGCAAAGTGATAGGACCCCTATTACACTATTATTTCAACAGTTTATTTATACACAAGAATATGATTCTACCCATGCGTTTTGTGAAGGGTTACGAAAGACTTACTGAGTACGAGAGCCTTGAATTGTTGTTTTGAGTTGAACAAGTCCTCCGCGCCTTAATTTCTCGTTGTTCCTTGGGTTTTGAGTCTGGGTAAGTTGGGAGTATGAGTATTTGGAGAGAAAGAATGAAATATTAGGGGTAATGTGGGGATTAGTATTGTGAACGTGGAGATTTGAAAGGGAAAAAAGGAGAGTAACGTTTGGAATAGAGTGGGGGAAAAGGGGAAAACTTTTCTGTTTTGGGATTTTTGGAAGTTTGATGTTCCGCCCTGATAGACTATCAGGCGCCCAAGCGGACGCGTGAGCGCGGTCGGTCTGTCCGCTCTAGCGAGGTTCTGACCTCCATGGTCAAATCCGCCTCAGCGGTAGGTGCTATGCAGGCACGTGTGTGCTCATAGAGGTTATGTTCCGCCATTGCGCATGTAATTCCTCATTTCCGTGTATGCGTGTTGGTGCTAAAGTCTATGATTGAGCGATATTTCCCCCGCACATCAGTTGTTCTGCCTAACTCAGGAATATATCTCCCGACTCGTATACACATTGTTTATAAGGTTCCAGGGCACCGAGATTCCATTATACCGTATGCTCAACCAGACATATTCTATTTACCCATACCGCATGACCCTAGAATCTCAATGGTACCGATAATTAAATAACATGATGCAAGTTGCGACAGTGCAATTGATAGGAAGACTTACTATGATTATTTCAAGCCAAAACTTGAAACAATTTTACTTTACTTTTATTATTTATTTCCAATGAGGGTAACATTATAGAAAATGGGTTCTAGTTACTAGTTTGGGTACTCGCAACGGGAACTACCATTTAAGTAAAAGTCGATATCGTGTAGCCTTGATCATAGAATTCAACATTATGCTAGTTATCATCATACGTGAGTAAGGAAAATCCCTGCTAGGCTACACCCTCCGTTCTGTAAAGTTCCTTTCGTCTACTCTCCGTTCAAGGATGAACGTGTGTTTAATTGATATTTGTGTACATACTCGCTTGGTCGTTATGAGCTTTCCGCCCTTATCCCTAAAATATCTCTCGCTAAGTACTCACTAATATGTTTACGTGCGAAATTTACGATTTAGAATGACCCTTGGCCATGGTAGGAAGTATATTATTTAGACTTGAGAAATATCGGAAGCCCTGTCTCTACCTCAGCGAAGATCACCCCGCCCCAACGCATAGTCCGTACGCTTCGGCAAAAGTCCTGGAATTTAATGATTCCGCTTATGTGGAGAATTCTCTCGCGTGATTTATGCCGCGCCAACGCATACGGGTCTGCATCGATGGACATCGCTGGGTAGACCTAGTTCTTATTTGCCAAATGTCCCCAACTCCGAGCCTCATTTTCCCGAAACCCATTACAGCTCCTTGGAGGTTAGATGAAGGTGAAATTTCAAAGATTCCAACATCTAATGCTTGGGATAAGATTCATTGACCCCATTTATGATTCTTAAGCTTGGTTAGCGTGTTTTAATGGTGGGTCTTGGGTGGAGAATAAGCCCTTTTATTTTAAAGAAACCTTAGGACTTGCTCAATTGATTTGATAACCTAAAACTCAAGTCTTAGGATGTATTTTCTTATAATAAGCGTATTTTGATAAAAGTAATCACTACTTTATGGATTCTTGAACTTGAAACTATTATCTTCTTAAATGAGATCAAGAGGAAAGTTTTCTTATACAAAATTGGAGATTTTGACTAATTAATGAAAGCAAAGTAGATGGGTTAGTTAATGGTAAAAATGGAGTGTTGAAGGGTCCCTTTCGGACTTGGTAGCGTGAAATTCTTTAGAAATAACCTTATATGTGACTCTATGTGTGTAAACCTAGGACTTCTATAGTTGGTTGCGTTATGGCCATCCCAAATCTAGGGGTGAGCGGGTCCGGGTACCCTAACATTTTTGAACTACTCGGACCCTACCCGGTAAAAGATCAGTTCCTAAATTTACTACCCGGAACCTACCCGTAACAATCATTACCCGGAACCTACCCAGACCCGCAGGGTCCGGGTAGGTTCCCGGGTACCCTGTAAATAAAAAACACAAATTAAGCAATAATTTTTAAGTCTATGAGAATAAAAAAGAGTTCTAAAATAATTTCATCAAGTAGTTTTTTAGCCTGCAATCGGAGTTTTTAGTACCCTTATAAGAAGTTTTAGAAAACTTATTCATTGTAGAAAAGCTAATTCTGTAACCAAAACCTAAAATTGCAAGCTAAATTTGACACTCAATTAATTGAACGTGTTGATTTCAAAATAAATTTGAAAATATCTGAATTAAACTTATTTTCTTGTTCATAAGCTCTTCGATACAAAAGAAAAGCTTTATTATACTAGTAAATCCCTAAATTTCATCTTCACAACTACAAAAATATACACAAATTTTAAAAATAGATTTACATTTCAAATAAAAAAGTAATACAAATTGAAGATGAGTATCGCCTGAAATAGAACAGAAGCATATGATATTAAAAAGAAATTGAAGAGTTAGATATGAATCCATATGCATTTTAGGAATGACGTGAATACAACCAAGGGAGAGAAAGAGGCAAAGGTGAAGCTTTAATGACGACAACGATGAAAGTACCCGAGAGAAAGCTTCAACAACGACGACGATGAAGCTCGGTGGTGTAGCTAAAACGCCATTGTTATTATGAGAGTTTTGGGTGTTTTCTCTTAGGGCACAAAGAGCATTCTAGAATAAAGGGGTGAAAAAGCTAAAATATTTACGTCTTGGGGTGGGGAAAATCAATGTGCAGGCGTGCAACAAACAATTTTGGAGAAAGTTAAAAGTGGTCCAAATGTTTCTAAAAAAAGTAAAAATATTTAATAATTTATATGTTCCGGGTATCGGTTCTGGGTCCGGGTACCCTGTCTCTATTTGCCGGAACCGGAACCGGACCCGACATTGATCGGTTTCTAATTTTACTACCCGGACTCTACCCGTTATTATAATATATCTACCCGGAACCTACCCATTAGTGTCGGTTCCGGTCGGGTATCTGGGTATCCTGTACCCGTGCTCACCCCTACCCAAACCCATCCGGGAGAAAGTCGTAGACTAGGAGTTTGTGGCACCCACTCGGTAAAAAGGTAGGCTATGGTTTCCTTTGTTGTAGACTCTGATAGAAGTACGTAGTAGTTATAAGTATTAATGAGCATTAGGCGTGTTGGGGGTTCCACTTTAGCGATTATGATGAAGGCTTGAGTGGGTACCGGTGTATACTTGTGAATATGAGTGATTTGGGGAATCTGCCTTAAGTCAATTCCAACTGCTGCTATTTGGGCTTGTCGCCACTACTTGAGATTATTGTGCATATTCATCACATGATTTTTCCACTCCAGGGAGACCCAATGTATAATCAGATTGTATGTTGTGTAGGTTTGTAGCCGTGTTCTTATGATATTAAAACATATGTGGCATGGGCTTATGACCATGTTGTTATGATACTATGAATTGACTTGTCATGCATTCATCACTTTATCTCTCGCTTGAACATTTGCATAGAAATTGATAAATACTGATTAAACTGATTATGCTAATTGCATAGTGTACACATATCTATCTCATTCATACATTTATATACTTGGAATTAGCTTACTGATATATTGCCAAGAATAGTTTGGGAAGTCGGATTAAGGGATATGGTACATGATTACGAGAGTGATGACTGATTATGACACTTCAGCCCTCGAAATGGTATTTGATGGGATCAGATGGGTATATGGACCTCACGAGTCCCATATGGGTTACGTGTCAGCTACTACAACAGTGTGTGTATACCGAATACATGTCGCACTTGCATTCATACATACATAATTTGCATCGCATTTCGTTCGTACTCTTGCTGGTTGTTTATTGTTGTGAGTACTCATTGTTGATGTCTAGTAGACTTGGTGATCTCTTGGTTATTGTTGAAATAAGTACTAAGTGTGAAATTATCCTCTAAAACAGAAATGCAATCGTGTTATATAAGCTTTGATATGTTCGGTTGTGAGTAGTTGCAGTGTTTGATAGGACTATTAGTAAATTGGGCGATTGTCATGGCTAATGGTGTAATATGTAATGGTAACATGGGTAAGGTTGGTATGCGTGCCTATGTATTTTCTTGGTAATTGCTGGTACTGAAGGTTAGTGTCTAGTAGACTTGTTGTATGGTCATTGTGAGGTATTGGCCTAAGTGTTAAGTGTATGAACACCTAATTTCTACTATTTGGGTGGGTAGGACGCGTATTTTTGACTTGTGTAGGGGGACAATCTTAGAAGGATTATCAAAAGGCATGACCGTAAACACATAGTGTTGTAATGAAATTTGAAGGTTAAGACCAATAACTAGTTAACCATAGCGTGGTAAACTTTCTCAGTTAGTGGACTGGGTTGGGAAGTGTATTAAACGACATTATTCCCTAGGTTGAGTGTTAAATCTCTGAGTGTCAAGGTAAGAGTCTTTACGTGTTAAATGCCTTAATTGTGTTTGACTGTAACTGATGCTTGCATGTTGAGTAGACTGTATACCTATAGATCATGACTACGTGGATAAACGGATAAGATAACTAGCATGTTAATTGGAATAAGACCTATTTGTAGAGTCAACTTGGTACTTATATCTGTTACGTGACTTTCGTCGTTGTCGACCTATGATGCCTACGGGGGTACGTTGTGTACTCATGCTACGCTTGTTGCATCTTTTACGTGGATGCATGTATTCGGTCCATTCATGTTGTAGTTTGGAGCACAGGAGAGTGAGGCAGACCATCTTTCCCGTAGCCTTGATCTCCATTTAGTCAGGTCACCCCTATCATCCAGGGCGGCGTTGTTATATTCTGTCATTATTGTATATTAGAGTCCTTGTACTGGTGACACCAGTTTTGGGGTAGAAACGGTTGTATTTAGTAAGAGTTTGTAATGTTTTAAAGTTTTCTTTGTATAAAGGCACTCTTCATTATAACCGCACTCTTGATTTAATATTATTTCATGATTTGAGGTTAGTGGTTCTCCTACGGTTAGTGTAGATGCCCTCACGACACAAATGAGATTTGGGTCGTGACACTTTTTTTTTGTTGATGAAGAAACCCGCAGCCGCTACTCTCTCGAGTGCGCACAGGGTAAACCCCGGACTGACGCAATAGCCTGCAAACCACGTCAGCCGATTAACTACACTTGGCAAGCCATGTGTGACAGGCTCAACCAAGAAGGTTTATGCAGGGGATCGAACTCGTGACCTTGCGGTCCCGCGCTCTACTGCTACACCAACTTGGCTACCCTTGCGGGTTGGGTCGTGACACTCTTGAATACCTCTTCCGTTGCTCTTCCATTGTTTCTGCTCTTCTTTCTGTAGCTACCTCTCTAATTCAATTGTGTAATTCTATTAGGTAGCCTCCTGAATGAGATTAGAAGTGATTGATGTAGCAATTTGTGTATTTGTACAATGCAAAACTAATTAATAGGAAGTAGTTGAAAGTTTACAGTAAACCTCATTATTGACAATGCACCTTCTTTGAAAGCATCATCTGCTTTATGCAGTAGAGGCAATTAATGGATGTGCTCCATAACTTATCTTCCAACTCAATGGAGATGAATAATCATGAGTAGAAAATTCAAAACTTTATGAAAGAATGATATTGTTTGGCCATCAAATCTACAAGGACCTTAAGCGGATTAGCCCAAGAGAAGGTTCTGCATCTACAATAACACTGTTTCAGGAACTGGGAACAAGGAATGTGATGTACTAAGCAAACCATAACACACAGAAGAAATTAACTTCAAAAGCCTACCTTAGGCTTGATTGTCCTGGACGGATCAATACGATATGCCGAATCTCAAGAACTGTCACTCTGTCAACTATTTGTAACATAAAACTCAAGGATAATTAAAATCCAAAACTCTATAAGTTCTAGAAAAATAAAAATTACAGCAATTGCACCAATTTTGGAGGATTCCTTTATTTGCTAGAAGCATAAGATTTAAGCACCCTTCTCACAGTCATGCAACAAACTATACGAGTAACTGAGATCCACTTAATAAGGTCATTAACATACAGTTGTTGAGATCATCACTCAAAGAAGTGCTCAGAGATAAATTATCAAGCAGATATTAGCACAACTGCGTGAGCTTGCTTTGTCAGTCATCAGCCCAAATGGAGGAGGTACGGATAAACTAGTCACTTTATGGACCCTAACTTACACGGGGTTGATGCATAACTGTTGTTATCTGTGTCACATAGAATTACAACAGTGACTAACTTCCTCGATGTCAAGCTTAAAATACAATTCTTCAGAAAATACTTATTCCACCTCGTAAACTTATACAATATACTCTCCAATTTGATGTTACTACTGCAATGATGATAAAGCCTGTGAAACATTTCTCGAGATTCGATCATGGACTGGCTCCTGCATGAAGAACAAGTTTCAGTAACTGCTGTAGTCATCCAATAAAGGTTTTCTACATAGATTTACCTTTGTGTCAGGCATCTCGAATCTTGAATTTGTTATTGTCTCGAATAGGAAAATATATCTGTTTATGAAGTAGAAATCAGCACTATTAACGGAAGCGGTGAATAATGATAATCGTAGCCAACTTTGCTGCATGTAGATCACAATCAAGTGAAGTTTCATGGTGCTGTTAGTTAAAAAGGTGTGGAGGCTTTCGCCTCAACATCTGATAAAATGGGAAGAAACGGACACATACCGCCAAGCTAATTCAGAAACAAGTTCTTCTGGAGCGTCAGGCAAGACCTAAGCAAGAAATTGTTTTTTCCCATTAGTGCAGTTCAAAAACGAGTAATCTAAATACCAAGGAAATGAGCAGAAATAAAATGCCCATTTCCTACAGATTACCTCATCCTCGTATGGGTTGCAATGATTTTTGAACCACAGCCTCAAGAATTCCTAGGCAAATATAGTTGTGGTAAGTGTCAGCAACAAAACTCTATAATCGAGATAACTGGTAACATCAAAGAAGAAAATAATTCTTTTCTACTTTCCTAATCCAACAGAGATTAATGTTTGAGCATGTATTTAAGGGATACAGATTAAGTTTCATATTAATGTAAGAAACCTTGTCGATATTTTCAGGCTCAAGACCATTCTGAAAGCGCTCCTCGTAGGAATGAGCGACCCAGTATCTGCTTGAGTCGGGTGTATGCACCTAAAAGTAGGAGGCAGAAGATGAGGTCTTTAGTGAGAAAAAGTAGAGTCATTGTCAAAGAGAAACAAGGCTATCTAATGCTTACCTCATCAATCAGATAAATTTGACCATCAGGTCCCTTTCCAAATTCATATTTGGTGTCCACTAATATCAGACCATGATCCAATGCTACGCGCTGGAATATGAAAGTTAGTCAAGATAACTGCATAGCAAGTTAGATTTATGCCTATAATAGTCCAAATGCGCTCTACAGTTAAGATATACATCAAAAACTCTAGCTATTAGTCTACTGACACAGTATTTTTCCCTATCATGGAGACAGCATTAGCCCAACAAATATTTTTAAGTTTTAATGTTTTTTTTTTAAAATAAGAATAACATTTCATAATAGATTAACATATAAAACTTACTGAAATACATTAAAAAATTTATAAAGCTCCAGAGCAATATACGTACGAGAACTGATATAACTATCTAGGCATAATAATGTACATAATATACTCCAACTCACCAAATTCTTAATTATAGAGCAACAACATATTATGTAAAATTAAAGTTAAAAAATGATCTGGCATGAAAGTGTGCATGGGCATTCTTGGGGCGTAGGAGACGGATACTTAGGAGTAAAGCATTCATGTGCCAAATGCTCTACCTATTGAGGCGCTAACCCATGACTCATGAGACCTCACTATCTCATCGTCTCCCCACGAAATTTCGAAGCTACCTCGCAGGACAGATCACAAATTTGCGTTTTGAAACATTGGCCATTACTAGTCTGAATAACTTCCATACCAAAGTGTATAACCTTCAAGAGTCATCTCTGAATATAGGTGTTGAGATCAGTACGATGACACCTGGTAAACAGGCACAAGATACAGCAATGTTCTATAGCAAGCAACAATTCCAGCAACTACTCATTGAGGGCATGCTGTACGTGGAAGATCAATTTGAAAATATGAACACCATGCTTTTCCAAGGAAGGATTGGAAAAAGTTTACAACTCACATATGTAGGAAAAAGATCTGCAAACTGGAGGGAAATGCAGGGACATTTCACCTGTAAATCTCTATAACTGACAACATGTGATCATTAAGGACGATGTGGTCTACATCTTAGCTCAAGTTTGCTATTAGCAGAATTTGCTACACATATTTGCTCAAATACTTGTAGGATCGTGTCATACTTATTAAACTCATCATTTGAGCTCCTAAGCTATGTCGATTATGGGGCATGCTACTTTTTTGGTCTATACAGAATGGAAAGCCTCTCTTGATTTCTCAATTCCAAGATTGTATCGGGCGAAGTTAACTAAGACAAACAAGGAGGAAAAAACTTTGGTATCCACAATCATCAACCTATTGCATAGCACTTACTAAAGCAATTTGTTAACAAACAATACAAAGAGATTGAATCTAAGAAGAAACAGGGATAGTTGAAGTGAGAGCAAGGCATTATTTGTTCAGTCAGCAGATTCGAGTTAAACAGACTGGCATTAACAGCTAATGGAAGAGAGGCATGATAAGAATCCCAATCAAAATAACAGAAAAAAAAGAATATAAGACTGATTACCTGGCCAAACTCAAATAAGCTCATTGCCTTCCTACTCACTTCATCATAATCAGCTTGAGTCATAAGACCACATTGAACTATCTGCAGTTTAAATTGCTCAGCACATATAAGCCATCTTTGCATAACACAGAGTGAGTAATTTGGCTAGGACAACAAATTTGCTAGTAGAGAAAAACCTAGTGCTATTATCTATTGTATGCTCTAAGTTTAGCTTGTCTACCAAATATATTGTAGATAAGCTTCGTGCTCACTCAACTCAACCTTGATTCTAATTACGCCAGATATTTAGACCCAGGCTGTGGCATGAAAATATTCGAAAAGCTAGAAAATCTGCCTCTAATACCAGGAAGTAGACCAACCAGACCACATACTATCACAAACAGCACTAAAGAACCAAGAAGCAAAACAGAAAGATGGAACTTGATCTTTCAAGAACCGACCAGTTAGCATATTAGCCACTTATTCATATTTCGTGTACTATATCAGTTTATCCTACACTTATTCCAGTCAAGATTTAAGAAATTAACTTATTCTGTTATGAAGCATCAAACAAAAAGAAAAGAAAGACTGGTAGAGAAGTAAGAATCAAAAGAAAAAGTAGAAAGAGTCCAGACCTCATCTGGTGTTACAGGAACATCATGATCTGCTGCTTTAGTTGTCGGAGTGAGTATATTTTCTTGAAGCTTTTGATTTTTCACCAAGCCTGTAAAACACATTCATCTTGACCATAAGAGCAAAAATCAAAGGGGAAAAAACAAAAAAGAGTAGGACAAAAAACTAAATAAATATGGCGGCATTCATGCATTATACAAACCACACCATCTGGAAGGTTGTTGCCGCAATAATTCCGAACCCCTTTATTGTAGACCGTCCAGAGTGATGTATCAGTGCTCCCAGTAACATATCCTCTTACTAGAAAAAAGAAGAGAAGATATTGTTAACATCTTAAGTCATGGCTTTATTGATGTATAATAACAAGATACTCACCAACAAACATAAACTACAATTAACTCACTATTATACATGTATAAAAGAACCTAGCCACACATATACCCCATTATACTTCGGTCAAAAAGTGAAACAATTCTGAAGATTATTCTACTACAAAAGTAGAAACTCACCAACAAATTCAACAGGGAAAACCGAACATTTCCTCGCAATAGTTACATTCCTATCAGGCACCGATACCACTGCGTTAGGAGTAATATGTTGAGTCTTATTAAACCACCATAAACTTGTCTCATTAAGGACCTGCAAACCCACAGTGCAACTAGGTTAAAGCTTGAACATGGTGATCATGTTATACTTATTACTAATTAAATACTATCAATTTATTCTTTGTATAATTTTCCTTGTTACAGGAATAATAAACCGCTTTACCTGGCCTTTGAAGGGAATGGAAGCAAGAATTCTGTCAAATGCACTTTGCCTATCTGTTGTCACCAATACAAGATAATCCCCTCCATCATATATATCTCTAACCTTCAGAACACAGGGAATTTGTCATACGTGCATTCGGAAAGAAAACATATTTCAACACTACGCATACAAATAAACGATAAAGTTGTCAACTTTCCACCAGAAAAATAAAATTCCTTCATCAAAACTATGCATATGAATTTTGGATAAAGTTGTTAACTTTCCAACAAGAAAAATAAAATTCCTTCATCAAAACCATGCATTTAAACTTTTGGACTAAATTGCAGCATCCCACTTTCTTATCTGTCACACTCTGCTAGCTAAAAGAGATAAGCGAAACACCCAAAATTTAACCAAAAAAAAAATTAAGGAGTTTGGAGATAAATTGTAAACTCAACCCATCTGCCCCAACCTTAGTCCAACACAACCAGCATTGAAAAAACTAAGCAAAAAGAAAAAAGAATACAAGACTTATTTTGGATAAAGTTATCAACTTTCCATCAAGAAAATTGAAATCCCTTTATCAAAACTATGCATTTAAACTTTTAGACAAAATTCCAGCATCCCACATATATATATATGTCACACTCTGCTAGCTAAAAGAGAAAAAAAGTAAACAAAACACCAAACACAGAATTACAAATAGCTTAGAGATAGGCACTAAAAAATACGAAAAACATATTTCAAAACTATGCACATAAATTTTGGATAAAGTTGTCAACTTTACATCAAGAAACATAAAATTCCTTTATCAAAACTATACATTTAAGGTTTTAGACAAAATCAAAGCACACCACAAAATATATCTGCCACATTCTGCTATCTAAAAGAGAAAAAAAGTAAATAAAACACCAAACATAGAATTACAAAATAGCTTAATAAGCACTAAAAATAAGAGAGAAAAAAAGAATACCAGTCTTATTATGTAATTACCTTGCCTCTGATTTTGGATTTGAGTGTAGGTACAGTTAAATCAAGATGGGTTTCAGATAGGCAATTATATATTGAACTTTTGATAGTGTTCATTACTTCTTCCTTGTGGTCATTGTTGGTTAAGGCTACACGGGGTAGTGGATTTTGCTGCTGGCTTGACATAGTTGATGAAGTAATTGATGGGTATTTCTTGAATTTCGTTATCTTTGATGATGATGTTTGTGGGAATGAAAATATTGGTTGATTGAAAGATTGAAGGTTTCTCTTTAGGGTTTTGGGAGGGTTTAAGGATGGTAAAGGATGAGCCATTGTTTTTCAACTTCTTTTTCCTTTCTCCTTTCTGCGTTTTGTGAGAGTCTAAAAGAAATAGAAGAAATAAGACAGACCATTGAAGTATAGGGCGTGTCTTTACATTATTATTATTTTTTGGCAAAAGTTAAGTACTCCATTTCATGAGAGTATTAGACCAACTTTTTTATAGGTTTTCTCGAGCAAGATTTTTACCGAGTCATAACTACTCTTCAAAGATGACAAAGGAGTGAAGCATAAGCCAGATGTGTTATTGGTAGCAAAAGTTTAAAAAGTATGGTTTCAAATGCGCGAGTTAAATTGAATTTGGGTTGAATTAATAAATACGTTAATTATTAATCCGTTCAAATATTATATGAGCTGAAATGAGTTAAAACGTGGGTTAAAAGTCAAAACTCAACCCGTCTAATTCTATTGCTTTTTTTTTTTTTTAATATCTAATAACTTATTATTTTTCTTTATTATTGCTATATAACATATCAAATTAAAAAAAACTTTTTAATATATTTTGATAAGATTTGTCATGGATCAATTTACGTTAGCCTAAAGTTTGATGGGTTGGGCTGAACTAATAAATGAACGGGTCAATAACCCGTTCAAATTTAAACGGGTCAATAACCCGTTCAAATTTAAATGGGTCGACCTCTATTTACCACCAACAATAATAGCATATTCAATGTAAGAGTTAACAAAATTTAATTTGTTGGATCAAGTTGGCAAACAAATTATAACTCAATCAATTGCACTTAGACAAGTTAAATGAAATATTAAAAAAATGGTTGATTTTGCCACATTATAGTTTTATATTTTAATTCATATATTGATATGCATTTTCTCATACATTTTGTTTTAGATGGTTGTTCCCCTTTCCATTTTTTTTTTGGGTATATGAATAATTATTTTTCCTTTTCCTTTTTCCTCATCATTCTTATTTCTTCTTTGATCTCTCTGTTGTGCCTTTATCAAAAAACATAATATATAATTGAAATTAGATAAGGTAACATTTATTAGTATGTGATTTAAGATGTGGTTGACACGTTTTTACTTAATCAACTGAATCTCTTGAGCTGAGCTTAGAATGTAAATCATTAGGACTCCAAGTTCAAAGGATTTGTTTTTTAAAATAACTAATGATTTTATAGTGACCAGATTAGGCGGCTTAATAACGGGAGGCTACAGGTACTATGGATCCTCTGACACCCAATCGGGTTGCTTTCCTGTGAGTATGTTCATTATCAAGTTTAAAACTCGTTTTCAACATACCCAAATTGTCGTGTTGTTGAATCTTTTCTTTTCATGGGTATTGATATTATATAGAACCAATAATTATGATAAACAAGAGATCTAAATGAAAGAAAAAAAAAACTAAAATCAAATGAAGTAATTCAAACAATCTTGGTATATGCACAAAGAAAATTCGCAAAACTTTGTCGAGTATGTTGTTGTTTAGATAATTCTAAATTACATGTTTTTTTCTCGTAAAAAAAAAATATCGGCAACAAACTTTAGCGATACTTTTCAATAGATTATATGATATGATTGTCGATCCCATTGGTGATAAATTAAAATCATACTATAATAGAAGTTTTAAAATATATAGGTAGAAAATCATAGAAATTATTTTTTTCAAAATATAGTACAATTAAGTTAGACTCCTACTTATAGGAGAATAAAACTTTGTTTTCAAGAAAAGAGTGTTGGAAATTAGCCTTTGGCGGGAGTTGCGATCGACCAACTTTAACGGCTTAAACACTAGTGTTACGTATGTTGGAGAATCCGGTTCTTCACACATGCATGATCTACTAAGTACGTAGATAACCGTAGGGCCAAGAATTGTCAAATTTCATTGAGAAATGAAAGAGACATTGGTCCACGAAGTAAGGCGTTTGAAGCATGAAAAGTGTGGTATTGTGTTCAATTCTCCCTCATTGGTAGAGGAAGAAAGAATTGTTATGTATATAAGACTCGAAATTGGTTTGGGGTTTGGGACCCCAAGGGGTATCCCATGTGTTTAAAGGAGGGAGGACCTAGATGTGCTTCTGTTCAAGGAAAGACCACACGCGCGCCGCCGCCGCCCGTCCGGTCCGATTCCGGGCTGTGGGCTGTGGGCCTTCTGATATTATCTTTTTGGGCCAGAAAACTTTTCCAGAAGTACAGTTTGATCCCAGAAGTTCCAGATGTACAGTTCGGACCAGAACTCTTTCAGATGTACAGTTTGGTCCCTGAAGTTTCAAGATGTACAGTTTGGTCCCTGAAGTTTCCAGAACGTCAGAATTTGGACAGTCAAAGCAGAAACGCCAAGCACTCAATTCAGCCATTTATTTTGGCTGAATTACTCCTCCTATAATGGCCAAATCCGTTGGTCTTTCACCATTTATGTTGGTGACTTTACTACCTCCATAATGGCCATTATTTGGCTACTATGGAGGCAGTTTTTCAGCCCCTCCATCACCTATATAAACACCCCCTTACACTATTGTTGAGCACTAAGAACATACATATATGATACACGAAAATACAGAAAAATACACAAGCAAAACAGTTTCTTCCTACACCTTCCAAGGCATCATTTCGTTACTCAATATTCTTCACGGTAGCTCTTGAGTTTCCTTTGCTCAAGTGTTCCATTTCTATTTTATCTTGGGAGACAAATTGTCCAGGACGTATAAAGGATACATACGGGGCAATATTGTCTTAAGGACAGAGTGCCACACTCGACTCAGCAAAACCAGTTTTCATTTTTCCGTCTTCAACAAAATTGCAATTTCAGTTTTGTGGTTATATTGTAATTTTCAGATTACTAGATGAATTATTGAATCTTTGTTTATCCTTTCGAATACTTGTAATAGTTATATACTTCCCGTACTGCTTTATAAAATACCATAGAGCAAAAATACCCAACAACTTAAGACAATATTTGTATAGTATTACTATTAGTGTTCGAAAGATGTCGGTCAAAAGTTGTGTGACCAAATCTGGATATGGCAATGGTTTTCTGGTAGAAGAGAGTGATGATGATGAACATGTTCATGATGTCACCGCTACCAAGACTGGTGGGAACAAGCGCTCTCGAGAGCATGAGGATGTCATCTGGGACAAGAGGAGAAGACTGAAGATGTACTTCTATCTTGTAGCAGAAGGCATGTATCTGTCCCAGACAAAAGATCCGAATAATGGTAAGAAGGAATTGGACACTCAGTTTGATGAAGTGACTGAAGTGAGCCAGAATTCGAAATTGGGATAAGTAGTTTTTCTTACTTGTCAAGAATAAAGATTAAATGATGTCTGATTAAAAATGGATTAAAGTAAGGAGGAATATGAAAATAATTTACATTCCTTACGCTTTAAAATCAGAAGTTTAATCTTATCTTCTTTCCCGTTTAAAGATTGGATTGTAAACGACTTAAAAAGATCCATTTTTTAAGTGTAATTGTTAAAGTATGTAAAGTATGTTCGCACATACGATGGAGAAAGATCCACTAACTGTGCGAAAACTGTTACCACTCTAAGTAAGCGCCAAGAATTATCTGGGCACCAATCTTAACGGAAGGAGTCTAAAAGTTAAAGACGTAGAACCTGTCATACTATTTGGCAGAAGATCCTTCATAAGATGATATTGGACACTCAGTCATACAAAGCCTCCGGGCGACTGGAGTGGGCCAAAATTCCTTTGATATGATGATATTGGACACTCAGTCATACAAAGCCTCCGGGTGACTGGAGTGGGGCCAGAATTCATTTCATAGGAAAAGTAATGGACACCTAGTGTGGTGGGCCAGAGTTTCCAGGTCTTAATGATCTGAAGGCCTAAAGAAAGGCAGTAAAGAAATTGGACACTCAGTCTGCCAAATCAACTGAAGTGGGCTAGAGTATCGAGATCACATATGATCCTGATTCGCCCCTAACCACGGGCAAGAGGTTGTTCATGTGAAGCAACGCCACCTCTAAAATCAAAGGGGCTGGAGAGGTTGTCCTCAATAGGACTTCAAGGAATGGATCACTCTAAAAAAAGGTGATACATGTTCCTAACTTGGTTTAAGGGACGTTGTTGGTCAAGTTGGTTTGAGACTAGTCCAACAGGTCTGTAATAACTAAGAATGGTACAATATGTCTATAGCCAAATGAATGATATATTTGTAATCCGTGCATCTATGCCATCATAGATTAAGACACGTTAAATAGTAAGTCATTCAAAAGCTAACGATGTTGAGATTGTTGCCTCCTTTCGACAAAAACCCTCAAAATGAATGTGAGGCAGGCGAAGAGGCAAAATCACCTTTCCAAATTCCGTCAAGGGAATAGCGAAAGAAGCACCGCTCCTCTATAACTTAGTCACACCTACTTGGGTGATTTGAAGTTTATACAAAATAGAGGGGGGAGACAAGTACGTTGTGATCTTCATTGATGATAGTACAACGTATGGAATCCTTTGCTTGTTAAAAAGCAAAGATGGAGTTGTTGAAGCGGATAAGCGCTACAAATCAGAAGTTGAAAATCAACTAAGCCTATGGATTGCGAAATTCATAGCGATAGAGGGAGAATGTGAAGCAGCGTTCATTAAACGACTGTTCATTACTCACCTCAGTCTAACGGTGTTAGCCAAGCGCAAATCCGTACGCCTAAATTATGTGGGGCAAGGCGATCCTTACCGCTAACGTGATTCTCAACAGAACTCCGCATAAGGATAAGGATAACTCTCCGTGTGAGACGTGAAAAGGATCTCACATACAAAAGTTGTGATGTGGGGTGGCTTGGTAGAAGTTGGACTACCGAAACAGGTCAAGTTCGACCTAAGACTGTAGATTGCATATCCACTGGATCTGTAAATAAAAGTAGTACTTATCGCCTCTTGGCGTCAAAGAATGCTGAATTCTTATAAGATAACTTTCCTTGAAAAGGAAAAAGGAGTAATTGCTCAAGGTTAACGAGAACCCGCGAGGGCCTGACTGTCCGGAACTAGACGCTCCGTATCTACAGGACTCGAAAGTTGCTGGCTATCCGGAACTTAATATTCCAGATCTGCAGAACTCAGGAATTCTAGATGTTGAACCAAGACGGAGCAAAGAGGGGACAAAGACTTGTTCCAGTCCTTCTAACTTGTATGGTTAAGAACGAACCATGGACAATTAACAAATAATTGTTATCTCCAAAAGCGCTGCTTTGGAAAGGATCTAAAGAGAGAAATATATTTCATCATATAGAACCATACTTGCGTAAGGTTGATCTTCCTCCGGGAAAAGAACCTTTGGGTTGTGAAAAAGGATACTCAAAAGTGAGTACAAAGTAGATGGATCTACTGACGAGTTCAAAGCCTCGGCTACTTGTACATGTGCTCCCCTGGGAGTAGCTTAACATCATGGGCCATTGCAGTCTTGCGTGACATGAATGTTAAAACAGCCTTCCCAATCGGAGAGTTGGAAGAAGAGAATCAGAGATAGTTTTCTGGACTGTTGGGCTTCTTCCTGAACTTTCATCTTGGTCCCTGAAATGTTTACATTTTGGTCCTGAAAGTTTCAGATAAAACAGAAACAATGAATCTGACCACAGAAACATTGACTCTGAAGTAGAAAGCCAACAATTGGAGAATCAGCGATGAAAGTAAAGTCATATTGAAACAAAGTCTCGATATGAAAGATATGGATATCACGGATGACATCGTAGGAATTGGATTTCTAAAGACATCTAACGGATCGGTCGATAGTTGTGATCTCGTTGAAGCCATTAATGGATATGAATCATAGAACTGATTGGAATCATGGTGCACCCATAGACAAGGAAGCGATACGCACAGATCACGTGTAGTTCAATGTATTGTACACACTACAACCGACTGGTATCGCCCTACAATCGATCGATTGAACTAAGGTTCACCGATAATCTTAATACATGATCAATAGAAGGCGTCAAGTCGGATATGGCGATATCCGAATTATTCGCTTATCTACGGATTATAGTATTACGGATGTCGGCCGGTTACGAGAGAACACATTGATGCAAAGCGGACATCGATCGAAGAACACCAAAGCCACAAGTAAATGTGTATGGTGGTTCTTGGAAAATCCTCTAAGCAAACTTGCATCGGCCGATTCATGATGGAATCGGAGTTTATCGCTTTATACAAAGCATGAAAGAAGTTGAGTAACTTCACGACTCCTTAGAGGCGTCCCTTATTGGGAGAAACCCGTGCCTTCAAAGATTATACACTGTGGCTAGCCGATCGGCTTTAGGAAGGACACGGATGACGGCGTCTGGACATATCTGTCGAGGATTTGTCAGAGACATAAGATCCGTATGGCGATTGATCATCACGGGTGTCACTTCCTTGTTTACTAACTAAGGGACTACCCGGAGATCAAGTGTTCTGCCTGTCTAGGGGAATGGGCTTAAAACCCAAAATATACGGACCAATACAGTGGTAACCCAACCTTACTAACTGGAGATCCCGGTAATTTGGTTCAATGGGAAAACTAAGCTGTAAAGGTTCAGTTGATCGCTTCAGTGGAAGCATGAGCAATTCGGATAGTGATTTCTGAAAAGAAACACCAAATCCAAAGCCGTTCCCGCGATAGACTTTAAGTGCTATCTGCAGTGTGGGTAAATGTTAAGTTTTCAAAACCTGTAATGCTTCTCAACAGTTGAGGTTAGATTTTTTGGGAAACTTTTAATGGTTCCTAACACTTGTGAAGTGGGGTATAGCAGAATACATTGTAGGAGACCACCTATTTAAGTGCGAGGACGGGCCGCCTCAAAATGAACGCACTTAAGAATCCAAGACGTTGTCCATGGCCAAAACGGACAAAATATTACGAAGAAGAGAGTAAGGGAATTTGTTGTGTTGGTATCATTGTCTTGGCTTACACTAAACACTGACGGTTCAAGACATCACGTTCACCGCGATGAAGTAAGTCCGATGGTATTCAACTATGGAAGGTTCAAAGTGAGGCTACCTCTCCTTATGCAACATCGGTCCATTGAAATATTCTTTGGAAATGAAAAGACACCATGTGAGTGCGCCAAAATCTCTTTCAAGAGGGGATTGTTGGAAATTAGCCTTTGGCGGGAGTTGCGACCGACCAACTTTAACAGCTTAAACACTAGTGTTACGTATGTTGGAGAATCCGGTTCTTCACACATGCATGATCTACTAAGTACGTAGATAACCGTAGGGCCAAGAATCGTCAAATTTCATTGAGAAATGAAAGAGATATTGGTCCACGAAGTAAGGTGTTTGAAGCATGGAAAGTGTGGTATTGTGTTCAATTCTCCCTCATCGGTAGAGGAAGAAAGAATTGTTGTGTATATAAGACTCGAAATTGGTTTGGGGTTTGGGACCCCAAGGGTATCCCATGTGTTTAAAGGAGGGAGAACCTAGATGTGCTTCGGTTCAAGGAAAGACCACACGCGTGCCGCCGCCGCCGCCCGCCCGTCCGGTCCGGTTCCGAGTTCCGAGTTCCGGGTTCTCGGGTTCACGGGTCACGGGTCACGAGTCACGGGTCACGGGTCACGGGTCAAGGGTCACGGGTCACGGGTCACGGGTCACGGGTCACGGGTCACGGGCTGTGGGCCTTCTGATATTATCTTTTTGGGCCAGAGAACTTTGCCAGAAGTACAGTTTGATCCAGAAGTTCCAGATGTACAGTTCGGACCAGAATTCTTTTAGATGTACAGTTTGGTCCCTGAAGTTTCAAGATATACAGTTTGGTCCCTGAAGTTTTCGACTTTACTACCTCCATAATGGCCATTATTTGGCTATTATGGAGGCAGTTTTTCAGCCCCTCCATCACCTATATAAACACCCCCTTACACCATTGTTGAGCACTAAGAACATACATATATGATACACGAAAATACAGAAAAATACACAAGCAAAACAGTTTCTTCCTACACCTTCCAAGGCATCATTTCGTTACTCAATATTCTTCACGGTAACTCTTGAGTTTCCTTTGCTCAAGTGTTCCATTGCTGTTTTATCTTGGGAGACAAATTGTCCAGGACGTATAAAGGATACATACGGGGCAATATTGTCTTAAGGACAGAGTGCCACACTCGACTCAGCAAAACCAGTTTTTATTTTTCCGTCTTCAACAAAATTGCAATTTCAGTTTTGTGGTTATATTCTAATTTTCAGATTATTAGATGAATTATTGAATCTTTATTTATCCTTTGGAATACTTGTAATAGTTATATACTTCCCGTACTGCTTTATAAAGTATCATAGAGCAAAAATACCCAACAAAGAGTGCTAACATCAAGCTACCCTATAATTACTCTCTTCATAAGGAACTTCCCTTCACTAAACCTAATTATATAAGGAAACAAAATCCACAAATATTATTATCATAACAAACCATACTTTTCAATATTTTTATAATCAAATATTAAAAATGATGTTATAAACTCACTTTTATAATAAAAATAATTCTTTTATGAAAAGTTATATCTTATGTATGTCTAGATTCATAGTAATAAAAATTATAAAAATTTAACGATATAAAATCAAAATATTTAATTACGACAATCTTATTATCAATATCTAATTACTAACTCTGTATCATTTAGTTAATCGGTAGAAATACTTTATACGCTTAAGAAAAGATGCTAGAATTCGGTAAAAAAATGCAAAAATATTTAAATTAAATATTATTCCTATTTTGCTTAAATTGATATTAATTATCTAAATATTAGAAAAAAACATTCTATAAATTACACCTTTTATGTGGTTTGACACAATATAGTATCATTTGTTGTGTAGGATAGTAAGTATTAATTAAGCTCTTATAAAGATCGCAAATTACATCTTCTTTCTCCCTCTCCTTGCAAACACTCTCTAGAACCCCTTTTTACAAACCAAACCTAATAAAATCAATTGATCCCAAATGCAGATTTGTTTTGCTTCTCCTTAAGTTAACAATTTATTGGAATTTGAAAGATTGCTAATTGATCCCTCAAAATTTCTGATATTTTCCTCATTTTCTTGGCTATTGTTTCATTGTTCTGTCGTACAAGGTTCGTTTTCCCCTAATTTTGTGTTTCCCCCCTTAATTCTGAAGTGGGTTTAGATTAGTTTTGACTAATTTGGCGTATACTGTGATTAATTGATTGATTGATGAGGAACAAGAGAAAAGGATGTGAAATTTTGTGCCCTAAACAGAGAGAAAGATGGACTTCGACGCACGATTCGGGATCTTTGATATCGAATTTTAAAACCCATTTTTCATTAGAGGAATGTTCTACAAGGTTGAAAAAAAGGTGCAAGGAAGATGATGAGAATGGGTTGTTGTGTTGTGAGGTAAATGTTGGGTCTTGTAGAAGTAGAAGTATTAGGCTTGCTGCAACTGCCCCGCCGAGTGGGATTTCTTCGATTAGTTTATGTGGTAGAGGGCTTAAGAGAAAGATAGGATGTATAGATGCAGCAACTCAAATGGGTAGGAAGAATAAGATTGAAGATGACTATGTAATGGGGGAAGCTTTAGGGAAAGGTAAATTCGGGTCAGTTTTTTTGTGTAGGAGTAAGGTTACCGGGGTTGATTTCGCGTGCAAGACATTACCTAAAGGGGAGGAAACAGTTCACAAGGAAGTAGAGATAATGCAGCACTTATCGGGGCACCCGGGCGTGGTGACATTGCATTCGGTGTATGAGGATGCGGAAAGTTTTCATTTGGTGATGGAGTTGTGTCCTGGTGGGAGGTTGATTGACGAGATGACTAAAGAGGGAAGTTATTCGGAGCACAAGGCTGCTAATATATTTAAGGATTTGATGTTGGTGATCCAATATTGCCATGATATGGGAGTTGTACATAGGGATATTAAGCCCGAGAATATCCTTCTAACTGCTTCCGGGAAGATAAAGCTTGCTGATTTCGGCTTGGCCATGAGGATTGCTAATGGTAACCACTTGCACTGGAACCCAATTATCTTTTGTGTTACTATTGCACTGTCATGTTTACCAGGTGTTGTAAGTTCATTTTTATGGGAACTTTTGCTCGTATAGTCTTAGTAGCAATGTTTCTACCTAGCATTTGGTTTCATATCTCTTCCAACTACTAGTCGTTTCTAAAAGTGCATGTTCTAGTTTTTTGTAATTACAAGTTATGTGGTTAGTCTAATCGTTTACTTGTTTGTGGTTCTGATACTGAATCTTGGGATATTTCTTGTGATAAATTTTTTCTTCAGAAAATGTTTTCTCTATGCTGATAAGTTGGGAACTCTAATGTTAGAAACTTATTTCGAGATTACCTATATGTGAGTCTTGCCTTAACAATTCAATTAATTGGTGCACGTGCTTGGATGATTTCACCTCCTTCCCTATATGATTTTCTGCTGTTGCAGATTTTAAAATTTTAAACATTTACTCTTGATCACAGTTTCAGTTCGAAAGGTCAAACGTGAACTTGAGCAGATAATATTTCTGCGCATGCCTCTTTTGATTATCTGAAATCTACACTGCGTTATATTTTTTTTTGTCACCCTTGTCACTTAATAGCAATGGAAAGATTGATGCTGGCCACCTTAGTTTCAGGTGATAGAGAAAAGATGGAAGGTGGATAGAGAGAATATCACTGATCCCATAGTGGATTCCTATGTTTCTCATGCTCTTTTTCTTTTTCTTCTTTTTATTTTTATTTTTAGTCAGGCAAAATTGAGATAATTGTTATATCTTGAAAAACAACTTAGTTTTGCCGATGTGTTCCTGGTTGGTTTTTGCTGAGTGATCATAAGTTGAGGGGAAACCATTACTGAACACCTTAAGACAGTGGTACTACAATTGCGGTCCCACCTTTCCGTAACTCCTCATGTATTTTATTGTAAAACTCAATGGATGACTGGTAGCTTATACTTTCAGATGTATAGCTCTACACATTGTGATCATCAGAATCTCCTTTGTGGTTTTCCAAAATAGTACTTCTAGATTAAGATTGACTCTGTGCATTATTTTAGTTTGATCCCACTTTCATGACCATGCAAACCTCTAATTTTTGTGAGGTCTCAAAGGCTGCACGGGTTCCTTCTGTCTGTGCTTGTTGGCTGCTGCAGTTCACAAAGCCCTCAGTACTTTTAATCAGGCTTGAATACTAGTGGAGTGTGTAGACTTACTTCACCAAGGCATGAGGAGAATCTTGGAACTTATTTTCTTAACATATAATAAAACATAAATAGGATTTACTGTACAGAAAATATAGGGAGTAATCCGGAAAAGGAAAAAAGAAAACTTAGATAGGGGGTAATTTTACTTACAAAATCAAACAGTGATATATTCCTGAAGCTTCAATAGAGACACAAAGTCCAAGGAACCAGAATGATTTCAGAGCATCAAGAACCAAGCTATGTAGGACAGAGGTGGAATAATGGAGTTGGAATTAGAGAGGGAGATGGAGGAGGGAGGGAAGCAAAGCTAAAAAGATTAGGGCTTCACACAATTTCTCTATTTTTCCTTAATTGTAGTGAACCCACTCAAATTATATGGGCTATAGATGTTGACTAAATTTTACCCCACATCAGTAAATAATTGAAGGCCGAAATTACAAAAGTCTTAACTTCCTAAAGAGTACTCCCTTGGGAAAAAGAACAGTAAAGGTGAATACTCCATGGAGAAATGCATACACTTCTTGGGATTTTTGCCTGCTCCCTATAGGTAGATGGTGACTCGGTAGCACTTACCTTCAAGGAACACCTCAAGTAAACTTTCTAAAGCTATGATTGTGACTGTTGTTTACTTACCTCAAGTAAACTCTCTATGCTTGAAGTTTTTGAGTAATTCAAATATTTACTTGCTGATTGACCACAAGTTCTATTTTTATTTTTTTGTGTAAACCTGGAACAACCCCAAGTACATCTGAAATAATGTCATAAATGTGGCATATTCTCTTGCATTAGTCAGAAAGATGTTTAGGTTTCTTGTCCTCTTATTTTTTTCTTGTCTTTTTCTGAAGGACGAGGAGTTATCTGTCACTCTGCAGATATGTTCATCTTAATTCTACTTTCCACCTTGTTTATCGATGTAGTTTTTGTAATGCAGGTCAGAGTTTAAGTGGTTTGGCTGGAAGTCCTGCGTATGTTGCCCCTGAAGTTCTTATAGGGGATTATGGTCAAAAGGCAGATATTTGGAGTGCTGGTGTTCTTTTACATGCTCTACTAGTTGGCGTTCTTCCATTTCAAGGGAACTCTTTGGAAGCTCTTTTTGAGGCAATTAAAAGCATGAAACTTGATTTTCATTCTGAAAAATGGCAATCTGTATCTAAACCTGCACGAGATCTTCTTGAGCGGATTCTCACAAGGGATTTTGCTGCAAGGATAACTGCAGAAGAAGTATTAAGTAAGCATTTTATTTTGTTCGTAACTGACTGATTTCCTTGCTAATGGCTTCAATAAGTAGGTAACTGGGTCGACAATTTCCGATTCCTATTTGGTTTTGATCAAACATGATTTACTCTATGGAGGCTAATCTGAATAATTAAAGACATTGACCTATTAACAATTCTCTGTTACCTTACCTTTGCACTGGTTACACACGGATGGACCACCTTTACTATTTTCATGACGTTCTTTTGCTTAGTTAAATGTTCTATTGATCAGCTTATCAAATAATTATGAACATTTGGTTGTTTTATTTTCCAATTAACGATTAAGATGTATTTCAGGCCATCCGTGGATACTGTTCTACACTGAGCGCACTTTGAAGACAGTGTCCGTCAGGTTTAAGCCGAAGCATTTCTCTGGAACACCAAGCCGACTACCAGCCATTACCTCTAGACTAGAATCAGATGGAAAGAAGAGATGTAGTGAATCTCTCACCGCCCTAAGTTGTGAAAGTTCGAATAGAGAATGTGAAGAAGCCGACGACTCTGGTTTAGTTGATGTGCTTGCAGCAGCGATACTGCATTGCAGGATATCTGAACCAAAAAGAAGCAGATTGTGTGTTAACAATAGTCCGATAAGGGAACAGTGTTCATCTAACGTGAGTTCTAACCTCTGCAAGGCTTTCTGATTCCACCCATTATCCATGTACAGGTGTCTTGACATTATAATGCTGATGCTTCCCTTTTCTTAGAGGAGACTGATTAATTATAAGTTACCAGCTTGCAATTTTCGACTGTGCAAAGCTCTGATGCAGATTAACTCGAATAACACCATCATTATTGGATTTGAAAGGTCTGTCAAAGTTGAGGCTTCATTTACCTGACAGTGGATAACATGTACCTCAGATGAAAAACATATTGCTGTACAGACATGTAAATAGTTGATTGCAGCATAGGATAACTATTGTGATTACTATACAATGAGAAACTTACTGGTTTTATATCTCTTATTCTTTGTTTCTCTTGAACTTTATGAACTACTCATCGGTAATTGAAATGTTTCAACCTGTGGATACTCTTGAGGCACTGGTAGCTGTTACTTTGTACACATGAAGCATTTTGCTGTAGTTTGCTAATTAGCTTCCTTGTGGCATTGTGTTTCTATTGATGATGTCAAAGTCTTATTCATATGGTTAATCGAACCAATTATTATCTCCGCAAAATGTATATACCAAGTTGCATCAGGTGAATCCCGTCGGTTAGTTCTTGAAATTCTTCAATTGTTGGCAATTATGCTATGTCAGTACAACAACATACCCAGTGAAATCCCACAACGTGGAGTCCGGGGAGGGTAGAGTGTACACATACCTTACCTCTACCTTGGTAGGTAGAGCGGCTGTTTTCGAGAGAACCTCGGCCTGCTATGTCAGTATTCACAATATAATTATACTGATCCTATGCTGCATTTCATTCGCTGTTTCACTTATTAGGTCATGTTGGCCTTTCTTGACATGTTATTTTGAACTAAAACTTTCACCAAGGTGTAAAATCAGAACAACAAAAACAGAAGCCAACATCAGAATATAACTCAAAATCTATTGGATACAACAACAATTATACCTCAATTTTAAGTTAGTTGGAACTAGCAATATGAATCATTAAGGTGTACTCCATTTCATTTGGATACTTTTCATTACAGTGCTCAAAAAACTGTCTTTAATTTTTCACAACTATCCAAGATGATTAGCTCATAATTTCAAATAATTGATACAATCTATATGAATCTTTTGCTTTCATTTTGTTAACCAGAATCTTCTCGTAAGAGCACAGAAATAAAGGTATTGGTATTGCAACCTTTATAAGGAATATCATTATAAATTTAGGCATTTTGTAGTACAAATTACAGTATGAGTTTGCTCAAAAAAATACAACATCAAACCCATTGAATTCTAACAAGTAGGGCCGGAAAGGGTAGAGTTCCTGTAAACCCTGACATGGCAAAATATAAAGAAAATATAATTATATAACAAAGCATTAGGTAGAGTTTGCTAAAAAAAATAGAGAAGGAAAAACATCAAAAAAAGCGTGAGTGGGTGGGATTACATTGGTTGCCAACCCACCCAGAATACTATAAAAACCTGTTGGTTTCAAAAATTCCAAAGATGTCATTTTTCCATCCATGAAGTCCATAAAGCTTGGCAGTGTAGTCCAAAGAACCGAATATTACTTCCATTCTTTAATCTTAAGAGCATTATCTTCAGTTAATAACCAAAATAATCTCCACAAAATTCATTCCCTCATAGTAGTTTCAGGCCAACACCAATCAACATTCTTCTCTGGAAAACTCATCTCAAAGTACTCCCAATTCAAAGACCCTATTTCTTCATTAACCATTTTCGAATAAACTCACCTACCCATAATGTTTACTTATGGAATACTATCATTAGAGCCATGACACATAATGGGTTATTCTCTAAAGCATTAGACTTTTATACCCAAATGAGAAAATTAAATGTTAAGCCGGATAATTATACTTTTCCTTCGATTATTAACTCGTGTGGCGGTTTATTGGATCTTGAAATGGTTAAACGTGTACATGATGATGTTTTGGAGATGGGTTTTGGATCAGATTTGTAAATATGTAATGCTTTGATTGACATGTATGCGAGGATGAACGAATTAGGGAATGCGCGTGAGATGTTTGATAAAATGCCTCAAAGAGATGTGGTTTCTTGGAATAGTTTGATTTCGGGGTATAGTGTGAATGGCTACTGGGAAGAGGCTTTAGAAGCTTTTCGGGAGGGAAGGTTAATAGGTGTTGTCGTGGATGCTTTTACGGTGACTAGTGTTTTACCTGCATGTGGGGGTTTGATGGAGGTTGAACAGGGCCAGATAGTTCATGGGTTGGTGGAGAAGAGTGGAATTAAGGAAGATATGAATGTAAGTAATGGACTGCTTTCGATGTACTTTAAGTTTGAGAGGTTGTTGGACTGTCAGAGAATCTTTGATGAGATGATATTTAGAGATATTGTCACTTGGAATATCATAATTTGTGGGTTTTCTCACTCCGGGTTATATCAGGAGTCCATCAAATTGTTTCGAGATATGGTTAATGAATATGAGCCGGATCTGCTTACAATTACTTCTGTTTTACAAGCTTGTGGGCATATTGGGGATTTAAGATTTGGAAGATATGTTCATGACTGTATTTTAGAAAACAGATACGAACTTGACACCACCGCTTGCAATATCATAATTAACATGTATGTGAAATGTGGTGATTTGGCAGCTGCAAGGAAAGTTTTTGACAACATGAAAAGATGGGATTTGGTCTCATGGAACTCAATGATTAGTGGTTATGTTGAAAACGGGTTTAATAAAGAAGCAGTTGATCTGTTTAAGACTATGAGGGTAGACTTGCAACCTGATCCTGTCACTTTTGTGACGCTTTTCTCAACCTGTACAAAGTTGATGGACGTGGATTTTGCAAGAGAGCTCCACTGTGATATAATTAAGAGAGGATATGATTCCACTCTTATTGTGGGCAATGCTCTTCTAAATGTCTATGCCAAATGTGGTAAAATGGAGCATTCAGTGTGGCAATTTGAAATCATGAATACCAGAGGTATTGTAACGTGGAATACTATTATTGCTTCATGTTGCCATTACGAGGAAAGTTATGTAGGTTTAAAGATGCTCAGTAGGATGAGAATGGAAGGAATCATGCCAGATGTGGCTACCATTTTAGGTTCGCTGCCTTTGTGTTCCTTGCTGGCTGCCAAAAGACAGGGAAAAGAGCTGCATGGCTTCATTATCAGGCTCATTTTTGAGTCACATGTCCCTGTTGGAAATACTCTGATCGAGATGTACTCCAAAACTGGGAGTTTAAAGAATGCAATCTTGGTCTTTGAGAACTTGAGGATTAAAGATGTGGTGACATGGACATCAATGATCTCTGCATATGGAATGTATGGCGAAGGAAAGAAGGCTCTCAGATCTTTTCAGTAGATGAAGAAAACGAGTACTATTCCCGATCATATTGTTTTTGTTGCCATTATATTTGTATGTACCCATTCTGGTTTAGTGCAAGATGGTCGTGCGTGCTTTAACCAAATGAGAGAAGAATACAACATTGAGCCTAGGATTGAACATTATGCTTGCATGGTTGATCTTTTATCACGTTCTGGTCTACTGGCTGAAGCAGAGGACTTTATCCTTTCTATGCCGGTGCAGCCTGATGCAAGTATGTGGGGAGCTCTACTTAGTGCTTGTCGAGCTAGTGGAGATACCGAGACTGCTGAACGTGTCGTAGAACGTCTTGTTGAATTGAACTCTGACGATCCTGGGTATAATGTTTTAGCTTCCAATGTATATGCCACCTTGGGGAAGTGGGACCAAGTGAGAACAATACAAAAATCTTTGAAAGCTAGAGGACTTAAGAAGGACCCAGGATGTAGCTGGATTGAGATTTGTAACAGGGTTTTTATTTTTGGCACTAGTGATAGGTCCTTTCAACAATTCAAGCAAGTCAATGAGCTCATAGAGGACCTCAATAGAACAATGGATAAGGAAGGTTATGTTGCTGACTTAAAATTTGTTTTGCATGGTGTCGGTGAAGATGAGAAGATAAATTTGCTTTATGGGCATAGTGAAAGACTTGCTATAGCATTTGGATTGTTGAACACAAAAGAAGGTTCACCTTTGCAAGTGATGAAGAATGCCACATTTGGAAAGTATGTGTCAAAAATTGTTCAGAGGGAAATACTAGTTAGAGATGCAAATCGCTTTCAATTGTTCAAGGATGGGACATGTAGCTGCAGAGACCGCTGGTGATTAAAGTCTGTTGTCCTTTCTCATACTTAGCAGATGGAAAAATCCCTGCAATTCAGGAAATTAAGGATTTATCATTTGAAAACAATGTGGAGGTGAGATATCTTTCTTGTTATTAGATTTGTGAGATTTCAAGCTATATCTCCTGTACTACGTTTCTACTTTTAGTTTCAGGATTGATGCATTAGTCGACTTCAAAGAGAGATGCAAAAATATTACGGACCTCCGTATCTGGTAACTCTCTAATGATCTGTTGCACACAATCATTGAGACCGATGCCACTGCCCGCCAAACGTGGGAACGTTTGGAAAGTATTTTTTACGACAACAAAACGCAATACCTTGAAAATCAGTTCAAGGACGTTCATCAGGACGATTTCCCCAACGTGTCTGCATATTGTCAAGAACTCAAGATGTTTGCCGACCAACTCTCCAACGTTGGTGCACCAGTCACTAATCATCGATTGGTCATGCAACTTATTGCAGGCTTGAACGAATCCTATGACGGCGTTGCTACCATCCTTCAGCAATGCACGTCGTTACCACCATTTTATGAGGTCCGTTCGAAGCTAATTCTTGAGAAAACCTAGAAAATCAAGTGCAACACCACTCAGGACAACATTGCAGACGCTGCCCTCACCACCACAGTCGGGCCCTCCGCCGACCGCAATGCCTCCAATTCTGGCAGCCAGCACCGCCGACCCAAAGACCTGCAACACACCGTATTGACCCGCAACAACTGCCGAGGGCGGCAGTCCGGCAAGGGTCGCGGCTGTAAAAATTCCTACAGCAAACGGCTGCGGCAAGGGGCAGTCCTCGCCAGCAGCGACCATGGCAGTGGCAGTAGCCTCCGTCGTGGGTTACCTACTCGCCATGGGCCACGTGGGCCCCACCGTCATAGGCCTCTCCTGCTTGCCCATATCCGACATCCTTGTGGACTCTATCTCCGACCCAACAGACCCAATTTGGCATACTCGACGCACGTCCATAACAGGCCTACATAGCACAGACCCCCCGCCCTCAACTTATGCACCGCCTGACATTGAGGCATCTATGAACACCATATCACTCAACGCTCCATGCGAAAATTGGTATATGGACACAGGCGTCACATCTCACATGACGACATTACAATGTACTCTCTCGTCTTATTCAAATTTGAGTAATTTAAATCATAATATTATTGTTGGTAGTGAACAAGGCATTCATATTCGTGGTTTTGATCATTCATTCTTATCCCCACCACATCCACCCCTAATCTTAAAAAATGTCTTCCATGCCCCTAAACTCAGTAAGAATCTAATCTATATGCGACATTTCACGACTGATAATAATGTTTTCCTTGACTTTGATCCTTTTAATTTTTCTATGAAGGATTTTACGACAGGGAGACGAATAATGAGATGTGACAACACCAGAGATCTCTACCCTATTTTAAACGACGTCAACAAACCAACCTCAGTTCCATTAACCTTTGTTGCTCTTTCATCTTCCTTATGACATTCTAGATTAGGACATCCGGGAGATTCCGTCTTACCGCTCCCTTAAGAACAATAATTTCATTCAATGCAACCGTATTTCTAAGACTCCTATATGTGAATCCTGTGTTTTTGGAAAACATGTTAAATTACCTTTTTATGCATCCACAAATTATATTTTAATGTCTTTCGATATAATACATAGTGATTTGTGGACTTCCCCTCTTTTAAGTACGGCCGACCATCGATATTATGTGTTATTTTTGGACGATTATTCTAACTTTCTATGAACTTTTCCAATTGGTAATAAATCTCAGGTCTACCCCATTTTTTCTTCATTTAGTGCTTTCGTAAAAATACAATTTGAAAAGAGCATTAAATATTTTCAATGTGACAATGACAAGGAATTTGATAATAACCAATTCAAATAGTTTTGCTCCAAAAACGGTCTTACCTTTCGTTTTTCCTGCCTTACACCTCCTCCCAAAATGGTAAAGGCGAACGGAAAATCTGAACTATAAATAACCCAATTCGTGCCCTACTTGCCCACGCCTCAATTCCTCCTCAATTTTGGCATTACGCACTCTCCATGGCCACATATCTCCTAAACATAATCCCAAACATGTCTCTAGCTCTATGGTCACCCACTCAAATTCTATTTCGTAGGAACCCCTCCTACCAACACTTGTGTATTTTCGGATGTCTCTGGTATGCTCTACATCCTACCACTCACAAACTCCAACCTCAGTCTTCTCCGTGTGTATTTCTGGGTTACCCCACCAATCATCGTAGTTACTCTTGCTATGACTTATCAAGCCGTAAAATAATTATTTCACGCCATGTCTTATTTGATGAGTCTCAATTCCCTTTTGACTCACTAAACTCACTACCTCGGCATTCCTTTGACTTCCTAAATGATAGCCTGGACCCCCTTTTAATTCATCATTTACATAATCCGACGTCCTCGGCACCCGAACCTACCTCGGTCAGTCCGGGACACGTTGCCCACCTGGTTCCGCCGACGGTGGCTCGGAACAACCTGTCTTAGGGTGATTCCGCAGCTACCTCTCGGCAAACTAAGCCTCGACCAGTCAATCCCGCCACCCCTGCCCTTCCCAGCAGTCCCGCGGCACCCCCTTCTCCAATCCCGCATCCCAAGGCACGCTCTCGGACAATGGAAACCTGTGCCATGCACGGAATTTCCAAACCTAAATGGTTGTTTAACCTATCTGTTTCAGTTGTCCCTTCTACTGTCCCTCGTAATCCGAAAGATGCCTTGTCCGACCCAAATTGGAAAGCCGCAATGATTGATGAATATAATGCTCTTATTGATAATAAGACGTGGGACCTAGTGCCCCGTCCACATGATACTAACATTATTCGTTCTATATGGATTTTTAGACATAAAAAGAAATCTAATGATTTTTTTGAGAGGTACAATGACCGTGTTGTAGGTGATGACATATATCAACAGGTGGGAGTGGACTGTGATGAGAAGTTCAGCCCGGTGGTAAATCCCGCAACCATTCGGATCGTCCTTAGCATTGCCCTATCCAAGTCTTGGTTTATTCATTAGCTTGATGTCAAGAATGCTTTCTTACATGAGGATCTTTATGAAACGGTATATATGCATCAGCCAATGGGTTTCAGAGATCCTATTCATCCGGATTATGTGTGTCTGTTGCAAAAATGGTCTATGGACTAAAACAGGATCCTCAAGCATGGTACTAGCGGTTCGCCGATTATGTCTCCTCTATCAGTTTTTCACACAACAAATCTTATCATTCCATGTTCATCTATAAAAAGGGTCCAGACATGGCTTACCTTTTATTATATGTTGATGACATCATCCTTACCACATCATCAAATGCCCTCTGCCAGTCTATTATGTCTCTCATTTCCTCTGAGTTTGCCATGAAGGATCTACGGGCCATGAGTTATTTCTTGGGAATCTCTGTCACTCGCCATTCTGGCGGCCTATTTCTATGTTAGAAGAAATACGCCGAAGAGATCCTTGACCGTGCAGGCATGTCATCTTGCAAGCCATCCCACACGCTAGTGGACACCAATTCCAAGCTCAGCATTGATTTCGGCCCTCCGTATTCAGAGCCGACTCACTATCTTAGCTTGACTGGGTCCATGCAGTACCTCACATTCACAAGACCAGACATATCATATGTCGTGCAGCAAATCTGTTTGCACATGCACAATCCAACGGAAGCACACATGCATGCCCTCAAACGTATTTTATGATACGTCTAGGGCACATTTCATTTCGGCTTACATCTATACAGGTCATCGCTCACTGGTCTCGCTGCTTAATCTGATGCTGACTGAGGTGGATGCCCTGACACCTGACACTCCACGTCTGGTTATTGTGTTTTCCTCAAAGATAACCTACTGTCTTGGTCTTCCAAAAGGCAACCTACACTATCCCGATCCAGTGCCGAAGTAGAGTACAGAGGTGTAGCCAACGTCTTCTCTGAGTCTTGTTGGATCTGTAACCTTCTACTTGAGCTTCACTGCCCGATTCAAAAGGCAACACTTGTCTATTGCGACAATATTAGTGCGATATATCTTTCCGACAATCCCGTCCAACACCAACGCACCAAACACATTGAAATATACATTCATTTTGTTCGCGCAAAAGTGGTTCGTGGTCAAGTTCGTGTCCTTCATGTTCCTTCCAGATATCAGATTGCCGACATCTTTACCAAAGGACTTCCGCGCGTACTGTTTGATGATTTTCGAGCCAGTCTCAGTGTTCGTGAGCCTCTCGCTTCAACTGCGGGGTGTAATAGAATATTCACCGAATATTCTTACATTAATTGTATATCTCTTAATTTTGGTAGAATTATATTCCTTTTGTAATTAGGTTGATTACTTACCTAGTTTGTAACAATGTAAATATTTCTGTAAATACTATATATTGTAAATCATCAATGAATGAAATCGAGGAACATATTCCTTTAAATACATGGGCATTAGAATTTTAGTTTTGTAATATTGTTAAATCCGAAAAAGGATCATACAAAGATCACAAGAGTAACTATGAAAATTACATGGAAAAAGACTGTATTAAACCTGCAGTTTATAAATTCGGATACAACAATTCAAACAATCTTCTTGATCATCAAGACAAATGTGAGTCAACCTTGTAAGCTTCCACTATAAATGACGCTTATATGAAGAAAACGTCCAAAAAATTAAAGTAATTGTAAACGTACATAAAATATGTAACAATTAAAACAAAATGAGAAGTTAGTTACCATTCACTTCTAACTAGCTTCTCAAATTTCACATAAAAAAACAACATTACAATCACTTAGTGTTTATCAAAACGATATTCAACATATGAAATGTGAAGATTTTAGCGAACAAAAATATGAGCGCTTGAGCAATTTTTTTTAGAATAAAAAGGAACGGGTTCAATCAGGTATAGGATTGAGTTGGATTATAAATTGGTTCAGATTTTTAATTAGTTTTTTAACTATCTGTTCTTAAACTAAACTTGCTACGTTATTAAATCTCATCGAAACATTAAAAAAAATAGTGAAAAATTGACTATTGATGCCTATTAGATAAAGTAAAGTGATTTTTGGAAGACAAAAAAAAATACTCGACTTTAATGGTCAATTACACAAATTGAGTAACAATACGAGCAATTTACTCCAAAAATGACCACCTTGTGTAAATATTACTTCCTACAATTGAATCAAACATTTTTTCTATGATTTTCAAAATCATTACTCTTTCCTTTCTTTCCCCTAGTTGAAAGTGATCAATGATAACACTAGGATATGGAACGGTTGGTTGACAATTCAACTAACGTGCATAATCTTTGTTATAAATATTTAAATTTCATTATGTTCCTACCATAACAAAGAATTTAATTGCAGGATAATATAATATTTTCAAGGGGTCAAGGCCTTCAATGCCTAGAATTTTGGCCAACGGAAGGTCAAGCTTTCTTTGGAACAGTGGCCCAAACTAACTTCCTAGTCGGTTGTAATTTGGAAAAAATAATGGTATCTTTCAAGTCCACTGATTATTTGACCAAGTTGGCTGATTTAGTTTCAAAATTTAGCTACTGCGTGCAATATAGACTTCATATGTCCATATTATTCAACTCTTTAGCTACTGGCTTGTGGATAGGATAAATGCTTCCAGAATTCATGTCAGGGAAGCCAATGAACCTACGATACGAGTTATATTGATGATAATTACTCATTTGGTGATGTAGCTACAAAAATGTTCTCTTTCTACTATGCAAATGGAGAGGAAATTTCTTTTCCGTCTATTGTTTTTAGATGTGGTTACAAATCCAAAAATACAATTATGGACCAGAGGGCGTCTGCCATAATTGAGCTTGGCGTTTCTCCGGTGCCTTTAATTTTGTAAATTAGATAAGATGCAAGTCTCATGCACACATAAATATGATATTTATTGGAATTATTTTATTTCAGTTTTTATGCGTGCGTAGCACGTGCATCTTTTAAATTTGTGAGCATATGAAAAAATATGTTCAAGAAAAGAATTTTTTTACCAGATGTTCAGTGGTAGCAGTACGTAGAAGACTACTGATTATGATCATTAAAAGGTAAAAAGTAGAATAACTGTATACGTGATGTATACGAGTGTGAAATTAAAGCAACTGAAGGATTTCTTATCCTTTTTTTGTTAGCATTAAGAGCTACAAGTTTATATACTAAAGGATTTCTATTATTAGGGAATAAGGGGTTCTGACTATAAATATAGGGTCTCTCGTTCTTTCGTTCAAACACAATTACCACCTTTCTAAGGAAATCATCATGGCCATCAAAATTACTCTCAACCTCTTCTCTTCCACTCTCTTAATTGTTTTTTCCTTAGCAATCTCCTTTAACACTCTCACCCAAGCTTCACTACTTCTGGCAGCTGAAACAAAATCTGGTGGATTTAGCATTGAGGTCCACCCTGCTTCTAAGAGGTCTCCTTTGTTCGACGCCGCTTCACTTTCCACGGAGTTGGTTCCTAACCTGCTTCAGTCTGGCTCTTTCCAAGATATGGCCCATTCATCAGCTAGATGTGAAGAATGATTTCTTACATGGTGTTCTTAAGGAGACGGTCTACATGCATCCCTTGGGTTTTCGAGACCCCACATATCCTAACCATGTCTGTTTATTGAAGAAGTCCTTATATGGGCTCAAACATGCTCCACGGGATTGGTATAAGCGATTTGCGGACTATGTATCGACTATTGGATTTTCTCACAACATGTCTGGTAATTCTCTGTTCATATATCGTCGTGGTACTTCCCTGGCTTATATTCTCTTATATGTGGATGACATTATCTTGACCGCTTCTTCTGATAATTTACGCAAGTCTATCATGACACTACTCAGTTCTGAGTTTGCTATGAAAGACTTGGGGGCCCTGAGTTATTTCTTGGGGATTGTTGTCACTCGTCATTCAGGTGGGTTATTCTTATCACAAAGGAAGTATGCCACTGAGATAATTGAGCGAGCTGGTATGTCCTCATGTAAGTCTACTTCCACTCTAGTTGCGAAGATCAATGAAAATAAAAAGTTTCTAGCAATAACTTGGCTCTTATACCATTTTCTGTCCCAAAATCCTGTTAGTTAATTCTGAAGGAAAAAATGGAGATATAAAAAAATATTTAGAACTAAGAATAGCAAATATAAAATACTTTAACAAACTTACATTAAAGATAAAAGTGATGTAAGTACAACACTTCTGAAGTTTTGAAGAAACTTCACACTCTTTACAAACTTAGAGAAAAGGAAACTAGACTTATAGACTTATGCTTGACTGTGAAAACTTATGTTTGAGAACTAACTAAGGTCCTCTTTATATAGGGAGTCGGACTAGCAACGTGTCAATACCATAGTGGTAGGATAAAAGGAAGCTTGTGCAAGTGGACGACATCTTCACCTTTTGACGTGAATAGTGGAATGAACGATAGCCGACGCTAGTAGACAAACAACTTTACAAAAGCAAATAGTGAAAGCAAACGATGGCAGGCCAACGTAAAATCAAACAACTTTAAAAAAGTAAATAGTAAAAGCAAATAAATAATCTTGACAGCACTATCGCTGAACATGGTATATTCCTTCTATTTCGAAGCAATCATCTTCATTATCTTATTATGTATCTCCCCCACCTTCTTGTGAGCATTTCATTTCATCGTCCTTTTACCTTTGCTGATAGTAGTTAGAGCCAATTTCTTTCAGTCTTCAGAAGTGTTGTAGAGCCAATTGCTTCTATAATGGTCCTACGAGTTTGACAAAAATGAAGATGGACACTACCAATGGATTCCCCGTCTAACCAGAAATATTTATGTTCGTTGGTGAGATAAGTTCGTAACTACTCACTTAGAACCTGATAGGTTTGTTTATAAAATTATTGATCTAGAAGTTGGAAGAAAAAATCCGACCAAACTCCTATTTTAACAACTGGTACTTCTTCGTCCAAAAGAGACCTATTGAACACTCTTCTCAGTTCGATCGGGTCTAAGACCTCAAGAAAAGGGTCCTAGACCTTTTCGAGAAAGATGAAAAAATGGAATGCTCACAAGAATGTGGGGGAGATACACAATACGATAATGAAAATGACTGCTTCGGAATTGAAGAAATATACCTTGTTCAGCGATAGTGCAATCAAAATTATTTATTTGCTTTTACAATTTACTTTTTTAAAGTTGTTTGATTTTACGTTGTCCTGTCAACGTTTGCTTTCACTATTTGCTTTTGTAAAGTTGTTTGCCTACTAGCGTCGGCTACCGTTCATTCCACTATCCACGTCAAAAGGTAAAGATGTCGTCCCCTTGCATAAGCTGCCTTTTGTTCTACCACTATGGTATTAACACGTTGCTGGTTCGACTGCCTATATAAATAGGACCTTAGTTAGTTCTCAAACATAAGTTTTCACAGTCAAGCATAAGTCTATAAGTTTAGTTTCCTTTTCTCTAAGAGTGTGAAGTTTCTTCAAGTCTTCAGAAGTGTTGTACTTACATCTCTTCTATCTTTAATGTAAGTTTGTTAAAGTATTTGATATTCTTAGTTCTAAATCTTTTTTATATCTCCATTATCGATTTTTCCTTCAGAATTAACTAAAAGAATTTTGGGACAGAAAATGGTATCAGAGCCAAGTTGTTGCTAGAAATTTTTTATTTTCATTGATCTTCACTATTTGCAATTGAATTAAGATGCTCTGCGAGAACCTGTCACTCAATTATTGTCCATCGCGCGTAAGGCTCGATGTTGCCGTTGTGAGGTGTTAGGGCAGAGGTGGTGGGATACTTGTTCGGAGCCGACAGGTAGAGATACTCTGATTCAATGGCAAGTTTGTTCAGATTTATGAATATGCGAAAATCTAGTAATAGTGAAGTTTCGACATCTAAGTCTAGCTCATAAATTTTAAGAGTTAATAATACCGAGGAAACAGTAATCTATGATATAGAAAAGAATCTAGAAAATTGAAGTATACCGAAAGTACATGTACAAGATATATATAGAAAAGGTATCTTCGAATTTAAATCTGATTACGCTATTAATACTGTTGAAAAAATTGTATCCGTTACTGATAGTGCATCAGATTTTACTTTACTATCTCATAGATGTATAATAGATGCTCTTAAAAGAGGGCACAATTATTTACATATTGGTATAGTACAGGTAGCGGTAAAACTACTTACCCATACAGGTTTGAATATCTCCATTATCGGTTTTTCCTTCAGAATTAACTAAAAGGATTTTGGGATAGAAAATGATATAAGAGCCAAGTTGTTGCTAGAAACTTTTTATTTACATTGATCTTTGCTATTTGCAATTGAATTAAGATACTCTGCGAGAACCTGTCACTCAATTATTGTACATCGCGTGTAAGGCCCGTTGTTGTCATTCCGAGGCGTTAGGGCAGATGTGGTGGGATAATTGTTCGGAGCCGACAGGTAGAGAAACTCTGATTCAATGGCAAGTTTGTTCAGATCTATGAGTATGCGAAAATCTAGTAACAGTGAAGCTTCGACATCTAATTCTAGCTCACGAATTTTAAGAGTTAATAATACCGAGGAAACGGTAATCTATGATATAGAAAAGGATCTAGAAAATTGGAGTATACCGAAAGTACATGTACAAGATATATATATATATATATATATATATATATATATATATATACATATATAGAAAATGTACTTTCGAATTTAAATCTGATTACACTATCAAAACTGTTGAAAAAACTGTATCCGTTATTGATAGCGCAACACATTTTACTTTACTATCTCATAAATGTATAATAGATGCTCTGAAAAAAGGACACAATTATTTACATATTGATATAGTATATGTAGCGGTAAAACCAGTTACCCGTACAAGTTTGAATACCTCCATTTTGGTTAGCGTACGTGATAAACGTCATAAAAGGTATATGGACTCTATGCTTGGGTTGGTTGAATCTTCCCTTAGCGAAGGGCATGTATATTTTAACTGCTATCCAAATTTCGCTGTCTCTCTAACTGATCCAAGTATACTCAAAGTGCTCACTTTAACACTCAAGGGTACGATATGAATCTCGGATCACTGAACCTTGCGGTTATCTACCGAGTTTGTTGCAAGGTAATCAACACATTAGCCCCTCGAGTTAAAATATATGATAAAAAGGGACAATACACTATTTTCCAAGCTAACCTTGGAAAATCCAACACTTTGGTTCCATAGACGAATCAATGGAATGAAGTGACTTTACGAGAAAAATGGATTGTTGAGGAAGCAGCGACCCCAAAATCACTTCAGAACATAGAACCAATTCATGTTAAACAATTTGATGATGGAGACGTATAAATACTATTCTCTAATCAAATATTAGCCAGACTAAGTGTCGAGCAACCCCGAAGAAGCATCGACTCATATAGACAGCCCACGCTGGCAAAATCTGCTTCTTTTAGGACAGATACGTCTTATGAAGAAGACCATGAAAGAGCAATGCTAGTCGGGTTAAGAAGGACCGTTGAAGATATTCAAGTCCCTTGCTACAAAGAGGAATCAACTCAGAAGCAAAAACGCTGAAATCCACCTTAACCCGAACCAGTTTGGAATGTTGTAAATTCTATCATCTATGTATTAACAAAATTCAAAATTGATATTCATGTCCATAGGAAAGACTTTTCGAGTTATGATAATATAGAAAAAAAGAATGGTTTCGAGGGACTTATAGTTCGGATCAGGTAAACGTCTTTCATGTAGAACATTTTAAATATATGACTAAGAAGAAAGCAAATGTTCTGCTTTTCTCATGGTTTCAGTACCACTATTAGAAGAACAAATCACCTGAATATCTTAACTGTGTTAGTGTTCTAGATAATCCTTTCAGGACCTATACCACTAAATGAGGCAAAGAACAGAAGTCCATTCATCCGCCTGAAAAGGCAATTGTAGTTAATAACCAGGGTACCATGTCAGCTCATTTCAAAGATGCACAAGAAGGAAGCTCTAGTGAAATCTCTGTTGTCATTCAGCAGAACAATTACACTAATCTTTTCTTACAGTCTATTGGAAGACAGACTTCGAGGATAGAACGATATATCCAGAAGGAAGAAGAAAGCAGATCTGGATCAGCCAAAAGGGTAGAGAAATCCTTAGTCACTCCATCCTACTCTACCTTAGAAGGCTTTGACAAAGTAAAAAAGGACGATGATTTCATTAGTGCCCTTGCAGATAGACTAACCACTATCAGCAAAGGTAAAAGGACGATGAAATGGAATGCTCATAAGAAGGTGGGGGAGATACACACTACGATAAATGAAGATGATTGATTCGGAGTTGAAGGAATAGACTTTGTTCAGCGATAGTGCAGTCAAAATTATTTATTTGCTTTTACTATTTACTTTTTTAAAGTTGTTTGATTTTACGTTGGCCCGTCAACGTTTGCTTTCACTATTTGCTTTTGTAAAGTTGTTTGTCTACTAGCATCGGCTACCGTTCATTCCACTATCCACGTCAAAAGGTGAAGATGCAGTCCACTTGCACATATGGCCTTTTGTCCTATCACTATAGTGTTGACACGTTGCTGGTCCGACTGCCTATATAAAGAGGACCTTAGTTAGTTCTCAAACATAAGTTTTCAGAGTCAAGCATAAGTGTATTAGTCTAGTTTCCTTTTCTCTAAGTTAGTAAAGAGTGTGAAGTTTCTTCAAGTCTTCGGAAGTGATGTACTTACATCCCTTCTATCTTTAATGTAATTTGTTAAAATAATTTATATTTGATATTCTTAGTTCTAAATCTTTTTTTATATCTCTATTATCGATTTTTCCTTCAGAATTAACTAAAGGGATTTTGGGCCGGAAAGTTATATTCGCAAATTTTTTGAAGAAACTGTTATGATATGGTGTTGTAAAAACTGTTTGTTTGATGAAGCAAATATTAGCATTTGCTTCTTTTGTCCCACATTGGAAAAACATAATTGTATCCCATGTAATAGACCCTATATAAAGGGCTTTACTTGCTTTTCTTTTACTTGCACTTTTAGCTCTCAAGAATAATATTATTTTATTATCTTGTTATTGCTTTGTAAGAATTTATGTTATGAATAAAAGACTTTCATGAATTCTATCATGGTATCAAAGCCAAGAGCACAAGTTAATATTTTTAGCTCGATCGCGGATTCAACTTCGCGGTGAGTTAGTTGGGGGTTCGTATGCAGCACGCCCCTGGTATCAGTTAAAATTTTTTTTTGGCTTGTTTTGGAAGCTCGTGCTTGTTTTGGCTGCTCGTGCTCGTTCTGATCTTGGCTTCCACATCTGGGTTTCGTCTTTTTGGCTTCCGCATCTGATTGGTGAGATCTGCCCTTTTTTATTTTATTTTGTTGTTTGGGATTGCTGCTTGTTATTTGGGATTGCTGCTTGTTATTTGGGATTGCTGCTTGTTATTTGGGATTTTCTGTTTACAATTCATAATGGCTGGAGGTGATGATTCTTTGCAAACTGTAGCTGACCAATTTCAGAAGTTCCTCGCCTTCCAACAGTTTCAACAAAATTCTCAGTCTTATGCTCTTTCTGTTCCTTCCGGCTCATCACCATCTATTGGTTCAGGTATCATTTCGCCTTCTTGGATCTTGGACTCTGGAGCTGGAAATCATATGTCTCCTGATTCTTCCGCCTTTGTATCTATGTCTTCTGACTCCCCTTCCACTTCTGTTGTGACTGCTGATGGCACACCTATGCCATTGACAGGCATTGGCACCATTCATACATCCACTATATCATTACCTGATGTTTATTGCATTCCAAAATTACATATAAATCTTGCTTCTGCTGGTCAAATATGTGACTCTGGATGTTTTATTGGACTCTTCCCTAATTCTTGTTATGTGCAGGATCTAAAATCCAAGAGAGTGATTGGGACAGGCGTAGAAAGGGAGAGGTCTATATGTTTTGGATGAGTCGCATCTTCCTACTCATGCAAAGAACTATGCCTGTTAATCTGTCTTCTTTTCATTTAACACATTCCTCTTCGAAGTTTTAGTTGTGGCACTCTAGACTGGGTCATGTATCGTGTTCTCGCCTGCGTTTTATGTGTAATACTGGTATTCTTGGTGATTTACAATCCGATGATATTTCTGATTGTAGTGGATGTAAACTTGGAAAATTTTCTGCTTTGCCTTTTAATCTTAGTACTTCTACTTCTCTGCACCATTTGATCTAGTTCATTCAGATGTTTGGGGGCCAGCACCTATCCCTACTAAGGGTGGCTCCAGATATTATGTTTCCTTTATTGATGATTATACTCGTCATTGTTGGGTTTATTTGTTGAAAAGACGCTCTGATTTTGTTCATACTTATGTTGAGTTTCAAGCCTATGTGAAAACTCAACATTCTGCCATTATTAAATGTTTTCGGGCTGATTTAGGAGGTGAATATACTAGTGGGGATCTTTCTGGTATTTTCAAAGCTGATGGTACAATACATCAGTCTTCTTGTACTGATACACCACAACAAAATGGGGTAGCCGAGAGAAAACATAGGCATATTGTTGAGACAGCTAGATCCATGCTTTTGTCCGCTAGTGTACCTAGTGAATTTTGGGGAGAAGCTGTCCTTACATCTGTTTATCTTATTAATAGGATCCCTACCTCTCATAATTCTGGTATTTCTCCGTATGCTAGACTATTTGGTCACACCCCACTATATTCCCATTTGAGAGTTTTTGGTTCTACATGTTTTGTTCTACGTCCACATGCAGAGCGTACTAAGTTATCTTCTCGTGTCGCCATTTGTGTTTTTCTTGGATATGGGGTTGGGCAGAAAGGTTATCGTTGTCATGATCCAGTTTCTGGAAAATTGTATGTGTCTCGTAATGTTTCCTTTATTGAGCATGTTCCTTTCTTTTCCATCCCACCTACCTCACATGGTATGACAAAATCTGACCTTATTGATATTGATCCCTTTGATGCTGATTGTCCATCTGATTCTACATCTATATCATCTGTTCCTTCTCAGTCTTCTGGCAGGTCCCATGATATTGATACTCAGCCCTCTCCTACGCCTATTTCAGAACCTCTTGTGGTTGCAGATCCAGATCCACCTCGCTATCCTAAACGCACTCTGCGATCTACTCAGGTATCCGATTTTGATTATTCTTGCTATGCTCCATCATTCGCTTCCTTTCTAGTTTCTATTAATTCTCTCTGTGAGCCTACATCCTACTCTGAGGCAGCTCGTGATCCTCTTTGGCAAGAGGCTATGAATGAGGAACTGGTTGCTTTGAACAAAACTGGTACTTGGGATTTGGTTTCTCTACCGACTGGTAAGAAAACTATTGGTTCTCGATGGGTGTACAAGATTAAGACAAAGTCTGATGGTTCTATTGAGCGATATAAATCTCGTTTGGTTGCAAAGGGTTTTGCTCAAGAATATGGTATGGATTATGAAGAGACTTTTGCACCCGTTGCAAAGATGACATCTGTCCGGGTTCTTATTGCGATGGCCTCTGTCCGTCCTTGGCATCTTTCACAAATGGATGTTAAAAATGCTTTTTTAAATGGGGATCTTCAAGAAGAAATCTACATGGTCCCTCCACCTGGTGTTTCACATAGTCCAGACAAGTGTGCGAGCTTAAGAAAGCTCAGATGGTCTCAAACAAGCTCCAAGAGCTTGGTTCGACAAGTTCTCCACCGTAGTATCATCTCTTGGGTTTATTTCCGACTTTCATGATTCGGCGTTATTTGTTAAATCATCCCTGCAGTTGTATTTTGCTTTTGTTGTATGTTGATGACATGATCATTACGGTGATGATATTGATGGTATTGCAAACCTAAAATCTACTTTATCTCGCCGTTTTGAGATGAAAGATTTAGGTCATCTACGTTACTTTTTAGGCATTGAGGTAGCTTATTCTGAGAAGGGATATCTTCTCTCTCAATCTAAGTACACTGCAGATATTCTTGAGCGGGCCCGTCTCACGGATACTCGTATAGTTGACTCTCCTCTTGAGGTTAATGTTCGATATACACCTCGTGGGGATCCTCTTCCCGATCCCACTTTATATCGTTCGATTGTAGGAGTCCGTGTACCTCACCATTACTCATACGACATTGCATATCTTTGTTCACATTGTCGGTCGCTTTGTTTGCTCTCCTACATCCGTACATTGGGCTGCGATTATGAGTATTCTTCGCTATCTTCGAGGAACGATTTATCGAGTCTCTTGTTTCCATCGACCTCATCCTTGGAGCTTCGTGCATTTTCGATGCAGATTGGTGGTGACCTAACCGATTGGAAATCAACTACCGGTTATTGTGTATTTTTAGGAGATTCACTCATCTCATGGAAAAGTAAGAAACAAGATGTGGTTTCTCGCTCTTCAACTGAGGCAGAGTATCGTGCTATGGCTTCTACTACGTGTGAGATTGTATGGTTACGTCGGTTATTGGTTGATATGGGTGTCTGTCTTTCTTCACCAACACCGATGTATTGTGATAATAAGAGTTCTATTCAGATTGCGCACAACACAGTCTTTCATGAACGTACCAAGCATATTGAGATTGATTGTCATATTATTCGATATCATCTTCAAGACAGACTCTATCCTTGCCATTTGTCTCATCTTCGATGCAACTTGCAGATTTCTTCACAAAGGCGCATACCTTAAAGCGTCACCGGTTCTTTCTTGGCAAACTCTCGATGCTTCTGTCTACACCATCGCGAGTTTGAGAGGAGATATTAGCATTTGCTTCTTTTGTCCCACATTGGAAAAACATAATTGTATCCCATGTAATAGACCCTATATAAAGGGCTTTACTTGCTTTTCTTTTACTTGCACTTTTAGCTCTCAAGAATAATATTATTTTATTATCTTGTTATTGCTTTGTAAGAATTTATGTTATGAATAAAAGACTTTCATGAATTCTATCAGCAAACTCTAAATATGTATTATTGCCATTTATTTACCCTGTTTTATTCCATAAATAAAAATTGACCTATTATATAGGCGAATCAAATAACATATATTGAAAAAGAAACTGAGAAAAAGTATCATGATATTAAAAGTATGCACATAGATAGAGGTTAATAATTTAGAATAAAAAATAAACATGGATTTATAAAATAACCAGTCAATTGAGCCGTTTAAAATCATAATTTGGGATAACATATGTCATCATCTGAATTTTAGAAAATTACTTAAGTTGAAATAAAGAACAAAAGTATTATAACAAAAAGGTTTAGAGAAAATATATTTTTTTTACTTCTAAATATGCATCGAAAATTTACTTTAGCAATTAAACTTTACTAATAATTATTTACATCTTATTCTTATTCTCAGTGAAATTAGTAGCCCCCTTAGAGCATAATACCAAATTAATGGGGTTGAGGTGTATTACACGCATGTGCCACATCAGCAATTCATTAAATTTTAAATTCACATTTTGTTTCTTCACACTTTTCTTTTACACTAATTAATTCTTGAAAAAGTTGCACGCTAGTCTTCCTTGACTTCTAAAGGGACTTGGTGCAGCCATGGCTCTGAACCCTCTCTTATTTGAAGGAACAAGACCAGATCGGAAAAATTGTTGATCGGAAAAAATGGAGGTTTTGCCCGCCTTTTTGTCGGCCAACTTTTGTTGAAGCACAACAAATTTGAAAAAAATCAAAGTTAATCATCCTCTCATTGGCTTTTACAAAAGGATCGAAGATTTCGATTAAGAAATGGGAAATATTTGAGGAAATATATATGTGGTAACTTCATCGGAGAAAATGGCGTCGACCACTTTTCCGGCCACCAAACCCACATCTAATTTGTCTCTAAAATAATATTATTTTCTCTATTATGCCTAATATTAAATTCATCAAGCAAATTTATTTTTAAAGAAACAAAAAATAAAAAGAGAATGGCATGGCGGAGTTGGGGAAAAGATATTGACGGACGGAGATGGTGTCGATGTAACTGGGAAGGAAGAAAGAGAAGTCTAGAAAAGAGCAAGGGAAAAAAGTAAAAGAAAAGGAAACCTAAAATGAAAATAAAAATTTAAGAAAAACATAATTAAGTATAGCTAATTATATATCATCCAATTATAAGATGACACATGTATAGCTGGACCATGTTTAGTGTATTTTTCCTTCTCAGGCACTTCCCAAAAATTAATAATATTTTTTTATATCAGCTATTAATGGGTATTACTTTCACTAAGAATAAGAATAGAGGTATATAAAATTCCATAAAGTTTAATTAATAAGAGAGTTCGCCGGCCTCCTCTCTCCTCCTCCTTCTCTCTCTACCACGCCTCCTCTTACTTTCTTCGGCGATGGTGACTTTTCGATGGCTCAGATCTGACCGCCTCCTCCGCTGCAGTGGCTCAGACTTGACAATAAATTACCTAGATCATCTATCGAAAAACTCATCGAGGTGGTGGTGGAGCACAGGTGTCGGCGATGATGAAATTGCCGGCGGTGGGGGCCGCCGGAGGTGGTTGAGGATGGCGATGGAGAAATTGGGAAGGGCAGGGGTAGTGGGTGTGTAATAATGTATATGAGGTGTATATGAGTGTATATAGATGTATATGTGTAGATGAGTGTTTTTGTATATAGGTGTATAAATATGTACACACCTTCAAACATATATATACATAATGTACTTGTCTTTTGTATATAACTGTATAAAAAAAGGACAGCCCGGTGCACTAAGCCTCCACTATGCGCGGGGTCCGGGGAAGGGCCGGACTACAAGGGTGTATAAATATGTATACACCTTCAAACACCTATATACATAATGTACTTGTCTTTTGTATATAAGTGTATAAAAAAGGGCAGCCCGATGTACTAAGCTTTCGCTATGCGCGGGGTCCGGAAAAGGGCCGGACCACGGCTTGAACCCATGACAACTGGGCTGCATTGCCGTACCTTCATACCTTCGCCCCGATGTCATGTCTTAAGGTTCCCCCGAGCTACTTTATTAAAGCAGACTCTTGCTCATCGTCTGCGTCTTTAGTCGAAAGCTATTTCTTTTATGATTCCTTCTCTCACTTCTTGAAGACTTTCTTTTTCATTCAATAGCCCCTCTCCTATAAGAGAAGGAGCTTTCTTCACCCCTACGGCAGGCCCTTCTTCAAGAGTGCCACTTCCCCACCTAGTCACATGACAGCAACTTTACTAGTTACTCCAAGACTCTTCATATACCTGTTGTATTTTTGTATATAAGTGTATAATACTTCATAAAAGTGTTTTTGGGCAAGAGGTTTGCAATGTAAATTTTAGGCTATTTTTTTGTAATGTAAGTGAACAAATTGTAATTTTTGAAATTTATGAATAAATAGTTAATAGAATATAATTGCAACCGATGTTTATATCAATTTGGTATGTTTTGAAGATTTTTTGTTAGTGTTGTTATTTTTTCTATATTTGTAGTTTTGTACTATGAGTTTTCTTTATTTTTATGAATTTTGTAAACAAATTAACGACATTACCATTTCATTTTTTTGATAAACAACCTTCCGCTTTAAACGCATTTCTTCTTTCCTGTCTGAAATTGTCCATCCTATTGTTTCTTTTTGCATCTCCAGGAAAACAGGATACCAAAAAAGGAAAAGAAAAAAGAAAAAGAAAAAAGAGAGATCTTGATTGCATGATCTCCATTAGAGTAGGAGGAGGAGGAAAAGTCTTGAATGAAAGAAAAATGACGACAATGAAAGAAAAATAGAGGACATATTATAGAATAAGGGAGGGAGAAGGGTTGGAAAAGAAACAACGGAAAGGAAAAAAGGCAGATCCTTTTGTAGAGATATAAAAGGAAAAGATTTGAAGAGGGACAATGGAGGAGAGGGAGGGGGATTTGAGGGTTCCTCTAATCTCTTCCTTGTTCTGTCTTTGTGTATTAACTGGTGGTGTCCTCCTCGTTCTCTACTTTTTCGCACCAGATCACTCTCAGCCATGGTTTCCTGCTGCAGGATTGATCTTGGTTGGTTCTCCCTACATATTTTGGCTCCTGACTTACATTTACACCTGCTTGAAACGGTGCTGTCTAGGCGAAGACAGCGTTGACAACCGCCAGGTTTCGAAGCGGACCTCAAGGGCTGCTACGCTGGCGAAACCTGGGGTGGCCAGAACTGATTCCAAAGCAAATTCTGCTACTTCTAATAACAATAACATTAATGATGGCAAACAAAGTGGCCATAGCCAACAAGATGGAGATGCATCATCCACCAATTCAGCAAAGGAAATTGAGATGCCTTTAGCTGTATCAGTTGCTTCTTCATGAAATGAAATTAATCGGGTATTTTATCAAGAAATGATCATGCGATATGGATTGATAAATGGCTGCATTATGCATGAGCGAAAACATGAAAGAGATATTTGGATTGCAGAGATAATATATAATTCGGGGATCGCATCATCATTCAGGAGCCGTTAAGGATGGTGAAGATTGCGTAACGAATGGTGAATGTAAGTAGAAATAGCAGAAAGAGATAATTAACTTGTCTTGGCATTTATGAAAATTGAACAAACAAAAAATTTCTCTTCTTGTTTCCTATGTATTTTCTCTCTTGTTTCCTTTTATTTCTTCCCCTCTCTCCTCCTCCAACTTTTCTTAATTTCTGTTGAAACTTCAATTTCAACCCAATACAGTATTCCTAATCTAAGAGATAACAGAGTATGAGCAATAACTTCTGACATATAGAATACCTTCTTGTTTTATGTATCTCAGATTCATTATTTGGTCAGTCTATGTGGTCAATTGGTACGAAAAATTAAAATTTGACTTAAGGATTGAGGGTCTACCAGTGTGAGAGTTATTTGGTCAATCTTTTGAACAATTTGTTAAACAGAATTGTCAACAAGTGAGCCCAAATATTCCTAATGAAGTGTTGGCCAACCTTCATCGTTTTCATGAGAAGTTAAATATAGTTAGGTTGGCAGTAATAGGAAGGGTGAGAGATTATTATAGGGAAAAATAAAAAGAGTTTAACTTCTATATGTTGACAATGTATAGATATTTTACTCAATGAGGTTACGTAAAAGATAAATACATATACTTGTCTATAATAATTGGCATATGTATCCTGGAAAATGAAGCAGGTAATCATGCTAAAACATGTTACAAAACACTAGTGAAAAGAGATTAAGAGCCTGTTTGGATTGGCTTATTTTAAGTGCGTTTAAGTCAAAATAGTTATTACATATTTTTGTATTGTATGGGTAAAATAAAAAAGTGTTTTTAAGCACTTGTTTTAAGTCAAAATAATAAAAATAAGCCAAAAAGCTATAAGCTAGAATTCCTAACTTAGAGCATGTTTGGATTGACTTATTTTAAATATTTTAAAGCCAAAATAGCTTATAAGCACTTTTGTAGTGTTTGGGTAAAATAAAAAAGTGATTTTAAACACTTATTTTTAAGCCAAAATAACATAAATAAGTCAAAAGTCATAAACTAAAAATTCTAACTTATGGCTTTTGACTTGTAAGCCAAAAGCCATAGGCCCATCCAAATGAGCGACTTTTGGCTTATAAGTCAAAAGAAATAACCCGTCCAAACGGCTTTTAAATTCCTTTTATTCTTAATGAAAAGATGCTCATGTTTGGTATCATCAAGCTCCATAAATAAGCCAATAATTCTTGCCAGCTTACCTATCTCTTACAACTTTCAGAAGCATCAAGAAACTTGATTATTGATTACTATAATCTGGAAAATATATAATAGCCTTTTCATTAGCAAGTGGACTGCTTATTTTACAGCCAACATTTTCATTATCCCCATTCGATATCCTACTTTACCGAGGTCTACTGGAACAATCTATCTTACGCAGACCGCATTCGTAAGAGTACATTGGGTATGCTGTTGTATCTGATATCCTATTTTGTTGTCAACGTTTCTGCATGATAGAATATGTTGGGTATTTTTGCTCTATGGTACTTTATAAAGCAGTACGGGAACTATATCACTATTACAAGTATTCGAAAGGATAAACAAAGATTCAATAATTCAACATGGAATCTGAAAATTACAATAGTTACACAAGTAAAAACTGGAAATTCCAGTTTTGTAGAAGACGAAAAAATGTAAAATGTTTTTGCTGAGTCGAGTGTGGCACTCTGTCCTTAAGACAATATTGCCCCGTATGTATCCTTTATACGTCCTGGACAATTTGTCTCCCAAGATAAAACAGCAATGGAACACTTGAGCAAAGGAAACTCAAGAGCTACCGTGAAGAATATTGAGTAACGAAATGATGCCTTGGAAGGTGTAGGAAGAAACTGTTTTGGTTGTGTATATTAGGTACCTTTGTTTCTTTGCATCTCTTTATGTATTTTCGTGCATATGTCTTAGTGCTCAACAATGGTGTAATGGGGTGTTTATATAGGAGAGGGAGGGGCATTTCTTGCTGAAATCGCCTCCATAATAGCCAAATAATGGCCATTATGGAGGTAGTAAAGTCACCAACATAAATGGGAGAAAGACCAACTGTTTTGGCCATTATAGGAGGAGTAATTCAGCCAAAATAAATGGCTGAATTGAGTGCTTGGCATTTCTGTTTTTGACCGTCGAAATTTTGATTTTTCTGGAAACTTCAGGGACCAAACTGTACATCTTGAAACTTCAGGGACCAAACTGCACATCTGAAAGAATTCTGGTCCAAACTGTATATCTGAAACTTCTGAGATCAAACTGTACTTCTGGCAAAGTTTTCTGGCCCAAAAAGATAATATCAGAAGGCCCATGACCACGGCCGAGCAGGACCGGGCCGGACGGGCCAGGGCAGACGAGCGGGCGGCCAGCGTGTGGTCTTTCCTCGAACCGGCACATCTAGGTCCTCCCTCCTTTAAACAAATGGGATACCCCTTGGGGTCCCAAACCCCAAACCAATTTCGAATCTTATATACACAACAATTCTTTCTTCCTCTACCGATGAGGAGAATTACACACAATACCACACTTTCCATGCTTCAAACACCTTACTTCGTGAACCAATATCTCTTTCATTTCTCAATGAAATTTGGCGATTCTTGGCCCTACGGTTATCTACGTGCTTAGTAGATCATGCATGTGTGAAGAACCTGATTCTCCAACATACGTTACACTAGTGTTTAAGCCGTTAAAGTTGGTCGGTCGCAACTCCCGCCAAAGGCAAATTTCCAACAATCCCTCTTGAAAGAGATTTTGGCGCACTCACATGGTGTCTTTTCATTTCCAAAGAATATTTCAGCGGACCGATGTTGCATAAGGAGAGGTAGCCTCAGCTTTGAACCTTCCATAGTTGAATACCATCGGACTTACTTACTGCGCGGTGAACGTGATGTCTTGAACCGTCAGTGTTTCGTGTAAGCCAAGACAACGGTACCAACACAACAAATTCCCTTACTCTCTTCTTCGTAATGTTTTGTCCGTTTTGGCCATGGACAACGTCTTGGATTCTTAAGTGCGTTCAATTTGAGGCGGCCCGTCCTCGCACTTAAATAGGTGGTCTCCTACAAGGTATCCTGCTATACCCCACTTCACAAGTGTTAGGAACCATTAAAAGTTTCCCAAAGACCTAACCTCAACTGTTGAGGATCATTACAGGTTTTGAAAACTTAACCTTTACCCATACTGCAGATAGCACTTAACGTCTATCGCGGGAACGGCTTTGGATTTGATGTTTCTTTTCAGAAATCACTATCCGAAGTGCTCATGCTTCGACTGAAGCGATCAACTGAACCTTTACAACTTAGTTTTCCCATTGAACCAAATTACTGGGATCTCCAGTTCGTAAGGTTGGGTTTCCACTGTATTGGTCCGTATATTTTGGGTTTTAGCCCCATTCCCCTAGACATGCAGAACACTTGATCTCCGGGTAGTCCCTTAGTTAGTAAACAAGGAAGTGACACCCGTGATGATCAACTGCCATACGGTCTTATGTCTCCTGACAAATCCTGACAGATATGTCCAGACGCCGTCATCCGTGTCCTTCCTAAAGCCGAACGGCTAGCCACAGTGTATAACTGCTGAAGGCACGAGTTTCTCCCAATAAGGGACGTCCTCTAATGAGTCGTGAAGCTACTCAACTTCTTTCATGCTTTGTATAAAGCGATAAACTCCGATTCCATCATGAATCGGCCGATGCAGGTTTGCTTAGAGGATTTTCCAAGACCCACCATACACATTTACTTGTGGCTTTGGTGTTCTTCAGATCTGATATCCAGGTTGCATCACTGTGTTCTCCCAGAACCGCTGGACATCCAGAATACTATAATCCGTAGATGAGCGAATAATTCAAATATCGTCATATCCGACTTAACGCCTTCTATTGATCATGTATTAAAATCATCAGTGAACCTTAGTTCAACTGATCTGTTTGTAGGACGATACCAGGTCGGTTGTAGTGTGTACAATACATTGAACTACACGTGACATGAGCATATCGCTCCTTGTCTATGGGTGATCCATGATTCCAATCAGTTCTATGATTCATATCCATTGGTGGCTTCAACGAGACTGTCAACTATAGGCCAGTCCGTTAGATGTCTTAGAAATCCAATTCCTAAGATGTCATCTGTGATACACATATCTTTCATATCGAGACTTTGTTTCAATATGAGTTTCACTCTCAGACCGTTGGTTTTCCAACTGTTGGCTTTCTAACTTCAGAGTTTAATGTTTCTGTGGTCAGATTCATTGTTTCTGTTTTATCTGAGACTTTCAGGACCAAAAAGTTAACATTTCAGGGACCAAAATGAAAGTTCAGAAAGAAGCCCAACAGTTCAGCAAACCAATTCTGATCCTCTTCTTCCAACTCTCCGGTTGGGAAGGCTAGTTCAACATCCATGCCACGTAAGACTACAATGGCCCTGGATGTTAGGCTACTCACAGGGGAGCACTTTTTACAACCCAAAGGTTCTTTTCCCGGAGGAAGATCAACCATTACACAAGTATGGTTCTATATGATGGAATATATTTCTCTCTTTAGCTTCTTTCCAAAGCAGCGCTTTTGGAGATAACAATATTTATTAACTGTCCATGGTTCGTTCTTAACCATACAAGCTAGAAGGACTGGAACAAGTCTTTGTCCCCTCTTTGCTCCGTCTTGGTTCAACATCTAGAATCCATGAGTCCTGCAGATCAGGAACATCAAGTTCCGGACAGCCAGCAACTTTCGAGTCCTGTAGATACGGAGCGTCTAGTTCCGGACAGTCAGGCCCTCGCGGGTTCTTGTTAACCTAGAGCAATTACTCCTTTTTCCCTTTTTCGAGGAAAGTTATCTTATAAGAATTCAGCATTCTTTGACGCCAGGAGGCGATAAGTACTACTGTTATTTACAGATCCAGTGGATATGCAATCTACAGTCTTAGGTCGAACTTGACATGTTTGGGTAGTCCAACTTCTACCAAGCCACCCCACATCACAACTTTTGTATGTGAGATCCTTTCCATGTCTCACACGGAGAGTTATCCTTATCCTTATGCGGAGTTCTGTTGAGAATCACATTAGCGGTAAGGATCGCCTTGCCCCACATAATTTAGGCGTACGGGTTTGCGTTTGGCTAACACCGTTAGACTGAGGTGAGTCATGAACAGTCGTTTAATGAACGCTGCTTCACATTCTCCCCCTCTATCGCTATGAATTTCGCAATCCATAGGCTTAGTTGATTTTCAACTTCTGCTTTGTAGCGCTTATCCGCTTCAACAACTTCATCTTTGCTTTTTATCAAACAAAGGATTCCATACGTTGTACCATCATCAATGAAGATCACAACGTACTTGTCTCCCCCCTATTTTGTATAAACTTCAAATCACCCAAGTAGGTGTGACTAAGTTCTAGAGGAGCGGTGCTTCTTTCGCTATTCCCTTGACGGAATTTGGAAAGGTGATTTTGCCTCTTCGCCTACCTCACATTCATTTTGAGGGTTTATGTCGAAAGGATGCAACAATCTCAACATCGTTAGCTTTTGAATGACTTGCTATTTAACGTGTCTTAATCTATGATGGCATAGATGCACGGATTACAAATATATCATTCATTCGACTCTGACGTCTTGTACCATTCTCGATTATTCTGCACTGTTGGACTAGTCTCAAAACAACTTGACCAACAACGTCCCTTAAACCAAGTTAGGAACATGTATCACCTCTTTTAGAGGATCTCATTCCCTGAAGTCCTATTGAGGACAACCTCTCCGGCCCTTTGATTTTAGAGGTGGCGTTGCTTCACATGAACAACCTCTTGCCCGTGGTTAGGCGTAACCGGATCATATGTGATCTCGATACTGCTGCCCACTTCAGTTGCATTGGCGGGCCCGAGTGTCCAATTTCTTTCTTGCCTTTCTTTAGGCCTTGAGATCATTAAGACACTGGAAACTCGCCCACCACACTAGGTGTCCATTACTTCTCTTATGAAATGAATTACGGCCCCACTCCGGTCACCTGAGGCTTTATATGACCGAGTGTCCAATATCATCATATCAAAGAATTTTGGCCCACTCGATCGCCGGAGGCTTTATATGACTGAGTGTCCAATATCATCCTATGAAGGATCTTCTGCCAAATGTTGTGACAGGCTCAACGTCTTTAACTTTTAGACTTCTTCCGTTATGATTGGTGCCCAGATAATTCTTGGCGCTTACTTAAGAGTGGTAACTTTTCGCCTGATTAGTGGATCTCTTTCCATCGTATGTGCGAACATACTTTACACACTTTTAATAATTACACTTAAAAGAACGGGTCTTTTTAAGTTGCTTTACAATCCAATCTTTAAACGGAAAAGAAGATGTGATTAAACTTCTGATTTTTAAAGCGTAAGGAATATAAATTATTTTCATATTCCTCCTTACTTTAATCCATTTTTAATCAGACATCATTTAATCTTTATTCTTGACAAGTAAGAAAAATACTCATCATCTAATCTTTATTCTTGACAAGTAAGAAAAATACTTATCCCAATTTCGGATTCGGCTCACTTGGTCACTTCATCGGGTGAGTGTCCAGTTCCTTCTTACCATTATTCGGATCTTTTATGCAGGATAGATACAGCCTTCTGGCTGCAAGATAGAAGTACATCTTGATCTTCTCCTCTTGTCCCAGTTGACATCCTCAGGCTCTCGAGAGCGCTTGTTCCCACCAGTCTTGGTAACGGTGACACTATGAATACGTTCATCATCATCACTCTCTTCTACCAGAAAACCATTTCCATATCCCGATTTGGTCACACAACTTTTGACCGACATCTTTCGAACACTAATAGTAATACTATACAAATATTGTCTTAAGTTGTTGGGTATTTTTGCTCTATGGTACTTTATAAAGCAGTACGGGAAGTATATCACTATTACAAGTATTCGAAAGGATAAACAAAGATTCAATAATTCAACATGGAATCTGAAAATTACAATAGTTACACAAGTAAAAACTGGAAATTCCAGTTTTGTAGAAGACGAAAAAATGTAAAATGTTTTTGCTGAGTCGAGTGTGGCACTCTGTCCTTAAGACAATATTGCCCCGTATGTATCCTTTATACGTCCTGGACAATTTGTCTCCCAAGATAAAACAGCAATGGAACACTTGAGCAAAGGAAACTCAAGAGCTACCGTGAAGAATATTGAGTAACGAAATGATGCCTTGGAAGGTGTAGGAAGAAAGCTGTTTTGGTTGTGTATATTAGGTACCTTTGTTTCTTTGCATCTCTTTATGTATTTTCGTGCATATGTCTTAGTGCTCAACAATGGTGTAATGCGGTGTTTATATAGGAGAGGGAGGGGTCATTTATCGCTGAATCGCCTCCATAATAGCCAAATAATGGCCATTATGGAGGTAGTAAAGTCACCAACATAAATGGGAGAAAGACCAACTGTTTTGGCCATTATAGGAGGAGTAATTCAGCCAAAATAAATGGCTGAATTGAGTGCTTGGCATTTCTGTTTTTGACCGTCGAAATTTTGATTTTTCTGGAAACTTCAGGGACCAAACTGCACATCTGAAAGAATTCTGGTCCAAACTGTATATCTGAAACTTCTGAGATCAAACTGTACTTCTGGCAAAGTTTTCTGGCCCAAAAAGATAATATCAGAAGGCCCACATGACCCACACTGAACCGGACGGGCAAGGGCGGCGGCGGCAGCAGCGTGTGGTCTTTCCTCGAGCAAAGCACATCTAGGTCCTCCCTCCTTTAAACACATGGGATACCCCTTGGGGTCCCAAACCCCAAACCAATTTCGAATCTTATATACACAACAATTCTTTCTTCCTCTACCGATGAGGGAGAATTACACACAATACCACACTTTCCATGCTTCAAACACCTTACTTCGTGAACCAATATCTCTTTCATTTCTCAATGAAATTTGACGATTCTTGGCCCTACGGTTATCTACGTACTTAGTAGATCATGCATGTGTGAAGAACCGGATTCTCCAACATACGTTACACTAGTGTTTAAGCCGTTAAAGTTGGTCGGTCGCAACTCCCGCCAAAGGCAAATTTCCAACAGAATATATAGAGATCAAATCATCTATAACATCAGTGATACACGGCAGATCATAGAAAACATCAAACTATATATACTACAAAGTCGAATTTCCTTTTCTGTACCATAGTTATCAGCTGGTATTGGAATTGTATTTATTGCCCTGCTTAATTGTTGTCGAATTATGTGATCATTTAAAATTTTAAAGCTGATACAGAGATTTTACTTTTATATACTTAATTATATTTTTAATAATATATACGACCTTCATGCCGCGCTCAATCTTTTTTTTTTATAGGCCAAACACGTAAAAACTGTTCCATATCAGGCATAGAGAATTTTGAGGAACTTACGTACACACTAATTGCTTGAGATATACATGTGCCTTTCTATTGATGGAAAAGTGTACAATAAATTTGACGTAAGTAGCTGCTATATGGGAAGTTGTGACTACCCACAGAATTGGTGCAGTTTTTGATTTGCTTGCAATATGAGTCACACTATAATGCAGACCATGCATGATAACAATCAAAATTAAACCACAAACCAAACTCAGTATGAAAATTGCCAAATTAATTAGGGCAGGTTACTATTTGGCTGGCCGATAAAAAAATTTACATTGACTAGTCAAATATATCAAAATTGTACATTATTATGTATAAAAAATGTATATTTTATATATATTACACGTCAATATGCAAAAAAAAAATATTTGCTAGCTATTATATTGAACAGATATTTATGTTAATTTCACAATCAATTATTGCTACGCGCATTACCTACTTTTTTTTTAATGGCGGTTGAGGTTTAAAAAGGATAGAATATGACGTTTTAAAGAAATAATTATATAACAGTACATGACGTGTCATTGTGATTTCTTGGTTGATATTCAACTGATGACACTATATTTTTAAAAATGTTTGGAGAAGACTGTTAATTTTTTTCTTTTTGCAGAGATCCCTACAATGACTTCAGGTTCAAGAAGAGTATTGGAGTAATGGAGTCCACACTTTCCATCTCAAGAAATCATGGATGATAAGTGTTAGGATTTGTCTTGAATTTTTTACCTTATTTGGATTCTATTATAATTGTGTTTTACTTCCAAAAAAAAATTTGGTAGAAAATGTTTTCTTTGTAGAAAAGAACTCTATCATATTTATCCTTTTCTTGGAGAAGAAGTTTTATACTTCTATAAATAAAAGATTTTTTCTTCTCATTCAATAACACAATAGCATCCATAATGTAGTCGTTTAAAGAATTTTATTTAGGGGAGACTTATCTCTCATAGTTTTTATGTTTTCTTTGATATTAATTTTCTCATATGTAGGTCAATTAACCATATCATATTAAATATATGCTTCGTTTAGTATATTTTATGTGTCATTTGATTTATCGCTGCCAATGTTTGCAATTATAAGCTTCCGCATGACGTCCTGATTTATTTCGACCCCAACAAGTGGTATCAGAGCCAATGGTTCAACTAATGGTTCAACGAGGTTGAAGACAGATACAAGGCAAATTCATATCAAGTTGCAGCCTATTGACGATAATGAAGATTTTTTATCAAATAAGAGAGAGAAAAAAATTCGAGCTACTACATGTGAAAGAAAGTTTTAATGATATTTTCAATAATCCTGCTGCGACACCTTTAATAAACAAAAATTATTTTTAACTCTGCAAATGACTCATTTTTAACCCTGCAAAGAGCTCCGTTTTAACCCTACAAAGGGCTAATTTTTAACCCGCAAGGGCTCCAATACTTTTAACCCGCAAGTGCTCCATTTTAAACATATCAAGCAGCAGTGATGAAGATTATACAAAAATGGAGAATCAGATTATTTTGTCAGAAAATTCAGGCCAATGGGAGATTTGTCATGAATTTCCTACCTTATTTGAATTCTACCATAATTGTATTTTACTTCAAAAAGATTTTTTTGGTGGAAAAAGTTTTCTTTGTAGAAAAGGACTCCATATTTATCCTATTCGTGGAAGAGAAGTTTTATACTTCTATAGATAGAAGATCTTTTCTTCTCATTCAATAACACAATAGCATCTACAACATAGTCGTTCAGACAGTTTTGTTTAGGAGGAGATTTTTCTCTCATAGTTTTTATGCTTTCTTGATATTAGTTTTCTAGGTCAATTGATCAAATCATATTAAACATATATTTTCTTTAGTATAGTTTAAGTGTCATCTAATTTATTGATGTCAAAATTTATAATTATAAGCTTTCGCATAATTTATTTCAATCCCAACAATAAGGACAAAGAAAATGGAAGTTTGTCATGAAATCTCTGTGGAAAACAATTCCCGGTTAAAAAAGAGTTAACGCGAATTAAGACAGGTAGATTAGTCAATTTCCTGAGCAATGCAAAATGAGATAATTTTCCCTTCCGTTCCATTTTTGGTATAGATGCCCTTATTATTTAATAAGTAACTCAAAAATACCTTTACTATCAGCAAGGCAACTCAAAAATTATTTCCTTACTAATGGTTGCTCCATATTGAATGAAAAATGACCAATTTTGACTCTCAACTATTTGAATGGGTAATGTCCTCTGTTTGACAATATTTTCGACCTGAAATATGGATATTTGACATTTTTTTATTTTTTATATGTTTTAATTCTATAATTTCAAAAGTACAATAAATTAAATTATTATAATTTTCAGTAAGTTAAATTTTTTAATTCGCTTGTAACGTATTATACCTACCAATAGCAACTAAAATTACGTGTTTCATCATGGTCCCTTTATTCATATACAAACTTTTCCTGATAAAGTAGAGTAGCACTATCAACAGTACGCCGGGCAAATAGTATTAAACTTCTTGCTAAATCACATTCATGAAAATGTAGTACCCCAGCACGTGAATACGGGGTCAGTAATGGATATGGTCAGAGAGGCTATGCTGATGGCGCAACTCTGCGATCAGTGATCAACGATCCGAGATTCCAATCCGGTCTTGAAAGCTTCTACAAATTCAGCTTGTAAAGGAATATATTCCTTGATCTTATTAATGAATGATTTATCATATATATAAGGTTACAAGAATATTTACTTTGATACAATCTAGGTAACTAATTAATCTAATTACAAAAGGATTATAATTTTACCTAAATTAGGAGATATACAATTAATGAAAGAATATTGGGAAATATTCTATTACACCCCGCAGTCGAAGCAGGAGGTTCTCGAACACTGAGATTGACTCGAAAATCATCAAATAGTATGCGCGGAAGTTCTTTGATGAAGATGTCGGCAATCTAATATCTGAAAGGAACATGAAGGACACGAACTTGATCACGAGCCACTTTTTCGCGAACGAAATGAATGTACATCTCAATGTGTTTAGTGCGTTCATGTTGGACGAGATTGCCGGAAAGATATTTCGCACTAATATTATCGCAGTAGACCAGTGTTGCCTTTTGAATCGGGCAGTGAAGCTCAAGTAGAAGGTTACGGATTCAACAAGACTCAGAGACGACGTTGACAACACCTCTATATTCTGCTTCTGCACTGGATCGGGATAATGTAGGTTGCCTTTTGGAAGACCAAGATAATAGGTTGTCTCCGAGGAAAACGCAATAACCAGACGTGGAGCTTTGGGTGTTAGGACATCCACCCCAGTCAGCATCAGAATAGACAGTGAGACCAGTGAGCGAAAACCTGTATAAATGTAATCCGAAGTGAAGTGTACATTGGAGTATCATAAAATACGTTTGAGGGAATGCATGTGTGCTTCCGTCGGACTGTGCATGTGCAAGCAGATTTGTTGCAGGGCCCCAACCAGGCTACGATAGTGAGTCGGGTCTGATTATGAAGGGTCGGAATCAACGCTGAGCTTGGAATTAGTGTCTATAGGCGTGTGAGATGGTTTGCAAGATGGCATGCATGCACAGTCAATGATCTCTTCGGCGTACTTCTTCTGACATAGAAATAGGTCGCCAGAATGTCGAGTAACATAAATGCCCAAGAAATAACTCAGAGGGCCCATATCATTCATAGCAAACTTAGAGAAAATGAGAGACATAATGGACCGGCGGAGAGCATCAGATGATGTGGTGAGGATGATATCATCAACATATAATAATAGGTAAGCCATGTATGTACGCTTGTTCTAGATGAACAGGGAATGATCGGATCTGCTGTGTGAAAAACCGATAGAGGAAACATAATCGGTGAACCGTTGGTACCATGCTCGAGGAGTCTGTTTCAGTCCATAGAGCAATTTTCCGCAACATACACACATAATCCAGATGAATAAGATCCCTTAAAACCATAGGCTGATGCATATATACCGTTTCATGAAGATTCTTATGTAAGAAGACATTTTTGACATCAAGCTGATGAATGGGCCAAGACTTGGATATGGCAATGCTGAGGACGGTCCGCCTAATTTACACCTCATCTTTTTCTGCTTAGATCCAATTTCATCCAAGTGGAGTCCGCTACCACATCCGCCTTCAGATCCACTAACTCGCGTACTATGCCATCATCCATCTTTTATATCAAGGAGCCTTTCGATTCAATATTTAACTGTCTCCGAACGTATGGTTCTTATTGCTGACACGACTCACAAATTTCTTCCGGCACTTGAACGGCCATTGGGATTTAATCCATTGTGTAATGAATGGTTTTTTGGCCCTCCGTTGCCTACGCCGCAGCGATGGTGCGGTACGAGCTCTGTAAATGGAAATGTGTATGTGGCAAGTGGTATTGGCTCAGGATATCAAGGTGATGTAGCAAGGTCTTTAGAGAAATGGGATGTGAAGGAGAAGGCATGTGAATGGAAGTGGGAGAAATTGGCAGGGCTAAAAGATGGAAGATTTAGTAGAGAAGTTGTTGATGCTATTGGCTATAGAGGCAAACTATGCATGGTAAACGTGGAATTCTCTTTTGACCATCTCGTATGAAAGCTGATTCTTTTTAATGAGTAAAGTACGTTAAATTTTTGCTTTGCTTTTCCTTTTTATATAAAGTGGCGAATATTAGATGGTGTAATACCATTGCTATAACTATTAACTAGGAATTTTGCTAATAAGGGCAATGTCGGGAGTTGGATTTTCACTAATAAGGTTCATCATTTACTATGTATACAAGAAAAAATTGACAAAATATTGTGTGATTTTACATCACAGATTCAAACCTCGTTATGTCCCTCTAACTCCACCCCTGGATAAGGAAATTACACAAGCATTGCCACTCATTACCTGCTTTGACCAGTTGTCAAGCCAGATTTAACCAGTATATATATTGCATAATTTTCTTATATACACATAGTATATAATTTTTGGCGAACGGTGTTTAATTGATCATCCTTGAGTCACTGTGGCTCAGCCCCTGGTAACTTTGGCATCTTGTTCCGGTGGGAGACCAACTTATCTAAAGCTTAATCTATCAAAAAATAAATATATTTTAATTTACTTAATTATATTTTCAACAGATAAATAATAAGAGACGTGCGGTAAAACAAGGCGCCATTTACAATGTAACAAAAGACAGAACTAGAAATAAAGAAAGTTATTTTGGTGGATAAATTTTTTTAACGAAGGATGAATTTCTCTGAGAATTTCTCAATTTGGCCGGAGAAGTGGGAAGAGATGCCATAGGGAATGCTATGAAGCTAATACTTTACAAAAGTTGTGTCCCTAGATCAGTTAGGACCACCTAAAAGTAAGTCAATATGTCATCATTCACAATTAAAAAAAACAAAGGCACAGCAAGTATAGACATGTTAAGGAATTAATCAATGATATAATATTCTATGTATACCACGCCACTAGCCCCGATCTTTGAAAAGCCCATCATCACAGGCAAGGAATTCAAAGTGTTTTTGTGTCTTTATCTGTGTGGGGTTTTTGATCTAACTATATGACACAAGCCTGCATAGCCATAAAGTGTAACACATATAACCTTAATTAACCGACCTTTGCTTTTGTCTCTTTCTTCCTTTTCTTTTTTAGTCTTTTTGAAAACCTAGGCAAGTGGACTCAACTATGTATATCGACAGTGTAACCGCCTCTGACAGAAATATAAGGTAAGACTGTGTATAATAAATTCTTATGATTCGATCCTTTTTTGAATCCTGCGCATAGCGAAAACTTAGTGCACCGGGCTGCTTTTTTTTAGTGTTATTGGCGTGAGTAGTACTCTGAAAAATAAGTGATCATTATTTATTTTTTTCGTATTGATAAGTTAATAAATAATATTATCTTAAGAATATTTATATATAATTTGAATGAATAATATCTAGACGAATGTGAGGTGAATATTAGGGGTAGGGGTGTTAGGGTGAGAATGAGGGTCGAGAAGGGGTGTGCAAGGGGTTGAGGGTGACGGGTGGGGTGGTTGAAGGAGTGGGAGCGGGTGCAGGAGTGGTGTCATGCTCCAATATTTGATGAGACGGACCGGCATCCGGTGCCTTAACTTAATCGAGAGAATCAAAGTTTGGGGCGTGACACGTGGGTGGGGGAGTTCAAGCAAGGATGTGGATCGAATCCAAGTTTCGAAGAAAGAGAGGGTCTTTGTTTTTCCGTCTTTCCTAAATCGATGGTACGGAGATCTGTATAGGTGGAATCTTGAGGTTTGGAGGAAAACAATCAATATGAAACGTCACTTGAGCAATTTGTTTTTCATATTTTAATTTTATTAGGCTCGAAGTTATTCTTTTAATTCTTAAAAAAAAGTTTATTTTTTTCTAGATAAAATATTTTAACCAACACAATTAACTGTTAAACTGTGAGTGTACTAACTACTAACTATTAAACTGTCAGTATATCAAAATTAAATTTTTAAAGATAAGATCAAACCAAATCCAAAAACATAGAGGTCCCAAGATTTGCTTCCACCACTAGACCAATAGGGCCTAGTTAACTTGACCACACAGACAGTGAAAGGGTCCCTTGCTAGATCACCATATGTATAGGATTTACATTCATTAATATAGTATATAGAACTTCAATCCAATAATTCTCGTTCATTTATACTACATATACAGTTTAGTTTAAAACTTATATCCGGCAGAAATGAAGATAAAGTAGTTCCATTATGACACCCAACTATCTAGCTCCCCATTTATTACTCTCAAGTTAACTTTCAAGTTATAAAGGAGGTCCCTGCTCAGGTTTTGGCAAGTATACATTTTACTGTAACACACGATATGAAGCGGAATTTTATAGGTTTAACTGAAATCAATACTTTCAACATATGCAATATATATATATATATATATATATATATATATATATATATATATATATATTAACGTATATGATTGTAGGGCAGTGTATTGGGTAGAAATGCCTATGGAAGTATTAGTGTATTCAAGAAGCCTGATAGTTTCGGAAGCCTTAGCACAACTGTTTCTCACTCCCAACAACTCCCATCACATCAGCCTCCTAGATCAGAGTGTCGCGGCGCGCGTGGGCAAGGTGACGTCAGTATGCTCGCGTCATTCTAACTTTAGGGGGCATAATAGTCTAAATTTTATCTTATAAATGCAAGACTTAGATGAGAAGGAAGACACATTGTATTCTCTCTAAACTCACATTTGTAACCCAGATCTTTTTCGAGCAAATATAACACTCTTGGCTCTTATTTTTACATTATGTTTTATCTCAGATCTAGCATATTTATTCATTTTACTTGCGTATTTCCATATTTTACTTAGCTTTTAATCTTACATACCCGTGTAGCTAGTAATTTCGGACTCGTTTAAGAGAATATATAACCTACTTATCTTTAAACTCTTGAATATAAATCTTTAACTGTGTTTTTTGTTAGAATTATTTTCACCTCAAAACAGACCGGCTAACAAGTACATATCACATAAAAGACTGACAAACTTCTAAAAAAGGATCAAACATTTGATTAGGAGAAGAAAATGAATAACTTTATAGGACATAACACAAGTTTAAATGATATCCATATTTTTGGACTCAATGATATCATAACCTAAAGGACAAATTTGTATAGCATGTTGAACCAAAACAGACAATAAGTGTAATGAGATTGGATTGTGAGACATTTAAAATATATTGATAAGATTACAATTATTCCAACCTTACCTACTTTAAATCTTTCTTTCACCTTTGAGTAAAAGTAACATCTTAACCTGCAAATAATGTACATTATTTTGTGTCACTACTCTGAATTGAAAAGAATAAAGCAGCACAAAGTTACCTAAGAAATGCCAATTAGAAGCTAACTGCCATTGACAATATGACAAAAAAGTAGTTGAAAAGCCTATAACCAAAAACCAAAACTTCATTCCTTGTGATACACTTTAAAGCATACTTTTCCTATATCAACTACTCCATCATATATTATTTAAGTTATTTATTCTCCCTCGTTAACGGTTGGATATGTAAAACAATACGAAAAGTAAATAACTATTACAAGTATTTGAAAGGATAAACAAATAGCCAATATTCAGAACTGCCGCAAGCTTGTTGAATTTTGATAACCTGAAATCAAGAAACACTAAATCTAGATTGTTACAGCTGTGGCTGAGTCGAGAGATGACTCTCTGTCTTTAAGACAAGATTGTCACGTATATATGCTTTTACGTTAACGGGCAATAGTCTTCCAAGATAAAACAGGAATTAATCAACACTACAAAGCAAATAGGTTGATTCTGACGAAGAAAACAAACACGAAATGACTTGCTGAAGAATGAAAAAGGAAGGAACAGTTTTCTGTTTTCGTCCACTGTTTCTGCTCACGTTTTGGACAGAATTTGTGTTGTTCTCTCTTCTGTTTGTCTCTGTGTAGTATATAGTGTAGTCTCAACAATTGAGCCAAATGGCTTCAATATATAGCACAAGGGGATGGACTTCTTAACTGCCAAGTAATGACTGTTTATGGCCATTAGTGAGGGAGTTAATCAGCCAAGGGACCTAACTGTAAATATTAAGCAATTTGAGGTCTATTAGAAGAAGCCCAAGGCCCACGACCCGAGACCCGAGCCCGGACGGGACGGGCTGGCGGCGGCGCGCGTGTGGGCTTAGCGTCGAACCCAAGCACACCTAGGTCCTCCCTCCTTCAAACACATGGGTGTTACCCCTTGGGGTCCCAAACTCTTAGCCAATTTGAGACTTATAAAAAGAACAATTCTTCATTTTCCCACCGATGTGGTAGATTTGTCCCACACCATATTTCCATGTCTCAAACACCTTACTTCGTGGACCAATATCGCTTTCATTTCTTAACGAAATTTGACGATTCTTGGCCCTACGGTCATCTACTCACTTAGTAGATTATGCACATGTGAAGAGACAAAGCCTCCAACATGCGGAACCATAGTGTTTAAGTCATTAAATATGAGTGGACGCACCTCCCCACTAAAGACAAATTTCCAACAATCTGGCGAGCAAGTGTTGGTCCTAGGGTCCTTCATGATCCTGAAATAGACTAGGGAGCAAGTCTTAGTCTTAGAGAGCAGCGAGCAAGTGTTGTTCTCGGCACCCAACGTGTGCATCGATCCGTCTGGAGGCCAATGTGTGTGGTCTGTCTAGAGATCGATGTGTGGGTCAGTTTTGTAGTCTCCTTGTAGACGAGTCCTTTTGTATTGTTGAGAATAATAAAAAGGTTGGACATTGTTGCCCGTAAACGTGTGTGTTTCGTTCATTCCCTAAAGTCCCTAAAATATTCTAAGTGTGAGAAGTGAGTTTGAGTGAAACAGGCTGAAGTTGGATGTGTTAGCCGACTGCCGTGCAAGGTGAGCTTGAAAAAAATCGACCCTGTGTCAAGTGATTTTGTTTTCTTCGTCACAATCAACCTATTTGCTTTGTAGTGTTGATTAATTGCTGTTTTATCTTGGGAGACTATTGCCCGTTAACGTAAAAACATATATACGGGGCAATCTTGTCTTAAAGACATAGTGCCATCTCTCGACTCAGCCACAATTATAATAATTCAGATTTAGTGTTTCTTAATTTCAGGTTATCAAGATTCAACATTCAACAAGCTTGCGGCAGTTCTAAATATTGGCTATTTGTTTATCCTTTCGAACACTTGTAATATTTATTTACTTCCCGTATTACTTTACATATCCAACATTAACCACTCCCACAATTTTTATTATTAATACCTGTACCCCCTTGTAAAAGTTTCAATTAAACTCCATCCTATTTTTAATCTGCGTCTGTATTCACATAAATGCAAACAATAAAGGTCAATACAGCCACATGCAAATGCATCCCTTTGTAGGAAATGTGAACAAAGACTAATTCAAATTTGCACAATAAAGCCGCTTACAATAGATTCTTGTGGTCCAGTCATTCTTTGAATCGGCACATAATGAAAGCTTAGTGCACCAAACTGCCCTTTTTAAAAAAAAATCCTTTCCAAATTTGAATTAGTCTTTTTTCACATAAATGCAGACAGTAATCTACATGGAAAGGCATCCCTTTCTTGGAAAGTTTAGCAGCTGAAATGATCTAAAATCATACTATAATTTTTTGTTCTAGAAAAGTAGCCCATCTCAAATGTAGTTCACATGTTCTAAGAAAATTAAATTACAGCAAGAAACTTGAAATTCAGTTAGCGAAAAATTGGAAGACTTTTTGTCCACCCCTTATACTCTCAGTGTGTCAGTGACATGAATATATTTAATTTGTCATTAACAAGAAAGTTGTACTCATCTTTTGAGGTGCTGTCATAGTTTTAATCATTCTAAGGGATGAATGAATAATACTAACATATATCCTTTCTTACCGGGAATATATTGAATTTGGACTTATTAAAATAAATTAAATAACGAGTCATAAATTATAACTGAATTTGTTTAGCTACCAAATAAAACCAATTTTTTATTATTATAAGCATATAATATAACATAACAATTTTGGAGTAATTCTTTTTTATTTAAATATTTAAACAATTTCATGAATTAGTTTAAACTACATATGATTTAACTAGTGAACATGTTCGCGCGGGTTATATTTTTTTTCAAATACATAAAATTAAATTTAATGAAGAACAAGTAAAATTGCAAAAGTAGCAAGGTTAAGTAGATTTATAAAGTAAAATTGCAAAAGTAGCAAGGTTAAGTAGATTTATAAAGTAAAATTGCAAAAGTAGCAAGGTTAAGTAGATTTATAAAGTAAAATTGCAAAAGTAGCAAGGTTAAGTAGATTTATAATTTCTACGTTTAGTTTAAAACATTTGTTTTTTATCAAAGAAATGAAAATTTACAACATAAATGATCAAAAAATAAAGCTGACATGCTAATAAACATGAAGTTGTGGTTTTACTAAAGAAAAATTATGGAGAAAAAAGAAGAAGAAGGGAGTAAGAACACAACATTGTTTGTTACTGTCAAACCTCTCTATAAGCATGAACTTGATATGAAAAACCACGAAAATTAAAATTTCAAAAATTACAGCTGCGAGGATAAAATAAAATAAATTAAAAAAAAATTACATGCCGGTTAATTACTAAACAAAAAGGAAAAAATAAAGGCATATAATAAAAGTAATACTGCTCAACTAATAAGAACATAGCATTTTAGACTCATTAATGAGTATCATTAAAAAATTATGACTGAAATTACGTCATCGATAATCTTGATTGGAAATTGTCGGGCAATTGTTCTTCCAATAAGTTTTAGTACCCTTCAGATCATTATTGAAATCTTAATTTAGTTCTTTGGCCAATGAAGAAACAAAAAAAGAAGAGAATAAAGAACATAAAGGCAAATTGCATTCTCGTGATAATTAACCATACAAAGGCATTGAATAGTAACGGGGATGAGGAGTTTTACATAGGATACCCTTTTCCGAACCTGATAACACGGGATACTTTGTACATCAGAATGCTCTAAATTTGATTATCAATCATAAGGATATAACACGTGTTTGTTAGGCTCGAACCTCTTATTGGAAGCACCATCTAGATATGAAAAATTAAAATCCCAAAAAAATTACAACCCCAAGAATAAAGAAAAGAAATTTAAGAAAAAAATAAAATATCACCGGGCTACTACCATAAAAAAAAGGACATTATTGAAGTAATGCTACTCCGTAATTGTTGAGTTGTGGAGCCTAATTCACCGCCGACATTATGAAGACCCTACACAGAGTGTGGAACACTGATCGACGTGAGCGGACAGGTCGACGTGAACGCCGTTTTTCTTTCTTCGAGGTCGAGCAAGAGAGAAAGAGAGAATTGTAAATTCAAACTGTTGGGTATTTTTGCTCTATGGTACTTTATAAAGCAGTACGGGAAGTATATAACTATTACAAGTATTCGAAAGGATAAACAAAGATTCAATAATTCAACTAGTAATCTGAAAATTACAATAGAACCACAAAATTGAAATTACAATTTTGTTGAAGACGAAAAAAAATAGAAACTGATTTTGCTGAGTCGAGTGTGACACTCTGTCCTTAAGACAATATTGCCCCGTATGTATCCTTTATACGTCCTGGACAATTTATCTCCAAAGATAAAACAGCAATGGAACACTTGAGCAAAGAAAACTCAAGAGCTACCGTGAAGAATATTGAGTAACGAAATGATGCTTGGAAGTTGTAGGAAGAAGAAAACTTTCTGCTTGTGTAAGCTTCTGAATTTTCGTGTATATTATATGTGTGTTCTTTGTTCTCAACAATGGTGTAAGGGGGTGTTTATATAGGTGATGGAGGGGGCTGAAAACTGCCACCATAATAGCCAAATAATGGTCATTATGGAGGTAGTAAAGTCACCAACATAAATGGTGAAAGACCAACGGATTTGGCCATTATAGGAGGAGTAATTCAGCCAAAATAAATGGCTGAATTGAGAGCTTGGACGTTTCTGCTTTGACCGTCGAAATTCCAACTTTCTGAAAACTTCAGGGACCAAACTGTACATCTGAAAGAATTCTGGTCCGAACTGTACATCTGGAACTTCTGGGATCAAACTGTAATTCTGGCAAAGTTCTCTGGCCCAAAAAGATAATATCAGAAGGCCCAAACCCCAAACCAATTTCGAGTCTTATATACACAATAATTCTTTCTTCCTCTACCGATGAGGGAGAATTGAACACAATACCACACTTTCCATGCTTCAAACACCTTACTTCGTGGACCAATATCTCTTTCATTTCTCAATGAAATTTGACGATTCTTGGCCCTACGGTTATCTACGTACTTAGTAGATCATGCATGTGTGAAGAACCGGATTCTCCAACATACGTAACACTAGTGTTTAAGCCGTTAAAGTTGGTCGGTCGCAACTCCCGCCAAAGGCTAATTTCCAACACAAACTTCCTATTCGATTATAGTAAAATCTGCATTGGCAAAGTGGACGTAGCCCTCGCATTGAGTGTAAATCACTATAAATTTGTATGTTATTTGTTCTTCACTTATTTACTATTTTCTGATTAGGTAGGATTTGAGACTCAAATACTAACGATAATTTGCAACTCTCATCTAGTGGGAGGAATGGAAGAGAATAAGGATCAGTGCTTGAGTTGCGTACCTACCTCCTCAAGTCGAGTTGTTACTATTACTCTTCCATTTTTCCATTTTCACCATTTGGGAAAGATAATCTTAAATGATACGACCCAAACCAAAAGGAAGAAAACTGATTCGTGAATTCGACCTTCCAAGGAATTCAAGAAAATAGTTCTAGAGCAATTAATGATCGAAATAACAAGAACAATAAGATTTTACAGAGAGAACAGAGAATGATTGATTCACTTCACCAAAACTGGAATAATGGAAATTATAATTGTTCTTCCCCAAAATAAAGTCTCAAATATTTGTTCTGGTCGTATGATGAGATTCTCATCTTTTAGCATAATTAACTATTCCTTACCTCGGGATCATTTCGTAATTATTGAGAATGAATTAAATCAAATATGATTCTCTTTTTCAATCTATCTTACGTGAAGTAACTCACAATAAAAGCAACACGTGTAGATAAATGAACTCATCAAATTCGCTAAGCAAATCAGTTTAATTAACCCACCAACTGTCTCAATCAATTTCTACTCCTCCTTGCTCCCTAATATATTGACAATTATCCTAAACTTGGATCCCAAATATATTATAGTAGGACTACAATTACAACAAAGGATAATCAAGTGGTGGCAGTTTCAACCTATCTTTCAAGTTGTGCCAGCAATCATTATCTAGGAACTTTGGAATAGAAGAAATGTTATTAAACATGGAGAAAAGAGAACTGTGGTGGGAAGGTGTATTTTTCAGGTATACTCTACCATACAAAGATTGGTGCAAGTTAGAACACAAATTCCAAAGAGGCGATAAGATTTGATTAGTATGATGGAGAGAGGAAGAGCAACTCTTAAATGTGGAAATTACCCCGACAGGATGGCTTATATGTAACGATACATCTGACTCTTATGTAACATTCCAAATATCTTTTAGCCATCTCAATTTGGCCATCCTTTTACACCTTACCAGAAATTAAGTAGTTGTTTCAACATCATCAAATACATATATAATTTAGGAGGATAAAAATTAGCTCATAAAAATATGATTTACCTATTCAACTCAAGTTTGAGCAGGTTAATTATCCACTCATTTATTAACAGAGAAATAATTAATATATACAATCCACATATTTAGTTTACAGTCATGTAGCCCATTATATTGTATATATAATATAGATGTAATGTATGGATATATATAAATTGTTTTAATTTTTTTTATAACTTTATATATACATACTATACACTATATATAATGTATATGGATTGTATAACAATATATAAATGTATAACTATATATAAACAATGTATTTACTTGAAGACTCAAAAATTCAGATGTGACCGCCATAAAATCTTATCATTGCCGGCGTCGACATCCTCACCGCCTAATCCACAATTGCTAATTATGTAGTTCTTGAAGACTCAAAAATTCAGATCTGACCGCCATAAATTCTTACCTTGCTGGTGTTGACATTCTCACCGCCTAATCCGCACCACAATCCTCGATAGTGGTTACAGATTCCGGCGAACGAGCTTTCAGCACTGCTAAGGAGGTCAGCAACGAGTTGGGGTTAAATTTCGGTAACGAAGATGGCCGAAAGGTATAGTTGGACTAAAAATGGCAAACTATATACCTAAATGGACACTCAGTTTAATTTTTCCTATATTAACTCAATGAATTTGGGTCGTTCAATGCCGATCTAAAATTTGGGTTGATCCATATTGAATATGTAGTCCAAATTGATCTCGCGAAAATATTTAAAACATTTTTACATGCAGAAAGAACGTGGTTATTCCAAAAATTCCAATCCTTTGGATGGACAAAATGACATTACTCAAGTGTATCTGGGTCAATTTAATATTTGTCAAGAAAGAAAGAATCAATGTGTGAAGAAGCTTCGAATTCTAACGCCAACTCATAGTGGAGGAGAGCAAGAAGTAACCAAATAAACAAATCACAGGTTTACAAGAAGAATTATTCACCTGGCTATGGCTTACACAGACAATAACCAAAAATTAATCCTACTAGTAATTTTTTCAGTAGTTTTACTGTCTTCTTCTCCTATAGTGCTTGCTAAGCGTCACCCAATCTCAGTAAGTTTAATTTTTTCGGGTATTGGGTTTAATTTAATTAATCATTTTCTTGTTATTGCTGTTGCTTTAGTCTTTATTTTGATCTTTTTTTTGGTTGTTCTTGAATACAAATAAGATGCAGAGATCAGATAGAAGAAACTCCAATGTTATGCAGACATTGAGAGGTACTTTGAATTAAACATATGTTAAATGTTGCTTATTGGGTTTAAGACCTAACAAGATTAAAACTTTTCTTAATTTATTATGGACCCAGAAAATGATTTCTTTTTTTTTTCTCTTGAATTTTGTTTTGATAGAGTTGTAACTACAAATTTGTTGAATTTTTTGTTCTGGGTTTTGAGACCCAAAATCAAATCTTTTCTTAATTGGTAATGACCTAGAAATAATTTTTTTAATGAAAGGAACTGTTGAATTTCTTGCTAATTTTTACTACTACTATAATTTTTGTCTTGAAAGAAGGCTAACTAACAAAGATGTTGAATTTTTTGTATTGGATTTAAGACCCAAAAGTTTAAAACTTTTTGCTAATTGGTATGGGCACAAAATAATTGCACTTCTTTATGGAAGGAATTGTTAATAAAATTTGCTATTTTTTTGTATGTATTTTTTGTTTTGAAAAAAGTGGGTTATGGGGTGAGAAGTGCAAGGCTACAGCAGTAGACAAGGAGAATTGTGCTCTACAATGTTTGTCACCAGTTTGTTATGAGCGCGTTTACCAAAGTGATCCTGTAAGAATAATTTATTTTAGTGTTTCTCGCGGCGTGTTGAGATGTATATATTTATGTTCATAATGCTGAATATATGTATTGGTGTGTTTTGAATTAGTTGGATGAAGGGGAAAAAGATTCTGTAAGGAGTCAAGAATACAAGTACTGCATGCACAAGTAAGAAGCCTATAACTTTTTTATCATATGAAATGCATGGTTGCTGTTATCTTTGTTGATTTGATGGTTTAATCTGAGAGTTATGATTTGTTAAAGAAAGTAGAACTCGGTATTTTGTGTATTGAACTCATTCCTATTATGCTGTTACCTTCCGCTGTCTATCTCTCTTTTTTGGTGATGGAATCTACAGTGTTGTCAAAAGTAACATTATATGCTTCCTGAGGAGGATGTTATCACAAATAGGACTTCTATTTACATATCAAATATCCGTGGTCACCTTGAGTTTTGGCTTTTGAGACTGGTTAAGAGTTGGCAGTGGGAGGATTGGGGCTTATTTCTTTTTAGTAAATTCCTGTTCCAAGTTCCCAGTTATTTGGTTCAGCTACAAGCCTGCAACTTCATTTGTCCAGCATAGGAAATTAGACTCAACTCTGGTTCGCAGTTATTATGTCTGATAGTGTTAGATTGTAATTGATGTGATCCAACAGTCCTAAGCACTTACTATATAGCTTACCCTATTTTAGGCTTAAGAGTATGGTAGTTGTACTAATGAATACCCTTCCATTCTATTCTCTGTTACTGATTCTGAGATCAGTGAGCTCATCTGTATGAACATTGTTCACTTTAAGAATTCTTACTCTGTTAGTTCCTACATGCACTGACAAACCTACCTATCCACAATTGAGTTGACCAGCATGAAAAGCTATAAAATCTTTTGAAAACGTCCTGTTGAACAAGGAGCGAATGCTCCTTTCTGGACAAATGGGCAATATATCCACTGAAGCTTTTTTTGTCTGCATGAACACTCATCGAAGGTTAGCTAATATTTCTTCCAACTAGTCAAGAGTATCTAAGTATGTTTATCTTGTTGTATAAACATTTTGGGTATTTGACTGCAAATTGAACTAGAGAAAGATTGACAGTTTGACAGCATGAAGACTATTGTCTCGACTTAGGATAATGCTACGCCCATCAGCAGTCACATGCGCACCTCCCCCAGGTAAAATAGTTGTGCTTTCCCGTCAAGAACTAACTTTGTAAGGAGACTATTCATTTCTTCTTCACACGCTTGGTTCCTTTGAAGACTAAATAATAGAAATGACATATAACAATCAGCCAAGTTATGATAATAAGTGAGACTAAGGTATAGCTATTTGGAACCCCAGTCAAAGTACTCCAAACATAGACTGTTTAAGATCTTAGTGGTTAACCCAACATGTGGGCTCTCAATGTTTGAGAACAAGTAATTTTAATTTGGTCAACCATTTGTATTTTATAAAAGATGAAACTAATTGTTGCTATCACACACCAAGGATGGAAACTTTCATAAAATACTTATATGAGGTGTAGTACTGACTTCCCCCCCAAAACCATGTGACCATCCATTCCTGTTATCATGTATAGCTTGGGTTAGTTCCTACATGCACTAGCAGATCATACTTACCGCAATCGAGTAGAACCAGTATCTAGACCTATAATGACAAATATTTGTATATACTCCATTGTCATTGACCTCTGCACATTTTTGCGTGAAACACAACTTTGATAATCATAAAGTAGCTTGTTAAAATTAAGGATACGTATGTCAGCTCTCTTAAGCAAACCAGTTGGCATGTGTTAATAATCAGCATCCTCCGCTGTCAGGTGCAACTTTCCACTGCCTTGATTTGCAAGTTTTTCTGTATCACTAAAATATAAATTCCATTTTTAGCAAAACAGCTCTATGGAGGTTGCTGGACTATTTACTCAGGATCAACCTTCATTTTGCATGTTATAGTGTTAGTTTATGAATTCATTGAACCCAGCTATCAATTAAAAGATTTTGATACCCTAGTTGAATTTTTTTTTTTTGAAAATGAATACCCTCGTTGAATTCATTGAGCCGATCCTTTAAGAAGCCTCAAGTAAGATGCATAATTTATTGTTCCTGCTACTTGATCAAAAAAAAAATATATGTATATATTGTTCCTGCTATTGCCCTAAGGGATTTGGACTAGTGGTAAGAATCAAGATTGCAATACTTGATATGTGGGTTAGGCGCACTTCAGGGGTTCGAACCCTGCCGTAGGCAAAGGCCTAGTATTTAATTGGAGAAGGGTAGAGGGGATTTGATCCTTGGGGATTTCTTGGTTAGCTGAAAAATAAATATGTATTCTTCCCTCTATTGACGCTACTTGGTATTCCAATGCTATTTGTTCTTGCTTGGGGAAAGATATTATTTTCAGGACTAGTTATCTTCCCGTGCTATCCTACTGCAGCTATATCATTAGACTGCTAAGTCCTCCACCTTTGCCAATTCCTATTTAGTTCATTTAATTTGATTTCTAATAGCTTGCTGCTCTTGAAAGTATGATATTATTAAGTTTTCTATGAAATTTACTTCTTTTCTTTTATTCTGGTTATCCTATTTCTGAGTCATAGATACACCTTTGTGCCTATTCATCAAGTTTATCTTGGGGCAAGAGTGGTTGAGGGGGCAGTCTCCAGTTATTGACCCTAGAAGATCTATTATATTCTGTGGTGACAGTTTGAAAAGCATGAACATTAGACTGAGAACAAAAACAACTATTAAAGCCTCAATTCTAAACTAGTTGGTGTCGGCTATTTGAATCCTCACTATCGATGTCGATCCATTTAGATCTGTCTCAGGCTAATATTTAATAATTTAGGTTCTGAAGTTCTTGGTATCTTCTATTTGCATGCAAATCTCTAACAAGATTAGGAGAATCCTTGCTGAACATTGGACCTAAATAAGCTTACAACATGATAGTCTTGATCAGTTAATCCGTACTAGTCAATATCACCTTTATAGATAATTTTTCCATTGTGCTCCACTTCCTGCTAAATCTGCATGAATTCAAACTTCCAAGAGATTGCATTTATTTTGGTACAATTTCTTTTCCTCTGACCTTGTCCCTGTTTAACACCTGCAATTACTGTGGTATCATACATATGGACCAGATTATCTAAAGGTCTGTGCAGCACGACCTAACCATCTCAAAATTTCTCTCATTTGATCCTCTAGCCTCTATGTATGTGCAGTATGCTACTTTCACCTTTATCTGAATATGATTATTTCTAGTCTTGTGTCTAATAGTAGTAGAATAAGAAGGAAAAAGAAACGAATAAAGTGCATTCTACAAAATGTTGATGCTGCGATCAAGATGTCTTTTTGTGAAGTTGATCTCATATCCCAGTTAAATTGATGCAAAAACTTCCCAAATATTTACATCCACTTGAAAATATTGCAATCAGTTTCCTACTCCTAGATTTTGCTTCCCTATCCTAATCTGGTACTTAACAAATCTGCTGTGTGCTCTGGCATTGACCATTTGGTCTCTGTTAGACTGAAGAACAAAGATCAAAGTTGAACGTGACTTTGCAATGGAGAAACTGATGGTTATTTGTCTCTCTAGCCTCATTGCATAGCGTGCATCTGGACACAATTGGCAATCCCTTCTTTGGTAGAATCTCATGAGTGAGGCAAGCTTTCTTGATTACTAACCAAAGCACTTAACTTTAGTAGGAGCCACACTTTTCCATACTTGCTTCCATGGACCTATTTTGTTCTCAGGCATCCTGGAAATATCTTTTCTATAAATTCTGCTTACAGAGAACTTGCCATCCTTATTATGTTTCCATCTAATGATGTGATCCTCTGTAGTAGTGCGTTTGAATCCATCAATCACCTGGAATAGCTCCACAAATCTGCCTACTTCCCAGTCATTAAGATGCCTCGAAAAAAAGATGTTCCATCCCTGAGGAGACCAACTATCAGCCACTGTAACCTCAAGGTTAGTGCATATATTGGCCAGATCAGGGAAAGCTTGCATCAAAACATCCTGTCCAATCCATCCCTAATTTTACCGAGTCCCACTTGTGTCTGAACTGGTAACAAGTAGATAAAACTAAGCCCTGGAAATAATTCTCTGTAAAACCCTTTATCTTCTACTGTCTAGTGTCTACCTCTCCTCTTGTTTATTTTTCTGTTGAAACAAAATGTCTGATACGGATAATGTTCATATACATCATGGTAAATAGAATTCACGCGAGTCTTACTTTCTGCACCCTTTCTTATTGAATTTACTTCAAAGCTAACAAAATGAGATCCTTTCACCTTTGTTTACCCTGTGGGATGCAATCTGAATCTCTAGTTTCTACTTATTCCTTCTCTATTGGCAGGCATTCTCTTGGGCAGAGCTTGGATAATTAAAGGTTCCTTCGAGTGGTAAATTGGCAAATATGCCAGCATGGCCTGTGGATTCATGTGTCTTTTCCCATTAACAATTTCCTGTTGTATGTATGGTGTTTCTGTTGTGTGGATGCTCATTGATTCATACTAATCTATAACAAAGTACTCCTTTCAGAGATTAAGGTTTTTGTATCCATTTCTTTCCGTTGGGATGTTTGGGAACAACTTCTTTGCTTTTAAATTCCCTTTCTCTTCGTGACACTGTGAGGGTAATACTTGTACAAATTTATTTCAATTCAACCAGTTATACTAGCATTTTATTACTCTATTTTTCATATTACTATATCAAGTTTGCTACGAAGAGTTACATGTTGTAAGTCAAACTTAACCTGATGGTTTAAAAGACTTATACATGTCAATGCACAAACTTAAACTCTTCAAATAATGCTCAAAATTGGTAATCGAACAAATTTTCTGCCATTGGAGCAAATAATCTTGCTCTGCTGAAAAATTCACCATGGCGAGCTCAAAATTGACTTTGTAGAGTCGAGATCAACTGAACATTACACCAGATCAGGCTCAAAATTGATTATTTGTAGTCTCGCTTTAAATTCTGTAACTCCGTAAATCCTTGTGCAGGAAACTTGAATGAGAAATAGGACGAGAAACACTAGGCTAGATTTCAAGATAAAAGCTTTATAAAATGCAGGTGGTAAGAAAAGCTACTCATCACCAATTGTGCAAAACACAATGTGAAAGTTGTGAACTGCCCAACCAAAACATTAATTTCCATAGTAGACTAATGCAAGGATTTACCTAAGCAATATTCACAAGAGACTTCAGACAATTATTGTGAATATGTGCAACAATGAGATGAGTTTCTCAAACACCAACTTGCAAGTGTAGCAGATATCTGTTATCATTATACACATAAGAAGAAACTTTGTTCTGTAAGATAACAAATTTCACTATTCCTTAGCCTCAACTGCTTTCTGAAACATGACAATTGTGAGTGTAACCAGGGAGGCATAAACAGCATTGGGTATCTTCTGCACCACTTTTCCAACACCAGGGACTCCTTCTGTTGTCCTCTTTGTTAGCAGAGCAACTGTTGGTGCTACTGCCAAGGTAATAATCAGTCCCTGGCTGACAGTGATGAAGGTATCCTTTGTTAATCTTTTCACAAATTTGACAAATCCTTCATGATCTAGTTCCCCATCAAGATTCATGTCACATTCCTGTGCCAAGGAAAAAAAGAGAGGATAAATAATACTGTGATGAACAGGAAACAATCCCTTGATACCATAATATGGAATGATTAAAGTACTTATATCCCAGAGAATACAATAATCCAGAAGGAAACAAGATTAAGTTTCATAAGGCTAAGAAAACACTTAAACTCTGCTATGTTGCTCAGACTCCCCAAAAATGTTGCTGCACTCTGGTCGGATTCTCCAAAATACACTACTTTTGGAGGATCCGATGCACCGGACCGCATTTTCGAAGAGTCCGAGCAGCAAGATGCATCATTAGAACTGATAGTTATGCGGAGGCAGGATTCGAAGTTTACGTGTTCCAAACTTGCTACCGAACCCATAGCTCGTTTTAGTTGTTGGGTTAGCAATTAAACATTTATACATATTCATGGGATTTCCTTATACATACAGGGTCTAACAAAAGCTACTGAATTTATCTGAGTTCAAACCTAGTACTGGAGCGCTGCCACTTATGTAAGAATATGTGGACAATTAACTCTACCTAAATGATATCTTCTGCAAAATGGTTCAAGTGACCAATCAGTTAACCCCATCATACCTGAATCAAGGCTCTAACTTCTTCTTTAGAAGGAGGATCAAAGTGAGGACCAGGCAAAAGCTTGTTGATATCACTGCAAAAACAGATCTAAGTGATTAGATTTAGCACTTTCTCAAGTAATAAATGAGGAAAAAACTACTGTCTTTACTTGTATATAAGTAGAACAGCTATGTAAAGGTCTTCAAACTTGAGATTAGCTCTTCCTGTTTCATTTTTGAAACGATAAAACACCCTGTCTGTAATCTTTCGCATCTGTTTCTCTCTCCATTGCTTGCCTGCAACAAATAATTAGTAACGACCAAAATTAGAATAAGAATCACGTTTGCAGAAACAGTGATGTAAATAGCTTTAAAGACATTTTAGTAACTTTAACAAAAAAGTGCTTATCAGCATCTTTTTACCCTACGCATTAACGACTTATTTTCAGTTTCAACACTTCTATTCAAACAAACAAGTACTTATTTATAACTGAAAGTGTTTTTAACACTTGATGCTTACCAACTATATCAATCAGCTAACCCCAACGGGCTTTAATAATACGGATAATTCATTCCACATGCATCTCAAAAAGATGCAAGCTACATCTAGCTATTATTGTTAGACAAGATTGATGAAATTCTTTATGATATTCACAAAGCCAAAGAAATGAATCCCATCAAGGTTGCATATTATCAATCAGTTGCTAACTATTCATGATGCATATTTATATAAGAAAATTAACAGAAAGGGTCATATTACCATGCAATTTGTCAAGAATCTGTCCCATGGCTTAGAAATGCTGATGAGATAAGAGTGAAGGACAAAGTTTGGGGTGAAAAATATATAATAAGAATGATTGGAACCGGAAAGCTTACAAAGTCTTGTAAGTTACGTGAGGAGACCGAAGCCAATGTGATTTTGTCACTTGGCAGAAGAAACGTAAGGCTCGGGATCCACTTCAAGTGGGATATTCTTTAATTTTATAAAGAGAAACTAGGAAATTTAATGTACTCCATGTATCGAATTATTTATCGTAATTAATAAAAATAATTGTCTCAAATTACTTATTGTTTTAGAAGTTCACGACATATGCCTGTCTTGAGCTCTCGGAAACAACTACTCTACCTATCAAGCCTCCCTAGACCCCACGATGTGGGATTTTACTGGACATGTTGTTGTTGTAGAAGTTCAGGACATAATTAATTATTTTTCTCCGTTATATCCTTAGTTGAATTTTGTCACTAATAGAAATTATACATAAATAGAGTAAATATTTAATAGAGAGAGATTATAACTTTTAAATAAGGGTAAAGTATGTCATATTTCCCTCCTAATTAATATTTCACGTAAAATAAAAAAATAATAAATAATTTGAGACGACCAAAGTATTATTAAATACTGCTGTATTTTTGATGTGACAACTATTTAGAAGGAGGTGGGCCAGGTGCCTGAAGAAGAAAGAGTTTTTGGCCAAAATGGTCCCTTATCTTTAGGGGTAAGTCTAACTTATTCCAAAAAAGGTGGAATCTCCCACCTCAGGAGCCCCACACCCCGGTCCGACAGGTCTGTGAAGGGGTAAGTCTAACTTTGTCTTTAAGTATCTTGCTCACCATTTGTCCAGTAAATTTGTAAAAGTTGAGCACATATCATCCCTCAAGTATAATCTGAGCACTATTCATCTTTTAAGTTTGTAAATTTTGAGCACATATGATCTTAACTAACATAAATCACCGCAACACAGTTAAAGCTAATGTTAAATTCATTTTTTTCATAAATTTTATTTTTCACCGGACTGTATCGTATTGGAGCCCGACTGAGGAATAAAAGAGATCTTGGAATAGGTTTTTAACATGCGTGTAAGTTGTGTAAAGGTATTGACGACTATGATGAAATGGTGGAAAGTTGCAAACTTGATGAAAGATTTGGAGAAATTAAAAACTGAAAGGGCTTTTCTTGGCTTAGTGCTTGTTCTTGTGCAGCTGATTTAGGTTTAGAGGACTATTATGGATGTTTTCTTCAGGACGGGTAGGTTGGCTTTTAAGATTGTTTTCTTCTTTGAATACTGATCTTATCCAGGAAAATTCTTACTATTCTCTGGTTATCATAGTGTGTTTACAAGATTTCTAAATATTACACATACTTGTGCTGGATAACTCCAATCTCTTTTTGCTTTGCAACTTTCAGCTTCTTCCTTTTCTTGTTTCTTTATTCTGCGTTTCTTTTTCACCTGGTGTGATGTTCAATTCTTAATAGGGTATTGCTCACTTAAGAGGCTTAGATTTCTGTGAAGTGGAAAAACTTGTTAAAATTGGTCAACGTCTGCTGTTTGTTTCCGGGGAATAGTGTTGAGAGGTTGGATGTTAGTCCCTTTGAAGATTAAGAAGTGTCCCCTCTTCTTTTTCTGATATCCACCATCTTATCTCTTTTAGATACTCTATACTAAAAGAGATAATAGAGTGGATACAGTGATTAATTAACTGTTTTGGCCTTTGCCTTTGGAAAGACATCCAGATTTAGGCATTTTTAATCCTGTATTAATTTTAGGATGTTGCTGACTTCTTGTCTTTTTATTTTTTTCTCGTAAAATTATTCACTGCAGAAGTAAATTTATCTCTCACCTAATGGATAAAAGATTAGTAAATTTTGTCGGGGACATCCGGTAAAGTTTTTTACTGCAGAAGTCAATTTATCTGTCACCTAATCGATAAAGATTAAACATGTATGATTGTCACTGATCATGACCTTCCTTTGGATTCTTTTCCTTCTGTGATTAGGTGACGTTGTCCTGGGAAGTTTACCTCTGAAAATGGATGGGTTTCACTTTGACGAAATTATTAAGATTCGAAAGGTGGATGCTGATGGCAAAAAGTATGACAAAGGTAATACTTGTTTTATTTACTCCATATGATACTAATACTACATGCAATGCTTTTAAGACAGTATTAACTGTGACGATTGTTGGTCTCCGGGGGCTCTCTCTGTTTTATCTTCCTTTATTCTTCTCCGAGCTCACATTCTTTTTCCTGGAAAGGGAATATGTGGGGATGGGAGGAAATAAATAGGAAAAGATTGATACTTTGATATCTCCTGTACAGTCAATATTTCAGAAGCACGTTTTCGGCTATAGAATTATCACATCTTTTTCTTTTTGTGTTTATAAAATAAGGACCTAATATATTAATTTACACCTCTGTGGCTATACTGTGAAGAAATACTCATCTAGATGTTTGCAGAACCTATACTTTTGGTGTTAGGATAGCATGATAGATAGCTTGTCTCGGTATGGATTTTCTGCAGATTAAGATGTAACGGCTATTTTGTAGCCTTCTTTGCTTGTATTTTGTAGTATCTCCTTGGTATTCTTTTAATAACATTCATTACCGTCCTCCGGGGCATAGTCCAGTGGCAAAGCCTGGGCGCTATAAGGCGCTCTGGCATGGGACAGCGTGGGTTCGATTCCCCGCAAGCACGAAGAAACTCTGCATGTTGGGGAATTTGACCTTGTCTCATTGATCAGTTGTACGCTCCCAGAAAACTGACCACCGGAGCACATCCCGCGATTTACCTAGTAATAGTGTTGAAGGACCGGTGCTATTACCTCCAGGACGTAGTCAGGCGCAAGCCTGGAGACCTGGATTATCAAAAAAAAAAAAAACATTCATTACCAATAGATGGAATGATGACTTAGATCTATAGGTATCATGAAACAATCTCATATTCTTTCCCTCGAGGAAGTGCTTTATTTTTAGGGATATACTGTAAGGAAGAGTAGAATGAGAATGCCAAGTATATTTTGATGGAAAAGGGTCATATTTGCCCTCCATGGACGGAAATTCCACGTGGACGCCACGTTGGATCCATGTGGAAGACACATGGCAGGTGGGACCCACATCACCACCCCCACTGCTTCTACTCCGGTGAGGAGCTGCAACTCTGACCAAACATTCCGGCGAACACCAGATCTGCCACAACAACCACAACACCACAACTCCCCACAACCACCACTGCTTTGCAATCACCGGCAAACACCAGATCTGCCAACCACCACCACCACAACATCAACCACCCCGCATGTCCTCCGACCTCCCGTCGACTACCCATACCCAGAGACCACCTCGCGACAATCCAGTCACTGTAACCCATCACCGTCACCACCCCAGACCCGACACCGACCCACCCCCAACCATCGACCTTAATCGATACCCCATCACACCCAACCGTCCTGTCAGGTCGTTTCGACCCGGTTTAGACCCGTTCATATACACTATTCTAGATATTGAAATCATATTTTTAAAAACATGAAAATGTTCAAAAATCAATTTCCATATGATTTCTACCATCAGAATGCTTCAAAAGTTTCAAAAACATATCCGAAAATAAGACCCATTTTGATGGATTTTGGCGAATTCCAAAACAAGAAACGAACTCAACATGTGAAATGATAAGTAGACTTTGTATCCTATTTTCAGGTAGTAGTGTTCGGGGTAAGTGGCACGTATGGTTCTTGATTTGCCATGGGAAGAGCCACGATGGTGTAAGAAATCGAATTGCTCTAAAGGAGTGTTTTTTGGTTGCGTTTTGATGTTTGATAAGTTGTGTAACTACCCATTATACCTGCTCCAATCACTATTACATCAAACATTTCGATGGGAATTGCCATGTTTTTGTGTGTGTGTGTTTTACTTGTACACAAACAGCTACCACAAGACGCAAGCTTTGTCTTTCACCAAACTAGTTGGTAGAATGTTCAAGCCACCAGCCACACGGGGATGGCGGAGTTTGGTGGATGATGACGGTGATTGGCTGCTCCGGTTCACCGGAATGTTTGGTCGGAGTTGCAGCTTCTCGCCTGAGCAGCGGCAGACGGAGAAGGGAGGGAGTAGAAGCAGTGGGGGTGGTGATGTGGGTCCCACCTGCCATGTGTCTTCCACATGGATCCAACGTGGTGTCCATGTGGAATTTCCGTCCATGGAGGGCAAATGTGACAACTTTGCTAACAGAAAGGGCATATTTGACCCCATACTTTTAACGGAGGGCAAATATGACCCTTTTCCGAAAGTTGGATGGCAAATATGACCCTTTTCCGAAAGTTGGATGGCAAATATGACCCTTTTCCCTATTTTGATTAAGTAGAGCTTAGTTACGAAAACTTGTCAGCCTTCTGGGACATTCTTTTTGATGATTCAATGATACTTTATTGGCAAAAATGGTTTCATATACAAGAGCTAAGAGGTGTATCAGTATGAAAGTGTGTAGTCTTTTAGGAATTATTGACATAGATGCTAGATTTTCTATGTTGGTTGCAGTAAAAAAAATTCCAACTTGGACGTGCTAAAAAAAAATCGTACCAACTGAGCTTAAGCTCTAGCTAACAAAACTCCATCTCATTACAGTTATTAATTGGTGACTGCATAAATGCTAGATTTTCTAAGTTGTAACAAAAATCTTCCCAAAATCTTCTTCACTTGGACTTGTTAGAAAAAGAAAAAAAGAAAAATCTTACCAACTGAGCTTAAGCTCTAGCTGACAACACTCAATCAAATCACAGTCATGCATTTCTGTTGCCTGTCTCTTTGTTCAAACTAGAAACTATTTATAATGTTAGAATGTCATTCAGTTTTCCGTCTCAAAAAAGGGATGGCATTCAGTTTCAATGTAAAGATCTTTCTCAAAATCAACATTGGCTGTTAATTATTTTATATTTGGATCTGCTGTGGTTTCTATTGAAAGTATATTTATGTCCTAGAGACAATCTATATTAGGACAAATGCACTTCACACACTTTCGTATTATTATTAATGGAGATTAATATTTTGGCATTTGCAATTATTGAATTATTAATTGATTGTTTATAATATTCTATAATATGCATCCCTGGAGGTTACGTTGTTATTGATAATGTGAGATATTAATATTATAACGTAACTCTTAAAATAGCCTCGACTAATGATTATCGAGAATGGGATATCGATGATATGTGATAAGTTGACATGTGGTCTGCATCACATCCTTAGAGGATGTAGTGTGTCTCACCTGCTACGAGTAATGACTACTCGTGATGGACACATGAATACTTTGAAAGTATTGGTATACCCTGCTTATATATTGTTTGTTATACTTGTCTAAAGTATGATCAGCGTGTGGGAGATAGAAGTCCTTAGACTTGAGGTCAATACACACCTTGTCTACAAAGTAATGTACTTTGATCATGTCCTAAGCTCAAATGTCTTATAGGTTGAGATACGACTTGTATTGGGTACATTACGATGTGGATTAAAGGTGGTAGTTGAGCCAAGATTAGGATTCATTCCTCGAATGTATATTCGAGAGAGCACTCAGATTCTCAGTGATATTAGGCTGACTAAGTCGTTGGCCAACGCAATAGACATGTTTAGAATATAGTCTAGTTGTCAACTAATATAGATGAGATACAATGATTAAGCAATTTGGATAGACACTTGACAAATCCTAAGCTTGATCGGGTGTGTCGTGAATGAAAGAATTTTATCTTACCACATAGAGGTTAAGTTCTTTGGATTAGGTAAAGCGTGCTTCACATCTTGAGTTCGTTTTTGCGTAGCGTCTAGGAGTTCCGCGTAGACCTTAATTTGATTAATATCGATATGTGAAGGCATGTAGGGTCACACTATGTCGATTTTCTTTTTGATCTAAGGATGTATTGAGAGAGTATTAAATATTCGATTTAGAATCGAGATATTTGAATGAATAATGATTGTTTTAATTAAGTCAAAATTGGATTTTGAATTTAATTAAGAATGTGCGGAAAATAAATCGAGACGGGATAAGGCCACGCAAGCGCTGCGACGCCCATACCATAGGGTCGCGACGCTAATGACCTAATCTGTCTCGATTTATGGGTCAGGCACAAGGTCAAACCCTAATCCGATTTGACCTAATTTTCACCTATAAATACAGACATTCATTTCATTATTCAATATACTTAATATCAGATTATCATTATAAGTCTTAGAGACTTAGAATCAAAACACACTCTCGAATCTCTGTCGGATTTTCGGGCTTTCCAAAGGAGAAATACATTGAAGCTTGCAGCTTGCAATCGAAAGAGCTTTCGCGTGCGAACCACAGTTGATAAAGATTCCAGATAATACAACATGTAAGTGTTCATATTTTATGTTACAGACTTTCGATTGTCATATAACTATAATAGAAATAATTGTTGGGGTAAGTAAGAACAAAATCTTAAATTTCCGTTGTTCCTTACTTATGTGTTTTGATCCCAACAAAATCCAACAGTGGTATTAGAGCTCAGGCCGGTTCAATGGTTATATAACAATTGAATAACATAATAATATGGGTTAAACATAAAATTGAATTAAAACAAGGCTTCTTGAATCCTACATGTCTTGACCGAATGTTAATCTTTTGATATCACCCTAAATTATCTCCTACGCTAACTCGAGGAAGTCATTCCACTCTAACTCGAACTAAGCCAAAAGTGCGTTGTCCGGCTCATTGCATGACGCACGACAAAGAATGGGTAAGAACGGATGATGGTCGATATAGGCGTTATTGATAATGGTGGGTGATGATAAAGGATCTGTGATTTGATCCCTAAATTGAATTTAGGGCTTGAACGATTTTGAAAAATCAACACAGAAACGTTTGTCAGGACATTGGCGCCGCGGCCTTATGGTAGGGCGCCGCAGCGCTTGCTAGGGCTTACAAGGCGGCGGCGCGGCTCCATGGTGGAGCGCCGCGGCGCTAATGCTTCGTTTTAAAATTTGGACTCACTAGACAGTAGGCGCCGCAGCGCTAATACATTTACAGAAGCCGAAAGGCTTCTGCCTCAGTGGCGCCGCAGCCCTAATGATTAGCGTTGCGGCCCTACTTGTCCAGAAATTAAAAAAAAAGTTCAGAGTTCAGAATGTTTAACCCAAGATTATTATAATACAGTATATTATTTGATAAGTATACTGTTTATGTGCTAAATGTCAAATCGTTTGTCATTTAAAATACTAGAATAGCGTCCGTTATAATTGTCTGGGCAGGCGACGCCCAGTATTTGATTAAACCTCTTATATCATGCATATTGGGTTGACGGTTTCCAACTATACGTGTCCTTAGTTTTGCATGATATTAAGATGTAATATTGGATATGGCGTAAAAGAGTTGATCTTGGTTAAAACCCTGAATTAAAATGTTCCCCAAAATTTTAAATACAAGTCTAAATTAAAACGCGTCGTCCATTATAATTGTTAGAGTGCAAAATCCTTTTCGGCGATACGAGTATTTATGCCAAAGCATTTGCTCTAAGTCTACGAGGATCCAGACTCTTTCATAGATGTGTTTTAATGTAAATGTAGATAATAAACTTTTGTGGGTATTTACACCAAAGTGTTTGCTCACAAATGCCAAATTTACTTAGATACATAAATGCAATCGTGTAATGGGGTTGACTTGCTTAGACAAATCTTGACGCCAAAGTGTCGGACTAATCTAAGGACGCAAGATTAAATATAATATTTGATCAACCAAGAGTTGCAAATAAGTTTTGCAATTGGTTTAGAACCTACCAAGATGTGTTATTGAAGTTATCAGCCAAAACAAACGCGGAGATAGCATAGGCTTGGATCTTGGCCCATTATGACCTCAATTAATATAGATCTGTATTCTACCATGGCGTCGTAGAAGTATGTTAAAATAGTGGGAGCGAATTAAACAAAAGGCCATGTTGATTAGCCTAAACAAATGTGTGTAATAGGAAATAAAATTTGAGTTTGATTTTCAGTCTATCTAATTCTTCAGATTATCAAAGATGTCGAGCTTATCATTGAAATTTTGATTGAGATGAACAAACTTACTGGACCTAACTACCTTGACTGGCTAAGAAATTTGCGAATAGTACTGAGACAAGAGAAAATAGAATACGTGTTGGACACGGTGTTCCCAACAGTCCCTGCGCGACAAATTCTGCTGAATATGCCTCTTTTAATTGGATGCTTACCAAAACACCTAGATAATGCCACTTCAGCACTATGTGTGATGTTGTCTTCCATGTCTATGGAACTTCAGAGACAACATGAGAACATGGATCTCAATGAGATGCTCGAACACTTGAAGAGTCTCTATGACTCACAATCCCAGACTATGGAATATGAGTTACTGATATAACTTTTCAAGTGTAAGCTCAATGAAGGGGCCCAGGTCTCGTAGCATGTATTGAAGATGATAGGGCTGATAGAGAGGCTTGCTTCAATTGGAACGAAGCGGGAAAAGAATGTCGCTACCTCCCTCATCCTGAACTCTCTCCCTCGTTCCTTTGAAAACTTCATAGTGAATTACAATATGAATGAAACGAAGGTGAGTCTGCCGGAGCTGCACAACATGCTCAAGACCTTAGAGTCTTCCACTTTCAAAGGCAAAGTTGTGCTCATGGTGAGCTCTACTAGTCGACCCAAGCCGAAAGGTAAGGAATGACAGAAGAAGAAGGGTAAAGCAGTCGTTGCGCCCTCAGCTATGAAGCCTAAGGGAGGTGTGAAGAAGAAGAAGGTAAATCCGGCTAGCGATGAATGCCTCAACTGCAACAAGAAGGGGCATTGGAAGGACTGCACGGCACCAGGAGGAGGAAAAGCACCAGGTGCTCCTACCTCTGGTGGACAAGGTATGTACGTCATTGAAATAAATTTGTCTATAAATAACTCTCATTCCTGGGTATTGGATACCGCTTGTGGCTCACACATTTGTACAAATGTGCAGGTGCTAACTGATAGCGGGAAGGTTGGACCAAGAGAGGTAGACCTACGCGTTGGAAATGGAGCACGAGTGGATGCTGAGCGCATAGAAACTTATAGATTAAATTTGCCTTCTGGCTATTGTTTAGTGTTGAATGATTGTTACTATGTACCCTCGTTAACGAGGAATATCATTTCTATCCCTGTTTTGGACATGGAGGGTTTTTCCTCATATATTTATAATGACAGTCAAGTACTGTCTTTTGATAATGTTATATATGGAACTGCTCCTCTTGTGGATGGATTATATACACTAAACTGTAGTCGAGAAATATTCAATGTACAAAATAAATGAGCTAAGATAAGTAATAGAAACTCTACCTACCTATGGCATTGCAGACTTGGTCATATCAACGAATCAAGGATAGCAAGGTTGAGGAAGTTAGACTACCTCGAACCATTTGACTTGGAGTCTTATGGTAACTGCGAATCTTGTTTGAGAGGAAATATGACCAATAAGCCACTTTCTGGGAAAGGTGTGCGAGCCAAAGAGGTGCTTGAGTTGGTCCATACTGATGTATGTGGGCCATTTTCGACTCAAGCTAAAGGAGGCTTCCCATACTTCATCACTTTTACTGACGACTTCACAAGGTATGGATATGTGTATCTTATGAGACACAAATCCGAGACTTTTGAGAAGTTCAAGGAGTACAAGTCGGAAGTAGAGAAGCAACTTGCAACAAGTATCAAGACCCTTCGATCGGATCGAGGAGGTGAATACTTGAGCAAGGATTTTCTGGATTACTTAAAGCTATATGGAGTCCAATCAGAGTGGACACCTCCTGGAACACAGATGAATGGTGTTGCCGAAAGGAGAAACTGAACCTTATTGGATATGGTTTGATCCATGTTGAGCTCCTCAGCTCTACCGACATACCTTTGGGGACATGCTATACAAACCTCAATAAATGTTCTGAACAAGGTTCCTTCCAAGTCGGTAGAAAAGACACCGTATGAGATATGGTGTGGCAAGAAGCCGACTCTTAAACATATGAGACCTTGGGGGTGCCCTGCATATGTTAAGAAGATGCTCACTGACAAGTTGTAATCCAAAAGTGAGAAATGTTACTTCGTGGGGTATCCAAAGGAAACTAAGGGATACTACTTCTATCTTCCTGGAGAACGTAAGGTCATTGTTTCCAGAAACACAACTTTCCTTGAAGAAGAATATGTCTACAAGGAACATAGCTGCACAGAGATATAACTTGAGGAAATTCAAGAACCACAAGATAACACAGAATTGAACCCTGTCGAATGACCTAAACAAGGGTTCAATGGGAGTATCTGGTGAAGATTGGGTACTTAGAGTACGCCCTTCAGCCAATGGGAGTGATGTGAGAGATAGTGTAGAAATGCAAGGCTCTCATACACAACCAATGGAAGGTGATACAATGGTTGTACATCATTCCCCTCAGGAAATACATGAGAATGACATTTCTGAAAGCTCTCAAGGTGATGGATTGTCCAGCACACAAAGACCTTCTCACAATCCGAATGCAACAAATACTGAAACGCAAAATAATCAACTCCGTAGGACCACTAGGACTCATCGTCCGCCTAAAAGACTTAATCTTCTTGTTGAACACACAATGAGATAGATATTCCTGATGACGATGAACCTACAACCTACATCGAAGCTATGTTAGACATTGATTCGCAGAGATGGCAAGAAGCCATGAAATTTGAGATGGACTCGATGTACGTAAATCAAGTTTGGAACTTGGTTGATTTGCCAACAGGGGTTAGACCCATATGATGCAAATGGGTCTTCAAGAAGAAGATTGATACATATGGCAAGGTGCAGACTTATAATGCAAGGTTGGTGGCTAAAGGTTATAATCAACAGCCTGGGGTCGACTATGATGAAACCTTTTCACCTGTTGCGAAAATTAAGTCCATTCTGATTTTGCTTGCAATAGCTGTATATTATGACTATGACATTTGGCAGATGGACGTCAAAACTGCTTTCCTCAATGGTAATCTAGTTGAGGAGGTGTATATGAAACAACCTGAGGGTTTTTCGCTTGAGTTGAAACCAAATGCTGTATGCAAGCCACAAAAGTCCATTTATGGGCTTAAGCAAGCCTCGAGGAGTTGGAACATTTTCTTTGATAAGGCTATCAAGTCATTTGATTTGGTCAGAAGCAAAGAGTATCTATGTGTTTATAGTAAACGCAAGGAAGGGAGTATTGCCTTCATTATCATAAATGTAGATGACATATTGATAATGGGAGACAATAAGACTCTCCTGCAGTCAGTCAAGGAATGGTTGTTCAGTACCTTCATGATGAAGGATTTAGGTAAAGCCTGCTACATTCTAGGAATTGGGATCTATAGAGATAGACCTAATAGATTGTTGGGGCTGTCACAGTCAGTCTACATAGACAAAGTGCTTAGACGTTTTTCTATGGAAAATTCCAAGGCGTTCTACCTATAGGACAAGGCATCAAGTTATCTAAAAAGGATAGTCCTAATATTATAGAACTAGAATGCATGAAAAGGATCTCATATGCTTCGGCTATAGGATCGATCATGTATGTCATGACCTGTACTAGGCCAGATGTGGCCTTTGCACTTAGTATGACTTGCAAATTCCAGCAGAATCCTGGGGAAGAACACGGGAAAGCAGTCAAGAGTATTCTCAAGTATCTTAGACGAACTAAAGATTACTTCTTAGTCTATGGTGGGATAGAAAAGCTAGTTGCTACTGGGTACACTGATGCTAGCTTCCAGCCGGATCTTGATGACTTCAAATCTCAGTCTGGGTACACGTTCATTTTCAATGGTGGAGCAGTAAGCTGGAAAAGTTCCAAACAAGCTACAACTGCTGATTCGACAAATGTGAGTACATTCTTTGGATAGGAAGCTGGTAAAGAAGTTGTCGCGATTTCTGAGTTCCTGAAGGAACTAGGGGTTGTTCCAAGTGCCACTTGTCCAATAACGATTTATTGTGACAACACTGTTGTGATTGCGCAAGCTAAGGAACCAAGATCAACCAACAGAAACAAGCATGTACCAAGGAAGTACCACATACTCAGGGAGATGGTGGAGACTGAAGAGATTAGATTAGACTATGTTCCCACAGACGATAATCTAGCTGACTCATTTACTAAACCATTAAGCTTAGTCAAGCATAATGGTCATTTTGAGAATATGGGCATTAGATATGTTGGAGATTGGCTCTAGGCCAAGTGGGAGATTGAAAGTATATTTATGTCTTAGAGACAATCTATATTAGGACAAATGTACTTCACACACTTTCATATTATTATTAATGGAGATTAATATTTTGGCATTTGCAATTATTGAATTATTAATTGATTGTTTATAATATTTTATAATATGCATCCCTGGAGGTTATGTTGTTATTGATAATGTGAGATATTAATATTATAACGTAACTCTTAAAATAGCCTCGACTAATGATCATCGAGAATAAGATATCGATGATATGTGATAAGTCGACATGTGATCTGTCGACATGTGATCTGCATCACACCCTTAGAGGATGTAGTGTGTCTCACCTGCTACGAGTAATGACTACTCGTGATGGACACATGGATACTTTGGAAGTATTGGTATACCCTGCTGATATATTGTTTGTTATACTTGTCTAAAGTATGATCAACGTGTGGGAGATAGAAGTCCTTAGACTTGAGGTCAATACGCACCTTGTCTACAAAGTAATGTACTTTGATCCTGTCCTAAGGTCAAATGCCTTATAGGTTGAGATACGACTTGTATTGGGTACATTACGATGTGGATTAAAGGTGGTAGTTGAGCCAAAATTAGGATTCATTCCTCGAATGTATATTCAAGAGAACACTCAGATTCTCAGTGATATTAGGTTGACTAAGTCGTTGGCCAACGCAATAGACATATTTAGAATATATTCTAGTTGTCAACTAATATAGATGAGATACAATGATTAAGCAATTTGGATAGACACTTGACAAATCCTAAGCTTGATCGGGTGTGTCGTGAATGATAGGATTTTATCTTACTACATAGAGGTTAAGTTTACTGGATTCGTGTAAACGTACTTCACATATTGAGTTCGTCTTGCGGCGCCGTCTAGGAGTTCCGCGTAGATCTTAATTTGATTAATGTCGATATGTGAAGGCATGTAGGGTCACACTATGTCGATTGTCTTTTCGATCTAAGGATATATTGAGAGAGTATTAAATATTCGATTTAGAATCGAGATATTTGAATGAATAATGATTGTTTTAATTAAGTCAAAATTGGATTTTGAATTTAATTAAGAATGTGCTGAAAATAAATCTAGACGGGATAGGGCCACGTCAAGCGCCGCGGCTCCCACACTATAGGGCCGCGATGCTAATGACCTAATATGTCTCGATTTATGGGTCAGGCCCAAGGTCAACCCCTAATCTGGTTTGACCTAATTTTTACCTATAAATACAGACATTCATTTCATTATTATACTTAATTTCAGATTATCATTATAAGTCTTAGAGACTTAAAATCAAAACACTCTCTCGAACCTCTGCCGGATTTCCTAGCTTTCCAACGGAGAAATACATTGAAGCTTGGAGCTTGCAATCGAAAGGGCTTTCGCGTGCGAACCCACAGTTGATAAAGATTCCAGATAATACAACTTGCAAGTGTTCATGTTTTATGTTACAGGCTTTCGATTGTCATATAACTATACCAGAAGTAATTATTGGGGTAAGTAAGAACAAAATTTTAAACTTCCGCTGTGCCTTACTTATGTGTTTTGAACCCAACAAAACCCAACATCTATATCCTACACCAAGTTCTCTTAACGTAGATGAGAACTACCTGGGTATTTTGCTGGGTACAGTATGTTTGTTCTGATTTTGTTATGGGAGTGACAATATATGTGTGGGGAGGCAGAATTATTATCATTATCAACTTTACTGATGTTCTGCTGTTGCATTCCCATTTCTGTATCATTGATTTTGGACTAAAGTCTGTCAATTTCTTTAGTTTCTCGCATAGATGCAGAAAGTAATGATGGCGAGACATCGATCCAGCTAGATATCAACTCAGAACTATACCCTATGCAGCGAAAAGAGTTATAGGATGGTTATATTTACGACACTGCATATGGATGGGTCAACTGTCACTAGCTATCCCTATCCTCTTGAGGTATTTGCTCCTTTTACTTACTTGAATATTAGTGCATAAAGGGCAAAGGGGAGCCCGGTGCACTAAGCTCCTGAATATTAGTGCATCTCCCACTTTAATTGTCTTGCAAGGTCCATTTGATGATTAAAAGAAATATGGTAATCTTCTCTCCGTGATAGGGGTTAGATTTATCTTTTATAAGATTTTAGTAGGCTGCTTGGTAAGTCCATAAAACTTGTTTGGAGTGGAACTTGTTGATTTTGGTGCAGTACCCTTATTATTGTCTGTCAATTCTTGGGTCGATTTATTTTCCTTTTATTTGAAGTAAAGGTATTTATGGAAAAAAGCAACTGCTTGATTTTCATTTTCTTGAATTCAGATAACTTTCAGTACTTCAAAAAGAAATGTTGGAAGTTTTTTTTCTTAATTTGTTTTTGCTACTCCAAAGGTTTTCTGGCAACAGTAATGTGTAGGTTGGGAGGTGTGGCCGCCAAATTTAGATTGTCCTATATTGTCTAATGGCTATGAATTAACTTTGTTCAATTGCAGGGAAAAACTCTTGCTGACAAATTTGAATACATCGTGCATGGGCTAGTATATAAGGTCTCAATGGATACATCAGGACCTGACAAAAAAGTGTATGCACTTACTCATCCCATTCTTCAATGTATTAGTTTAACTCCTAGATCTATCTATAAGCTAGATCAAAAAAATTGATTTGTTCATTTCCCTTTTCCCTCTTGTCAGAGTGGTTTATGTCTCCTTCGGAAGACTTCAGCTGATGCTGAAAAGTGATCCCCTCAAGACGCAGAAGTTTAAGCTTGATCAGAAACTCTTTCTTCTTTTGAGGAAGATGGTGAAGTGACTCCATTTGTTGTTGCTCTTGAATCCTTATGGGGGCAGAGACTTTGTTTGCAATATCGTTGGCTATCAACATGAAACCCATGCTGTTGAACTGCATCTTTGTTGGTGAAAATTATATACAGTGCTGAACTAAATTTTGATGTATTGACTCTGCTCTTGGCTAAAAATGTTGTTTTGGAAGTGTGCTAGAAAACAGATGTCTGTTAATGCACTTATGTTATTCATTTTGGCTCTTGTTACAATGAACAAGTTGCTTGCACTTGTGCTATAAAATGTGTTTAGGCCTTCCGCATAACTGTTCCTTTTTCTGCACCATAACCATATGCAAGTTGTGTGCCGAGTTAGACACCTAGAGCAAATTGGCGAAAGCTTTTTTGCTTTCCTTCATCTTTACATTCTATAATGCGTGTTGATGCTAAAACTCGTGTTTCTTCATGGAAAAATTGAATAAGCATAGACATTGATGTAAATTTAGAACATGAAAATCCATCTAGATTTTTTGGAGAAGCTACAAAATAATAGTCCTACCAACCTCTTCTGTTATTATGATTTGAAGTCGGTTGGACTGAGGGTGTTTAGAGCATCAAAACTACTCTTAATTTCCAAAGAGAATGCAAATTTAAACTTAATTATTCATCAAGTCCCTATCACTACTTGGCATAAAATGTAAACATGAAAACACAAACTTCTATCTTGGATAAAGAGAGGAAGTAATCTTCTATCTTGGATGCACTTTTTTCTTCTTCACATGGCAATTTGTCTCATCCATGCTTGTCATACAACCAAGCTTCCTCTTCATTTCTTTCCACGCGCTTGTTTTCCCCTTTTGAATCTTGTGTTGGTAACTACCTCTCTGAATTTCCCTTCTCATCATATCACATTCCTTCTCCAGTTCCAGCACCTTACTTCCCATCCTTTCCATCTCTGCTTTCATCATTTCCTCTTCACTGCTGCTTGTCCCCCTTTCATCTTCTTCGCCTTCTTCCAGCTTCAACAATCGGTTGTCAGAACCCCTTTGTATCCTCTTGGTCACTGTATCCTTCAACTTCAACTGCACGGAAAACAAAATCTGTACCATCACTCGAACTGGCAGCTTTTCGTTTTGTGCAGCGTGCTCACAGGCTTCAGGAGATATTTTGTTGCATTCCAACACCCTGCAGACTTCCTCCCTTTCTCTATCAGTTAGATATCTGTGCTTGTCCAAGTATATATCAATTGCTCTATACATTCCATCAGCATTTCTATTAGTTCCTCCTGAGGCTGCTTGTGATAACTCTGCTAGTGCTAAGAATGTGTTCAACTTCAAATCTATGTCATTAGCAACCTCAGCTAAGAACTCATCAACGAGTTCTGCTACCACGATTAGGCCAGATGTATCCGTGCTTGAGTAATTGCCGTAGAAATTCTTCAATATCCTTTTCACACTTTCAGTGTCATACTGCTCTTCTTTTGCATATCCTTGTGCAGGTATTAAGAGGTCCTTGACAGTTGCTTGGTCTAGTTGCTTTCCTATTCTGATTTCCAATCTGCTTTTGCAGTCAGTATTAGCATCCAAGATTATTGCGGATTGGAGTATTTGAGAGAGCAAAGAACACGGGATCAGTCCCCTTTCTTGAGGTAACACTCTCTCCACTGCCTCAATAATCTCTCTTTGAGAATTCCTCTCGTGAATTGATGGCTCATCTTCTCCTTTAGTGCCCGGAAAAACCCATTTGTTGAGATAGTGAAACAGAGATGAAGCCACGTATTCCAGAGGGACTTTTCGATGAACCATTGCACGGATAATAGGCTCGTAGAGAGCAATGGAAAGTAGTGTCAAGTCCTCTGATTTCCAGTCAAGAACAAAAAGCCGCCTCCTCACATTTGGCTTATAGGCATTTTCGTCGTTCTCACTATCATCATCCGTTGTTGTAACATTCCTAATCGGTTCTCCAAGAAGACCTGGATCATGCAGTACTTTGGCGATAATGGACTCTGCACAGGCATCAACCAGGGAAAGATCCGCGGCTTGTTGAAGAATGGTTTCTGCAGATTTGAGGGCTTTAATACACTTGTTCCAGCTAGGAAGGATATTATTTTGAAAGTAGAAACAAGCCTTCTTTATGAGGTTGTTGGTGCTGTGAATCTCGGACATTCCAAGATAGTGAGCAAGGCAAAGGACTTTAATAACATTTTCTGGTGACAGGTTTATGTCAAAGCCATGACAGAACCTTGCTACAAGCTCAAAAGTTTGAGAATCAGTGGGAATATCTCCTAGCAAATGAGAAAGATCATCTTCAGGATTCTCTTTCAGCAATGCAGCTAGCTTTGCAGATCTTGCAGCCAAAATTTCCTGTAAGTTCAACACAAACCAGCAGCTTAGGAAAGCTGAAATAATAGAGGGCAGACATATAAAGAGTTTTTCAACATGTTTGTGCTACATTTGGCTTCTCAATATAACTTACCCTATTCAAGGAGAATGGTACTCCACATATGTGGAGCTGAACATCTGATGATGAAGCAGACATTGCTTTCCTAAAGAGAGTATAAAAGAAAGCAAGATTAAAAGGTCTAATAAGTTATAAAAGAAAACTAAAATGAGAACAGGAGCAGGACAGATTGTTAACTAGGAATGTAAACTTCTACCTGGATGGAGATCCTATGCTTTTGCTTGTGGCCATTTTTTCATATTTTTGTTGTCTCCAAGTCATGAAGAGATCAAATTTTAGGGCCTTTCAGGCTAAGATATTGGAATCAGGATATATCTTAAGTAGATTCTGATTGCTAGTCTTCTGATCAGCCTGCAAAATATATAGCAGTAAGCCCTCCTTCATCTAGGTAGGAACTCCTTTATATCTCTACAGAAGGTTTGTTTGGTTCACGTTCTAGTTATGGACAGGGCGGAGCTAGGTGGCGCGAGGGGGTTCATTTGAATCCCTTTCACTGGAAAATTACATTGTATATACAAGATCAAAACTATTTATTATGTATATATAATAGCTGTTGAATCAGGGATCCCTTTTCCTGTATTTACTTCTTTACATTTTGAATCCCCTTAGTGAAAATTTCTGGCTTCGCCACTGGTTATGCAAGGATTATGAACTAGGATTACTATACAGTGAATAATAATACATGGTTTATTATTTGTTGGGTAATAATGCAGGGATTATTATACAATGTAATACTAATATAGAGACTAGCCATTATGTTTATCTACTATCCTATCTATACATGGATAGTTGTATATACTTTTTCACTGTGAGAGCATAATAGGGGTTTACTTCATATAATTTATAAGATAAGATGAGGTTCATGTACTTAAAGAAATGAACTAATTTCAGTTCAAATATCATCCTAACTAGTTCTAAATGGCAGATTCTTGGGAGATATTTCATTTTTTTAAACGATCCAGAAGAGGATTTAGTAGAATTTTTTATGTCTTTTTTCACTAAAATTTCCGAGAAAATGGATGCCAAAACAGATGTGATAGCCAAGTATTACTTCACTTCCTCTTAGTTCAAACCATTCGTTAGCAATTGTTCATCTTCCACTTCCCGAGGCCTCAACGAAACTACTCCTCTGCAGGAAGCTTACGTAGCCGATACTTAAATTCGGCTCTACCCAAATTTTTCTGGTTCACCCCAACATTACTCACTTGTCCTACTGTTTCGGGCTCAATTCAAGCTTAGTTTCAGACTTTCAAAGCTCAGACGCTTTCTGTTACATTTGTTCTCTCTTTTGTTTACCTTTCATTTTCACCTTGTTTAACCATACCAAGCCAAAAACAATAAAAGAAAACATGCAACATTCAATTTGAGAGTACAAATATGTGAATGCATGAAATCATATATATATATATATATATATATATATATTTATGTATGTTTAACCTTTTGGGAGTGGAGAAGGAAACATACCTGAATGTTTTCTTCTTCTTGTAAACTATAAAGAAGAGATCAGAATAAAGAGAAGTAACATGCAAGTAATAGAGCTGTGGAAGTAGAATACTTAGTATTCAATATTCAAACGTAATATTTGGAGATTCTGTTAAGAGTTTCATAAGAGATAAACACTCCAAAAATCCCAACTAAAACCTCCTATTATTGAGGAACGGCTCTCACCCTTTTTTTATAAGCATTTTCAAAACAACAAAAAATCTACTTTGTTTGAAATAAATAATGATTTACTTTCTAGAAACTATTGATAGACGATCATAGTTTTCAGCATATTAACTAGTAAGCCCTCTTAAACATATGTCTATGTATTCAATGCACTTATCTTAGAGTTGTAGTAAAATCCTTCAGTTGACAATTTTAATGCGGTTGATGTTTGGCTTTGCACCAAACTAATAAATACAAGATATGACTCTTTGTATGCACATTTATCATTTAGTTATAGTAAAACACTATTGATTCTCACTATTTTTAGTGCTCAAGTAAATTGCTTAATTTCATATAAATATCAGATACAAATAAATATTAATAAGAAAAAGAGGAATTTTCTTTTACTCTTATATTTCTATCAATGTCAATTTTCTTTTATGGTGAAAGATATCTTGTGGCTTATAAAATTTGATTATTGCTTGATTCCTCAATATAGTTTTCCATTTTAAAGGAAATACAGTTGAAAATTTCGTTCATAAAATGATCGCTAAACTATACCCGAAATCTCGATATCAAAAACAAATCTCGATATTACACTCAAACTAGTAAGACAACTTTTTACCCCTACATATTTAAAAAGTGAATTTAATCACTCTTTGACTAGTTGCACAAGGGACACACTCGCCTGCCAAGTAAGCGCCATGTCAGAAATCCTTTAAATTTTAATTCTTATATTCTTTTCTTTTTCTTTCCTTATTATTCATTTGATTTTTCTTTTATTAATTATATTTATACTAATTAATCTCTAATTAATCGTTAAAATCCTCACAAAACCCACAACAATGGCGGACGAAGACTACATATGGAGGCTATTCTTTTTGTGTTTTCTTCCTATTTTCTTTCCTTTCTCTTTCATCAATGTCAATACCCACCAACATCACAAGAAAAATATCACCAGTATCATATCTTCTTCCCCACCTCCACACATCTACTGCAACAAAATCATTTGAAAAGTTTTGAGTTATCAAGACAAAATAGCGGTCAATCTATGTCTTTTACCTATCTTTTACTGTAATAAGTTATACTAGTAAGTAATACTCCATTAGTCCTATCATTATTAGATAGTCAGAGAAGTTTTTCATAACTATACATTTTTTTTCTAAGCTATTCTCTCTATCTCAATTTATGTAAAAGGTGTTATTATTTGAGGAGTTAAATATTTTTTTTAAATTTCAAAAATATTTTAAATCATTAACTATGTTAATTTGTAGTACTTTTCATGTAATTTTAAATATATTAATTTATTTTATAATATTTAAAAATTCTATATCCAAATTTATAATTAAAATTAATTTTTTTGACCCTCATACTTCGAATACATTTACAAAAATTTGGATAAAATGTGTATATATTTATATTTTTTATTAATATATTTGCCACACTAAAAGCGACTGACATTCACCCGTTTCTACTTGTCTAGAATAAGGATGTCAGTGGGGCGGGTAAATGCGGGTACCGCCCCGCACCCACTCCATTTGGGTCGGGTATAGGGGATGGTTTGGTGGGTGGTGGGGCGGGCATGGGTATCAAAAGTGCTATCCGTCATGGGTAGTGGGATGGGGGCGAATTTCATATAAGACCTGCACCGTATCCGCCCCGCTACTCGCACCTCCCGTATCTGCACTGCCCATACCCTCACCGCATATTAGTTTAATTAGGCACTAATTTATTTGGCCATTTCTTGATTTAAAATGTGACTTAGGCCATTTCCCTTTTTATTAAACATTCAGCCGAGCCGAGCCCATGCCCAACTCAACTCAGCAAAAGGGCATAGGATTCAAGAACTCTAACATCTCATTATTAAACATTCAGCAAAAGGGCAAAAGGGCAAAAAGGGCCCTTCTCATTTGGAACTTACATTCAAAGGGTTCAAGAACCCTAACATCTCATTTGCCGTATTATACCACCACCACCCCAAGTGAGGTCCCCCCTCTTGTACCGCACCACCTAGTAGCATGATTTTTTTTGGTTTTGGAAGGTAACTTTTAATCATTTTTTTATTTTTTGTTTTCGCGGGACTGTTGCGATTTTTTTCGAGGCTTAGATGTTGATTTGTATGTTTTCATAATATCTGGTTGATTTATGGTGGATATGTTAATCTATTTTTGTGTGTATTATTGTTGTTTCAGTTTTGGCTACTCTGATTCAGTTAGCATATCTTCTTCGCAATAGGGTTTTCTCTTTAGCAAATCGGTGCCTGAGCTAAAAAAAAAAGCTCCAAACCAGCTGGGTCCTCTAAATCAAACCACTTAATCAGTGATTCAACTCAAATAACCAATGATCTGAGCTCCAATCCAGTTGAAAATTCTCAATTGAGCTGCAATTTCAACCCAATCAACGACGGTCTGTGCTCATGTATATTTCTTTACTCTTCACTATATTTGTACTATCAAAATTCCAATTTGTGTAGTCGTAACAAATTTGTAATTCGGATTGAGTGTCTGTGTACGATCTTCTTCATAGATATTATTCTTCCAATTGCTAGCCTTTTCCACAACTTTGAAAAAAAATGTCAAGTCTTACCTTGTTAGTTTACCGTTCTTGACTCTTATTTATGTAGCATTTCATTAGCTCGTTGTCTACCCTACTGCGAAGAAGATATGCTAAGAAATTCCCAGTTGTCTACTGACATCCCAGAAAGCAGAAGACTCCTTTGGTTGTACCAAATTACTAACATATCCTTTATTTTAATTGTACTAAAGTACTCCTACTAATACTTATAAAATTTATTAAACATCCTGAAGTTATACTGTAAATGACAATCTCAAGTATTATTATGCCATTCTTTTTGTTCTGTACAGTGTTACGGTCATTGGAGATGAAAACTTTAATTCTGGGACAAGACCTTTCGGAACGAAAAATGGTTTTGAAGGTTCTTCCAGTGCAAATCTGATTCCTTTAGAGGGTCAAATGAAACAGAATCAGACCTAGACCCTTCTATTATACCTCTTACTAGTAGGCATACATCCGAAGTTTGGAAAAATTATAAAATAAAGAAGGTTAATGGTCAAACGAAAGTCGAATGTAACTTTTGTGCTAAGCTTTTGGCAGAAGGGCCAAAAGATGGCACATCTCATTTGAGAGATCACACTAAGTCTTGAGCCAAGAGAGTATGCCAAGATCTTCGACAAACTAGATTGTTTGGGTCACTATCTAATCCCGCCAATAATGGTGAAACACTATCATTGACGGCATATGAGTTTCACCAAGCAGATGGGAGATGAGATTTGGCAGAAATGATTATCCTCCGTGAATACCCATTAAATATGATTGAACATTACAGTTTTAGAAAACTTTGTAAGACATTGCAACCGGGTTTCAAAGTACCATGTCGTAACACGACTAGAAATGATATTATCCTAAGGTATGCTACTGAGAAGGAGTTAATGATTCAGTTATTGGACAAGGCCAAGAGTAAGATTGCTTTAACAACGGATATGTGGACTTCAAGTAATCAACGGAAAGGCTACATGGCAGTCACTGCTTACTTCATTAGTAATACATGGAAGCTACAAAGTCGTATTCTGAGGTATATACATGTTTCAAATGAGCCTGTTTTCTGTTTGAAATGTGCTATTTTTTTGTCTATAATGTTATGTTTTTTGCTGTTTTGTGCTGAAATTTGCTATCTCGTGCCTGAAATGTGCTGAAATATGTTGTTTCAGGCCAGATATGTGCTGTTGTTTGCTCGATATCTGTTGTTTTATGCCCGATATCTGCTGTTTTGAGCATGATATTGTTGTTTTCAACCTAAAATAGATTATATTGTGCCTTATATGTCATTTTTTTCTAGATGTTTATATATGGAGGCACCTCATACAAAGTAAGTCTTAGCTGAAGCTTCGTGTCAGTGTATTTACAATTGGAATCTTGATTGTTCTATCTCTTCCATCACTTTGGATAACTGCACAACAAATGATGCCGTAATGGAAATTTTGTGTGGTAAACTTCCTAATGATTCACTTATTTTGCGTGGAAAGTTTCTACACATGCGTTGTTGTGCCCATATTTTAAATCTGATTGTCCAAGATGGTTTAAACATAATTGGTGAGGGCATTGAAAGAGTTAGAAATAGTGTGTTTTTTTTGGAAAACTTTTGTTTTAAGAGTGACAAAATTTGAAAGCACGATTAGGACTCATGCTAAAAATTGCTCGAAGAAGCTTGTACTTGATTGCAAAACTCGTTGGAATTCAACTTATGAAATGCTTAAAGTTGCAATAATGTACAAGAATGTTTTCGATGTTTTAAGTGGCCGAGAGTCGGAGGTTTATAAGGTGTGCGCCGCTTAAAGAAGATTGGGAGAAAGCTGAAAGAATTTGTGAGAAGTTGGAGTTATTTAATGATGCCACTTATGAGTTTTCTGCCACTAAATATCCTACTGCCAATGTTTATTTTTGCAACATATGTGAAGTTAAATGTGCATTGAATAATTGGATTACATCCTCTGATCATCTGATAAAAAATATGGCAACAGAAATGTTAACAAGTATTGGAGTAATGTGAATACTCTTCTAGCCGTGGAAACCGTATTAGATCCTCGATATAAGATACCACTTGTTCGCTATTACTACAAGCAACTTTACGAGGACTATAAAGTTGATTTGGAGGTGGAGAAGGTGAAATATGTTTTGAAGGATTTGACGAGTGAATATGGAAATGGTAAAGGAAAAGAACCAACTTTTAATTCCAAGCTACCACCATCTGGTAAAGTTAGTGGAAAAGAAAGGATGAGTGGCTTTGCTAAATATTTGGAGGTGGAGGAGAATCAAGTTAAAAAAAAATCGAAGTTGGAGAAGTATTTTGAGACTCCTAATGTACCTCTTAACGATGACTTTGATATCCTTGTTTGGTGGAAAATCAATGGATCGACATTCCCGATTCTTCAAAGGATAGTAAGGGACATCCTAAGTATCCCCGTTTCTAGTGTTGCTTCTGAGTCGGTTTTTAGCACAGGTGGTCGTGTGTTGACTACTCATCGTAGTAACCTTCTTTCGTCAACCGTCGAGGCTTTAATGTGTGCTCAAAATCGGATTTGGACTGATATTAAAGGTAAATAGAAGTTTTATTTTAAATTCAATTCAACTTGTTTCTTTATATAATTCATTATTTTAAATCTGTATTATCTCTTAATTTTAATTATTAGGTGATGGTGGGCTAAAAGAAGTTGAGTATCGGCAAATTATTGACGAAATGGACGAGGAAGAATGTATTACCGAAGATGAGGTGTTAAGTGTTTTAAATAGTTCAACTTAATTAATCATTTGTCATATATCCGCCAAACAATGTTAAATTTTTATATTTCTATATTTTAGGTGAAGGAGGTTGTTGTATGATAAGGATTGATTGAAGAAGCCATGGATGCAAATGTTGAACTTCAGTAGCTGAAAAGTTGTATCAATCAATGTAGAATGTTTTATTTTTTTAGTTGCTTTAAAAAAAAAATTGGGAGCTATTTTTTTAGTTGCTTTGTTAAATGAACTTACTATGCTTATCTTTTATTCTTGTTGTTGATGTTTCTTTCCTAAGTTTGATATGTGAGGATTACTTGACTGAAATGTACATTGATAAAGTAATGTTGTATAGATCAATGGGTCACTCGAGAAAAAATGTACATTGATAAAGTAATGTTGTATAAACGACGGATTTCATTAAATTTGTGGGAGCTGTTTAGGTGGGTAGGTGAGGCGGGTAGACGGGTATGTGGGGCGGGGGCAGGTGTAATCCTATACCCGCCAGGCGGGTACGGGTGAGGAATTACTACCTGTGATGGGTGGTGGGGCGAGTGTGGGGGTGGGTTTTTGGTGGCGGGTACGGGTATGGGGTACCCTTCCCCCGCCCCGCCCCATTGACATCCCTAATCTAGAACAATCAAATTTGTGTGTAAAAGACAAAAGTATAGCACCATGAAGTAGGGGTGAGCGGGTCCGGGTACCCTAACATTTTTTAACTACCCGGACCCTACCCTATTAAAGATCGGTTCCTAAATTTACTATCCGGAACCTACCCGTAGCATTCATTAACCGGAACCTACCCGGACCCTGCGGTTCCGGGTAGGTTCCTGGGTACCCTATTAATAAAATAACACAGATTAAGCAATAATTTTTTAGCCTATGAGAATCAAAAAGAGTTCTAAAATAATTTCATCCAGTAGTTTTTAGCCTGCAATCGGAGTTTTTAGTACCCTTATAAGAAGTTTTAGAAAACTTATTCATTGTAGAAAAGCTAATTCTGTAACCAAAACCTAAAATTGCAAGCCAAATTTGACACTCAATTAATTGAACGTGTTGATTTTAAAATAAATTTGGAAATATCTGAATTAAACTTATTTTCGTGTTCATAAGCTCTTCGATACAAAAGAAAACTTTATTATACTAGTAAATCCCTAAATTTCATCTTCACATCTACAAAAATATACACAACTTTTAAAAATAGATTTACATTTCAAATAAAAAAGTAATATATGTTGAAGATGAGTATCGCCTGAAATAGAACAGAAGCATATGATATTAAAAAGAAATTGAAGAGTTAGATATGAACTCATATGCATTTTATGAACGACGTGAACACAGCCAAGGGAGAGAAAGAGGCAAAGGTGAAGCTTCAACGACGACAACGATGAAAGTACCTGAGAGACAGCTTCAACGACGACGACGATGAAGCTCGGTGATGTAGCTAAAATGTCATTGTTATTGAGAGAGTTTTGAGTGTTTTTTCTTAGGACACAAAGAGCATTCTAGAATAAAGGGGGTGAAAAAACTTAAATATTTGCGTCTTGGGGTGGGGAAAATCAATGTGCAGGCGTGCAACAAACAATTTTGGAGAAAGTTAAAAGTGGTCCAAATGTTTCTAAAAAAAGTAAAAATATTTAATATTTTATAGGTTTCGGGTATCGATTCCGGGTACCCTGTCTCTATTTGCCGGAACCGGAACCTGACCCGACAATTGATCGGTTCCTAATTTTACTACCGGACCCTACCCGTTATTATAATATATCTACTCGGAACCTACCCGTTAGTATTAGTTCCGGTCGGATATGTGGGTACCCTGTACCTGTGCTCACCCCTGACATGAAGTGTCCAATACGTCAAATCTAGAATTAAGGTGTCTAAAAGAAATAGTGTCAAGTTTAACGAGTCGTTGATGTTTGTCCTAAATATTGGGGAGAATTAGACTTTTAGATTAAAATACAGGTAGGAAGTGTAAATTTTAAAACTTTGGCTGCACACGGAACTAAATAAACACTCACCCACTTACATTACAAATTACAGTAGAGCTCTAAGCTTCAACCAAATTGCCGGCAACTGTTGGAGGTAAGATGTCGGATTTTGTATTTGCATTATAGACAAGTTTCTCTTGGTGGGTATCCAATTCTTAAAGTTTTATATATGGAAAGGTTTCTAGTTTTAACATTAGTATTGACTGCTGCCTGCAAACTGTTTGATGATATGCCTGACCCAATTTGTCTCCTTCAATCATTAAATACTTATTATTTTATTGAATAAAATGGACCATATGAATTGTGGGTATGTTGCATTTTTTTTCATTCCTTGGAAATTATTGAATTACTCTTAGGGGTCGTTTGGTAGAGTGTATACGAATAGTATATGCTAAGATTATTTCTTATTCATTGTTTGATTTGGTGTATTAAGGGAAAATTTGTCTTTAACCATGCTTATCCATGTATTAACAACTCTTGTATTGCTAGTACCATGATTTGCTATGCATTAGAATAATACTGAATAGGTGTATAACTAATACATGTATTAGTTATACATAGGTTGAAAAACACTACCAAATAAGGGATTAATAATATCAAAGCTAATGCATGTAATTTTTTCTAATACATCCTACCAAACGACCCCTAGTAGTTTGCTCAAATTTTGTTTGGACCAAAATAAAATGTTACTTATTATGCTGCATTTTGTTTCATTCATTTGAAATAATTGAATTACTAACTTTTTACTCAATATTGGGCTATATTATTTCCATAAGTTTACTCTGTTTCAGCTGAATGTGAATCTCCATTCGTATAATGCAACTAATGGCATGAAAGTTAGAAACTATCTAGAATAGGTCTCTTAATAAAGATGCTATGGATGAAGCCATGTAATAAGGTGTTCCACCACCTGATACATTTTGTAAAGGAATTAGTTTGCTCTTTATTTCACCCAAAAGATAAATAAATACGCCAGTAGATGGATACATACGAAGAAGGTTTGAATGCATTGCATTAGTTTGTGTTGGTCTGCTTCCAATTTATTTGGTCATTCCTTCTTCAAGGATTATAAATAACAAAATTCAGTTAATAAAAAATAGAAAGGTGCAAAGTTATAAATTGTAGCTTGAGAGAAAGAGATTTTTTTAAAAAAAACAAATAATGGAATAGCAACGTGTTCAAAGACATTCTAGTTGGTTTTGATAATTAGATTCTGGAATTATCAGTTCATTTGAGGGTTAGTAAGATGGTGAAACTAGAAGTTTTAGTACCGGTAGCTAGATTTTCAAATCGGCTAGTAGGTTTGGCCGAACTTTTCTTAGATTTTAAATATGAGTTATGGTATGCAACATGAAAAATTGCAAGCAGTTTATGGTGTTTAAGTTATCCTTTGCTGTGCTAATCGATTCATTTTTAGTACAATAGGTCATGATTATAACGAGAATACCTCAATTTTGTTCATTTGGTATTTGTTTTTCCTCAACAATGTAATTCATTTAATTCCTCATCTGTAATATTTATTATTCTTCCTTATTTATTTGATTCATCTGTTTATTAACTGCTCCCTTGTTTCTGTTTATATGCCTTAACTACACTTAGGGAAATAATTTAGACTAGATAGCTAACCATGTTTTACACAGAACTCGATGGATGCCTAATACCTGCCCCTTTGGTTAAATGAACCTCCTGACCTTAGAATCCCAAGTTAGTAGACCTTAGGAGTCATTTTAAGGGGTTATCTTTGTCTTTTCATTCATTTATTTATTTGTTATTACTCATTTTAAAAAAAGTAATATGAATTAGGTGACCTAACACACCTTAAAAAATAAGTGTTAGGTGGCGGCTCCAAAATAATTAGAATCCTTAGAATTACTAAAGTGTCGCACATTTTTAACCTTTTCTTTATTATTAAACTCAAGGTGTGCGACAGAGAGAAATGACACGAGGGTTGATATGGGCTACAGCAGAAGACTTGGCAAAGAATAGAGGAAGAGTTCTGTCTTTGTATAGGCAAATCTTGAGGAGCCTTAACTCACCTGCTTTGCCATTGAACTTAGCAGCTAGACTTCAAAAGAAAGCTGAGGTCCGTGCCATGTTCATGCTGGGTTCCGAGGAGCAATCTCTTCATAACATTCAAGATCTTATTGATGCTGGCGAATACTCTCTTTCCCTTTTAAGAAAAGGGGAAATTCCAAAGCACATTCAAGTTTATCAATAAGTCCGGACAATTTTCTTGTGAGTGCAAATGCTGTTGAAGGATCTTTCGCATGTTCTAACTTCCCTCTGCTTATATAAAGCGTAATGTTTCATTCTGCTGAACTTGAAGTGTGTTAGTTTTTATTTCTTGCAAAGTGATTCTTTTTAAGCTCCGAGTATCATCAAATGATGATATAAACAAAACATCATTCTAATGAAGAGAACACGATAAATAACTCAGAGAAATCTAAGGTAAATACTTAGGGACAGGACAAGAATTTGTATTTAGCTGGTAGCTCCTAAACACAAGATAATCTCCTTCTCTAAAATTTGTCAGATAGATCTCATTAGTGGTTCAGAAGCTGAAGGTAGAGGAAGGAAACAAGGAGTGAGCGAATTTCAAAGTTATTCTCAATATTAATCACCCAACAAATGGGCACTTCGCCACTGTTGCCATAAAATGTTGCCTTGATTTGCTTGATAGCATGGATATGCTGTTAGTTGCGTTGGACTTGAACTTTTGTGAACTATAAAGTTGGATCAGCTGCACGGTAATTGTCTGGCTCTCTCTCGATCTAGTAGTCTACTTTGTTCACACTTGGAGGTTTCTATAAGCATGTTGCCGTTATTTTGCTTCAGAGCTGTTATAGTGGGAGGCTTGGAGCTGCTTTTCTTTGAAACTGGGGATGATCCTGTTGCGATCACAAAGTTCCTACATTTTGGTCATGGTGTTTGCAGCAGTTAAACTTTAAAGTATATGATGAACAAACTTTAGCATATTTGAAGAACATTGATAAGATGTTCAACTACTTGTAGAGAACTAGCTACTCTTGACATTCCAATTACAGACATGATCCCAAGCTTATGAACTAATTGAAATTTTTATATATGTGGATAACTTCAGCTTGTGCATTTCTCATATTTTGTAGTTTCTGTCAACTTTACTGTAATTATCTTCCTATTTCTTCATAAGTAATACGTAACACTTTCCTGAATTATGAACTGAGAATCCCATTTGAGAATAATATCCTTGTGTACAACTCTAATAAAACGACAGTAACAATTCTTGCATGGGAACATGTACATACATGATTTATTTTCCTACAAGTTGCAACCTGTCCTTGACTTTCAAATACTGACATGTCGAACAGGTTTGAAGCAGCTCAAATTGATATCTAGTGGTAGCAACTCAAAAGTCTTTGTTGAAGATGTCTCTTGTGCAACATGAGTCTCTAAGCATCTCTAAAGAGGCATGAGCACCCCGTAAAATATATAGTAGAGGTATATGGTTGACCATTGATGGAGGTAGACGATATATGACATTATTCTTCTGCAGACTATTCACACAAGGATATCAGTGTGCTTCTGAATTACATACAACTTTTGTCCCCTCAATACAAGCTGTCAAGCTGAATTACAGAGAGAGTTTTACATTTCCTTGTTTCTACAGATGTTTAGATATGATAAAACAAAAAGAAACCTTGTATAAGCATGCATCAATTTGGGGGGTGGGGTTGGAGTTGAGACCTGAGAATTATTAGTACTTGTAGTGATGTCTAACTTCTGTTGTAACTTGTAACGTTTCTGTTCCGTGCTGTCAAAACTGATACAAATGTGTTTTACGTGCATTCAAAGGTTAGTAGGTGCCTTTGGTTGATGCTTGGCTCAACTATTTTCTGATGTCAACAACAATGTACCCAGTGAAATTACACAGGTGGCGTGCGTCTGGGAACTGTTTCTGATATCATAATGCATAATTTCTTATAGATGCAATGGTTTTGAAAAATCTGGAAAATGCCTGTTTTTAAGCTTAAGAGGCTAGAGCCTGACTTTAAAAATTGCTTGAAAAGACCAAAAAGAGAGGGCTATCCAATGCTGTATGTGAGTTTTTCACACGATAATTGTAGGTTCGATTTTCATTTTCTTTCTTCTCCCTTTTTTACCAAGAGTAATTGAAATTTTTTTAAAATAAAAAAGTCCACGAACAATTTACTTTCCAAAAAGGCCAGATTTTCAGGGCGTTTTGTAGTACTTTATGTATATCAAATTAACCTTACAACTTTTGTATATTATGTTGCTTCAAAATCGTGTTCATTTTCTGCGCAAAAGAATTCGTATCAATACTTCACCATATTATTGTTGCAAAAAGGTATTCATAAGCTTGCTGTATTGTACAATATTGAAACTTTTCAAAAATCAAACGTTGTTTCTTTTCCTGTGAGACTGACAAGGCCAATATTAAATCTTTACTCCATTCGTGTCAACTTTTATAAGACATTATTTTCATCAACACTGGGATCGATCTGATGGATCATCCATCAGTAAAAAGGAAAAGAATTCATTCAACTTCAACTAATGTTAAGTTTATTTATATATATTTTACTAGTGAATGTGGAATTACATATTAAAGTATTTGTTGATATTTGAGAAGTTAATTGATAGAAGAAATATCATAACCAAGTGTAAATTTTGAATAGTGTAATGAATTATACAAAATTAATCAGAATTTTCATGAGAATAGCATCAAGTGACACATTTTAAAATATATTACTCACTCTGTCCCAAAAAGATTGACATATTTTCTTTATTAGTTTATCTAAAAAAGATTGGCTCATTTCTATATTTAGAAATAATTTAACTTTATGAGATCATTTACAGCCACACAAATATCTAAGATTTGTTTTGAATCACACATTTCAAAAGTCTTCTTTTATTTCTTAAATTTTGTGCCAAGTCAAACTAAGCCAATCTTTTTAGGACGGAGGGAGTAAAATAAAAAGAGTATCATATGAATTAAAACCTTATACGTACATTTTTGTAATTGTTTTACTTACCGTTGATCTTGACTAATCATGTTATTAGGACATCACCCAAGATTCATCCTCCTCCAGTTCATGGATTAACAATATTTGGGTGCACCAAGTAGTCATGCCCAATCAATATCAGCCAATAATTGTTAAATTCTTTCTCTTTGACATATTTTCTTTTTAATTTGTTAAAAAATAAAATATTTTTTATTTAAACAACTTGAAGACAATTCCTTGCCAGTGACTGTAGGGATGGCAATGGGGCAAGGTGGGGCAGAGCAAGCCTTGATCCGCTAAGATTTTGACCTCGCCCTGCCCTGTCCTATTAAGCCCTCTCTGCCCTGCCTCATTTAAATGTCTTTTTTTTTCAGTGATATATTTAATCTCTTTCGCCATATATTTGTTTATACTTTTAAAACATGAAGGATTAGTACTAGTGAATATTACTGGATTTCTTTTTATTGAAACATAAAAGATGAGTATTATTATTTTTTATTATTGAAAGAAATTACTGGAAGACTAAAGTAGATTATATATGCCAAGCTTGATAACTGTTAAATGTCAAGTAATAAAAGATACAACTTTGCTTGTATGATGAACCTATAAGATCACCACATTAGTGGCAGATTCATTTCCTATGAAATGAAATAATTTGTATATTCTTTCGTAAGAAATTATTTTGAAGCATCTTTGAATTTGCCAATTTAGCAAAGTTATTAACTTTTTCATAAAATGAAACTACAAAATAATTTATTGATTGATTATCTAATCATTAATGAATAGAAGAATGGGTAAGAAAAAACTTATTCCATCTTTTATACTTATTCATGTAGTAATGTTAAAATAAAAAATAAAAAATTAATTAATAGAAAAAGAAGAAGAAGAAGAGAAGAACAAATCTTACCCAATTTTAGGAAGAGAATTGAGATGAGAAATGATTAAGAACGTAATTTTAGGAAGATAAATGATTAAGAATTTAGCAAAAAAAGAAGAGAGAAAGAGAACGTAGAATGGTATTGACAAATGACACCCCTAAATTATACCCGAAATTTCGATATCATACTCAAATTATTGAGCTTATTACATCCCTCACAATTTTAAAAGTGAATTTAATAACCCCCTATAAGCTGATATGACACAAAAAAAGGAATTCTGATTAAATAATAGAAAAGTGAGGTCAAAATTAAAATAAACATAATTTATAATTTTAATAAAAAACTATTTCACAACTTTCCCTCCTCTTTCTCCTCCTTCCCCTATTCTCATCCAACTTCACTCCAACCCACACCCTCTTCTCCTCCACCTTCACGACACTCCAAATCCTAATCTTTCACCTGACGATTTCTTCTCATGATTATGGCTGCTGCCACCACCAATACTTAGCTGAAGCCACCCTTCTTATTCCTTTTCTTGACCACAATGATATCATTATTAATATACTTGGAGCTGACCGAGTGGATTTCTTCGTTAATACTTTCTGCATCTTCAGCCATTGAACAAAATCTGGAGGTTTAACAAGTGCAATATCAGACTCTAAACAATCTTGTTGGCCTTGATGATGATAATTACACTCATACCCTCCTCCTCCTCCTAGTCGGCTCATATGAACAAAATTTTGGTTGATAGTCAATATATTTCATATATATTCATAATATATTCTGTAATTAATATTTAGGATAATTAAGACAAAATAGAGATCCTAATTTTATTAGGACGATAATTGTAATTAATGTAAAATAGAGATCATAATTCTATTAGGACTACAATTATATATATATATATATATATATATATATATATATATATATATATATATATATATATATATATATATATATATATATATATATATATATATATGACATTAATAAGAGAACTCCGTCAAGAAGACACTATTCTATGTGGTATCAGAAGTCAAACCCTAGTCTCCTCTCAAACTTGTTATTCTCGACAAGTTTGCATCCATATCTAAATTATGTTGCCTGACTTCAATACACGATGTTGTTTCATTGCCAATTTCTTTATTTCCTTTTCATCATTGTAGATCACTATTGCGAGATTCCTAGCTAGAGTATCTTTGTATCAATATTTCCCAAGAAAGTTGTCTTTTGTGGCAACCATAATTTTTGCAGTCGTGCCACCTGTTACGATATTGAGGGGTACCAAAGATAAACATTAGCCATCCAGATCCTCAAACGCATCCACGTTGGGTATCTTCAACAACCTCGTCTTTCTATCTAATCTACTATCCATGAACATGACACGATATTTCTCGTTGCAACCCAGCATCCTGGGCCCACTACCGAGACCCAATACACAGCGTCCCAGTACCACTGAGCTCCTTTCCAGCCACCAGGCCCACTACACAGTGGTCCAGCCTCAATCCAAAGGATTTGGGCCATACTTTCGGTTCTTTAAAATTTCAGCAGCCCGATAATGCGTGGTATATGGATACGGGCACCCCGTCTCACCTTACCAACAATTTTGGTAATCTTCCTCAACTGCGTAATTTAAATAATCATCGATCTATTATAGTCGGAAATGGTCATCGCATTCCAATTCAAGGGGTTGGCCACACACTAACCCTACCACCGCATCCCCACCTCTCCCTTAAAACGTCTTATATGCCCCTAACATTATCAAGAACCTAATCTCTGTTAGAAAATTTGCCAGCGATAATTATGTATCTGTTAATTTTGACTAGTTTGGTTTTTCTGTAACGGACCTACGCACCGGGAAATTTCTTACGAGATGCAATAGTGAGGGTGCCTCTATCCTTTCCTATCCACGTCTGCTGTCAGTGTCAATCCTCTCATATCTCTAGCTGTCATCTTCTCCTCAACGTGGCATAGTAGACTTGGACATCCCGGAACTCATATTTTTAATTTTCTTAGAAACCACAATTTAATTAAATGCATTAAAAGGAACCTTGCCGAAAATTGCTCCTCTTGTCATCTAGGAAAACATGTTTGACTTCCGTTTACGTCTTCTTTAAGTATTACTTTCTCTCCCTTTGATATTATCTCATATAACAAGCAACTTAGGTCATAAATATTATTTGGTATTTTCGGATGACTTCTCTCATTTTCTTTGGGTCTATCTGCTTAAACTTAAGTCTCAAGTTTACTCCAAATTCCTTGAATTTCGTACATTGGTTAAAACGCAATTTGAAAAAGACATCAAAACGTTCCAATTTGATAATGGTCGTGAGTTCAATAACTCCCCTTTTCATAATTTTTGTGCGGCTAATGGCATAAGTTTTCCCCGGCTAATAGCTCTGGCCCAGCCCCAGTCCAGCCCCACTGCCCGTTACCACTGCCCAGTCCTGACCTCGCTACCCAGTCCTTCCCTCCACCACTCAACCCCCTGCCCCACCTGTGACCGTCCACACTAACCGCATGGAAATCCGTGCACAACACGAGATTTTCAAACCAAAAGTTCACTTTAACCTATCAACTCAAATCATCTAACCCACTTCTAAAAACCCAACTTTAGCCAAACTTGACCCGAATTAGAATGCGGCCATGCGAGAGGAGTTTAATGCGCTTACTTCACAATGCACTTGGGATCTTATTCCGCGATCTGAGGGGGTGAATGTAATCTGTTGTATGTGGCTATTTCATCGTAAGTTCAGAGATAATGGTGCTCTTGAACGTTACAAAGCCAGACTTGTGGCAAATGGCACAGGGCAGCAGTATGGTGTTGATTGTGGGGAGACTTTTAGCCCAGTGGTTAAGCCAGCTACCATCCGCACGATTTTGAGCATTGCTATGGGGAAGAATTGGCCTAATCACCAATTTGATATAAAGAATGCTTTCTTACATGGGGATTTGAAAGAAACTGTCTATATGCATCAACCGCTTGGATTTGTGCATCCGGAGGCTCCTCATCATATTTATCGTCTTCATAAGTCGCTATATGGGCTTGGTATGAGCGGTTTGCTACATACATCATACAGATCTATTTCGTGTGCAGCAAGAGTGATCATTTATTATTCATTTTTCATCGAGGTACTGACACAACTTACCTTTTGTTATATGTGGATGATATTGTTCTAACAGCTTCTTCAGGTGGCCTGAAGCACGAGATCATTGCCCTACTCAAGTCCGAATTTGCTATGACTGACTTGGATAAGTTGAGTTATTTTTTGGGAGATATCAGTGACCAGATCCGCACATTCCATATTATTGTGTTAGCGTAAGTATGCAGAAGAGATCGTCTACATGGCTAAAATGACAAATAGTAAGATCATGTCCACTCCCGTCGACTCCAAGTCCAAACTTAGTGCAGATGATGGGGATCCGGTCAGTGATCCATCTCTTTATAGGAGTCTCGCAGGTGCTCTTCAGTATCTCACCTTCACTCGGCCAGATATTACATATGTGATTCAGCAGGCGTGCTTGTTCATGCACGCCCCTAGGGAGCCTCACTTTACAACTCTTAAGTGTATCATTCGGTACGTTAATGGCACCCTTGACTATGGACTTCATTTATATCCCTCAGCACCTACTAGATTGCTCTCCTACACAGACGCAGATTGGGCAGGCTGTCAGGACACCCATCGCTCTACGTCTGGCTATTGTATGTTTTTGTTGGATAACATCATATCGTGGTCTGCCAATCGGCAAGCCACGCTTTCCCATTCGAGTGCAGAAGCAGAATATTGAGGTGTTGCAAGCGTCGTTGTTGAGCTATGTTGGCTCCGCAATTTCCTTCTTGAGCTTCATTGTCCCATATGTAAGACATTTTTGGTTTAATGTGATAACATATTTGATGTCTACTTGTCTCATAACCCGGTTCAGCATCAGCGAACCAAGCATATTAAGATGGATATTCACTTTGTTCGTGAGAAGGTTGCAATGGGTTACGTTAGGGTGTTGCATGTTCCTTCTTCATATCAGCAAGCAGATATCTTCACAAAGGAGCTTCCTCGGCAACTGTTCCTTGACTTCAGATTCAGTCTCAGCGTCCGGCCTCCTCCCGCTCCGACTAAGGTGGTATGATAGTGAATATATTCCATATATATTCACAATATATTATGTAATTAATATTTAGTGTAATTAAAGTAAAATAGAGATCCTAATTATATTAGGATAATTAAGGTAAAATAGAGATCCTAATTCTATTAGAACTACAATTGTATACTCTATATATATATATATGACATTAATAAGAGAACTCTATCAAGGAGAATTACACCATTCTACCTTGGTAACTACCAAAACCTAGCAATGGAGCACAAAGTTATTTTAAAATTCAAAAAATCTGAAATTCAGAAAAAAGAAAGAGTTCTCTGTGAGAGAGGAACCCATTTTGAGGAAATTAGGGATGACAAGTGGGTATAATTTTACGGATTTCGCACCTCACCCGTCCCAGTCGGGGCGGGTATGGGTATAACTTTGGCGGGTAGTAGGCAAGTATGGGTATTGAAAATGTACCCGTCACGGGTAGGTGGGTAGGCGGGTAGGTGGTAGATTTGCAGTCATAGCCTCCTACCCGCCCGCCTTATACCCGCCCCAATCCCAATATATTAGCAGCCCATAAGTCGTGCCTTCAGCCCATAAGTCACGACAATTGTCTCATTCTCTAACAAAACTCAAAACCCTACGCCTCTTCAATCCTTCACGCCGTCTCTCCTTCCTCTCTCATTCTCGACGTCTCTGCCTTTTTCTTTAAAGAAAAAATCACAAACTTTTTTCACGAACCACCTCGACGTCTCTTCCTTTTTCTTTAAAGGAGATGTTGATCGGGAAATATTGGAAAATATTGCTGTCTTTGCTTTGTGCTTTGGGGTTGTCTTGGTGAGGTCAATTTTTGTGCATTTGTTAAGTTTTACCTATTGGGTTGTGGAGTTCAATTGAAAAAGTTGAAAAACTTTAGCTTATATAGCTGAATTAATATATGAGTTTTGTCTACATTTGTAATATATAGCTATTTGGGTGGATAATTTTTGAGTTTTCTTGGAAATTTTGTTTTCTTGATTCTTTGTTGTGCAAGGGGGAAGAGGTGAAAAAAATTGGGAATTCTTATGGTGAAAAAATTCGGAATTCTCCTCCCTCTCCCAAAGAAAATGAGACCGTGACAGTATTGATTCTTGACTCAAAATTTTGGGATAATTTTTGGAATTTGAATTTTTTGGATCATGTTGATCACTAATTGATTACAAAATATGGCAGGCAGGTACGGTCGGGTATTGGCGGGTGACGGATATCCACTTGGGTGGTGGAGCGGGTGTGGATTTAAGAATATACCCGTATAGGCGGGTATGAATGTTGAAAATTGTACCCGCCACAGGTGGCGGGTATAAAATTTTCTGACGGGTACGGGTGCGGGGGGAGGGGGTACCCGCACCCGCCCCGCCCAATTGCCATCCCTAGAGGAAATTGAATATATGGGTAAAGAACGCCGAGATTGTGAGAAGAGAAAAGATGAGGAAAAGGGTGGTGCGACGGTTATGGTGGTTCAGGTGACATGAGGTGGTGGGATGATTTAGTAATGAAGAAGATATAATTATTGGAGAATTTTAATGATTAATTAGTGTAAATACAATTAATAAAAGAAAAATCAAATGAATAAGGAAAAGAATATAAAAATTAAAGTTTAAAAGATTTCTGATGTGGCACTGACTTGGCGTTGACATGGTGCTGACGTGGCGGGAGTGTGTAACACATCCTCTTATACAACTGGTTATATGTGTATCAGGGGATAAATAAATTCACTTTATGATTATCAGGAACGTAATAGATCGCCTTAATAGTTTGAGCGTGATATCGAGATTTCGGATATAGTTTGCTTAGGTGATGACAGAGTAGATGCACAACTGAGATTCAAAGGCAGCAAAGGGCTAAAGTAGTTTGCATACTGAGTGACCTGCTACCTGCCCTGCCGCATTTGAAATTTGTAAAAAGTAACTCTTGCCTCACCCTGTCCTGTCCCGCCCAGTTTAAGTGTTCCCCTGCCCTGTCCTATCAAGGATCTGTCCTGCCCTGCCCTGCCCTAATTGCCATCCCTGTCCTATCAAGGATCTGTCCTGCCCTGCCCTGCCCTGCCCTAATTGCCATCCCTAAGTGACAGTCCCTTTAGCATTAAGCACAAGATGAGATCGCAGGTCCACGAGGGCCATTTTGTAGACCAAGTGGATATCATTAAGGTTGATCCCCTGACAAAGAAATGAAGCCCTGCAATCCAAAGTAATTGTTGCCGTTGAACTTGAAGTTCCCGTTATAATATTGAATGTCACATGTTTTATTTGCACTGAGCTTGCCTGACTGCTGCAAGGTGGCGTCGGACAATAATGCTGATCAATATCCTCAAAATTTATAGTTGTGGCGCCACCAGCATACGATGAGGCCCAAGTGTTAATCCTGGCTCCATTTTGAATAGCCATTAGAGTGCAAGTTTTGACGTTTATGTCCTTGACAACATCATTTGGTGTCTTCCCTAAGCTTCCGATACTTTTCCATGTCCAAGGCCACAAGTGACCCCTGAAATGTTGATGTTTTGGCTATTAATGACCATAGATATACAATCGTCTCCAGTGCAAATATTGAAATTCAAGACTTGGATGTTGGCGGAGATACCAATGTGAATGCCATTGCCTGATGCCTTATGTTAACATGACTAAATGTCACGTTATTGCAACTAAAAAGGTTGAAATGAAACTTCTTGCTATTGATTGACGTCGTGCACAGCCACATCATGAGTAAAATCGAATTTCAATGGAGAAGGAATTGAGGATTGTTTCAAGCGGAAGCCCCTTGTCTATCTAAAGTTCTGCCTTATTCAATCTCTAAGCCATTCACACGTTGAGAAGATATTCAAATCGCATTGCAGAAGAGAAAGATCTGTTGGAGCTTTAATAATTCCTTGGATATGGAAGGTCAAGGATCATTTGCATGGTCCAATGAAATTTGCAGCATATACCAAGTATACCTGAACGTATTAAGTTCCATTCCATTGGCTTGCATTCGTCCAAGCACTCAAAAATGCTTTACTATTACCCGTCACTCTATCTACTTTAGCACCATAGAAAAGAACACGACCTAAAATAAAAACTATTTCGAAATAAGATTTTGAAGCCATTTGGCCAACCACATAAACCATATCTACTGAATTTCAAGATTTATTTTCTGAAGTTTGAAATTTAAGTTGTGTGGATAGGGGTGACTCAATGAAATTGGTGGCATCAAAGTCAAACTTTAGTAAAACGTCTCAAATATATTAATTAAAACGTGCCCCTCGTGCGTCAAATGTGTAGTCAATTAATAAAAAAAATTAAAAATAACATATATATTGTTAAAACATGTGTAACAAAATTAAAAAGATTTAGTGCAAGCACAAAATAATGAAGCATGATCCTATAACTATTTCATCGACTTGAGAATCAAACTCAAAATTATTAAATATTGTCTAAACTCATGAAATAAAACAATTATAAACAAGAATAGGTTGACTTGTATATTAGATAGGTTTAACTGATTAAATGAATAGAGAAATATAATTAGGTAGATTATTTCATTATTGAAAAAATATAAGATTGGTAAAAAAGATAATCAGGTTTACTAATAGATGAGAGATAAAGAAATTTTATTAACTATTAATAAACAATAGAAGATTAAAATTTATATATGTATCAATAATATTTGTGAAGTGAAGAAGATTGTAGGTCTCTAATACATATAGAGGTAAGTTTGTTATATATTGGTTTGATACATCTTTAAAAGATCGATAATAAAAAGGAATAAGGACATGAGTAACTATCCGGTGAAAATATTGATAACTTGATGATCACAAAAAATCAAAAGACATTTTATAGTCAAAATGTATATTATACACTATATATACATTTCTTATATATTTATTATACACTTTATATACATTTTTATACAATATATATACACATATACATATTTTTGTATAATTTATATATTATAAATGTATACACATTAATAATACAGTTATTATACAGTTATTATACACTAATGATGCACCCTTTCTTCACATAGTGTTTTGTTTTTGTTGATTTCGCCGTTGAAAGCTCTGACCCATGACCTGTTGAGCTTTGGATCTCTTCAGAATTGCATTCCAAATCTGCTTGTCTCTATAAATATTCAGGCATATTTTGGCGTTGCTCCGACACTTGTCGTTGAAGCAATGCCGACATCACTCTTCTTCTCCATTATCTCCGGCAAAGTGAGTTTATTTTTTGCCATGAAACACGAGATCTGGCCAATAAAAATTGAGATCTTTTACTATTATTATGTTTATTTTACAAAGGTTTTGACCGGAGAATATTTTCAATCACTGGAAACTCAGACCCACGACCAACAGTGATCGTCGGGCTGCAGAAAGTGGGAGAAAGTTTAGAGAAGAAGAAGAAGTGAAAAGGCACGAGCCCTTAAGAAATTTGATGCTTTATTTTTTGTGATAAATGGGCTATCACTTGCCTTTATTTTGGGCTTAAGATATATATATATATTTCGGGTCATATTTGCACAGATTTCCTTCAAACGGTCTTTAATTTTTGTCCGAAAATATTCAGACATGCTTCACAAGACATAATTTTTGTAGCATGTTTTATTTTCAGAAATTGAATTTTTACCCCGCTCGATATAAATTATGTAGGAATTAAATTATACGATATAAATTTTGTAGTATTTTTCAGATTATGTTGATGTTGAAGATTTTGCCTTGTCCAGCATAATATGTGTGGATGTTATGACATATGCCGAAGTTAAACGTAAACTATGCTTAGCGAAATCTAAAATTATGTAATTTTTTAGATTATGTTGAGGGGTGAAAGTTTTACCTTGTCTGATATAATTTATGTGGATGTTATGATTCATATGCCGAACCAAAAAATGACGAAGAGCAAAATTAAAACTTATAAATTTAAGTGGCAAAAATTAAATATCAACCCGAAATAAAGGTGACCCGTTTCTGGTCAATAGCTTAAAGTTGGCCCTTTTGGACCTTTTTTTTAGTTACAGTTATACCATGTTATTTTTCCTAATACTAAAAAACACAAATTAATTGTAGCACATCTATACTTCTATAGGTTGCCGCTTTTGATTGGATGATTCTATTTATTATCTCATAGACTGAGAGAGCAGTAGTCTTTGTCTGGTCTATTCAAGCATGACACCCTCATTATTTTTAATTGATTAACTTGATTATGAAGTAATTTTGTAATACAGTAGCTAGTATTAAAATATATTAAAATTATAAGTTTTAAATATTTTTTTAGTCCTCAAATTCCAATAGATAGATTAATATAGCTGAGACTAATTTTTTATTTTTCTTAAAAAAACGTGTAAAAGAAAGAAACGAATGGAGAAATTTCAATCTATTTATGTGCATATTACTAAATGGCGTATAAATTTACAAGTATGTTTATACATTACATTTGATATGTGTATAGTCATTAACTTTTTTCCCTTTCACTAAACTAAATTGTAGTGGTTGCATAAATTTCTCTTTATTTAAAATCATTAAAAGAATTAAAGAATAAAGAAGCATGAAATAGAAAACCGAAAACTGAATCATCTGTCCAAATCCACAAAATCAAATTGTCATTCATAATTTTATCTTTATTTAAGGAGTATGCATTAGAAAGTTGCAACAGTCGGCTCTTTTTAATTATTGAAAATATTTTTCCTTAATTGACACTTTCTATAGGTTCAACATGCATATTATGACTTGCGGGGGCGGCTGAAACGGGTCTCGAAACACCCAGATGCGTATCGGGGAACGGAAGAAGAAAATCAAAAGCTAGAGAATTGAGAAAATAAAATAAAATAAGAGTTGACCAATGTTAATATTCGGAATAAAATTCAGAATCGAGGTTTGAAAGTTTCCATGAGTCCGGATGGTGATTTATGACTTAATTTGATAGCTTGGATGAATACTGAAGGGTTAGGGAGTGATTCAAACACTTAAGTTGCATTCTAGTAGAACTAAAATTTAAGAAGTGACCATAGTCAAATAGTTGGACAATTCTTCCCACCAAATATAATTAATAGTCACAACTTATATTCTAGTAGAAATAGCGTTTACTGACCATTTTTCGATTCTATTTTTGTTTAATGGTCTTTATTTTTCAAATTTTACAAGTGAAGCTCCAGGTTAATTAGAAACTATTTTTGAAAAATAAATATTATTTTTTAATTTTTGCAAGTGAAACTCCAGGTTAATTGAAATTTTCCTTGCGATTCTTGAAACTCTATTACATTTTTATATTTTAATTACGGGGATTGGAAAATGGCCATACAAAAAAATTAACAAATAGCCATTTTTAAGAACCAGAATGGTCCAACCCCCATACATTAAGGACCATTTTGATAATTTTCTCGAGAATTCTTAGGTGGACTAAAGCCGTCCATCCATGTAAAAATCTGTTCAACAATTCTTCCCGCCAAAGTTCGTTCTAGTTCACGTAAATTCTAATTAATCTGTTTTAGTTTGATTTGATACAAAATTTAAAAAATAAAGGATAATTTTTGAAATATAAGCGTAAGATAACATATCTCGTAAAATTAAATTATTATTAAATATAAAAATATGTTAAAAATCTTTGTTAACCGTGTACAACTTATGGAGCCCAACATCTCAATCCTAGATATTTTTTGTGTGTGTGTTGTTGAACAAGAAACCAAATGTTATACCGTCCATGGCTTGCTACTTGTCCTTAAATGTTGGTTGCAGTGCCAATTCTCAAAAGTCAACCACAAAAGTCAAACAATTCAACTCTTTGATCAACACCCAACAACCCCTTTACACCAAAATCATATATTTATGTTCTTCTACATTATCCTCTAAGGACATAAGCTATATCCACTCTCTTTTCACTCAAATACATGACCCAGATATCAATAGTTATAACACCTTAATGAGATGTTTATTAAGCTCTAAATGTAAGGAAAATGCTTTACTTGCAGGTTTAATGTATGTTGAAATGATGTGTAAAGGCTTAGATTTGGATAAATATACGTACCCTCTTGTTCTAAAGGCATGTGTACAGTTACGTGAGCTGAGATACGGTAGATTTGTTCATGCCCATGTGATAAAAAATGGGTATGCGTTGGATTTGTATGTAGTGAATAATTTGATGCGTTTGTATTGTGTTTGCGGGTGTGTTGGGAGTGTCCGCAAGGTGTTTGATAGAACTCCTGTGAGAGACTTGGTATCTTGGACTATTTTGATTCAGGGGTATGTGGACAACGGTTATATGAAGGAAGGAGTGGATTTGTTCTTTGAAATGATAGACGACGGGTTGAGGGCTGACGAGAGGATGATGGTTGTTGTGATATCTGCTTGCGCGAAATTAGGGGATTTGAGATTGGGCCGGGAGTTGCACGAATACGTGCGGAGTCGTAAGTTGAATTTTGATGTGTTTCTTTGGAATGCATTGGTGGATATGTACTTAAAATGTGGTGAACGCGATGTTGCTCTTGATGTTTTCAGAGAGATGCCAATGAGAAATGTGATCTCTTGGAATACATTAATATCTGGATTGGCTCAAAGAAGGGAGTTTAAACAGGCACTGAGTGCGTTTAACGAAATGCAAGATCAAGGAGTAAAGCCTGACGAGAATACTTTAGTTGCTGTTCTAAACTGTTGTAGCAATTTAGGGGCACTAGAAGTTGGGAAATGGGTGCACACGTATATAGATCGAAATCGGATACGAGTAGCGGGATTTGTGGGCAATGCTCTTGTAGATATGTATGCAAAGTGTGGAAGCATGGACGATGCCCTTAGAGTTTTTAGAAATATGAGTACTAAAGATGTTTTTTCATACACATCCGTGATAGTTGGATTGGCAACACATGGAAAGGCTCGGATGGCACTTAATTTCTTCTATAAGATGCTTGAAATAGGCATACAACCAAATGAAGTCACGTTTGTAGGTGTTCTCACAGCTTGCAGTCATGGAGGACTAGTGGAAGAGGGCGACAAGCTTTTTGCAGATATGTGGAGAGTGCACAAATTAAAACCTCGAATCGAACACTATGGCTGTATGGTTGATCTGTTGGGTCGTGCAGGGTTGATAAACGAAGCAATGGAGTTTGTGGAAAACATGCCAATTGAACCTGATGCTTCTATTTGGGGATCGATATTAGCAGCATGCAGTATCCAAGGAAAAGTTGAACTCGCTCAGCATGTGACTGAGAAACTTGTTGATATAGAGTCTGAAAAAGATGGTACATACATACTGATGTCAAACACATATGCTTCAGTGAGTAAATGGAGAGATGCTTTAGAAGTGAGAAAAGTAATGAAGAGACAGAAAATAAAGAAAGTTCCCGGATGTAGCTCCATTGAACTTGATGGCGTTGTTTCTGAATTTAGGAGATGTGACAAAGCCCATCCAAGAAGTAAAGACATATATGCGATGGTTGACCAATTGACACTTCATCTAACTGGTACTGAGGCCTTATCAGACGGAAGTGAGTCTTGCATGATTTGAATGGTGCAAAGAAGTTGCGATTATTCCCTTAATTGAATGGTTAGCATACGTTGCTGTTCTGTTTCACTCAGCTAGCCTCTTTTACCTGAATGAAGCCCACGTAAATGCTCTGTGTAATGGAATAAGCAGCCTTATTTGAAAATGAAATTTGTCAAGTTGATCTTAGGCTTCAATTCTTGACTTATATGGCATAAATTATTTAGAAGCCCTGCCGGTTTTTCTTATATGCTTTAGAACGATCGCTCTGTACACTTTGTAACAAACCTTTTAGAATAATAAAGTGTATGCACAATTTGTTACAGGGAAGTTTTGTGATATCATCTGTGTCATTGTTGTTGGGATACTTGCACTTTGCACACCGAACATTACACATATAAGTAAAAGAAAAATGTGATATGCAGCTTGCGGTTAGATCTAACATTGAACTAGTTGAGCAGCTGATCCAATCAATTGCTTTCTCTCTTTTCCTAAGCATTATGATTTGAAGTCCACAATTGTCGTGTGAGATCTTGCTTAAACCCCAAGGGGATGGCCTAGTGGTCGAAGAACTGGAGCGACAACCCTGGGAAAAAAAAATTCAAGTCTCAGCAGAAGCAGAGGTAACACTACTTCCCATTTACCCAGGGCTTTGGAGGGAAAAATTACGTACGTAGTATTTTTTATAGTGGGAGATAATTGGACGTGCACTTAAATTGGTCGAAACACCATCATTATTGAAGAAGTACAAATTTAATGTGCATGTAATCTTTCCCTTATCCAGTAGGTTAATCACTTAAGTTTTTAAAAGTAATGCTATTCTGAATTCGACAGAGTTGTTGCATTTAAGAATATTTATAAATCTTTTGTATGACTAAAATACAAAAATTCAGTACTCATAAGCAAACTGATCAGCCTCAGATGCTTGAGAGGTTGTGCTGGTTGCCTGCCCACAAAGATTTCCTGTGAAACAAAGACAAGAATGTTAACTCTTAGTATATATGTGACTATAATACGCAAATAATGCCTACTATGGTCAGAGGCGATTTTTAGAACATGGGTTCACCGAAGGAAAAATGTGTTAAGTGTGGATTGATCCCTTTGTCCTCTAGGTAAATTGAAAGTTAGAATAATTTCCCTTGGGGATTCCTTTCATTATTCACAATATATATAGCTGTATAAAGGTTGATTCCTAATATGGTACGAATCCTAACTTACCTTACAAAGGTTGATTCCTAATACAATTAGAGTCCTAAGTTACCTTAAATATACATCTATCATAATTACAAAATATACAGAGAATATTCGGAGAATATTCGCTAATACTCCCCCTCAGACGGAGCGGGAGGAGGCCGAACGCTAATTTGGATCGGAGTCGGTGAAGAGTCGTCGCGGTAGTCCCTTTGTGAAGATATCGCATCTTGATAAGAGGAAGGCACGTGTAAAATTTTGACCGACCACGGGCAACCTTCTCTCGCACAAAGTGGATATCCATCTCAATATGCTTAGTCCACGATGTTGGACCGGATTATGAGACATATAGATGGCGTATATGTTGTCACAATAGACTATAGACGCCTTGCGGAGTGGACACTGGAGCTCTAAAAGAAGATTTCAAGCCAACAGATCTCAAGAACTACATTAGCAACACCGCGATATTCTCGCTTCAAAGACTGAACGGGATAGTGTGGCTGCCTCTTGGCGGACCATGAGATAAGATTATCCCCAAGAAATACACAAGACCCTGAGGTGGAGCGGCGTGTGTCTGGGCATCCCGCCCAACTGCATCCGTGTAGGCAAGTAACTTGGTTGGGGAAGAGGGGTATAAGTGTAATCCAAAGTCTAGTGTGCCCTTAACGTGTCGATAATACGTTTGAGGGCGGCAAATGGGACTCTCGGGGTCGTGCATGAGCAGACACACACCTGGCTGAGCGGCATATGTAATATCGTGCCTAGTGAATGTAAGATCTTGAAGAGCACCGCTAGACTCAGATATAGAGTGGGATCGGCCAGCGCGACCGTCATTGGCACTAAGCTTGGATTTGGAGTCCACCGGAGTTGGCATAATTTTACAATTTGCCATCTTGGCCTCAGACACTATCTCTTACGCATACTTACGCCGACATAAGAACATAGTGGCTGCAGATCTGTTACCGATATACCCAAAAATAACTTAGCTTGCCCAAGTCAGTCATAGCAAATTCGGTTTGAGTAGAGCAATGATTTCATTCTTCAAACCGTCGGATGAGGCAAGAAGAACAATGTCATCGACATATAATAGCAAATATGCAGTCTTTGCTACCTCGGTGAAAAGTGAAGAGAGAGTTATCACACCTGCTACATACAAAACCAATCTGCAAAAGATACCTGGCAAAACGATCATACCAAGCGCGGGGTGCCTGTTTCAGTCCATACAATGACTTTCTGAGACGACACACAAACTGCGGAGCTACCGGATGAACAAAGCCAGGTGGCTGATGCATGTACACAGTCTCTTTCAAATCCCCATGAAGGAATGCATTCTTGACATCAAGCTGATGAATCGGCCAATGCATGCCCATAGCAATACTGAGAACAGTCCGAATAGTGGCGGGTTTAACAACCGGACTAAATGTCTCACCACAATCAATACACTCCTGCTGATTAGTGCCATTGGCGACTAGTCTTGCCTTATACCTCTCTAAGTCACCACTGTCTCTGAACTTGTGCCGAAATAGCCACATACACCGAATAATATTCACACCTTCGGGTCTAGGTACCAAATCCCAAGTGTTCTGCTTGGTTAAAGCGTTAAATTCCTCGCACATGACCGCATTCCAATTTGGATCCAGTTTTGCTAGTTTTGGATTTTTTGGAATGGGTGATAAGGTTTGGGTGGAGAGATTGAAGTGAACCTTGGGTTTGAAGATCCCCTGTTGTGCACGAGTCTCCATACGATGAGACGGCAGTGGCGGTGGGTCGGGGCTGGGAGGTTGCCGTCCATCGTTACGACCGGTGGGCGTGATTCACCGGGTGGTTTCGTGACTCGACCGGGGTAGGGGTGAGGAGTCTGTTGGGGTGGTGCTTGACGATGGCGAGACTGCTTTAACAGTGAAATTCATTGTTGGTATAGATTTTGGATGATCGGGGACAGACTTGGTTCATCGAGAAAGATGTAATCGGTGGTCTGAAATTTCCGGAGATTTGAAAAAGGAAAGGTTGTCTCATCAAAGGTGACGTGACGGGAGACGACGATTTTGCAAGTAGCAATGTCATAGCACAAGTAGCCCCGATGATTAGGAGATAGACCAAGGAAGACACATGGCATAGTGCGAGGTGCAAGTTTGTGAGGTGCAGTGGAGGCCATGTTGGGGTAGCATAAGCATCCAAAAATACGTAGGTGATCATATGATAGTAGCCTACGGTATAAGATTTCGGTAGGGGTCTTGTTTTGGAGTGTGCTAGTGGGTAAAATATTAAGAAGGGATTCTACCATTTTGACAGCATAGACCCAAAAAGACGGTGGTAGGCAGGCATGAAACAGAAGTGTGCGAACCATGTTATTGATGATACGCATAATTCTTTCAACCTTCCCGTTTTGGGAAGAAGTATAGGGACAAGAAAAACGGAAAACCATGTCTTGTTTAGAACAGAAATTGTGAAATGTCGAGTTATTAAATTCACGTCCATTATCACATTGGAATGATTTGATAGATTTTTCAAATTGTGTTTTAATGAATTTGTGAAACTCGAGGAATTTTGTAAAAACTTCAGATTTGAATTTCAGTGGGTAAATCCAGACAAAATGTGAAAAATCATCCAAGAATACTAGATAGAATTTATGACCCAAAGAGCTAACAATCGGAGATGTCCACAAATCAGCATGAACAATATCAAAGGGAGAAAAAGTAACACTGTTTGATGACATAAATGGAAGACGAGTATGTTTGCCTAGTGGACAAGAAAAACAGTGTTGGGCAATTTTTCCATTATTACATTGAATACGCTTAGAAGTCCTAAGAAAAGTAAAAACTGGTCTCCGGGGTGTCCGAAGTCTGTTGTGCCAAGTGGAGGAGAGATTGCCGCAAGGGATAGAGGTGCTTGCGATCTGACAATGAAGATTGAGTGAATGTGTAGAGGTCTCCCACACTATTGTGGCGTGTAAGAAATTTTCCCGTATTGAGTTCTTTCACGGAAAAACCAAAAGGGTCAAATTAAACATACGTAATTATTGCTAGTGAATTTTCTAACGAGATTAAATTTTTAATGATGTTAGGTGTGTATAGGACGTGGTTTAGGGAGAAAGGCGGGTGTGTATGTTTGGTGTGTGTGTTACCGTAACCTTCAATTGGAATGCGATGACCATTGCCGCAGAATAAATTGAGGACACTTTAACCGACGTAGTTGAAATAGGTTACCCGACGACCGGTGAGGTGAGATGTGGCTCCGGTGTCCATGTACCAATTGTCGTCGGTGTTGAAGGTTCACGGTGGTGTAGGCCTGGCCCAAATCGCCGGAACAAAGCCATTTGGCTGCTTCTTCTTCTGCGATTGTTCTTTGCGATTCTGTGTCGCAGTCTTCTTCTTCTTCTTCTTCTTTATTCTTGATGTTCTTCTGCTGCCGCCGCCGATGGTGGATCGCAACCAGGTGGTCTTTATTCTTCTTCTTTGGACATGCTTTGTGATGGTCGTTCTTCTTGGCGCAGTGTTGCCATCCCGTCAACGGCTAACGCCTTTTGATTATGTTCGTCTTGTTTAACACGTCTAGTTTCTTCCAACAATAGTTGTGAACGTGCCTTGTTGAAACTTGGGAGAGGGTCGGCTTGTTGAATCATTGTTGTGAGTGTGTCATATTCACCTTTCGGCAAACCCGCAACAAGTTGAAGCACCATCTTGGTTTCTGAAACAGAAGACCCGACGTTGGATAGTTGATCGGTTATGAGTTTCAGTTGCTTACAATATTCGGACATGTTGTTAAAATTCTCGAGGCGGGTATTGTTGAATTGCTCTTCCAAATACACAGCCCGAGTATTTTTATTGTCCTGAAGGATTTCTTCTAGCCGGACCCAAAGTTCACGTGCCGTAGCACCTGTTTTCATGATAGTGCATAACAGATCTTTGGAGATGGTGCCGTAGATCCATTGTTTGACGATGGCGTCAAGACGACGCCAGATTGAGTCTGTAACATCGGTAGGACGAGGAACAGATTCGTCAATGTGATCGAGCACGTTGTATGCACATGCATGAATGTAGAATAGTTCCATCCACATGGAATATTGACAGTCTTCTTGGTCAAGAATTATAGGGATAAAATTCTTGATGTTGTTAACGGCGAATGCCAGATGAATAGAAGATATTGAACGTTGAGAGGGGTTTTCAAGTGTGCCAGTGGATGAAACGAAATTTGTGGGGGAAGACATGGTTGCCACCTGTCGAGGGAAGGGAATTTTCTGGTTTGGCCGAAATATGGAGGAAGAAACCAGAATTTTTTTTCTGTGAAAGCAGAAAAAAATTCTGATTTCAGCCGGGAATGAGGATTTAGGTTTTAGGCTCTTGATACCATGAAAGTTAGAATAATTTCCCTTGGGATTCCTTTTATTATTCACAATATATATAATTGTATAAAGGTTGATTCCTAATATGGTACGAATCCTAACTTACCTTACAAAGGTTGATTCCTAATACAATTAGAGTCCTAAGTTACCTTAAATATATATCTATCATAATTACAAAATATACAGAGAATATTCGGAGAATATTCGCTAATATAAATAACTCAACCTTCAACCCAGTGCACCATTTAGCTTCTTGTAGCATGTGTTTTAGCAGATAATATTATACTAATTTTGAAAAATTTATACATAAAATACCTTGTTTTACCGAAAGATCATGTGTTCAGGTGCCCTAAAATTTCTATCTCCGACTATGATAAGCTACTCATCCACAGATATGTTTGAGTTTTGTTGGTTACGTACCCCCAATAACATATAATCTTGTGAAACAAAAGATAATAATTGACGTACAAGGGAAGCATGCAGTTAGCAGCTTGTTTCCCAGAGTTCTAAGGTGGTAGAGCACTGTGACGTATAGGGAAGCATCAGTTAGCTTCTTGAAACAACAGAATATAGTATTTTGTGAAATCTAGCTTTTATCCAAAAAACTTGTCTGTGTGCCTTTATTTTGTGGGAACCTTTTTGTACTTTTGAGGTGCATCACAAGAATAAACATCAGATAAAAGAGAGAAGATGCAGAAATTAATACATGGATAAAAAAGTTAGTACTTCAGATTGAAAATATTTCTAGCAGATTAACGCTCGGTTGCTACATACAATTTGACACGAAAATGCAATGGGCTATGCTAATTTGGTACAACATAGATATCTTCTGACCTTGTATACAGTAGCGTGCTAGCTATGGGTTCGGGAAAATCAGTAACTTTAGCTCAAATCATGTATTTGTGTTAATAAAATCATTTAATATGTATGGACCTAGTAAATAAAAAGATTGTGGTTCAGAACACATAAGCTAAAAATCCTGACTCCGCCTTTACTTTGCTGGTAGATAATGTTGGGATTAAATGATAGATTGAATGGGAAATGGAGGGAGTTCCCTCTTGCTCTATAAAATAATCATTTGTCCCACATCGGTAGTGGAAAGAAAAGTGGGAGTTGTCCCACATCGGTAGTGGAAAGAAAAGTGGGAGTTGTCCCATATCGGTAGTGGAAAGAAAAGTTCTTCTACTTATAAGTAGAATTACTCCTTCTTGTCAGTAAAAGGGTTGAGGGGGCAAGGACCCCTCGCGCCGTCGTCGTCGCTCGCTCGGCTCCGGCTCCGGCTCCGGCTCCGGCTCCGGCTCCGGCTCCGGCTCCGGATCTGATTGATTGATAATCTTTTTGGACCAAATTTTCTTTAATTTTTAATTATTTAATTAATTATTATTTAATTAAATTAATTAACTTATCCAATCCTACCCGTTAGTGACCCTGACCACGACCTACGGATCCGCTTCAATTCGCTGACCCGGTTTCTTTCCCACATTTAAATTTCCCACCGCTTTAGTGATTGTTCGTAAGGGTTGCAAACCTTCGTAAACAAGATTTCCATGGCTATAAATTCATTTGATTCTTCGTAATTTTACTTACTAATTTTCTAACTACAAAATCTTCTTCTTCTTCTCGCACGAATCAATTCTCAGGTGATATATTACTGTTGAGTGGTTCGCCGCTACCAGAGTTTGGAGTACTACTATTCTGGTAAGATAATCGTTCTATCCTGGGAGGGGATATTCCATCAACCTCGAGTACTGTGAGGGGAATAATTTCCTTAAGGACACACTTTGAACTAAGTGGGCTCGATTATATTCTGAAAAATTATTCTTATTCTTTCAACACTGATTTTGTTTATTTTCAATGTTTATTATTTACTGGGTTTTTTTTTTGGAATACAGATTAATAACAGATAAACATACGAAACATAAATACACCACATGATACCTTAATTACCTTCTCATGATATCCTACATATTTTAGAGTTGGAACAGATTCAAACTCTTTGGAAGTTGATCCATTTACAAAAAGAGAGTTACTCGTATGGGGCTTAATTAGTGTTCAAAGACATGAAGCATTAAAATCTACTTCTAATTAATTAAGTTGAGAGGATTCCTCAAACATTACTTCTAATTAAGTAGGAAAAGAGTTCCATTTTCTTCTTCATTGATATATAAAGCCTTGTCTAATTCTAAACTGAAAATTTTCGAACCAAATCGACCAAGATGAGCATGAATTCTTTATCCCAGATTTGACCATATTATATTTTTCTTCTTATCGTAAGGGCATGTTGAAACATAATACGATTAAATAATTCAAAGTATGTTCTTTCTAATAGTTTAAGCTTTTAGACAAGATGATTACAAAATTTAATCTCCAGAGTAATCGGAGGTCTTAATTCGAGTCTCTCCCCATTATCAAAAATAATTTTCACATGCTTAGCCTATGCAAAAAAATAATTAAGTAAATATAAAAATATTTTTTCTAACAGCTTAAAATTTTCAATTAGATGATCACACACTTTAACGAGCTTACACTTTATCCTTTACAATTCTTGAGTACCCTGAAACACACTCGACTACATTTATGGCTATAGGATTTTATAGATCAACGACTTAACTAGTGTAGGTGAGCCATCAACCAGCAATAGAGATAATTAATGATTATGTATTGTAAAACAAAACTGTTGTGAAGTATATTTGCTCTGCATTTCCTAACTGATTGTAAAATCCTTTAATTGATATAATAATTTTCCAGGTTGTTCTGAGAATCATAATGGAAACTGGAAAAGGGTGTCATTATTACAAAGAAAAAAAATTGGGTTAGAAAAGAATTACTGATAAATTGGAAGTTGGAACTATAAATTGGTGAAAATACTGAGGTACATTTTGGTGACTAAGAAAAGAATTACTGATAATTGCGTCACAATTTTATAATTTCTTTAAATGTGTATTATAATAATATTTGTAACTGCATCATTCATGTTGGCAGTCACAAGAAATGTGTGATCGACCTTTCAGCATATATCCAATGATTGATCAGCTACAGCTAGCAAGATTATTGGAAACAGTTGGTTTTTGGCTTCTCAAGCTGTTCCCTATTGGGAAACTATTGCTGTTACAATATGGGTAACAAAATTAAACAGCTGATAATTCTAGTTTTTTATTTCGATTGAGCTTTTTCATCCGTCAGTAATTTAAACTAAGGCTTTACTATGTTTCTTTTCTTTAATTTCTCATCTGGTGTTTGGTATTCGTTTTGAGATCCGACTAATCTAGATTTGCATCGAGAAGTAGTCTCACTTTGAAAGTAAAGTGTTCTGTACCAAAGATAATTCTATTTTCAAGGCTCAAATTCAAAAATATCTAATTAAAGATGTAAAAGTACCACCTAATACAAACCTAATAAATGATCCATCTAACAAAATTTCCATCTTTACATATGACGCTTCTCAACAAAAAGATAGATGAAAAGGTGTATATTAACAACAATGGAGTAAATTAATAAATTTCAATCCCATGCCAACTAATTGGAACTAACTATAAAAATCATCTCCGTCCATTTTAATTAACCAGGTTTTAGGTAACCATCAACTGATCACAACTCCTCTGTCCGAAATTAAACTGGCTGTATCTATACACTCACATATGTGGAGTTTAAAGGACGTAATTGTATACGGTGAAAACCGGCACGACACGTGACATGATTTAAGTATGAGGTCGAAGGGTGTAGTAACACTATGCACGGGTGCGAGGATACCCGGGGTGAGTCTGAGTGAAAGAGCAAGGCCGGGTGTAGACCGAACCAAGTAACATCGGGTAAGCGACCGAAGAAGCTCGATGCATGCCCGTTCCTGATTTGGTGCCAGTCGTTACTCCTTGGTCATTAAGTGGCTTATTGTCATTTAATTGCATTAAATTAGAGATCTAAGGCATAAATGCCTTGTATTGATAGCTATAAAAAGAGCTCAATCTTCATATTGGAAGGACATCTGATTCTCATTTCACTTACTTGCACGATTTCACTGTAATCTTAAACTGTACAAGCTCTCAATATTGGCTCGGGCTCGAAGAAACTTAGCTAAGGTCCTGACCAAGCTCATTAACAAGTTTCAATCAAGATACTGTCAATTCAAGCTATTTCTCTTACTTGTCATTGTCATTTATTGATTGCTAATTATCTATTGCATTTACTTATAAATTAATCCACGTATCCTTAAAATCACTATACAAATTCAATTGTACCTTTATTGGGGTAAACAATTTGGCGTCAACCGTGGGACTAAGGATAATAGTGGTGATTTGTTCAAACTCAAATTTCACTTGTTTCTTTCGAGATTTTATGATTTCAGGTTAATTCAAAATGGCTAGTAACAGTCAAGTTAGCCACCATGATGAGAGCAACAATGGCACCCCACCCGTTGATCCATTAAACATTGTTCCAATGAATGGTGTTGTCACGGCCCGACCCGACGGGCCGCGACTAACCGCCCTAATGACGTTATTATACTAACCTGTCACACATAATCCAACTAATACTTAATGAGTCTGAAATCCGGCAGCATAACGCTGCAATAACAACATATGTCAGGGTAGGCAAGCCGACAAGGCTGCTTTTACCCCCGAATGTACCTGCCTCCTGAGGAGTCACAACTAGCCAACACAATACAACAGACAAGCCCACAAGGCTGCCACTAGATAATGTCATATATACACGGGGACACCCCAACACAGAGTACAATAGCATGACTGACCAAAACAAAGTTATAACCCTTACATAAGTACAACCCACAACTGTTTACAGACCTCTACAAGAAGGATAACGATATATGACGGGACAGGGCCCCGTCGTGCCCCTAAATATATAAAAGTCAAAATAATAGGGTTCTGTACCCAAAATGACAAAGCTCTGAATCAAAGGAGCTTCCCAACCTGCTGAGTAGGAACCTAGGCCTGAGGTTCACCAAACTGAAAACCTGTACCTGCGGGCATGAAACGCAGCCCCCCGAGGAAAGGGGGTCAGTACAAAATAATGTACTGAGTATGTAAAACATGAAACTGTAAAAGATATCATAAGTAACCAACAGAAAATAGGAGATAAGTATAAAAAAATCAGGATCCAAATTCAACTGTGCCATAAACAATAAAAGTCAGTTGTCTTATAAAAATGAGAGTCAAGTCAAGAAAACATGAGTGTCTGTCCATATACATATATATATATCTGTAACGTAACCCGGCCCACTAGTGCGGGACTCGGTGGAATCATATCATAACCCGGCCCATGCTGGAATTCGGTAAAGTCATATCGTAACCCGGCCCACGCTGGGACTCGGTAAAGTCATATCTCATCTATGGATCCATCCTACATAACTCGGCCCTCTAGTGAGGGTCTCGGTGAAGTAATGCAAGGTTGTGCACGAACATAACCCGGCCCGGGACTCGGTGAGGTGAAGTAGTAACACTTAGAACGAGTAGATATCATGAATAACCATATGCAAGTAAAAATTATCATTTGATTCTCAATAAAATTATTATAATAATGTCATAATAAACTCTTTGCTGAAAAATCATAGGCACTTCTCATAACAATCCTCTTTAGGAATTAAACTGTATAAGAATCAAGTACGTCTGCCGTACTTTCATTAAATCATGCCAAAAGAAAGAAGTAAGGGTTTCACATACCTTTTAGACGAACTAATCCACCAAATATTAGAATATGCCTCGTTATAGAACTTCAACCTATAATAATGGTAATACGTTCGTCAATTCTATGATTACTAGCATACTTTATATCGAATAACGACTTCTTATTCTATAAAAATTCGGGCAACACTTCCCCTGTTTATACATGTTTCCACAACTTCCAAACGAGGCTAATAACATCAATAACCAAACACCAATTAAGGGCCCAACCAAAACAACAATAAAGGAAATTTACACACCCACTTCTCATGTAAATTTAGCCTCTTAATCCACATTAAAAACAGCCCACAAAACAGTCCATGTTTCAACAACAACGAGGGTAGAATGTGAAGCCTTTCTACGCCTTTCTACACCATTATTCCTTTAGGACTTACCTTAGCAATTGCCACACTTAAACATGCATAATGATAACTAAACTTTCAGTATTATAACACCACAAAACAGTCCCTAAAACAGTCCATATACATCACAACATGTCCAACAATTTCATGCAAGTTCTTGGACACAATATGTCATAATTCCATAACTCTTATCTTAACTCCTAAAATTCAATTTCGTATTTCAATACTTCCATATAACTAATTCCAACTAAATATCAATGTTTCCTTTCAATTTCATCATGCAATTAGTGACAATAATAACAACAATAACCAACGAATCCAATAACACTAAAATCTGTCCCAAATTGGCAACTAGCCCAAAATTGTCACATGCAACGCTTAAATTCCAATTTCTCCTTAACACAAATTCATTACCTTAATTCTAAGAACATGCATTCTAATTATATCATAGAAAGAAGAATTTTATACCTCAAATTCATCCCAAAACAGTCCGCAATTTTCTGCCCACTGTTTGTCCGAAAATCCCCACTATTTTCGTATTTCTTTCCCTTTTTTGTTCACTTCTTCAACTCCAATTGACATGCAAGTGTTCTATAATGTTAAGCCATCATCCCTAGACGTTTTTCTTCCAAAATTTCATCCCAAAAATTCGAAATTTCTGGGCTACAGTTTCGGCTACTAGTGGTTGTTTTTGCCACTGTTTTTGGTGTTGTTTTGCTTCTAATTTTTGGTGAAAAACGTAGTCTAGGAAGAGAAGATAAAAATTTTAAATTGGGTATGGGGTTGGGGGTGATTTTCGGCCAGCAAGGGGGGGGTGGGTTTGGAGAAGAGAAGTGAGATTTTTGGTTAAGTTTAGAATGAAGATGAAGAGGTGAGTGTAGGTATATAAAAAAAAATTGATTTTTCCTTTTTACACTTTGGCCCCCAAGTTCTTCAATTAATAAATCTTAAACTCACCTCTTTTGATTCCCGAGAATTTCATTAGCCTCGTATCCTCAATGTCATAATTTTATAATACAATACTATTCCATAACTCCATTAGAATAAATTCAACTACTAGGATTAATTCTCGTCGTCACGTGTATAGCACTAAAGAAAAACTATTCCGGGATAACATCCGTTTATACACTAATTTCCCATATTAACATATGTAAGCGTTCCTTATATTCAATATCCGAATCTTACTTCCTTAATGACGTTCTTAATTATCGTCTTAATCTTACGAGGTGTAACATACTTCCCCCCTCAGAAACATTTGTCCTTGAATGTTCATAATAAGTCTAATGCTAGAAAAAATTCGGCAGAGTCTCCTTTATAACTATGCATATCCGCCTATATTCAGCAAACCAACAGATGTCACACAGGGCCACAATATATCACATATATGCAATTCACCAATTACAATAATCAAATGGAGAGTTGAATTGAATTACATAGAGGCACACGGAACAAATGAGGATACTTCTTCTTCATCTCATCCTTTGCCTCCCAAGTCATTTCCTCCCTATTGTGGTTCCTCCACAATACCTTGACGGAAGCCACATCCTTCGTCCGTAATCTCCTGACCTGGCGATCAAGTATGGCTACGGGGCTTTCCTCGTAGGACAACTCCTCTGTCACCTGGACGTCATCTACTGGGAAGACTTTGGAAGGATCACCAATACACTTACGCAGCATAGATACATGGAAGACTCGATGTACTGCTTCCAAATCAGGCGGTAGATCTAACTCATAGGCAACCTTGCCTATCCTACGAATGATCTGGTAAGGCCCAATGTACCTTGGGCTAAGCTTCCCTTTCTTGCCAAACCTCATCACGCCCTTCATGGGTGACACCTTTAGGAACACCCAATCATCCACCTAAAACTCTAAGTGTCTACATCGATTATCAGCATATGACTTCTATCGACTATGTGCTGCTAACAACCTCTCCTGAATGAGTTTCACCTTATCAACAACTTGCTGAACCATGTCTGGGCCGATCAACTTAGTCTCACCTACATCAAACCAACCAATAGGTGACCTGCACTTCCTCCCATATAAAGCATCATACGGTGCCATCTGGATGCTAGAATGGTAGATGTTGTTATAAGCAAACTCAATGAGTGGTAAATGGTCATCCCAACTACCTCTGAAGTCAATAATACAGGCCCTTAGCATATCCTCTAATGTCTGGATAGTACGTTCTGCCTGCCCGTCCGTCTGAGGGTGAAATGTTGTGCTGAGACTCATTTGTGTCCCCAATCCCTTTTGGAATGATCTCCAGAAGTTAGCTGTAAACTGAGCTCCTCGGTCTGATATATTAGATGTGGGAACCCCGTGCAGTCTCACTATCTCCCTGATGTACAACCTAGCATAGTACTCAGCTGAGTAAGTAGTCCTCCCTGGAAGAAAATAGGCTGATTTCGTCAGCCTATCCACGATAACCCATATGGAATCACACTTCCGCTGAGTGCGAGGTAAGCCTGTAATGAAGTCCATATTGATCACTTCCCACTTCCAAGTCGGGATCTCAATCTCCTGTAATAATCCACCAGGCTCCTGATGTTCAACCTTAACCTGTTGACAATTCGGGCACTGGGCAACAAATTTTACTATGTCTCTTTTCATGTCATCCCACAAATACAAGCATGTAAGGTCATGGTACATCTTCGTCGATCCTGGATGATTGGAATAACGGGCATTGTGTGCCTCTCCCATAACCTGTTGTCGTAGCCCTGCAATATCAGGTACACATAATCTGCCCTCATACCTCAGCACATCATCAGGTTTAACCTCACATAAAGTCTTTCCCTTTCGGAGAGCTGCATCTCTATACCGGGCCAGAACAAGATCCTCATACTGACGTTTCTTTACCTCTTTCACGATAGAGGACTCAGTAACATCCCGAATAAGAACCCCGCTATCTCCCGAATTCGCCAACCGGACTCCAAGACTTGCTAGCCTATGTATCCCACGAACCATCTTCCTTCTGTCTGGCTGCACATCCGTCAAGCTACCCATGGATCTACGGCTAGGAGCATCTGCCACAACATTGGCTTTCCCGAGTGGTACAAGACATCAACATCATAGTCCTTTAGCAACTCTAACCACCGCCTCTGCCGTAGGTTCAACTCCTTCTGCGTAAAGATATATTGGAAACTCTTGTGATCCGTATAAATATCAACATGAATCCCATACAAATAATGTCTCCAAATCTTCAGGGCATGAATCACCGTTGCTAGCTCCAAATCATGAGTGGGATAATTCTTTTCATGCTTTCTGAGCTGTCGGGAGGCATAAGCTATAACTTTGTCATGCTGCATCAACACACAACCTAGCCCAATTCCTGAAGCATCACAATAAATGACATAACCATCCGGTCCCTCAGGAAGAGTCAGAACTGGAGCCGTTGTCAACTTGTCCTTCAACAACTGGAAACTGTGCTCACAAGCATCCGTCCATTGAAACTTAGCTGCCTTCTGGGTTAGCCTAGTCAAAGGCACTGAGATCGAGGCAAATTTCTCCACAAACCTTCTGTAATACCCTGCTAGCCCCAGAAAACTACGTGCACTCGGTGGGTGTCGTGAGTGCAGGCCAAGTCTTCACCGCCTCAATATTCTGTGTATCCACCAGAATACCATCAGCCCCGATAATATGCCCCAAGAATGCCACTGAAGTCAACCAGAACTCACACTTGGAAAACTTGGCATACAACTGTTGGTGCTGGAGGACCCTAAGTACCGTCCTCAAATGGTCTGCATGCTCCTGCTCTGAACGGGAATAAACCAGGATATCATCAATGAATACAATGACGAACATGTCTAAGAACGGCCTGAATACCCGGTTCATCAAATCCATAAACACTGCTGGAGCATTGGTCACCCTAAACTCATAATGTCCATATCGGGTTCTGAATGCTGTCTTTGGAATATCTGCCTCCCTTACCCGCACCTGATGATAACCTGACCGCAAGTCTATCTTCGAGAAGCACTTAGCACCCTGCAACTGGTCAAATAAATCATCAATCCTGGGAAGGGGGTACCTGTTCTTGATGGTTACCTTGTTCAGCTGCCTATAATCCATACACATCCGCAGCGATCCATCTTTCTTCCTCACAAATAACACTGGTGCTCCCCATGGAGAGGTACTTGGCCTAATAAAGCCTTTCTCCAACAAGTCTCTCAGCTGCTCCTTCAACTCCTTCAGCTCTGCAGGTGTCATTCTATAAGGAGGAATGGATATAGGTTGGGTACCTGGAAATACATCTACACTGAAATCTATCTCCCGCTCTGGAGGGAGACCTGGAAGATCATCTAGGAATACATCCGGAAACTCACTAACTACCGGGACTGACTGAAGAGCCGGTACCTCCGCTTATGTATCATGCACCAAAACCAAATGATAGATACAACCTTTTCTGACCATCTTCCTTGACTTGAGGTATGAAATAAACTTACCCATCGGCGATGCTGCATTCTCTTTCCATTCTATAACTGGCTCGTCTGGAAACTGAAATCGAACCAACTTCTCTCTACAATCAACGTTGGCAAAACAAGAAGCCAACCAATCCATACCCATAATGACATCAAAGTCGGTCATATCCAACTCTATCAGATCTGCTAAGGTATGACGGCTATATATCACCACCGAACAATTTTTATACACACGCTCAGTTGTAACCGAATCTCCTACCGGTGTAGCTACCTCAAATGGTTCTATCGGCTCAGGTTCTATCCCTATTCTATTAGCAACAAGAGGGGATATGTAGGACAAGGTGGAACCTGGATCTATCAAAGCATATACATCACAGAAAAAGACCGATAGTATACATGTAACAACATCTGGTGACGCCTCCTGATCACGTCTATTGGCCAAAGCATATATGCAGTTCGAAGGACCGCCGGAACTAGAAACTCTGCCACGACCTCTACCACGGCATGCTGGCGTCTGAATACCCAACTCGGTGGGGCGTATCTATAGATGACGACGAACCAGCACCCAACCCCGTAGGCCGAGCCATCCCACCTGAACTACCTATGTTGGGACACTCTCTCATCATATGGCCCTGATGGCCGTAAGAGAAGCAAGCACCTGTGGTCGAACGACATTCCCCAATTTGATACTTACCACACTGAGAGCACCGAGGATAAAGTGGTCTCAACTGACTAGAGCCCCTATTCCGCTGAGAACCCGAAGCCCTGAAGCTCTGGCCGGCTCGTGAATACCCGGGACGGTCGAACCTCCTGCCCGTAGACTGTAGAGGAGCACTCTGTGCTGGCTGAGATGAATAACTGACCTGCTGCTGGAACTATCTGCCTCGAGACTCACCGGAATAAGCTGCCGACCTAGCCCTCTTATGCTGGTCCCTGTCATGACCTCTGTCTGGTTGTCGCCCTCTATGTCGGTCCTCAACCCCCTGTGTGTATACCTAGATACGAGCAATATCCATACCCGGCTGAAGAGCCACCGCCATACAACCATCGATCAGATAATGGTCCAGCCCCATCACAAAGCGATGCACCCTGTCTGCCATATCTGCTACAATAGTGGGTGCGTATCTGGCCAATGAATCAAACTCCAGGCTATACTCACGAATGGTCCTGCGACTCTACCTCAACTGTAAGAATCTGTCCACTCTAGCTCTCCTCATCTCTGGAGGTAAGAAGTGACCAAGGAAGGCCTCTGTAAACTCATCTCATGTAGTTGGAGGAACATCCTCTCCCCTGGACAACTCCCAAGACTCATACCAGTTTGTAGCTATATCCCGCATCCTATACGAAGCCAACTCCACCTACTCAGTATCGGAAGCCCTGATTACCCTCAAGGTACACTGCATCTGTCGGATAAACTTCTGCGGGTCATCCTCGGGCTGAGACCCGAAAAACTCTGGAGGGTTACAACTCAAGAAATCACGAACCCTCAAACTGTCAGACCTAGGGTCGACTCCTGGTCCCTGTCTGCGGTTCTGCCCTGCCACAAATCTAGTCAGCAGCTGAACTACATCTCTCATGGCCCTATCCTCTGCCCATGATTGAAGAATTGGAGGCTCAGGTGCTGGGGCCTCGGATACTGGTGATGTTGCCCCCTGAACTGGAGCCTCTGGTGGTGGCGATAAAGCAGAGCTCATCGACTGGGGCATAGTCTCCGACATAGACTGAGTACGGGACCTGGTAACTCTCTGAATCCGACTAGTATCTCCCGCTGTAGGCTTGCCTTTCTGGGCTGTTATCGCCTTCTTCGGAGGCATAGCTGTAAACATAGTAAGTCGTCAGAAAGGGATTATCCTAAGAACATAGCTCTATTGCACGATCTAAGAGATGAAAGAAAAGAAAACCAACCCTAAATGCCCTGCAGCCTCATGCGTATAAGTATGATGCACAACATACCCATACGCAAGACTCTACTAGACACGGTCTGTAGACATTCCGAGGACTAACTGCTTTGATACCACTTTTGTCACGACCCGACCCTATGGGCCGCGACTAACCGCCCTAATGACGTCATTACACTAACATGTCACACATAATCCAACTATCACTTAATGAGTCTGAAATCCGGCAGCATAACGCTGCAATAACAACATATGCCAGGGTAGGCAAGCCGACAAGGCTGCCTTTACCCCCGAATGTACCTACCTCCTGAGGAGTCACAACTAGCCAACACAATACAACAGACAAGCCCACAAGGCTGCCACTAGATAATGTCATATATAGACGGAGACACCCCAACACAGAGTACAATAGCATGACTGACCAAAACAGAGTTATAACCCTTACATAAGTAGAATCCACAACTGTCTACAGACCTCTACAAGAAGAATAACGACATATGACGGGACAGGGCCCCGTCGTGCCCCTAAATATACAAAAGTCAAAATAATAGGGTTCTGTACCCACAATGACAAAGCTCTGAATCAAAGGAGCTTCCCAACCTGTTGAGTAGGAACCTAGGCCTGAGGTTCACCAAATTGAAAACATGTACCTGCGGGCATGAAACGCAGCCCCCCGAGAAAAAGGGGCCAGTACGAAATAATGTACTAGGTATGTAAAACATAAAGCTGTAAAAGAGATCATAAGTAGCCAACAGAAAATAGGAGATCAGTATAAAAAATCAGGATCCAAATTCAACTGTGCCATAAACAATAAAAGTCAGTTGCCTTATAAAAATGAGAGTCAAGTCAAGAAAACATGAGTGCATGTCCATATACATATATATATATATATATATATATCTGTAATGTAACCCGGCCCACTAGTGCGGGACTCGGTGGAATCATATCATAACCCGGCCCATGCTGGGACTCGATAAAGTCATATCGTAACCCGGCCCATGCTGGGACTCGGTAAAGTCATATCTCATCTATGGATCCTTCCTACATAACTCAGCCCTCTAGTGAGGGTCTCGGTGAAGTAATGCAAGATTGTGCACGAGCATAACCCGGCCCGGGACTCGGTGAGGTGAAGTAGTAACACTTAGCACGAGTAGATATCATGAATAACCATATGCAAGTAAAAATTATCATTTGATTCTCAATAAAATTATTATAATAATGTCATAATAAACTATTTGCTGAAAAATCATAGGCACTTCTCATAACAATCTTCTTTAGGAATTAAACTGTATAAGAATCAAGTACGTCCGCCGTACTTTCATTAAATCATGCCAAAAGAAAGAAGTAAGGGTTTCACATACCTTTTAGACGAACTAATCCACCAAATATTAGAATATGCCTCATTATAGAACTTCAACCTATAATAATGGTAATACGTCCGTCAATTCTATGATTACTAGCATACTTTATAACGAATAACGACTTCTTATTCTATAAAAATTCGGGCAGCACTTCCCCTGTTTATACATATTTCCACAACTTTCAAACGAGGCTAATAACATCAATAATCAAGCACCAATTAAGGGCACAACCAAAACAACAATAAAGAAAATTTACACACCCACTTCTCATGTAAATTTAGCCTCTTAATCCACATTAAAAATAGCCCACAAAACAGTCCATGTTCCAACAACTACGAGGGTAGAATGTGACGCCTTTCTACACCATTATTCCTTTAGGACTTACCTTAGCAATTGCCACACTTAAACATGCATAATGATAACTAAACTTTCAGTATTATAACACCACAAAACAGTCCCTAAAACAGTCCATATACATCACAACATGTCCAACAATTTCATGCAAGTTCTTGGCCACAACATGTCATAATTCCATAACTCTTATCTTAACTCCTAAAATTCAATTTCGTATTTCAATACTTTCATATAACTAATTCCAACTAAATATCAATGTTTCCTTTCAATTTCATCATGCAATTAGTGACAATAATAACAACAATAACCAACGAATCCAATAACACCAAAATCTGTCCCAAATTGGCAACTAGCCCAAAATTGTCACATGCAACGCTTAAATTCCAATTTCTCCTTAACACAAATTCATTACCTTAATTCTAACAATATGCATTCCAATTATATCATAGAAAGAAGAATTTTATACTTCAAATTCGTCCCAAAACAGTCTTCAATTTTCTGCCCACTGTTTGTCCAAAAATCCCCACTGTTTTCGAATTTCTTTCCCTTTTTTGTTCACTTCTTCAACTCCAATTGACATGCAAGTGTTCTATAATGTTAAGCCATCATCCCTAGACGTTTTTCTTCCAAAATTTCATCCCAAAAATTCGAAATTTCTGGGCTACAGTTTCGGCTACTAGTGGTTGTTTTTGCCACTGTTTTTGGTGTTGTTTTGCTTCTAATTTTTGGTGAAAATGTAGTCTAGGAAGATAAGATAAAAATCTTAAATTGGGTATGGGGTTGGGGGTGATTTTCGGCCAGCAAGGGGGGGTGGGTGTGGAGAAGAGAGGTGAGGTTTTTGGTTAAGTTTAGAATGAAGATGAAGATGTGAGTGTAGGTATATAAAAAAAATCTGATTTTTCCTTTTTACACTTTGGCCCCCAAGTTCTTCAATTAATAAATCTTAAACCCACCTCTTTTGATTCCCGAGAATTTCATAAGCCTCGTATCCTCAATGTCGTAATTTTATAATACAATATTATTCCATAACTCCATTGGAATAAATTCAACTACTAGGATTAATTCTCGTCGTCACGTGTATAGCACTAAAGAAAAACTATTCCGGGATAACATCCGTTTATACACTAATTTCCCGTATTAACATATGTAAGTGTTCCTTATATTCAATATCCGAATCTTACTTCCTTAATGACATTCTTAATTATCGTCTTAATCTTACGAGGTGTAATAGGTGTTCTGCCTGTTGCCCACCAAATGGCGTTCCGTCCTTTGATCCAATGAATGACAACAACCTCATTATTTTACCTCGGGCGTCTAAAAAGTCGCGTCAGAAAACACCAGACGACGCGGAGGAAGAAATAAATTTGGCTTGGATATATTGTATTCTGAAGGAGCAACATGAGGCTATAACTCAGTTGCAAAAGAAAAGTAGTGGAGCAAGTGCGGCGGATAAACCTTGACATGTCCGTGATGATGATCCATGCATGGAAGAAGATCGAGTCGATGAGAATGCCAATGGTTCGAGGACTAATGAGTCTTCGGAGGTCTTGAAGATGCTTGAGGCCTTGACAAAGTGAATGGATACTAATAAAAAGAAGGTTGAAACCTACAATTCACGCGTAAACCAGATTCTGGGAGCGCCTCGGATCCTGAAGGGATCGGACTCAAAGAGATACATCTAGTTGTCATTCCCACGTAGTGCATCATCGAAGTTGATACCGAAGAGGTTTAAGATGCATGATCTCCCAAAGTATGATGGAACTACAGACCCATAAGAGCACATGACGTCATACACTTGTGCGGTAAAGGGGAATGTCATGCGCCCGGATGAGATCAAATTGGTGTTGCTAAAGAAAATTCGGCCAAACATTATCCAAGGGAGCAATGACATGGTATTCTATGTTATCTGAACATTCTATTAACTCGTTTGAAATGCATGCAGATGTTTTTATAAAGGCACATGACGGAGCAAAGAAGGTTCAAGTGAGGAAAACAGATATATTCAAAATTGCTCAAAATGATGCGGAGTTACTGCGGGAGTTCGTGACAAGGTTCCAAGAGGAACAAATGCTTCTTCCTGGGGTACTGGATGAATGGACAGCGAAATCCTTCACCAAGGGATTGAATCCTAGGAGTTCCAGTGCCTCTTTAAAACTAAAGAAGAACTTTTTGGAGTTCCCGGCGGTGATATGGGCGTACATGCATAATAGATATGAGTCTAAAATCCGAGTGGAGGATGATCATCTCGAACTTCCTCCGGGATCGGCACGACGGAATAAGAATTTTGATAAATCAAAGAAAGTAGTTGAGTCAGAATTAAATCCTTCAAAAGATATGTATCAACCCTACGGGTAACCTGAAAGATTGAACTTCAGATCAGATAGGGGTCGTAACAATCATAACTTTTCATCGAATAGAGGGGATATGCGCAATGATCGAGGGTCTAGTAGCAGAGGTTTGCAATTTAAGAATGATACATGTGGATCTTCTTCTAATAATGTTGAAAACCCGAGACTATCCGAGTATAACTTCAACATCGATGCAATCGGTCTTGTTTTGGCTATTGGTCACATTAAGGAGATAAGGTGGTAGAGACCACTTCGGACAGATCTGGCTCAGAGAGATCCAAGTTTAATTTGTGATTACCATAGTACTAATGGTCACCGAACAGAGAATTATCGTCAATTGAGGGATGAAGTGGCCAGATTATTGAAAAATAGCTATCTACGTGAGTTTTTAAGCGATCTATCAAATGAAAACTACAGAAGTAGGGAAGAAAACAAGCAAACGGATGTGGTTGAACCCTATCATATCATAAACATGATTATCGGAAGGATGAATGTTCCGAAGGGATCCGTCATGACTGCAAAAAGACAAAAGTTTCAATAACTAGGGAGAAAAGATCCAGGGATTACGTACCGGAGGAGACAATATCTTTTAACAATGAAGACGCGGAGGGCATCATTCAACCTCACAATGATGCGTTGGTAATTTATGTTTTTATTAATAAATTTTAGATTAAGCGTATTTTAATTGATCCATGTAGCTCGACCAACATCATCCGGTGAAAGGTGGTGGAGCTAGTTGGATCAAATTGTACCGACAACCCGAGTTCTAATTGGATTCAACATGGCAAGTGAGACCACGAAAGGGGACACTCTTCCAGTCAATGAAGCTGGGATAATTTGGCAAACGAAATTTTATGTCACTGAGGGTGAAATGAGGTACAACGCACTATTCGGCAGGCCCTGAATACATGACATGAAGGTCGTACCTTAGACATTGCATATGATGCTGAAGTTCCCAACTCCGGAGAGAATTAAGACAGTTGGAGAAGAGCAACCGACAACAATGGAGATGTTCATGGTATAGGAGTCTGTGTAACCACCAAATGAAGTGAAGGACGCTAGTAAAGGCATGAAAGTCAAATAACAACCACAGGATTCGGGTCCATCAAGTCCGAAGAAAGAAGAATGAGGGAAAATAGATTACGAGGAATAGGAGGATTACCATTGCGTCCCGAGGTCATTCGTGCTTCCGGATGATTCAAATGCTATGAATTCAACTATAGAAGAGCTGGAGCAAGTCATCTTGTTCGTGTATCTACCGGATAAAAAGGTATACATGGACATCAGGTTAATCCCGGAGCTCAAGCTTAAATTAATTGAATTTCTTAAAGTTAACATCGATTTTTTTGCCTGGTCCCATTTATACATGACATGTATTTCACCGGAGATCACGACTCACAAATTGAGTTTGGACTCGAGTTTTCCTCCGGTAAAGCAAAAATGGAGGTCAATGGCCGACTACAAGCACAAGTTTATCAATGAGGAGGTAACAAAGTTATTGAATATAGGTTCCATCCGAGAAGTAGAGTATCCAGACTAACTAGCAAACTTAGTTGTTGTACCTAAAAAGGTAATAAATTGAGAATGTGCATAGATTATAAGGATTTGAATAAAGCATGCCCAAAAATTTCTTTTCCTTTACCGCACATCAATCAAATGATTGATGCTACGGTGGGGCATGAGATACTAAGTTTTTTATGGTTACTCCAGGTACAACCAAATTAGGATGAACTCGGAGCATCAAGAATATAATTCTATTTGGTCTAAGAAATGCCGGAGCAACATATCAACACCTAGTTAGCCGCATGTTCGGGGACCAGATAGTTAACATAATGAAGGTTTATATTAATGATATGTTAGTGAAGTCCCTGGAAGCGGAGGACCAATTAAAGCATTTACAGGAAATACTTGACATACTCTGAAAGTACAGCATGAAGCTGAATCCAGAAAAGTGTGCTTTTAGAGTTGGCTCATGTGAGTTCTTGAGTTTCTTGATTTCAAACCAAGAAATATACATAAATTCGGATAAAATCAAGGCTATCGAAGAATTCCGGAGGTACTTGAAGATGTGAAGGCGGTGCAAAAACTCATCGGAAGGCTGACCGCCCTGAGTAGGTTCATTTCTCAGTCTTCAGAGAAAAGTCATCGATTCTTCTCTTTGTTAAAAAAATAAATGACTTCGAATGGACACGGGAGTGCCAACAATCTTTGAGGGATTTGAAGAAGTACTTGTCTAGCCCGCCGTTGTTGCACAAACCAAAGGCAGATGAGTAGTTATTCCTGTATTTGGCAGTGTCCGAAGTAGACGTAAGTGCAGTTTTAGTTTGAGAAGTTAAAGGTACACAATTTCCTATTTATTATTTGAGTAGAACATTAGCTAGTGTAGAGACTAGATATCCTCATTTAGAAAAATTGGCATTAGCATTAATAACGACTGCTAGAAAATTGAGACCATACTTTCAATGTCATCTTATAGTTAGTCTTGTCACAGACTAAAAAACGAGCAGCTCAGTGATCCCAAGCATCCCACATTTACTCTAGATCCGGGGAGGGGCCATATTTCGATCCAAATGAGTGTGACGTAGACAACTTACTCTGAAGTAAGTATCAATAATTGATTTTACAGCTCGAACCCATAACCTATAGACCATACATAGATAATTTTACGGTTGCTTCGAAATTCCCTCAACTTGGTCACAACCTAGCTAGGTAAAGAAAAAGTGGCAACTATATTGTCTAGTACACTAATTTGGATAATGCAATGATGAAAATCAGCAGCAAGTTATGCCTAAAACTTCATACATCAACTTTCCATGATTCACTTTGAACGGCGATAAACTTGCTCTTCAAATGAGATTTGATGAACCCCGGTGATGTCTCTCCTGTCAATTTGGACTTACCAAATTAATATTTAAATTGCTGAGGGCTAATTAATATAATCATAAATTAATTAACATTTGTGGGCCTTGAGTAACACTGTAGGCATTACTTCTTTGATAAGCCCTGGAAGTGGACTTAGTGTGTACACACATATATTCAGGGTAGTCAACTGGTACTTTTTCGTCAAAAAATAACATTGTATAAGTGTGTCAAAATTTTCTTTTACGTATATATACTATATGTTGATCTTCTTGAAATGTGTAAATTATATTGACTCCCCTTAATAATTTTTTTGCTATGTCAATATACATGTACAAATAGTTACATAAATAAATGGTTGTACTTTCCACTTAGAAGTATTACATTGACTATTGTCGTCATCATGTACTATACATTTCTCTGGCAATAGAAGTATGACATTGACTGTTGTCGTTATCATGTACTATACATTTTTTTTTTCATTTAGTCGGTGTTTTAAAAAATAAAAAAAGATTTTTAAATTTTATGATCTAAAATAAATCAGATATTTATATAATTATAAATTATTTTATTTTACGTAAAAGATAAAGTTAAAAGTTAAATTATTATCAAATAAAGAAATATATTATTCTATTTTGAACGAATTTTTTTAAAAAAATCATTTTTTTTGGAACATGGAGTACCTTATTAGGTTGTAATAACTAATAAACCAGTTTGTTGGACCTAAAAAATCAAACTACTGTAGCATTCTGCAAAGTTTCTCTCTTTTTTTCCTTTCTTTCTTGCAGCTTCCTTTTTGACCAATTATTTTGCTTATAAATGGAAACATAAAAATAAAGTACAAAATTATCAAATATCATCATCACCATTTCTTCACTTATTATGGTGATATTACAATAGGAAGACCATTTTATATATGATCGAATTTTCACTTCAAAATGCACAACATATAGAAATAAAGTAAAAGTAAAAATAAAAAAGGTTTTAAACACTATGCATTCACGCAAATGGTGATATTTTTGCAGACATTGTTAGTTGAGAGTAACAATTTTATTTATCATTCTAATGACATGTGGTACAGGGGCCCACTATTCAGTAATTTCCTCCATGCAAACTGGCCACGCCAACTAATTAAAACAACCACTCCGCCTTCCAACTGATGGTGAATCAGTGATAATTATATATACTTCTGTATAATGTGAGAATTTTGTTTGCTTGAATATTTTTTGACTGCTTATACTAAATTATCGTTATATATCTATAATAATATTTGAAGTTTAGATGTTATTTTGCTATTCAGTACAAAGTTATTGAAAAATTACCAAAAATCAGTTTAAAAAAAATTGACTGATATAATGAAATGATATTTCAGATGATTACTTGTTATAGAGATATCTGATTGTATCCTTGTTAACTACACGAAGTGAAAATTCAACACAACAAATGAATTAAAGTTATATACATTAATAATACGATTATTTTTATCATGTTAATTATCAATTAATGCTTTATTTTGTAATTGTCTTAATTATATAAATATTCTTTATATCATCAACAAAAGAGCCACTCTACTCAATGGAAAATATGGAATAACAATTGTTAGAGATAAAACAGAAAAAGAAAGGTGATGGTATATATTGTTGGGCAGGGGAAAATCAAAGCTGCAATCTGCAACAAAGGCAAGTACACAAACACTTTGGAGATTATAAGTGGTCCCCACTCCCAATAACAAACTTCCCTTGCTATGAGGAAATTTTCAGAAAAATAGTCTCTTTATTTTTGGTAATAGATTTAAAATAGGTCATTAAGTATTATCTGAGCCATTTTAGTTTTTAAAGTGTTTGTTTTTAACTAAAACTTTGAAAAAAAATAATCAAAAATACAAAAGATTCCATCAAAATCCTAAAAATCTTACGACAAACCCTTGTGGTTCAGCCCTTTTCTGGATCCCACGTATAGCGGGAGCTTAATGCACTGGGCTGTCCTTTTTTTAAAGATTACACCAAACACAAGAATAACATAAATTGTACCTTAAAAAATTACACCGAACTCTTGAAATAGATGAAAAATAACATAAATTACAAAAACTGTACTTTCAAATATGATTTCCGTTAAATATTTTCTTCTTTCACCCTTCCGGTTAAATTTAATAATCCAAATTTGATAGTATCTCAGGGAGATAAAAAAAATACTCACTTTTCACAAACTTAAAAAGGATCAAAATTGACAAAGTGATACTTAAGAGATTCTCTTGAACTTACTACCAAAAATAGGAGACCATTTTTGTCATTTTCTCATGAAAAACTGAAGTGTACAACTTTATATAAATTCAGTTTTTAGTCTCCTAACCCAAAACCAACCAACCAACCTTTATTAGCCAATCCCACAACATCATCTCTCTCTCCCTCTCTGCTACCTTTTCAAGTAGTCTCAAACTTCATCTTTTCTGGTTGATATTATGGAACTGTTCAACAGCTTCCTTGTTTTATCTGATGAAGTTGAGCTACTTTCTTGAATTTTCTGATTCAAAAGACTAAAAACTTTTAGTACAAGCTGGTCCTAGCTAATAGTACCAAAAGTTTAGGTAAAGTTACTTTCTTTTTTGCAGAGCTATGATGTTTTCTTGAAAATGGTATCTTTATTTACTGCTTTATGTCCTTTTTTTTTCTGTCAGGTCTGCAGAAAGTACAACAGAAAACCAAGAAAATGTATGTAGAAGAAAGTGCTTGTTTTGATCCTTCCACTCAAGTGCAGCATGAAGGACTAGCAGATGATGTTTTTGCCATACAAGAACACACATATCATAATAATAATTCCTCCCAACAAGATGCTGCTGCAGCAGCCTCGGAAATAGAATTTCAGCAGCAACTCAATCTTGAAATGGAACAGTGTTACAATAATACGCATAACAACAACATGCAACATCAATTGGTACATGATCAACCTAATAATGATAATACCAACTGGGGAGAAATGATGAGTTTTCCTCCATACCAAAATCAAGAAGATATTAATAATAATAACAACTTTCAGCAGCAAAATTTCCAAACTTCAATGCCTGATCTTCTCAACATGTTTCCATTACCAAGATGCACACAATCTTCTTTGCTACCTCAAAAATCTCCAAATTTGTTAACTTCACTAGGCCTTATAGGTGAAACTTCAAGTGCTGTCTATGACCCTTCTTTAGTACTCCCATTGAATCTACCCCCACAACCTTCTTTATTGAGAGAATTATTCCACTCTTTGCCACATGGCTATAACTTAAGAAACTTAAGTAACAATAATACTTCTTTCTTTAATGGGATGGAGGAGAGAGATCAGGTGAGTGGTGCTTTATACCAAGATGGAGAAGGAATAAGGCCTTTTGACAATGGGATTTTTGAATTTTCTGCTGATATGAATGGTATTGCCAAAAATAGAGATGGTAAAGAGACAAAACATTATTCTACTGAGAGGCAGAGGAGGGTTCATTTAAATGACAAGTACAAAGCTTTGAGGAGTATGGTTCCTAATCCCGGCAAGGTACTATTCACTCTTTCACAATCATAACTTGGTTTTCTATTCATTTTTGAAAAGATTCTTGTTTGGTTATGAGCAAACCATCTAATTATTTTGAATAGAATTTGTGATCCTTCAATATTGCATATCTTTTTATTTCATTTTTTTCACATTTGTCCCGTCAGCCATAGTTAATTACGGTCAATAGTCGAAATATATAAAACCTAGACACTGATTATGTATATTATATGTATATTTACTTAATATACAAAACCTATACATTTGCTGGATATTTTGTAAATTGGATCATCGAAAGGGATTGGATTGTAACTATCTCTTTATTTGATATGATGGCCTATTGATGATACCCCTCTTATCTTGTTTGAATTTTGTCAATAAAAGAATGATAGAGCATCAATAGTGAAGGATGGAATTGATTACATCAATGAGCTGAAAAGGGGAGTGAATGAGTTAAAACTTATGGTGGAGAAGAAGAGATGCAGCAGAGATAGGATGAAGAGGCAAAAGACAGAAGGTGCAGGTAATTCAATGGATGGTACTGATGCAAAGCAAATAAAGGATGAAGTGGACCAATCTTACAATGGAAATTCATTAAGGAGTTCATGGCTTCAGAGGAAGTCCAAGAATACTGAAGTTGATGTTCGAATTGTAGACGATGAAGTTACTGTCAAACTTGTTCAG